>JAPDNY010000004.1:241200040-241800040 GCA_029375565.1 Gekko gecko
AAAATACGCAAGCTGTAGGTGGTCCAACTGCCGAGCTAAATGCAGGGCCCAAACACACAGCAGCCTGCTGAAAGAGTGGAGCTAATCTCCTGAGCTGTTAGGAAGATAATTGGTTAGTGATCTTCTTGGGGAAGGGTCAAAGGCATTACCGCCAAGCAAGATCCTGCACTTAGGGTGTTAATAACTGTTCCGTACTCTCTGCTTTCACACGAGATAACTTATACCATTGTTGCTGCAGGGGTGGGGGGGAACAATCCTTTCGATCTGGGAGACTTGGTTTAAGAGAGAGATGCCAAGCGGTGTGCATTTTGAGACTGGCAGTCGGCTCTCCAATTCCTTTCTCTCTTTTTTGCGCAAGGATTCTCCCCCAGGTTAAGAACAATGCTTGCGCCTAGAAACGATATGCCAAGGAGAAGCATTCCAGCGTGGTCTTTGTCTTGACAGGCTAGCTTTCTACTTGCGTAGAATTTTTTATTTTCTGCCGAGGAACGTTTCCATCCAGCAAGCCTCGGGCGGAGCCTGGAGATCTCTTGGAATTACAACCGCTTTCCAGACTACAGAGATCATCTCCCCTGGAGAAAATGGCTGCTTTGGAGGGCAGACTCCGGGGCATTGTACCCCACTGAGGTCCCGCCCTCCACTAACTCTGCTTTCATCAGATTCCCTCTCCACATCTCCAGGAATATGCCAACCTAGATCTGGCAACCTTAAATATTTAAGCTTTATTTTAAAAAAACATTTAAGCTTTACTTTAGCTAATATGACAGGCCTCTACGATTCCTACAAGGTCTACTTGCCTTCTGAATGATCCCTCCTCTGATAGAACTGAGCAGGTGGCAAAGTTCCTACGCCAATAAAGGCTGATTACAAGTTCTCTCAGAGCTGTTCTCTCAAGAGCAGTTCTCTCAGAGCTCCCTCTGCCCTGCCTACCTCACAGGGTGTCTGTTGTGGGGAGAGGAAGGGCAGGAAATCGGAAACCGCTCTGAGACTCTGAGTGAAGGGCGGGGTATGAGTTCAAGGGTTGGGCGTGCGTGCGGCCAATGGTCCTGCCTGCCACTCCCACAAAGTCCTTCCCCCCGTCCCCTGCCAGTTGCCTGGAGGTTCTTGACAACCCTGTAATGGCTGCATTAGTGCCCAGTTCAATTGTGGTAGTATTCTGATATCTTCATGTGCGTGTGGTAAACCGTTTCTCTCCTCTGAGCCATATGACTGTGGCGACACTTGCATAGCTCCCCCGTGTGGTAGACTTCCTGCCCGCACAAGGAAGTCCTGCCAGAAATGCTTCTATTCCCCATGACATCAGACACCAGTCCCCAACCCGTGACATCAAACACCAGTCCCCAACCCGTGACATCAGACACCAGTCCCCAACCCGTGACATCAAACAATAGTCCCTAACCCATGACATCAAACACCAGTCCCCAACTCGTGACATCAGACACCAGTCCCCAACCCGTGACATCATACACCAGTCCCCAACCCGTGACATCAGACACCAGTCCCCAACCCGTGACATCAAACACCAGTCCCCAACTCATGACATCAGACACCAGTCCCCAACCCATGATATCAATCACCAGTCCCCAACTCGTGACTAACACCAGTCCCCAACCGTACATCACCAGTCCCCAACCCATGACATCAGATCACCAGTCCCCAACCCGTGACATCAGACACCAGTACCCAACCCGTGACATCAAACACCAGTCCCCAACCCATGACATCAAACACCAGTCCCCAACCCATGACATCATTCACCAGTCCCCAACTCGTGACATCAATCACCAGTCCCCAACCTGTGACATCAAACACCAGTCCCCAACCCATGACATCAAACACCAGTCCCCAACCCATGACATCAAACACCAGTCCCCAACCCGTGACATCAGACACCAGTCCCCAACCCGTGACATCAGACACCAGTCCCCAACCCATGACATCAAACACCAGTCCCCAACCCGTGACATCATTTAGCAGTCCCCAACCTGTGACATCAAACACCATTCCCTAACCTGTGGCATCAAAAACCAGTCCCCAACCCATGACATCAAACACCAGTCCCTAACCCGTGACATCAAACACCAGTCCCCAACCCATGACATCAGATCACCAGTCCCCAACCCGTGACATCACACACCAGTCCCCAACCCATGACATCAAACACCAGTCCCCAACCCATGACATCAAACACCAGTCCCCAACCCGTGACATCAATCACCAGTCCCCAACCCGTGACATCAATCACCAGTCCCCAACCCATGACATCAATCACCAGTCCCCAACCCATGACATCAAACACCAGTCCCCAACCCATGACATCAATCACCAGTCCCCAACCCGTGACATCAGACACCAGTCCCCAACCCGTGACATCAAACACCAGTCCCCAATCCGTGACATCAAACACCAGTCCCCAACCCGTGACATCAGACACCAGTCCCCAACCCATGACATCAAACACCAGTCCCCAACCCATGACATCAATCACCAGTCCCCAACCCGTGACATCAATCACCAGTCCCCAACCCGTGACATCAATCACCAGTCCCCAACCCATGACATCAAACACCAGTCCCCAACCCGTGACATCATTTAGCAGTCCCCAACCCGTGACATCAAACACCATTCCCTAACCCGTGGCATCAAAAACCAGTCCCCAATCCGTGACATCACCCCCGGAATCCCAGGCTACAGGACACTGGAGACCCAACAGCCTTAACTCACGTCAGGGGGATCCCATTCTGCTGTCAGTGTTTCAGGACTATTTTGGGAGGGAAAAGTTGCCACCAATCAATCACATCACAAATACTGGCACGGCATGTCTTATCGACCCGGCATCTTACCCTTCACATTGGACAGAGCATCTTACTCTCCTAATAGGACACAGATAAAAATAGAGAGATGTTTGTGATGTCCCTGTTCCCATATCAAAAAAACCTCTCCCTCCTTCTAAAAGCTCTGCTTGTTTCCCACTTTTGGAGTAAGTGAGCACAATAGCCTGTCCTCTGGTGATTTAAAGGTCCAACACCGGTGTATTCTTTCCTTTGAAGATATTTTAGCGTCCGAAGAAAATAACTGGTTAGACAAGGGCACTGTGGGACGTTTGGATCCAGATGAGGGGTGAAGGAAGGTGAACCTGCACATGCTGGAGTTGGGAATCCTCCCTATGGATCAGTTCCCGCCATATCCAATTAATTGGGAAGGGGCCATGGCTCCCTGGCAGAACATCTGCTTGGCATGCAGAAGGTCCCAGGCTCAATCCCCGGCATCTCCAGCCAAAAGGATCAGATGGCAGATAAGAACATAAGAACGTAAGAGAAGCCATGTTGGATCAGGCCAATGGCCCATCCAGTCCAACGAGATCTCATTTATGACAGATCTGCCCTCATAACAAATGAGTTCCACACCCCTGCCGTAGAGTTTTCAAGGCAAGAGACGTTCAGAGGTGGTTTGCTCTTTGCCTGCCTCTGTGTAGGAGACTTGGACTTACTTGGAGGTCTCCCATCCAAATAGTAGCCAGGGCTGACCCTGCTCAGCTCCTGAGATCGGATGAGAACAAGTTAGCCTGGGCTGTCCAGGTCAGGCAAGAGGTGAACGGAAGTGGTTTGCCATCGCCCACTTCTGTTTAACAACCTTAGATTTCCTTGGTGATCTTCCATCCAACCAGGGATGATCCTGCTTTAGCTTCCAAGATCTAATGAGATGGGGCTACCCTGGGCCATCTGGGTCAGGGTAGATGAACAGAGGTGGTTTATCACTGCCTGCTTCCATGTAGTGACCCTGGACTTCCTTGGTGGTCTCCCATCCAGACGTTAGCCAGGGTCTACCCTACGTAGCTTCTGAGATCTGGACTATCCAGGCTAGGATGACAGATTATCAACCTACTCAAAAGAGACCCTACAAGGTGTGGAATGGCAGCCAGTGTAATATATGAAGACTTAATGCTTATGCACATGCATTGATACGTGTGCACACACATCGCAAGGTGGAGCTGCCTCCCTCTGTTACCCAAAGAGCCGTCTCCGGTATTAATTGGGGAAATCAGCATCATGGAAACAGAGCAAGAGGGGGCAACTAGGGGATCTTCACCAATGTAGAGCCAGTCTGGTGTAGTGGTTAAGTGCGCGGACTCTAATCTGGGAGAACCGGGTTTGATTCCCCACTCTTTCACTCGCAGCTGCTGGATGACCTTGGGCAAGCCATAGTTCTGTCAGAGGTGTTCTTGAAAAGAGCAGTTTCTGTCAGAGCTCTCTCAGCCCCACCTACCTCACAGGGTGTCTGTTGTGGGGAGGAGAAGGGAAGGGAGTTTGTAAGCCGCTCTGAGACTCCAAGTGAAAGGTGGGGTATAAATCCAATCTCCTCCTCCTCCTCTTCTTCTTCTTCTTACGGGGATAGTTCCCTGAGAACTCTCAAATGAACATGAAAGACGCTGCAGACTTGGCCAACCTGAAAAATCAGCAGTGGCTGAACATAGCCTGACCCAAACAGGACACAGCATTTGGTTCCAAAACACTGAAAGGCTGGACAACACTTCCAATTACCATGTCAGGTTACACAGGGAAGCCATTGGAATTCATAAACATAAACACAATTTCAACAGGAAAGAAGAGAGTTTAAAAATCAATAGGGCATGGTTTTCCTGTCCTGAGAAACACAAAAGGCTCTACAGCTGACAATAGCACTACAGATAAGATTAGAGTTTCAATAGCCATTCCACACACAAAAGAGCCTCCTCAAGAAACAGGAAACCTCCTCAGGAAACAACCCATAGACAAAAGAACCTCCTCAGGAAAGCTCCTCCATTAGCATGTTCATAGCCTGGAGAACTACTACAAGATAATGACTCAGCCCTACCCCACCTTCCAGGGTAGATATAAATTACCTGCCTACCATTTTTCTTCTCACCTCGACCCAGAGAGTACTCCATCTTTCTGTGTTACACCTCTGAGGATGCCTGTCACAGCCACTGGCGAAACGTCAGGTCCTACAGGGCCAAGACCACAGCCGTACAGCCCGGGAAATCTGCAATTAACCCAACTGGGCAGCCAAAGTTTATATCTCCGCTACAAGCACAAAAGTGGGCTTGAAGCTCAACATCAAAAAAACTAAGATCATGGCATCTGGCCCCATCATTCCTTGGCAAATAGAAGGGGAAGTCGTAGAAGTAGTGACAGACTTCACGTTCCTAGGATCCCAGATCACTGCAGATGGTGACTGCAGCCATGAAATTAAAAGACGCCTGCTCCTTGGGAGGAAAGCGATGGCAAACCTAAACAGCATGATAAAAAGCAGAGACATCACCTTGCCAAAAAAAGTCCGCATGGTCAAAGCAATGGTCTTCCCCGTAGTAATGTATGGCTGCGAGAGTTGGACTATAAGGAAGGCCGAACGCCGAAGAATAGATTCTTTTGAACTCTGGTGCTGGAGAAGACTCTTGAGAGTCCCTTGGACTGCCAGGAGATCAAATCAGTCAATCCTAAAAGAAATCAACCCTGATTGCTCCCTGGAAGGCCAGAGCCTGAAGCTGAAGCTCAAATACTTGGGCCACCAAATGAGAAGGGAGCATTCACTGGAGAAGACCCTGATGCTGGGAAAGATTGAAGGTCGAAGAAGAAGGGGACAGCCAAGGATGAGATGGTTAGACAGCGTCATCGATGCGACGGACATGAAATTGAGCAGCGGGCAGCGGAAGACAGGAGGGCCTGGCGTGATCTGGTCCATGGGGTCGCGAAGAGTCGGACTCGACTGTGCGACTGAACAACAACAACAACCTGGCATTACATTTTATAACACACAAGGCCTGGCCCAACGAGGTCTCATTTATGACCGATCCGGCCCTCATATCAAATGATTAAAACAAATGTGTCGGGAGAGGCTTGATGGCTGAGGGAAACTCGTGACAGTCCACATGGGAGTTGCTGATGTTGCCTGATGAGTGTTTCCAGTGTGAGCGGAAAAGGGTTAATGTTCTCCTGATGAGATTGCTGGATGTTAACCGAAGGCGTTAGGCGTTCTTCTGATGACCCCTCCGAGTACAGGATGGGAGAGGCTGTCGAGTTAAATGAATCGCCTATTAACCGGGGTAAGTAGGCAGGGGAAGTGTGACCAGGTGCGATGAGGCCGCGCCAGGGAAGGTTATTGTTTCCCCGAGAAGCCCGTTGAGGAGATTAAGTATCTCTTCTGAGGGTGAGGGAAGATCTGTTAGCAAGTGAGTACCCTGAGTCATCTCCCCAGAACACTTTCCGAGCGTTCGTTTTGCTTGTTTCCGGCTCCATCTTGGTTCCATTTCCAGGCCAAGCTGCACAGTACACATGATTTTGGGGGGTGACAATTTACGAGAGGTACCTAGTTTGGTGTCGTGGTTTGGTGTAGTGGTTAAGTGCGCGGACTCTAATCTGGGAGAATCGGCTTTGGTTCCCCATTCCTCCACGTGCACCTGCTGGATGACCTTGGGCAAGCCGTAGTTTTGTCAGAGCTGTTCTTGAAAAAGAGCAGTCTCTGTCAGAGCTCTCTCAGCCCCACCTGCCTCACAGGGTGTCTGTTGGGGGAGGGGGAGGGAAAGGAGTTTGTAAGCCGCTCTGAGACTCCTTTGGGTGGTGAAGGGCGGGGTATAAATCCAATCTCTTCTTCTTCTACTTCACAGGGTGTCTGTTGTGGGGAGGGGAAGGGAAGGGAGTTTGTAAGTCGCTCTGAGACTCCTTTGGGTAGTGAAGGGAGGGGTATAAATCCAATCTCTTCTTCTTCTACTTCACAGGGTGTCTGTTGTGGGGAGGGGAAGGGAAGGGAGTTTGTAAGTCGCTCTGAGACTCCTTTGGGTAGTGAAGGGAGGGGTATAAATCCAATCTCTTCTTCTTCTACTTCACAGGGTGTCTGTTGTGGGGAGGGGACGGGAAGGGAGGTTGTTAGCCGCTCTGAGACTCCTTTGGGTAGTGAAGGGAGGGGTATAAATCCAATCTCTTCTTCTTTTACTTCACAGGGTGTCTGTTGTGCGGAGGGGAAGGGAAGGGAGTTTGTAAGTCACTCTGAGACTCCTTTGGGTAGTGAAGGGAGGGGTATAAATCCAATCTCTTCTTCTTCTACTTCACAGGGTGTCTGTTGTGGGGAGGGGAAGGGAAAGGAGTTTGTAAGCCGCTCTGAGACTCCTTTGGGTAGTGAAGGGAGGGGTATAAATCCAATCTCTTCTTCTTCTACTTCACAGGGTGTCTGTTGTGGGGAGGGGACGGGAAAGGAGTTTGTAAGTCGCTCTGAGACTCCTTTGGGTAGTGAAGGGCGGGGTATAAATCCAATCTCTTCTTCTTCTACTTCACAGGGTGTCTGTTGTGGGGAGGGGAAGGGAAGGGAGTTTGTAAGTCGCTCTGAGACTCCTTTGGGTAGTGAAGGGAGGGGTATAAATCCAATCTCTTCTTCTTCTACTTCACAGGGTGCCTGTTGTGGGGAGGGGACGGGAAAGGAGTTTGTAAGTCACTCTGAGACTCCTTTGGGTAGTGAAGGGCGGGGTATAAATCCAATCTCTTCTTCTTCTACTTCACAGGGTGTCTGTTGTGGGGAGGGGAAGGGAAGGGAGTTTGTAAGTCGCTCTGAGACTCCTTTGGGTAGTGAAGGGAGGGGTATAAATCCAATCTCTTCTTCTCCTTCTTCTAGAATAAGGCCACCCTTCTGCTGGAGAGGTCTGGCTATTGAGAAGCACTTTATTACGTTTTACCATGTTTGAGTTTTTAACGTTGAATGTGTATTAATTTATGTGATTTTATGCACTGTATCGTCTGGATTTTACTCTGTTGTAAGCTGCCCTGAGTCGGCCCAGGCCGGGAGGGTGGGGTAAAAATCTAATCTAATTAATTAATTAAATAAATAAATAAGAAGAGGTTGGATTTATACCCTGCCCTTCACCACTCGAAGGCGTCTCAGAGCGGCTCACAATCCCTTCCCCTTCCCCTCCCCATTACAGACACCCTGTGAGGCAGGTGGGGCTGAGAGAGCTCTTTCGAGGACTGCCCTTGAAAGAACAGCACTGAGACAACTTATGACTGACCCAAGGTCACACCAGCAGCTGCAATGTGGAGGAGCGGGGGATCAAACCGGGTCCTCCCAGATTACAGTCCGTGCTCCTAACCGCTACACCAAACTTGTTAATGCCTCCGCTCGGAGGCGTACCTTCAGGGAAGGCGTAGAACACTGAGGAATGGGCGAGCTAGCGATTCCCTCAAGAAAATTCTAATGAGCCATCCTCTAAATGCAAAAATGAGGATAGTGAGAGGATCCCAGATAAACTGGGACGGCTGGAAAAGCGCTGTCAGGTGCTGTTGGACTGGTGGGACGTGCTGTCCAGCTGCAGACGATTGAGGGTGCCCCTGAATGGTTTCCAAGGCAAGAGATGAACAGAGGTGGGTTTTCCCTTGCCCGCCTCTGCCTCAACCCTGGACTTTCTGGGTCGTCTCCCATCCAAGCCGTGGCCACGACCAACGCTCCCTCTAAGCTGTGGAGTCTTGTGAGCAAAAATTCTACTTTGTGAGTCGCTGGCATGAAAGTTGTGAGCGAGCGATTGGGCTGCTGCGTAAATTGGTTTGCTCTGGAGCCCTCCCTCCCTGAGCGAAGATAAAAAATGTGTGAGCCGGAGGCTAAAAAACTGTGAGCTGGCTCACACTCACTCAGCTTAGAGGGAACACTGGCCACGCCCAACCCTGCTTAGCTTCTGGGATCTGGTGAGGACGGAGCAGGGTTTCCAGTCAGGTCAGGGTAACGGTGGAAATTGCCATCAAGTCCCAGTGAATTTATGGCGACCGCGTTGGGTTTTCAAGGCAAGAGACGTCCAGGGGTGGTTGGCCCTTGCTTGCCTCTGCAGAGTAACCCTGGACTTCTCTGGTGGTCTCCCATAAGAACATAAGAGAAGCCAATGTTGAATCAGGCCAATGGTCCAACACTCTGTCACACAGCGGCCAAAATATACCAGGTTCCATCAGGAGGTCCAGCAGTGGGGCCAATACACTAGAAGCCCTCCCACTGCTGCCCCCTCCAGCACCAAGAATAGAGTGCATCACCTGCCCCAGACTGAGAGTTCCCATCTATACCCTGTGGCTAATAGCCACTGATGGACTTCTGCTCCATATGTTTATCTAATTCCCTCTTGAAACTGTCCATGCTTGTAGCTGCCACCACCTCCTGTGGCAGTGAATTCCATATGTTAATCACTCTTTGGGTGAAGAAGTATTTCCTTTTATCTGTTCTAACCCGACTGCTCAGCAATTTCGTGGACCATCCAAGTCCTAACCCAGGCCGACCCTGCTTAGCTTCCAAGATCTGATGAGACTGGGCTATCTTGGACCACGTAGGTCAACCAGATTAGTGGTATATATCAAGGGTATAAATTCCGCCCTCCCCATTTCCCTGGGGCGATGCAGCCTTGGGTATCATTAGTTAATTTTTTTTCTTTTTAAAAGGGAATTCAGCGATCCGTTTTCTGACTCCCTCCAAGGTCCCTGGCTCCTTTGCAAGTTGTCTGTTGCTACGGGCTTGTAAAAAAACCCCGGCCTCCTTTCCACGTCCCTTTCCTGTACAGCTCCAGGCCGGAGGCAGCCGAGGGTCCCTCTAAGATCTCCGTCAAGTTCTTTCCCAGATGGAAAGGTCGTTGGTCGTTCTCCACTCAACACTTCCCTTCGTGAGTTCGTTCAAACACCGCCAGACATTACAGGAACAAAACTCCGCTGGAGGGCCGTCTTCATCTTCAACTTTTATGTAGGTGGCGGGGATATGGGCGCAGCATGACCCCCCCCCCACTGTTCCCATAGCAATTTCCACAGCACGGTTGCCGTACTACCACACAGTCCGTCCACCTGTTCTTTCTTCCTGAAATCGAGCCCTTTACCACATCTGGGTAGGAAGGGGGGGGTGATTTTGCAACTCTCTTTCAGACTTGTATCTCCCTCATACACTTTGGTTCTTTGCCCTCGGTGGCCATTTCTGATATCGTCTGGCCGGCTCAGAAGCTAAGCAGGGTCGGCCCTGGTTACTACTGGGATGGGAGACCACCAAGGAAGCCCAGGGGTGGGCAATGGCAAACCAGCTCTGTTCATCTCTCGCCCTTACCTGGCTGGCTCACGCTAGCCCGATCTTGTCAGATCTCAGGACCGAACCAAAAACAGAGTGAGAAACACGGTGACAACTGCAAACCGAGGCGAAAAGATTTATGCGATCTGAGGAGAAACCAGAGTCTGTTACTCACTGGTCACTGTTCAAGCAGGGACAGTCAATGAGTAAATTAAATGCCAAATATATATTGCTAGAGACGAATTTGGAACCTGCCATCTGTAAACATAACAAGGTACCGCTTATGCCCCCACATTAGGTAAAGGTAAAGGTTTCCCTTGCTCGAAAGCCAGTCGAATCCGACTCTAGGGACACGGTGCTCATCTCCGTTTCCAAGCCGAAGAGCCAGCACTGTCCAAAGACATTTCTGTGGTCATGTGGCCTCATGACTAAATGCCAAGGCGCACAGAATGCTGTTACCTTCCCACTGAAACGGTACCTATTTATCTACTTGCAATTTCTTGCTTTTGAACTGCTAGGTTGGCAGGAGCTGGGACCAGAGACAGGAGCTCACTCTGTCATGCGGCACTTGGGTCTTGAACTGCTGAACTACCGACTTTCCAGCCTGCAGTTCAGCGTCTTAACCACTTGAGCCATCCCCCCATTAAGGAAAGTCAAATGTGAAGCAAAATCATGATTTAATAGTTGGTGTAATTGTATGAATACAGAATACTCTCTTAACAATGGGATATCAAACCGGGATCTGAACCCATGATTTCAAGTGAGTTTATTAACTACAATTAACTATAATTTTATAAGCAGTAGGAATATGGACATGCTGGCTCAGTTTCCAGCCAAGCTCTCAGATGCTCTTTGGTTACAGCAGTGCCTGGCCAGAGCGAAGGCAACGAAACCAGCATTTGTCAAGGCGAGTCAGAATTTTTTTTTTTAATTTTAAAATTTTATTAAACTTTTTTAAAAATACATATAATATATATAATACATAGCAGGCCGAACAAATTACATTACATTATGCTCACGAACTGAAACAAACGGAGAGCATGTTACCAAAGGTGTCACTTATCAATCATACTCGGTATTTCCTCTTGTTGAGATAAATGTTCTAAAACAGGAAATCAAAATCAGACTAGGAAGAGGGTAGAGATGTATTATTAATATTATCTGTAAGTCAGAATTTTTAATGATTATCTGAGAGCCAAATTCTGCTTTCATAAATGAATCCATAGTTAAAATAAGCGGTTGTTACACATTATACGTGAACGGAGCCGCTCTCCACAATCTCGATTGCTCTCGACTACCTTAAATACACTGGAAGGCAGACTGCTTTGAGACCTAGACGCCAATGCGGATAAAATTACCACACTTAAGAGCCTGATTGACAATATTTGAATGACTTGCACTTCTAACTACTGACTGAGACGGTATTTGTATATGGGACACACAGAGAGATATCTATACGTTACAGTATTATGGCTTCCCAGTAAAGATGCTTTTTGAAAGTTTTGCTTATCGTTGTCCACCATCAAACTCCCTGAAAAAAAATCTCAGAATTGGAATTTCGTGATCAGTTCAGTGGCAAAGGCTCTGGTAGATTTTGGGACAAGCACATAGAGAGCCAGTTCAGTGTAGTGGTTAGGAGCGCGGACTCTAACCTGGGAGAACCAGCTTTGATTCCCCACTCCTCCACGTGCAGCTGCTGGTGTGACTTTTGGTCAGTCACAAGTTCTCTCAGAGCTATTCTCTCAGGAGCAGTTCTCAAAAGAGCTCTCTCAGCCCCACCTACCTCGCAGGGTGTCTGTTGTGGGGAGGGGAAGCGGAAAGGGGATTGTAAGCTTCTCTGAGACTCCAAGTGAAGGGCAGGGTATAAATCCACTCTTCTTCATCCTCTAGAGAAAGCAAGTTAACCCTCCCTTTCCCTATGCTGTGGTCTAGTCCAAATTGGGACTTCTCTCAGCTAGGGAGCGCTGCAAGATCTGCCCCTCTGCAGCTCAGGATCATAAGAACATAAGAGAAGCCAATGTTGGCTCAGGCCAATGGCCTGTGCAGTCCAACACCCTGTGTCACACAGTGGCCAAAAATACCAGGTGCCATCAGGAAGCCCACCAGTGGGGCCAGGACACTAGAAGCCCTCCCACTGTGGCCCACCCCAAGCACCAAGAATACAGATCATCACTTGCCCCAGAGTTCCTATCTACAGTAAAGGTAAAGGTTACCCTTGGTCTAAAGCCAGTCGAATCCGACTCTAGGGATGCGGTGCTCATCTCTGTTTCCAAGCCGAAGAGCCAGCGCCGTCCAAAGACGTTTCCATGGTCATGTGGCCAGCACATGAAGGTGCACAGAATGCTGTTACCTTCCCACCGGAGCGGTATCTATTTACTTGCAATTTCTTACTTCTGAACTACTAGGTTGGCAGGAGCTGGAACCAGGTAAAAGGACCAGGTAGGAGATGACGGGAAAGACCCCAGAACACCCGAGTAATAATTGAAATAATTTTCAGCAGCTCAGTGGCAGAGCATCTGCTTGGCATGCAGGAGGTCCCAGGTTAAAAGGACCAGGTAATAGGTGATGGGAAAGACCTCTGCCTGAGACCCTGGAGAGCCACTGCTAGTGTGATTAAGCAGCACTAACCTTGATGGACAGTTTCATATACACGTTTTATAGATGTGTTCATATATGTGTTTATTCTCCAGTCTGAGGAGAGCTGGAGGGAACTCAGCCATCCACCGTTGCTTTTCATGGGGGAGAAAGACAAGATACGATCCCAGCTTTTTTAGAATCCTGATTTGTTTGGCCTTGAATCTTTGATCAGAAGGTCCTGGCTCATTTGAGGAACTCGGGTTGTACGAGTGAGTAGATTACAAGAACCCTCTTCTAAATAAGAAAATAAAAACAGGCCGCCATTCCGGACAGCTTCATTTGCCTCGAATTCCTGAGCCTGAAGAGACACTGGCCACACCTCTGATTTCTTTTCCAGGGTGAGCTTTCCTCACGGTGAGGAACGTTAAGGTAACCTCACAGGGGCCTGAGTTCAAAAACAGGAGCTCCAAGGGGAAACGCTGTGGCTGCCGACCACTGTCTCCGTTCTTTTACTGAAATATTAGTCTTCTAGGTGTGTTGGGGACCGTAGTGTTTAAATATAGCTCTGGGGATAATGGGTTTCATCGAAAATCATTAGCTGGGAGGTCACCCGACCACAGAACAAAGTGTTACAGCCAGATTAAACAGGCCCAAATGCTTAGGAGAGGCGCATGGTACACGCATGGAAAGTACAAAAGATCTTCTAGTACATCTCAAGTGGAATCTCAGCAGCCAGCCGGCTACAAACCCAATGACATTAAATTAGAAAAAGTAGCTATTTGCAGAGATATGCCCAAGTGTATGTAATAGTAGGAAATGGAATGAAATTACGACAACCGAAAGAACATGTCGAGACTAATCACCCTAATTAGCCCCAGAGTATTGGAGACCTTAATTGTATCATGTTACTTTACTTAAAAAAACCCAAACTATATAAAAAGCTAAAGCTGTAAGTCAAAACCGGGGCAGGCACTTTGTGAACCGTTTCACTTCCTGCAAAAAACACAGCTTCTCTCCCGGCAATAATTTGGGGGAGCAGCATTTGCTGGCTCATTTCGATTAGGCCGGGGGACATGTATCAAGCAGCCATGTCTGATCGCCCCCTCGGGGCACTAGGTTGTTGTCATGCTCGCTGATTTGGTTCTCAGAAACCCTGATTGTTTGGACAATGACACTAGAAAGTAGAAGACACTTCTTTTAAAAAGGGTCACTATGCCAGCACTTGAAAGTAGCCATGCCTGATTGCCCCCCAGGCATGGTGCTGTTCTTCTGCTTGCTGATTGGTTATCATGATCCCTGACTGGTTGGACGATGAAGCTCGAAAGAAGAAGATCCTTCTTTTAAACAAAGTCACTGTGCCAGCAGTGGAAAGGTACAAGCTTTCATGTGCACACACACTCCTTCATATACATTGGAATGGAAGTTGCCAGTCCACACATATAGAAGAAGAAGAAGAAGGAGGAGGAGGAGGAGGAGGAGGAGATTGGATTTATACCCCGCCCTTCACTACCCAAAGGTGTCTCAGAGCGGCTTACAAACTCCTTTCTCTTCCCCTCTCCACAACAGACACCCTGTGAGGTAGGTGGGGCTGAGAGAGCTCTTGACAGAAACTGCTCTTTTTCCAAGAACAGCTCTTATCAGAACTAGGGCTTGCCCAATGTCATCCAGCCAGGTGCAAGTGGAGGAGTGGGGAATCAAACCCGGTTCTCCCAGATTAGAGTCTGCACACTTAACCACTATACCAAATGATATAGGTAGAGGGTGAGCAGCAAATTAGCATACAGTATAATAAAGGTGTTTGACAGATGCAAGGACCAAACTGGAATAAAAAGATGTACTCTTCTTAATTGTGGAATGTTGAGAGTAATTAACGGAGACCCTGCTATCACTCCCCACCTTGAAGAAAAAGAACAAGAGAAGGAGGAAGAGATTGAATCTATACCCTGCCCTTCACTGCCTGCAGGAGTCTCAAAACAGCTTACAATCTCCTTTCCCCTCCCCTCCCCTCCCCTCCCCTCCCCACAACAGACACCCTGTGTGGTAGGTGGAGCTGAGAGAGCTCTTTTGATAACTGCTCTTGAGAGAACAGCTCTGAAATAACTTGTAACTGACCCAAGGTCACACCAGTAGCTGCATGTGGAGGAGTGGGGACTCAAACCTGGCTCTCCCAGGTTAGAGTCTGTGCTCCTAACCACTACACCAAACTGGCTCTCATGTGTAATGGGTCAGCCAGGGCTCAGCAATAGTGATGACTCCTCAGGAGAAGAGGACTCCTCAGGAGAAGAAGAGCCCTGTGTAGCCAGACATGAATTAGGAGAAGTTGCCCAGCAAGAGAATGAGGTGCAGGCTTGTCAGGATTCACAACCAACAGCTGGTGCAGAGCCACCAACACCCTCCAGCCCTGATTCAGCATGTGAACCTCAGTTAGCCATTCCCAACCCACCAGTATCTCCTACACCCTTAGAGTGCCGCAGACAGAGGCTGAGAACAGAACTACAGGCATGAAGGCAGAGTGCACACCTCCTGGCCTGATGCCAGCGGCTTGCTGATGAGAAAGATCAGTAGTTGCAGGATTACTTCTGAGCAGCTGGCTGCAGACCAACAAGGATGCCCTCTGAAACAAGGCAGTAGAAAAGTCTTCTTGGGCTGTGCCAATCAGTGGTTTCATTAAAGAGAGCCTAATCGGGGCAAGAGGTTAATTAGGCAACCTCTTTACCGTGACATTCTGTTTCCAGATATACTGGGAGAGCTTCCTGTGCCTCTAAATGACTTTCATGAGCTCTGAAACTCCTTTGACCAATCTAATGATCACATTGATCATAAATACCTTTTGAGCATCTGTGTATGCACTTATGAAGAAAAATACTTTTTTCAAATTTTTGAACAAATGGTTACAGAATGATAAGAATATCGGAATAATGTTTAAGAATTAATATCCAATCTCAAGTCAGGAATGTCACCGATACTGAAAAGGTGTAACTTGCTTTACAAACGATCGTAGTCAATATATAACATGACACCGTTATACAAAGTATCAATAACCTCTTAGTGATTAAAGATTAAAATAATAAGTTAAGAGACTTACTATATTTTGGGATGACATAGGCAACAGGCAACCATTTCTCAGCTAAATCAGACTGTCTAGGGAAGAGTTCAGATTGCAATAAACGATTCACGATCTTCTCCATTACATAACTATTCCAAACTTTGTCTAACCAGAGAGAGTTAGGGGCTGAGTTGGTTTTCCACTCTGAGGCAATGGCAGTTTTAACCGCTGCTAGTAGGGTCGACGTTAAATCTCTTCTAATCTTCGGGATAGCCAGATCTGGCCAAAACTTTAAAAATAGAACTTCAGGTTTAAGCAGGATTTCATAACCCATTAGTGGGTGGATGTTTTCTAAAACCAAGGCCCAGAATTTATGTATAGCACTGCAACGCCACCAACAGTGAATGAAGGATCCCACTTCCCCAGAAAGCTTCCAACAAAGGTCTTTTCCACGTTTGCCTGCCACTCTAGATTTTCTCAGTGTTTGAGTCGAGGCAAGTTAAGTCCACAGCAAAACAGCATCCAAATAACCCCGGGCAACAGCAGGCTGAAACTGGGCTGAACGCTGAAGGAAGAAGAAGAAGAAGAAGAAGAAGAAGAAGAAGAAGAAGAAGAAGAAGAAGAAGAGGAGGAGGAGGAGGAGGAGGAGGAGGAGGAGGAGGAGGAGGAGGAGGAGGAGGAGGAGGAGATTGGATTTGTACCCCTCCCTTCACCACCCAAGGGAGTCTCAGAGCAGCTTGCGAACTCCTTTTCCCTCCCCTCCCCACAACAGACACCCTGTGAGGCAGGCGGGGCTGAGAGAGCTCTGACAGAAACTGCTCTTTTTCCAAGAACAGCTGTGCCAGAACCATGGCTTACCCAAGGTCATCCAGCAGCTGCAAGTGGAGGAGTGGGGAATCAAACCCGGTTCTCCCAGATTAGAGTCCACGGACTGTCCCCTATAGTTGATTTCGACTGGCTTTCGAGCAAGGGTATACCTTTACCTTTACCTTTTAATGATCTGAATAGCCCAGGCTGGCTCCATCTTGTTAGATCTTGGAAGTTAAGCAGGGTTGGCCCTGGCTAGTTTTTGGATGGGAGACCTCCAAGGAACACCAGGGTCATGACATGGAAACAAACGTCTCTTGGCTCGAAAGTCCTATGGGGTCGCCATAGATTAGTTGTGACTCGATGGGGGAAAAATAAGAGAAAATGGCTTGCGATCGTTTTCATATCATTTAAAATGACTGACTGCGTAGACCCTGAAGTACTTAAATTGCTTAGTCCCCCCTCTCTCTGGTTTGTTCCTTTGCATCTTATAAGTATGCATTTTATACACACCAAATTAATATCGAGAGTGACGTTACTGGGATAACCTTCTTACTGACAGTTTTGACAAAGATGGCTTTTCAGAAAGTTGGCATTTTTTTTTTAAAAAGTACACTCTTCCTAAAAATAAAAATGGGAATAATTAACCTTACTCCAGAAATAGTTATTTTTTCAGCTGTCTCTTTAACCCTTGTGACTCCAAAAGAAACACCTGCCAGAGCTTTAATAAACTGACAACCTTTTGGAATCACTTAATAACACGACTGAATGATGGATATCCCTTTTTTTAGAGACGGGCAAACTGTGCAGTGATTTTTCTTGGCCCTCTGAGGGCTGTTAAGTTTTATTGGAATCAGAGTCTTGTGGATATATCTGGTCACGGATTTATAAAATTCCATCCCGCAATGTAAGCTCAACGCCGTTTTTAAAAATAACACGAAAGGCGCAGAAGCCAGTATAAACATGTGAAACCCTTATGGTTTATATGCACTTGTTCTGAAAAGATGTGTGTGTATTTCTTAAATGATAGTCTCTGGAGGGCCAACCATAGGGCATAGAGGCCAAGGCCTTCCCCTAATAAGAAGATCAGAAGAGCCCTGCTGGATCAGACCAGTGGTCCATCTAGTCCAGCATCCTGTCTCACACAGTGGCCAACTTGTTCCTCTGGATGGCCAACAGCAGTGCTTAGAGGCTGGGGCCGTCCCCTGATAAGAACATTAGAAGAGCCCTGCTTGGATCAGACTGGTCCATCTAGTCCAGCATTTTGTCTCACACAGTGGCCAACCAGTTCCTCTGGAGGGCCAACAGCAGGGCACAGAGGCCAAGGCCTTCCACTGCTAAGAACATCAGAAGAGCCCTGCTGGATCAGACCAATAGTCCATCAAGTCCAGCATTTTGTCTCACACAGTGGCCAACCAGTTCCTCTGGAGGGCCAACAGCAGGGCACAGAGGCCAAGGCCTTCCACTGCTAAGAACATCGGAAGAGCCCTGCTGGATCAGACCAATAGTCCATCAAGTCCAGCATTCTGTCTCACGCAGTGGCCAACCAGTTCTTGTGGAGGCCCAAAAACAGGGCAGAGAGGCCAAGGCCTTCTCCTGGTGCTGCCTCCTGGCTCTGGGATTCAGAGGCTTAGTGCCTCTGAACATGGAGGTTCCCCTCATTCACCATTGATAGACTTATCCTCCATAAATCTATCTAATCCCCCTTTAAATCCAGAAGAGAAAGAAGCCTAATCGAAAGAGTACCTTCTCTATCACAAATGGCCAGCTAGTCTGGCATTACGAGTGTGGCAGTATGAGGACCTGTGTCTCCACGGAAGGCCATATAGAGAGAGGGAGACGACAAAGGGAGAAAAGGGGTCAGTGGGCAGCTCCCAGGTCAAGATGAAGAGATACTTCTCATTCAAGGAGATAAAACCTATGCACACTTAGAGTCATGTAGCATCCACCACCCCCAATGTGCAGACATGCTGAGTTGCTCTTTCCACCAGGGGTCACGGGTCCAAGTTGCTGGCCCCAGCTAGCAGTGTAGCCACATCAAATCTCTTCTTCCTTTCCTTGCTGAAAAGCGCACCGGTACAATGAAAAAAGACACACCGTGGTGTCAGAATTCACTGAAAATGGTGCGCTGGAAGTCTCTCTGAGCTCACCTACTGGATGGAGGAAACCACTAAGCCGTTTCAGGTGTGTTGACATTCGGGGGCGAAACGCGACGTTGAACTCTTGACTCGCTTCAGCTCCATGGCTTAGGTTCTTGCTGGAACTGAGGGCAATTTGAGCAGGGGGGATCATTATGCAAAGCAAATCTGGACTTTTCCAAGGCGGGTTTTGTGTGCGAGGTTCCGCCTCGGGCCTAATGAAAAGCTTAGGAGGGCAAGGTAAATAAACAGGGAAGAGGAGGCTATTTGCTAAAATGCTAAAGAGGTGGGCAGATGTACTTGGCTTTTTTAAAAAAAAAAAAAAGATTAAAGGGGTTTTGATTCACCACATCCTAAGCAGTTTTGCCCCCAATATGTTGATCTACATGTTGGTTACACGAGTCTCAAAATAGACACCTCCTTGGTACAATTTTAGTCTTCCAAGTGGTACGGGCGTTTGTTCTTTCCACTCAGATAAAGAGACCTGAGTCTTTCATGTGCCCTGGAATTGGAAATGGATAAAAGGCTAACAAGTAAGGGAAGCATTTTTGAATTCTTTCTCGTTGGGATTAGCTGTTCATTTCCCTGATTTGGAATTCTCCCAATAATCACAATTTTAGATGCTGCCATACCTGGCAGTACTAGGAAACAAAATGCATAGTGCAAAGTATTTGGTGATTATTTAACACTGAGGTACCAGCTCTAATAGCCTGGTCTCATCAGAGCTCGGAAGCTAAGCAGGGTTGATACTTTGATGGAACCTGAGGCTGCTATGCAGAGGAAGGCCAAGGTAAACCACTTGTTTTCATCTGTTGCCTTGAAGTCCCACTTCATGGGGTCACCGTGAATCAGTTGTGACATAACGGCACATACACGAGATGGAGATGTCTCGCGGTTGTAGCACAAACCAGGACCATTCGAACACTCATCAGTCATGAACAGTGACGTCTGCCAAACGCGAATAGGACAAGTTTCTGTTGATCAGTTTGGCTGTTCACAAATAGTTCCTGCCAGTTCGTCACTTGCTTTTTATGTATTTGTTATGTATTGGGACTGGAACATTCCAGGACTGTTTCTACCAGAGACTGGCTGAGCTTGGAGCTCTAGAAACAATAGCCCACCAGGACTCTGGAGGTGGCCAATGAGGAATTAATGGTTTTGACAATGGCCTATCATTAGTTGGCTGTGTTGGACTGGACGGGCCATTGGCCTGATCCAACATTGGCTTCTCTTATGTTCTTAGGAACTCTGGGTCTGGGGCAAGTGAGGCTCTGTATTCTTGGTGCTGGGGGGGATCAACAGTGGGAGGGGCTTCTCGTGTCCTGGCCCCACTGCTGGACCTCCTGATGGCACCTGGTATCTTTGGCCACTGTGTGACACAGAGTGTTGGACTGGATGGGCCACTGGCCTGATCCAGCATTGGCTTCTCTTATGTTCTTATGTTCTCAGAGGGAACATTGATTGCATGTATGAATATTTACTGGCTTATGAGATGCCAGTTTCTCCCTGACATTGTTTATTTGTTATACCTCTGAGGATGCCAGTCACAGCAACTGGCAAAACGTCAGGTCCTACAATGCCAAGACCACGGCCATACAACCTGGAAGATCTACAGCAACTAATAAAAAAAAAACACCTTTGTGTTTGTGTCCTTTATAAAGTTTATATCTCTGCTACCTGGCATTACAGTTTAGGATGGCCCTGGGCCCAACGAGGTCTCATTTATGTCAGATCCGGCCCTCCTAACAAATGAGTTCAACATCCCTGGCCTAGGGCATCCTAATACCACTTGGGATGGTGGTGTATATTGAGGGCTCTGGGTTGGGAAATACCCAGAGATTTTGGAGATGGGGCCTGGGGATGGCGGGGTTTGGGGAGGGGAGGGGCCTCAGCGAGGTATATTGCATACAGCCTACCCTCCAGAACAGCCGTCTTTGTCAGATGAACTGATCTCCATACCCTGGAGACCAGTTGTAATTCTGGGAGATCTCCAGGCCCCACCTGGAGGCTGGCAACCCCACATCATAACAGGAGGCCTGGCAGCCTGAGGAAGCATAAAAATGTGTGAGGTGTGGGGCATAGTGTAGGGTGGAGGGCACAGGACCATGCAAATTTAGCAAAGGGCCAGAAAATCCCATTGGTAGACCTGACACCTCCTGTCCTCACATGCTTAAGGATAGCAGCTCAATATTTTATTAGTGGTGGTACTCAGGGCTATTTTGGGGCAGGAACGCACAGGAATGGAGCTCCGGCTGGCTCCAGGGTTGACCACGCCCACTACAGTCAAAACGTATGCATGCAAAACTCTGAGGCGGGCAGGCCAGGGGGCGCCCTGGAAGGATTGGGGAGGCATTTAAACTTTTTAGAGTTTAAACCGCCTTCCCCTCCCCTACAAGGACCGGCTTGCCCGAGCTCCCCGCAGCCATGGGGCGCCCGGGCAAGCCAAGGGGAGGCAGGTGGGTGTGGCCTAATATGCAAATGAGTTTCTGCTGTTGTGTATGGCCTATTATCCTAATGAGTTCCTGCTGGGCTTCTGCTACAAAAAAAGCCCTGGTGGTGCTTAAGAATACCTGTTCCCGGGGCTCTTTTTGTAGCAGGAACTCCTTTGCATATTAGGCGACACCCCCCCTAATGTAGCCAATCCTCCAAGAGCTTACAGAGCTCTTCTTACAGGGGCTACTGTAAGCTCTTACAGGATTGGCTACATCAGGGGGTGTGTCATTTAACATGCAAAGGAGTTCCTGCTACGAAAAGAGCCCTGCCTGTTCCAATGCAATAGAACATTGGAACATAGATGGTGGGTAGCCATGCTGTCTGAAGCAATGGGACGAAGTTCAGGTACAGTGGCTCCTTTAAGACCAACAAAGTTTATTCACACAAAAGCTTATACCCAGAATTACACTTTGTTGGTCTTAAAGGTGCCACTGGACGCAAACTTTGTTCCATTAAGAACATAAGGGAAGCCAATGTTGAATCAGGCCAATGGCCCATCTAGTCCAACACTCTGTCACATTGCTTTGCATCAACATGGTGACCCACCTGAATCTATGTTCCGATACAAGAGAGTCTGTTGACTGTAGGAAACCAGTGGAAAGGATTACCCTTTCTCATCCCAGATCTTTAATTTGTCACTGGCCAAAGCAGGCCGGAACCACGAACCCTCGGAACTATTTTGCAATTTGTTCAGCTCTCTTTCCCCACCCCCCCTCCGATGGATCTCTTCTCCTTCTCCAACACGCACGAAAACTGGCTAGTCAGCCGGGGTATTAAATCAAATGGTAAGAGATGAAAAACGTCTTCTCCCCGTTTTATCTGCAGCCAAGGAGGATATTGCTTTACATTTTTGCGAAATCAGGCCGCATAACTTCCAGTTGCCCCAGAGCGGTGAGATTGCCGTCTCCCCCCGAAGCGCTCATTAATTTGAGGTTCGACTTGATTGGGCGAAGACCGAACACGATCCGAAACATCTCCGCTCATTCTTTCGCGCTGATATCTTGGCAGGGCGATCCTCTGTTACCCATCTTAAAAACACACACACACAAAAGGTCTCTCTCCTTGTCCCCCTGGCCTAAATTCATACGGACCACTGAATAGCCTTTGTTGTTTGTGTAAAATACATAAGACAGATGAATGAAATAGCAGTCCGTAGTCCATGGGATACGGGTAATCCTATATAATTGCCCACTTGGGGTGGGGTTGGGGGGCCGGCTGGCAAAAGAAAGCTTAAAGCCTCTTTGTTTCGCCTTGGCGATGCCTCTCTTCTCCCGGAGACCATCAAAGATCCAACAATAAATTTTTGTCTTTTCAAGAGCCGGCCCCGTGAAATTCAATCCGTGTCCACCCCCCCCTCCACTTCTCCTTCCCATTAAGTTTTGCTAAATCGATTAGTCAATTGGAAGGCAAGCCGCCCCTCCCCGAACCGGCTTGCCCCTCTTTGCCGAGGTGAGATGTTTTGCTTGTTGGGACATCCTTTTAAGTGCACCGGGACTGGATTAGGCAGGCCACAAATGGATTACTCTTTGTAGGTATTAGGACCAAAGGCCTTGGGGAAGGCAAACACGATGGCAGCTTTCAACAGCCGGCCACTAAAAGGTGCTTAGGGCAAACATCCATAAAGCTGTCAAGGGAACCGGAGAAGTATACGCCCTTGAGCGGGCCGAGAGAAGCCGTACCGAATTTTTCGAAAAAGACCGTGGGGGTTGCACATGCGTCTATCGCTAATTGCAGCACATTAACAGGGGTTGCGCAGAGAAAGGGTTTCAGTCTTGGACACGAAGCTCATTGGCTGACGACGGGCCGGGCTGCTCTCGCTTCGCCTGACTGACCTCGCAGGGTTGTTTTGAGGACTGGAGGGAGAGGGGAGAACCGCGCCTGTCATCCGGGAAGGCAGGAGAAAAAAGTGACCAACAGAGGGCAGAGTGGGTTGAAAGAGGACATCTATAGACTGCGCGCTGTGTGGGGACATTCCGTCTCTCCAAAAATATCGCCACCCTAAACTCAGAATGCCTGATTTTGTCATGTCTTGGAAGCTAAGTAGGGTCGGCCCTGGTTAGTAATTGGATGGGAGACTGCTGAAGAAGCGTAGGGTTGCTACGCAGGGAAGGCAATGGCAAACAACACCCGTTTGTCTCTTGCCCCAACTTGGATGGCCCAGGCTAGTCCAATTTCATCAGATCTGGAAGCTATGGTTGGCCCTGGTTAGTACTTGGATGGGAGACCACCGAAGAAGTAGCCAGTGGCTACCAGCCATGGTGACTGAGGGGAACCTCCACATTCATTGGCACTAAACCTCTGAATCCCAAAGCCAGGAGGCAACATCAGGGGAGGCCTTGGCCTCTCTGCCCTGCTGTTGGCCCTCCAGAGGAACTGGTTGACTACTGTTTAAGACAGGATGCTGGACTTGATGGACCCTTCCTGGTCTGATCCAGCAGGGCTCTCCTTCTGTTCTCAAGTTCTTAAGTCCATATCAAGCCATCTCTGAACGCCTCTGAGCTTGAAAACCCCCATGAGGGGTTGCCATAGATTGGCTACTACTTGATGGCACTTTTCACTCCCACCAGTCCCAGAACAGAGAGTGCCCCCCCAAAGACAGAACAGCTCTCAAAAATACGTCATAAGAACGTAAGAGCCCTCAAAAATAAGTCGTAAGGACATAAGAGAAGCCAAGGCTGGATCAGGCCAACGGCCCATCCAGTCCAACACTCTGTGTCACACAGTGGCCAAAAACACCAGATGCCATCAGGAGGTTCACCAGTGGGGCCGTTATGTAGGATTTTTATAGATTATTATTTATTTAGAGATGAAACATTTAGACTACCCTCCTCTGTACACACAAGGCTAGGGACGGTGAACAACAGGGCGGTGATTTGTTTCTCATTCTAAATTTGTCTCCTGCTTGGCTAATGTACACTCTGTCTCTCCTCAAATTTCATAATTGATCTGCTTCTCAGATAAGTTGTTAATTTCGCCATTACTACATATTCTACAAATTTATTTTCCCATTCTTCTAAGCGTGGACAGACGTCTAGTTTCCATTTTGCTGTATAGATAGTTCTAGCCACTGTCACCATGTGTTTGAATATCTCTTCCAATTTTTTTGGTAATTTATTACGCAGAATATCTAATAGCATTTTCTTAGCTTCCATGGGAAATTTAAATTTTAGTATGCTCTGCTTCTTTCTGTTTATCTCCTTCCAATATCTTTTTGCTTTTTTACAAGTCCACCACAGAGGAAGAAAGGTTCCATCTATGTCTTGACATTTCCAGCATTTTCCTTTATAGTTTTTGTCCACTTTCTTGATAGCCTTCAGGGTCTTCTCTTAATGCCTGGCTGGTTGTAAACTTGATTTCTGTTTCTCATAAATGTTCCCATTGATGCATAGATATCTGTTTTCTCAAATTCTGCATCCATTTAGTCATCCATACTTTCATTTGTTGTTCTTCTGTTTCTGGCTGGTGTAATAACTTATATATCCATCATAGCAAATGCTCTTCTTGCTTTATAATTAGCTGTTTGAACTCAGTCACATCTCTTAAAGCTCCACCATCCATGTTGATGATCTTCTTTAATCTTGAAGCTGATTGATATGGGGTGCGGTCACATGTGCCAGATAATGCGGGGGGAAGCAAGGCTTTTTGTGCCACATCAATTTGACCCGCCACAGCGTGATCAGACACAGCAGCGAGTGAACTGGTTTTTCCCCTCCGCCACGTGTTTTCGGATGCGCTCCAACGAGGGATCAGTGACGCAACGGTAGTGCGCCGGAGCGATCACACGGGGAAGTCCGTCAGCAGCCTGTTGCAAACCCATTTGCTACTGCCTTTTCCCCGTTTTTTTTTTACTCCGCATCTTTGGTGGTATGAAACGGGTTGGCAATGGGTGCAGGATGCTTGCCAGATGTTCTCATGTGATTGTGCCTGGAAAATCTGCCCATCATTTGCGCGTATTGTGCGGCTACTTCTGCATGTGATCGGGACCATGATATAGCAACCGTTGAATGTTTATTCCTTCATCCCTAATGTCTTGCCTAGACTTGATTTCCCCCCTTAGCATTTATCATATTCCCATTTGTTAAGAAATCATTTTTATTTCTCGTGTTCTTATCATGATTGGCTTCTATTGGGGACATACTAGTCCAACACTCTTAAGCACTATACCACACTGGCAAAGCTTCTTGGACAAGCGTTAGATCCCAGAGGCTCAAGAAGAAGAGAAGAAGAGAGAAGAGATTGGATTTATACCCTGCCCTTCACAGCCCAAAGGCGTCTCAGAGCGGCTTACAAACTCCTTTCCCTTCTCCTCCCCACAACAGACACCCTGTGAGGTAGGTGGGGCTGAGAGAACTTCTGACAGAAACTGTCCTTGAGAGAACAGCTGTGCCAGAGCTTGTGACTGACCCCAGGTCACACCAGCAGGTGCAAGTGAAGGAGCGGGGAATCAAACCCAGTTCTCCCAGATAAGAGTCCGCGCACTTAACCACTACACCAAACTGGCTCTCAAGGCCTTTTCCCACTCTTCCTCAAATGAGGACTTTGTTCCAGCATCTAACTGTAAAAGGATCTTCCTGACAAGAGCTGCGGCTGCTGGTCTGAATGGACAGCACTGGGCTAGAAGAATTGGAACCTTGCAATAAGGCAGTTTCAGAGAGTCTGTGCCCACTGGCTTCCCATAATGCTGTGGGGCCTCTGACATAATTCAGGGCCCCAGAATGTTTCAGTCTGGTCCTGACTGTGTCCCCTTTGACTAGGGCTACTTCCAGCATTCCCTGAGGTCAGCAGCCACCCATCAATGCCATCCTCTGGCAGGCCTGATCTAATAAAGTGTCAGGATAGGATTGCCAGCCTCCAGGTGGTGGCTGGAAATAACTGGTCTTCAGCTAAGTTCAGTTCCTCTGGAGAAAATGGCTGCTTTGGAAGCTGGTCTCTGCTGAGGACTTTCCCCTCCCCTCCCGAGAGCCAGTTTGGTGCAGTGGTTAAGTGCAGACTCTAATCTGGGAGAACCGGGTTTGATTCCCCCACTCTTCCACTTGCAGCTGCTGGATGACCTTGGGCAAGCCATAGTTCTGATAAGAGCTGTTCTTGAAAAAAGAGCAGTTTCTGTCAAGAGCTCTCTCAGCCCCACCTACCTCACAGGGTGTCTGTTGTGTGGAAGGGAAGGGAAGCTGCTCTGAGACTCCAAGTGAAGGGTGGGGTATAAATTCAGTCTCTTCTTCTTCTTCTTCTTCTTCTTCTTCTTCTTCTTCTTCTTCTTCTTCTTCTTCTTCTTCTTCTTCTTCTTCTTCTTCTTCTTCTTCTTCTTCTTCTTCTTCTTCTTCTTCTTCTTCTTCAAATCCCAGCCTCCCTAGGCTCCACCCCCCAAATTTCCAGGAATTTCCCAACCCAGAGCTGTCATGCCAAGTTGTCTTACGGTGACACCTCAAGGGGTTTTCAAGGCAAGAGATGAGCAGAGGTGATTTGCCATCACCTGTCTCTGTGGAGTAACCCTGGACTTCCTCATTTGAGAGCCAGTTGTGTGTGTGTAGTGGTGAAGAGCTGTGGATTCTAATCTGGAGGACCGGGTTTGATTCCCCACCCCTCCTTCACATAAAGCCAGCTGGGTGACCTTGGGTCAGTCACAAGTTCTCTCAGAGCTGTTCTCTCAAGAGCAGTTCTCAAAAGAGCTCTCCCAGTCCCACCTGCCTCACAGGGTGTCTGTTGTGGGGAGAGGAAGGGAAAGGAGATTGTAAGCTGCTCTGAGACTCTGAGTGAAGGGTGGGGTATAAATCCAACTCCTCCTCCTCCTCCCCTGCTGCTTCTTATTTTTAATTTATTTATTTATTCGTTTCATTCATACCCCGCCCACCCTGTGAACAGGCTTCCAAGTCGGTACAGTGTACCTAGTCCACATAACATTTAAAACGTATTAACAGATTTAACAGGTTAAACAGATAAAACAGATTAAAACAATCATACATTTAAAATGCTCACAAAACTAATCACTCCTTCACTAAATCAGATGGCACGCTCTGGAATGTACCACCAGAGATCCCAATTCAGCAGTCTTCTGGACTCCTACAGAGATTTGGCTCTATATCCACGCCAGGGCCGGCCCTACACCACCGTTGTTCAAATAGTGGTAGTTGGTGGTAGTGGTGGGCAGCTCCTAGTTGAAAGCCTGGCGGAAGAGCTCCGTCTTGCAGGCCCTGCGGAACTGTAAAAGGTCCTGCAGGGCCCTGGTCTCTTCCGGGAGCATGTTCCAACAGTAAGGAGCCACCACTGAAAAGACCCTGGCCCTGGTGGCAGCAAGCCTGGTGTCTTTGCACCCGGAATAATTAATCGATGTTGTGGTCTCCTTCTCCTCCTCCTCCTCCTATCCAAAAACTAAACATGGTCGACCCTGCTTAGCTTCCAAGATCATCTGTCGAGATTGGGCTTGTCTGGACTATTCAGGCTGCTAGGCCTGAACTGGAAGACCAATAATAAATGTGGCCTTTTGAAGACTAAACGAAAAGGTGCGTTGGTGTCTGCATTTGCCTCTTCCATTCCAACATGGTTCCCCTAAAGGCCGGGGGGTTCTTTGTTACCTGCAGGCAACCCCCCCCCCGTGCTCTATTCTTTGACTGGGCTCTTCACACTTTGAGGTCCAACTCCCCCCTCCCTCGTTTCATGGGGTGACCTCTTCATCTTCCTGGAGAGCAGAGAGCACATGCCGTCCTTTGAGCCTGTATAATTAACACTTTGATACTTGGCCACCGAGCGTTCAAAGAGCAGGGAAGTTTTATGACCCGACTCTCCTCCGCAAGCCGCAAGTATTAACCTCGGTATAAAAGAGCCATTCTTTGTGTTGGCCTGCATACAAGGAAGAGGCTCTTCGTCGCCGAAAGCCCAGGCAGATTTTTCCGTCAGAACTTTTCTTTCGAAGGTGCCTGGAAGACTCTCGGGCCTCGAGTGAGCAACGCATCCCACTGTGAGCTGCACTGTCGGCAGAATTCATGCTGTCCCAGATATTAATCTATTACTTTTTTTTTAAAAAAAAGAATCCAGCTGCCTTCTTCTTCTAAGAAGAGGAGGAGATCGGATTTATACCCCGCCTTTCACTACCCAAAGGGGTCTCAGAGCAGCTTACAAACTCCTTTCCCTTCCCCTCCCCACAACAGACACTTTGTGAGGTGGGCGGGGCTGAGAGAGCTCTGAGAAGACTGCTCCTGAGAGAACAGCTCTGAGAGAACTTGGGACTGACCCAAGGTCACACCAGCGGCTGCATGTGGAGGAGTGGGGAATCAAAGCCGGTTCTCCCAGGGTAGAGTCTGTGCTCCTAACCACTGCACCAAACTGGCTGCGGGTGCCGTGCTTGGTTCTCATGCATTGCGATCGTATGCGTTGGTTTATTTATAGCTCACTTTTCCCACCCAAAACAGCTTGTAACAGCAGTCCCCAATGTCATGCTGGGTTAGGGTTGCCAGCTCCAGGCCGGGGAGCTCCTGGAGATTTGGGGGTTGAGCCTGGAGAGGGAAGGGAGCTCAATGGGGTACAGGGGCATAGAGTCCACCCTCCAAAGCAGCCCTTTTCTCCAGGGGAACTGATTTCTGTAGTCTGGAGATGAGCTGTGAGTCCGCGCACTTAATTCCCACGTTCCTCCGGGAGGCTGGCATCCCTAGCACCATGGTGCCTTTCCTGGCACCCAACAAGTGTTTTCAGAAAGTGGGCTTGGGAGCCAGGTGGGCTCCTGCCCAGCAGGGCTTCTGACTGGCTACTGGAGATCTGATGGGTTGTGCAGATTAAAATCACATGATTTCAGTGGCCGCCTCCCCTGCAATGTTGGTTTTATTCCCTCTCACGGCTCTTTAAAGCCATGAGAAGAGTCCTGCTGGATCAGACCAATGGTCCATCCTTCCCCATGTATTGTTAAAATTATTCATCTTGTCCCCAGCCCTGGGCTTCCTCGGTGTGTGCGAATCCTTGACGGAGGCCATTTTGCCCCTCTTCCACCTCATGGCCCAGTAGTAATGTATGGCTGCGAGAGTTGGACCATAAGGAAGGAGCACCGAAGAATAGATGCTTTTGAATTATGGTGCTGGAGAAGACTCTTGAGAGTGCCTTGGACTGCAAGGAGATCCAATCAGTCGATCCTAAAAGAAATCAACCCTGGCCGTTCCCTGGAAGGCCAGAGACTGAAGCTGAAGCTCAAATACTTTGGCCACCCAATGAGAAGGGAGCACTCACTGGAGAAGACCCTGATGCTGGGAAAGACTGAAGGTCAAAGAAGAAGGGAACACAAAGGATGGGATGGTTAGACAGTGTCATCGATGCAACAAACATGAAATTGAGCAAACTCTGGAGGACGGCGGAAGATGGGAGGGCCTGGTGCAATGTGATCCATAGGGTCATGAAGAGTCGGACTCGACTGTGTGACTAAAAAACAACCACCACCTCACGGGGCAGTCATTTTGTGGTTGCGCCCACCACCCTGTGTCAGAACTCCAAATTTGCTCACAGGCTCAAAAAGGTTGGGGACCCTGGGCTTAGAACATAGTTCTTGTAATATATGTTCCTGTTAGTTGCCACTTGTTGGCCAAGTGAGACTAGACGTGGTCCTGGTTAGACCTGATTCCAAGATGGCTGCCTGGTGGAGGATTTGTGTGCTGCAACTCGAATAAAGTAGATTTATACCCTTGACTTGCCAGTGTGGACCCCAGAATTTGCAGTTCTCTTTTCCTTTGTTTTCTCAAAACAATAACCCCGTGAGGTAGTTTAGGTTGGGAGAACATCACTGTCCCAAGATCACCCAGTGTTCTTCCATGGAAGAAGTAGAGATTCAAACTTGGGTTTCCCTGGATCCTAGTCTGACACCGTAACCACCATACCATACTTGTGCTTCCCTCACCCTCCCAAATGGGGTTGATAGGACAGAGGGTGTGAGGGGCCATCATCACAGGTAAATGATGAGATAAATATTAGGTAAGTTCCTGTAACATATTAAATATCAGGATTCCATTCAGCTGTGTGGTGCTTCTTAAACTGCAATGATTCATGATTAATTTTAGGAGGAGGATAAATTCTAAGGGATTAAGAATACTTGAGGAAGATCCACTACGAAACGGGCTTACATCTGGATGCTCATCTAAAAGTTTATTACAGAAGCAGTTCTGCAGTAATACAAGGCTGGGACTTTTCTATATTTGGGTTACTGGATCACATTAATCATTATGATAATCTTGTCATTGCTTCGACATGTAAGAACTACACAATTGTCAATCATAAAATATATTAGCCACAAATCAGCATGAATGTTTCTTTTTTGATGACTTTTTTGTCATCAAGACTTACGGAGACTCTGTAGAGTTTTCAAAGCAAGAGGTATTCAGAGGTGCCTCTGCATAGCAAGCCTGGATTTCCTTGGCGGTCTCCCATCTAAGCACTAACCAGGGACAACCCTGCTTAGCTTCCGAGATCTGATGAGATCGTGCTAACTAGGACTGTCCAGGTCAGAGAAAGAGATGAACAGAGGTGTTTCCCCATTGCCTGTCTCTGGCCCTGGTCACATGGAGAATTTGCTGCGTGGAAGGCACGAATGTAAGGCATGGCTTTCTGTTTCACTAATCTGGAGATATGCGCTTATGCACATGAGTGCATATGCGCATGAGCACACAATCAAAATAGCGGATTTTAGCATTAACACTGTGTTGGTGCAGGATATACATGGGATAGACACGCTTTCCTGGGTTTGATACCACTTTTAACAGGTATCTTTTAAACTCAGGAATGAAGCATTACAAGATGGGTTGAATACGGCTGGGGAATGCCGGACAGATGTGCCTGTGTGAACGCCCCCTTTAATCCGCTTGTGAAACACTGCTGAAACGCACCTCTCTTGGGGCAAACTGCCAGTCTGAACTTGGCCTCAAAAACTCTCAAACAGCAGCCAGCAGTAGAAAATCAGGAAAGCAGCCAGAAAACTTAGAAAAGCAGCTGAGATCAAGAGAGGATGTCATAAAAAACCCCCAGCCAGCTGCTAAATGCACTGTTGGAGCAGCTGGAAATTATCGACAAAGAGCTGAGGCTTGGAGAGGGCAATTCCCACCCCCAGCCATTCAATGCCCCCCCCCCGTGGCAGAGGGAGGATTTGAATTCAGGTCTCACAGCACCCACACCCGCATGACCATTTGAGTAGCGTTCAGCTGCTCGCTTTGGTTAAAAGTCTTCTCCGGAACAACCAAATGCCGACAAAACTTTGGGAGGCTAATTTGGCTGCTGCTAACATCCCTCAAGACCAGTGTCTCCCTTTAGCAGCAAATGGAAGCACTCCGAACAATATTCACTTTTTTTAAAGAATGCTGAAACGTGGTGGAGACCGAATTAGTTCCTCAGTCTGAAAGATGTCCCGTAATCCCCTGCCGAAGCTGACATCACCATTTTGTCTAGGCAATAAAAAGATCAGTTCCCCGAGCCTTGACCGAAACACAAATTATCTTTATATGGGGAACCCCGCCCCACCCCTTCCAACCACCAGAAATTCTTGGGATCCCACTGAGACTTTCCATCCATCTGATGCCATGATCGCCCTGTTTGAACTTCCATCTTTAATACATGCAGCTTGTTTAATTTTACAGACGTACGGATAACGGTGGCGCTCGGTGGTGACGCAACTTTCCATTGGACCGAAATGGCTCTGTGGCGGCCAATTAAACTTATTTTTCCATCATGTGAGCAGGAAAGGGTGACCCCCATTCTCTAACCCCTTTCTAGGCCATAGAACTTTTCAGACTTTTTACCGACAGCTCAGGGGTCAGGTCATCGCAATAATGCTTATTATAATTTTGGTATTCGCAGGGCTATTTTTGTAGAAAAAGCCCAGCAGGAACTCATTAGCATATTAGGCCACACTCAACAGCAGAAACTCATTAGCATATTAGGCCACACCCCGGACAGCACAGCTCATTAGCATATTAGGCCACACACCCATGTTACCAGGAGTGTGGTCATTCAGCAACACCCACCTTTTGCTTCTTATTCTGTTTACCATGTTTGTTGTCAAAACTCAGGGTTATTTTGGGAGCAGTAACTCCTTTGCATGTTAGGCCACACACCCCTCATGTAGCCAATCCTAATGAGTTTTTGCTGTTGGGTTAATGAGTTCCTGCTGGGCATGGCCAACTTGGGTTGCGTTCCTGCCCAAAAATAGCCCTGGGTATTCGTATTGCTAGAGAGAAGGTGGCATGGTATAGCTAGATCTCCTCAGATCTTGGAAGCTATGCAGGGTCAATGCTTGGAAGGGAGACCAATGGCCAACCACCTCTGCTTCTCACTTGAAAGAAGTCCCTTGCTGGGGTTGCCGTAAGTCTGTTGTGAAAAGCAGGCTGTTGCTCGGTTGGGAGCAGACCCCAGAAGGCCTTGGGAAGTTTTGGCACCGATTTTGACCAATAGGCAAGAAGAGGGCTGGGGAATAAAAGAACTGGTACAAGAGGAAAAGCTGTTCTTCTTCCCAGGGAACAGGGCCAGAAGAGAGGCTGCTGTGGGGAAGAAACCCTCATCCTGAGGGAAGGGTGAGTAGTCTAAGGCCACTTGAGATAGTGAGCTAGGGACAGTATATATTTAGATGTGTTAGGGCATTTGATTTCTTTTCTTTTCACCCACTTATTGTTATTATTCTGCACCTTGTTGTTTGACCTCCCATAAAATAAAATATTTTCATTGTTCACTCTGCCTGATCCTCATGCTCATTTCGGCTAAAGGGAGGTCTAAAGGCCTGGGAGGCTGCTCTGGGGCTTCTCAGAGGAGCCTGGAACCAGAGTGGTGGCAGCGTCAAGTGACACCCCACTTGAGCCAAGACAGCATTGTTTTAAATGTTTTAATTGTTTTATTGTAAGTATATGCTGATGTTACGTAAGCCGCCCTGAGCCGGCCTTGGTTGGGAGGGCGGGGTATAAATTTGAGAAATAATAAATCATAAATTCCTTTATAAATTCTGCCAGAACTTTGTGCCCTTGACCGCTGGAGCCCCAGGCCCCTGGAAACCCCCACCTCATCCTTCCATCCAAACCCTCCCTTCCAGAAGTGGTGAGAGATCGGATCCTGGTGGACACCAGTTCCCGGAATCCAGGTCCTTTGGCAGAAATAAAGAACTGAATCTTATAACTTTTCTCTGAGATTTGCCTCTGAACCTTACCCCTCCCTTCTCTCCCCGCTCCAACGCACTGGCAAGTGTCAGATCAAATTGGGAGTCACTGGATGGTAAAAATGGCCAGCAGGCATAGAAACTTATCTACAAGCCAGGTGTGTTGCTTGGGCAGGTCCCCGCCCCCCACCCCCTTCTCCGCTGATAACTCCAAATCCTGCAAGAAGCATTCTTTCCCTTAGGGGAGAAATGATTCATTCTTTGAGTGAGGTCAGATCTCCACTAAGCTCTGCCTGGCAAAAGCTGTCAGCTTTGTTGAATTCTAAACAAGGGTTGTTTCAGAATTTGGGGTGGGGGATAGATCCGGGAGGTTCTAAAACACAGTAATAATGATGCAAGGCTTGTGATTGAGTTGGGCAGACAGATGATTTTGGATTCCACATCCCATTTTTCGTTTTGTTTTTCCCAGAAGAAGAAGAAGAAGAAGAAGAAGAAGAAGAAGAAGAAGAGATTGGACTTATACCCCGTCCTTCACTCAGAGTCTCAGAGCGGCTTACAAACTCCTTTCCCTTCCTCTCTCCATAACAGGCACCCTGTGGGGTAGGTGGGGCCGAGAGAGCTTTGACAGAAACTGCTCTTTTCCAAGAACAGCTGTGCCAGAACTATGGCTTGCCCAAGGTCATCCAGCAGCTGCAAGTGGAGGAGTGGTGAATCAAACCCGGTTCTCCCAGATTAGAGTCCATGCACTTAACCACTACACCAAACTGGCAAAGCCAACTTATGATGCTTTTTTGCACAATTTTTTGTTGCTTTCAAACACATTCTCCCTCCGAGCATCATTTCTGACATGGCTTCTGCAATGTATACATCATCATTATTAATTATAGTGCGTTCTACGTATAAATAGCATGCAGTACACATATAATTGCCATATAAACCGCATAGCTGTGATTTATTGGGGAAATGTATACAGCGCCTCTCCAGAGATGCTCTCGAGGCAGTTCAGAAAATGGAAACAAACACTGTAAAGAATGATCAATAATTACTAATTTAACTAACAGAGTTATTTTGGACTTTCGGTAGATGAAAAGAAGATCTTCCAACCACGGTGGATGCCAAAAACTGTATTTGTACTAACTAAAACTAATACTCTAACAGAAAATTCACTCCAATCCTTTTCTTAGTCCATCTATATACCCTACCCTTTTCTTATCAAAAAAAGCAATAAAATTCTCTCCTTTTTAGGAGAGGTTTTTACAAAAAAAGAAAAAAAAGAATGATCAATAAGAAAATTAGCAACTGCAAAGCCCAGTGTCAAATTTAATGGCACTGGGTTTCATCTCGCCCCTCTGCTCAGCGAAGAGTGGAGCTTTCTGCTGTTTCAAGAAGACTTCCGTGGTGGAAAAAACTCTTTTCCTCCAGCGGAAAGCTTCTTATACTGCAGGAAGAATCTACACTTAGCTGAGTGACGTGATACAATAGAACAGTACATAATGCCCCTGTATAAATCGATGGCTGAGGGGTGACATGATCAAGGTTTATCAGATTATGCATGGGATAGAGCAGGTCGAGGAAGAAGTCCTTTTCTCCCTTTCTCACAAGACAAGAACTCGTGGGCACTCCATGAAATTGCTGAGCAGTCGGGTTAGAACGGATAAAAGGAAGGACTTCTTCACCCAAAGTGTGATTAACACGTGGAATTCACTGCCGCAGGAGGTGGTGGTGGCTACAAGCATGGACGGCTTCAAGAGGGAATTAGATAAACATATGGAGCAGAAGTCCATCAGTGGCTATTAGCCACAAAGTATAGATAGGAACTCTCTATCTGGGGCAAGTGATGCTCTGTCTTCTTGGTGCTTGGGGGGGGGAACAGTGGGAGGGCTTCTAGTGTCCTGGCCCCACTGCTAGACCTCCTGATGGCACCTGGTATTCTTGGCTCCAGTCTCTAGATTTAAGTATCCACATATGGGCCAAACTGAGCATTAGATACATTGATGCCCATTTGAGATTAAGTGGTTGACAGCACATATCAGGAGGATTGTGTTTAGTGTACTGTACTGTAAGATTTTATTGTACATGGCCATTGGCCATTACAATATAAAATTGTATCCGAGGACATTCCATTCAAGGTAAAACTCAATTGTACGACTAAAATGTCAAATTTCAACCATTTGGATTAAAAACATGGTATCAGTATTTTATAACACATTATAAAACGTTTCTAAAGGCCGCCTTGGATCAAACTTTCCTAGCAGGAAGTGCAAAAAGCGCCACCTTATGGGAGGCCGGAAGATTTGTGTCCGACAAGAGAAAGATCAACTTTTCACTGTCGGGTAGATTGTGCACCAGGTTTAAGATTCCGAATAGGAATCTGCTTCTGAGTTCCGAGTACAAAGGACAAATCAATATATAATGGAATAAATCTTCCACCGAGGTTCCGCATACACCAATGTGTTGTTCCTGTGGTAACTTAGAGTACCTTCCAGACTCCACTTTGGTGGGCTATGACTGAAAGCTAAGTGCGGCGAATGCTGCTCTTAGACTGTGTACTGCGATATCTGTCAAGTAGTGCGCTTTTAAATGGTCTTTCTCAGGGCTTTTTTTGTAGAAAAAGCCCAGCAGGAACTCATTAGCATAATAGGCCACACCCAACAGCAGAAACTCATTAGCATAGTAGGCCACACCCCTGATGGCGCAGCTCATTAGCATATTGGGCCACACCCCCATGTTGCCAGAAGTGTGGTCATCCAGCCACACCCACCTTTTGCTTCTTATTCCGTTTACCTTGTTTGTTGTCAAAACCCCAGGGCTTTTTTTGGTAGCAGGAACTCCTTTGCATGTTAGGCCACACACCCCTAATGTGGCCAATCCTAATGAGTTTCTGCCGTTGGGCGTGGCCTATTATGCTAATGAGTTCCTGCTGGGTGTGGCCAACTCAGGAGCCAGCCGGAACTCTGTTCCTGTGTGTTCCTGCCCAAAAATAGCCCTGGTCTTTCTTTATCTTTTAATACCGTGGTGCGGATTTTGACTGGGTTATTAACACGTTGTCTAACAGAACGCCCTCACTGTGTATCCATCGACACAGATCCCGAGTTTTTGAAAGGGATCTAAGTAAGTCGTCTGGCACAGTATGGCTGAGTTCAGACTGGCAATTTGCCCCTCTATAGCCATGTTTCAGCCACGTTTCCCAAGCGGATTAAAGGGGGCGTTCACAAAGGCACATCTGCCTGGCATTCTCCACCTGTAGGCCACCCGTGCTGTTCCGCTTCACTCCCTGGATTAAAAGATACCTGTTGAAAGTGGTCGCAAATCCCGGAGAGTGCCTTTATCCTGCTGCATTCCGCTTCCAGTTTGGTGTAGTGGTTTGGTGTAGTGGTTAAGTGCACGGACTCTAATCTGGGAGAACCGGGTTTGATTCCCCCACTCCTCCACTTGCACCTGGCTGGATGACCTTGGGCAAGCCGTAGTTCTGATAAAAGCTGCTCTTGAAAAAAAAGCAGTTTCTGTCAAGAGCTCTCTCAGCCCCACCTACCTCACAGGGTGTCTGTTGTGGGGAGGGGAAGGGAAAGGAGTTTGTGAGCCACTCTGAGACTCCTTTGGGTAGTGAAGGGTGGGGTATATATCCAATCTCTTCTTCTTCTACCTCACAGGGTGTCTGTTGTGGGGAGGGGAAGGGAAAAGGAGTTTGTAAGCCGCTCTGAGACTCCCTTGGATAGTGAAGGACGGGGTATAAATCCAATCTCCTCTTCTTCTTCTTCTTCTTCTTCTTCTTCTTCTTCTTCTTCTTCTTCTTCTTCTTCTTCTTCTTCTTCTTCTTCTTCTTCTTCTTCTTCTTCTTCTTCTTCTTCTTCTTCTTCTTCTTCTTCTTCTTCTTCTTCCTGGAAATGTGAACCCTCAGCTGAAAAGCTGGGAGCAACCCGCATTGCGTATAAGGCAGCAGCGATATGATTGGCTGTGCTCCGCTCTACTGCCCAATGCGGTGTCAGCACAATAGGATCCTCCCCAAATCTGCTGGATGCCTATGTGTGTATGAGCGCATGAGCGCATGATAGGCATCCAGCCGATTTACCAGGAAAAAGCTGTTTACAGCCGTACCTCCGGGCCAGCAGTCTGACCGCTCCCGCGCGCCTCCTCCCAGTATGCTCCCGCATCAGTCGGCCCCGTGTGACTGGGAAAACCCGGAATGGTTTGTTCCGGGGCTTTTTTTGCCACGACTGGCTCCCGCATCACACCGCCAGTCTGAACTCAGCCTATATTGGGAAATAATGTTAGTGTAGAATTCAACACGAGTTTTATGGTATTTTTGGCCACTGTGTGAGAGAGTGTCGGACGGGATGGGCCATTGGCCTGATCCAACATTGGCTTCTCTTATGTCCTTAACGTAACTGGATTTCATTAGCATGGGTTGGAAAAAAAGAGCAGATATCTCAAAAAGGGACATCGCAGAGCTAGAAGGACAGAGGAGGGCAAGCAAGATGATTAGGGGGTTGGAACACCTTCCTTATGCGGGAAAGGCTCAAGAGTCTGGGTCTTTTCAATGTAGAAAAGAGACGGCTAAGGGGGACATGGTAGAAGTTTATTAAATTATGCAGGGGGTGGAGAGAATTGACAAGGAGCATTTTTTCTCCCTCTCCCCAAATACTCATGGGCATCCAATGAAGCTGACGGGCAGTAGGTTCAGGACGGACAGAAGGAAATACTTCACACAGCGAGTGATGGCCACAGGCGTAGACAGTTTTAAGATGGGATTAAGGTTTAGATAGATTCATGGAGGACAGGTCTAACATCAGCTATTCGTCATGATGACTGAGGGGAACCTTCCATGTCCAGAGGCACTAAACCCCTGTATTCCAGAGCCGGGAGGCAGTACCAAGGGAAGGTCTTGGCTTCTATGCCCTGTTGTTGGCCCTCCAGAGGAACTGTCTGGCCACTGTGTGAGATGGGAGGCTGGACTAGATGGACCCTCACTGGTCTGATCCAGCAGGGCTCTTCTGAGGTTCTTATCAGGGGAAGGCCTCGGCCTCTATGCCCTGTTGTTGGCCCTCCAAAGGAAATGGTTGGCCACTGTGTGAGGCAGGATGCTGGACTAGATGGACCGCTGGTCTGATCCAGCAGAGTTCTTCTCGTGTTCTTACATGCTTATGACTATAGCTTTGTCCCGAGTGGGAAGATCCTGTGGGATTTTGGAATTGGAACGTCATTTGAAGATCAGCTGCCTCCCTCATCAGAAGCTGTGCGGGCTTGGTTTAAGCAGCTGCCGGTATTTATCTTCCAAATATTATCAACATTAGTCTCATCTTCTAAATATTGTGATATCTGTGCCTTGTGTTAAGTTTGAATGATTGTGTCTATATTATTGCCATATGTCGCACACCGTGCTTTTCTACTGGGTATTTCACATTTGGACTTTTCTCACAGTTTGTGAGAGATTATTTCTGCCATGTGGAATACATGCTCTCCCCTTTTGAAATTTGGTAGCAATTGTGTTTTTGTAAAATAAAATGTTGGCGGCATAACTATTGTCCTATGTTAGCTATAACTCCGTTATTATTTGTATAACATTCAGTGGCTTATTGTTTCAGGATGGCTATATCCTACTCCAGTAACACCTTACAGACCAACAAGATTTGGGGGGTATAAGCTTTTGAGAGTCAAAACTCCCTTCATCCTATTGGAGGTTCTAAACCTACCTACCTTCCTTCCTTCCTTCCTTCCTTCCTTCCTTCCTTCCTTCCTTCCTTCCTTCCTCCCTCCCTCCCTCCCTTCCTTCCTCTCTCCCTCCCTCCCTCCCTTCCTTCCTCTCTCCCTCCCTCCCTTCCTCTCTCCCTTCCTTCCTCCCTCCCTTCCTACCTTCTCTCCTTCTTTCCTTCTTTCCTTCCTCCCTCCCTCCCTTCCTCTCTCACTCTCTCTCTGTTTATCCTCTTCATCATCATTATTATCTTTCCCTTTCTTTCTTCATCCCCTCCCTCCTGAACACATGAAATTGCCTTCTACTGGATCAGACCCTTGGCCCATCAAAATCAGTATTGTCTACTCAGACTGGCAGCGGCTCCCCAGCATCCTTCACATCACCTACCACCTGGTCCTTTCAGCTGGAGATGCCGGGGATTGAGCCTGGGACTTTCTGCATGCCAAATAACAACACAGCAGAACCCTCCCAGTATATATGAATCAAAAAACACACAAACTGGGGAAGTCGCTATCATATGCAACAATTATATATTAGAACAGTCAACACATCAAGTGTGCAAACAGAAATACATTTATAAAACATCCAATATTACAGACCAGCTGTTTGCAGTCCAACAGTATCAACAGTTTTACGAAGAGTCCGGCTTCAACTTCGTTTCGATGGAAAACTTCATCAGAAGTGATTACCAGCAACCATTATGTGTTTGAATCCTATTTTGCAGGTGAACAGGACATTCTCTATGTTGCTATGCAGTAGACTACCTGGGACGAGCCCTTCAATAGACTTGAAAGCTTTTTATACATGGGCAAATCTCTATGTGGAGTTCTTACAACTACTAAATGCCTACAGCCTATTGAAGGGCTAGTCCCAGATAGTATACTGCATAGCAACATAGAGAATGTTTTGTTCATCTGCAAAACAGGATTCAAACACAAAATGGTCGCTGTTAATCACTTCTGATGAAGTTTTCCATCGAAACGAAGTCGAAGCCGGACTCTTCGTAAAACTGTTGATACCGTTGGATTGTAAATTGTTGGAAAACTGTTGGCACTGTTGGACGGTAAACGGTTGGTCTGTAATATTGGATGTTTTATAAATGTATTTCTATTTGCACACTTGATGTGGTTACTATTCTAATATATACTTTTTGCATATGATAGCGACTTCCCCGCTTTCTGCATGCCAAGCAGATGTTCTACCACTGAGCCACACCCCCTCCTCCTCCTCTCCCCGCCCCTTCCTTCTCTTGCTCCTTCTCCTCCTCCTGTTTAAGCTGTACCAATTGGTACAGGGAACATAGTTTTTACATGTTTGGGAACATGGGACTGTTTCTCAGAAAATGGGCTTTTCTGTATGGGTTTTTTTGGTCAGTTCCAGTTCCAGACTTCTCTCTCTCTTTTTTTTTTGGTACCTTTGAGATCATTTTCACCTCGATGATTTTCTGGAAGCTGATTTTGAATGGGCTTTTTCCTTGTAACCTTTCTGTTGGTTTTCTTTGACCCACCCACTCCCACTCACCTGGAGGCCTACTGTTCGATGATTGGACTCCCTCTCCTTTCTTCACCATGAAGATGAGTGATTTCTTTTTTGAGATGGCACTAAAATATCAATGCATCATGAGAGTGTAGTAACAATAGGCTTAGGAGGGTCTCTGAACTTCCAGCTTTCATTAAGAAAAGAACAAAGTTTGAGTCCAGTGGCCCCTTTAAAACCAACAATAAAGTTTTGTTCTAAGTTTTCATGTAGACGCACACTTCTTCAGATCTGCATGCACATGAAACCTTATATCCAGAATAAAACTTTTTAAGGTGCCACCAGGCTCAAACTTTGTGCTGTTGCTTCAGATCAACACGGCTACCATCTGAATTTTAAAAAAGAAGTAAGTCTGTAGCCCCTTTCCTTGCAGAGATACAGGGAAAAGGGTATATCTTTGTGAAGGAAAGGTCTAGAGACTTACTTTTATTTTTAAATGAAAGTTGGGAATTCAGAGAGCCTCCTAAACTATTGTTACAATGCTCCAGCATCAATATTTTAGTGATTTTTTTAAAAAAGAGTGTGTGTGCTGTGAAGCCACGGATGACAACACCAGTGATGACAGAATCCAACTTTGAAAATCCTTGTTATTTAAGGCAAGGGTGGAGAGCCAGTGTGGTGTAGTGATTAAAGTGTTGGACTAGGATCTGGGAGAGCCAGTTCAAATCTGCCACAGAAGCTTGCTGGGGGACCTTGGGCCGGTCACATGCTCTCAGCCTAATCCACCTCACAGGGTTGTTATGAAGATATAATGGAGTAGAAGATAATGGCTGTGGTCACACTGGAGGTTAGGCACGGTCTGGGTGCGTCTTTAAGTGCACTGGTTCAAATTGTTGCTGGAAGGACCGACCAGACAGCACGCCCGGTGGTGGTTTCCGCATGCACTCATCCAGTGGTGAGGCATTCACATTACTGCAGTACCTCGACCATGGAGCACACTGCCTGGTCAGTTTCTTTAAAAAACAGGGGAGCACATGCGCAAAACACCCTGCAGAAATGGATCTGCCAGTTCAGACTGCCCCCTCCAGCTTCAGTTTGTGACAGGGGAGTTCAGACGGCTGGAAAAGCGGAGTGGAAGCACTGGCATCCATAAAGACTGGACTTTCTCTGGTGCCGGGTTACTCTGCTTCTGAAGCGGGGCAAAAGGGGGTGGCCACAACTGGGGCACGGAAGGCAGATGTCATTGTCTGATCGTGCTCTTTAAACCTGCAAAGGTACCGCAACGATATCGCTGCAAACTGCTCGTGTGACCACAGCCAATGATAGAATACACTTTGGGTCTCAATAAACTGGCTCCACAACTGTGAAAATGCACAGGCGCATGGGACAACTATCCCCGAACCAATTCCAATGCTTTTGGATTGACTCCTAAGAAAATCAGGAGTCAGGCAAGCATATGGAAAAGCCCAGTGTGAACAGGCACAGATGAACACACAGCCTTTCGTGCATCCACCCTGTTAATGGGGCCCGTTCACCACAAACAAATTGACAATGTTCCTTGCAGGACAGCAAGAATTTCCACGTAGCTGGGGTGTGTGTGTTGTCCTCTCAATAGGCAGGTCTGTGAGTTTGGTTGGTCTTTCCTAGTCCTGTGTTTTACTTGAGAAGCCGCACTGTGAAGGGCATTGAGTCAGATTCCTCAAAGCAAAAGGAAGCTATTATGGAGAAGGGGGGAAACAACCCATAAGTCTTCAATCAGATTTCTAAAAAGACTAAGTTTCTAGAGGAGAAACGGTGTGGAAAGTTAACAAGACCTTGGCTGGTGGCCGGAATTCCATCTAGGAGGAAACAGAGACGACCGAGGATGCCTTTCATTCTTCTTGGAACTATCTTGTCTGCTGTGGAAGCGTTGGTAGTGAAGGTTTTCACACAGGTTGTCTTTGTTGCACAAGAAATCCCCAAGTCTTGGTTGGTGGGATGAAGTGTCAACTTTCAGCAGCCCTGTAGGATTTTCTTTTTTTTAATTTAAATTTATTTGTAGGCTTTTATGTTATGAAAGCAAAAATAAAAATACAGTCCATATCTAATTTTTTGGAATTTACGTTAAACATTCTTTCCGAACCATTTGTTAACTCTATACCATCTTTTCTGAAAAGCTTTCCATCTTTTCCTGAAAGTATCATATTCAATTTATCCATTTCTGCAAGTTCAGATATTTTAGTAACCAACTCTTCTCTAGTGGGTAATTTCTCTGCCTTCCAACATTTAGCAACAAGAATTCTGGCTGCGGTAAGGATATATGACAAAATACATGTATCATCATGCCCATACCCTTCTGGTATTAAAGGTTCCCTTGCTCGAAAGCCAGTTGAATCCGACTCTAGGGTTGCAGTGTTCATCTCCGTTTCAAAGCCGAAGAGCCAGCACTGTCCGAAGACATTTCTGTGGTCATGTGGCCGGCATGACTAAAACCAAGGTGCATGGAACCTTCCCACCAAAGTGGTACGTATTTATCTACTTGCAATTTCTTGCTTTCGAACTGCTAGGTTGGCAGGAGCTGGAACTAGAGATGGGAGCTCACTCCATCATGCGGCACTCTCGGGTCTCAAACTACTGAACTACTGACCTTCCACAGCCTGCAGTTCAGCGTCTCAACCGCTTGAGCCACCACAGCTCCCTTCTGGTATTATATTTAGCAAATAAATTTCTGGTAACAGATGTAGATCTATATCCATAATCTCTAATATTAGCTGTTTAATATCTTTCCAAAACTTATAAATCTTCTCACACCACCACCACATGTGAAAAAATGTACCTATGTTATTTTTGCACCTCCAACAGTTTCTTGATACCTCCTTATAACATTTGGCCATTCTATCCGGTGACCAGTGCCACCTATGAAACATTTTAAATATATTTTCTTTATACGACGTTGATCTTAGTAATTTAGCTGCTTTCCAGACTTTTGACCAGTCATTTGACCGGTCAAAAGTCGGGCAGCCCTGTAGGATTTTCAAGGCAGGAGACAAATCGAGGTAGTTTTCCATTGCTTGCTTCTACATAGACACCCTGGACTTCCTTTGTGATCTCCCATCCAAGTACTAACCAAGGTGGACACTCTTTAGCTTCCGAGATGAGATAGGGCTAGCCTGGGCCATCCAGGTTAGGGCCCAAGTCCTGATTAGGTTCTGATAATTAAGTAATCCAGTGCTCTGGCTCAGAAACCAGAGCCAGAAGTGAGGAATTTCTGGAGATCCAACCTCTCACTTCAACCGTGCTTCAGTTTTCATCATCTTGAAATGAAGGATGAGTGCGTTTCTCTGCCTACCCACCGTCCAACCAAATTGACTTGGCACGGCTCTAGTGAGGTCTTTGCAACCTTCCTGAGAAGTTTTGGGGAGCAAGTCTCCTTGCAAGCCACCTTACAAGTTCATCTATGAAAATTTATAGGGTCTTGCAAATCCAGGAAGGCTCTGGAGAAGAAGGAGAAGGAGGAGGAGAAGAGGAGGAGGAGGAGGAGGAGGAGGAGATTGGATTTATACCCCACCCTTCACTTGGAGTCTCAGAGTGGCTTACAAACTCCTTTCCCTTCCCCTCCCCACAACAGACACCCTGTGAGGTAGGGGGGTCTAAGAGAGCTATTCCAAGGACTGCCCTTGAGAGAACAGCTCCAAGAGAACTTGTAACTGACCCAAGGTCACACCAGCAGCTACATGTGGAGGAGTGGGGAATCAAATCCGGTTCTGCTAGATTAGAGTCCATGCTCTTAACCACTACACCAAACTGGCTCTTCTTAGGTCATGCCTACATATTTCACAGCAGACAACATCTCAAAAGAAGATAGAGTCCTGTACCGTGCACCTGAACTACAGAGTTTCAAGGTGTCCTGGTGGACATTTTTGCAGAAGGGAGGGTGTGATTGGGTGCTGGGGAGGGGGCTTAGCTGCCCTGGGGAAAGAGCTGATTGGCCGAGCCTGTAGTCAGCATCCTGAGCTCCTCCAAGCCTAATGCAGTGGCAGGGGATGACTCAATTTTCTCGTTCAACGAGAGCCCATGAGCTGCACCATGTTTTTTGTTGGTGCAATTTTCCACCTCTGGCAGGGGGCGGTCCCAGGCTAAAAGGGCTCAGGGAGCTGATAAACTCTGGCCATGCCCCCAAAACTGTCTACAACCCTGCTGGCACAGGGGTCTGTGCCTCAGTTGTGCCAACAGGCGGCTGTGGCAGCCCACCACTGGCGCCTGCGAGTGATAGAGCAGCTCTGGGGGCCCTCGCCATTGTGGGTGGCCCTTACACAGGTGTATCTCAGACATACACCGACACAGAGATCAGTTGGCTCCCTGAGCACTTTCATCCCCCCCACCCCAGGATTGCTTCGATAGAAGAGGTATTCTGTTCTGTGTGTGTAAGAGAGGGGGAATGCCTCTTAGATGATGCCTACCTATTTTGTACCAGACGTAATCTTAGAAGAGGTATTCTGTTCTGTGTGTGAGAGAAGGGGGAATGCCTCTTCTTAGATGATGCCTACACATCTCATAGCAGACGTAATCTTAGAAGAGGTATTCACTTCTGTATGAAGGTTTTGAACTAATTAATTGCATAAATAGTATCAGCTAAATGTTATGAATGGGATTGAGCAGGTTGAGAAAGAAGTACTTTTTTCCCTTTCTCACAATACAAGAACTCGTGGGCACTCCATGAAATTGCTGAGCAGTCAGGTTAGAACAGATAAAAGGAAATACTTCTTCACCCAAAGAGTGATTAACATATGGAATTCACTGCCACAGGAGGTGGTGGCAGCTGCAAGCATGGACAGTTTCAAGAGGGAATTAGATAAGCATATGGAGCAGAAGTCCATCAGTGGCTATTAGCCACAGGGTATAGATGGGAACTCTCAATCTGGGGCAGGTGATGCACTCTATTCTTGGTGCTGGGGGGGGCAGCAGTGGGAGAGCTTCTAGTGTCCTGGCCCCACTGCTGGACCTCCTGATGGCACCTGGTATATTTTGGCCGCTGTGTGACAGAGTGTTGGACTAGATGGGCCATTGGCCTGATTCAACACTGGCTTCTCTGATGTTCTTATGTTCTTATGCCACTTTGGTGAAAATAACCTTCTTACCATCATCTTGTGGAATAAAACGTCTATGATCTTCCGAGTAGCCAACTGATGAATGATACAAAGAGGGACTAGACTGTGTCCTTCAGAGGTTGGACAGTTTTCTGGTGACAGTGAATGATCTCCTGCCAAGCTGTTCTCTGCATCTCACCATCCATCTTAAATTGTAGGCTGCTTTTTTTGGGTTTTTTTTTGTTTGGAATGATGCCTCAGGCAAATTCCACGGAGCTCAGTAAGAACAAAAGGTTAATAGCTTCGATAGACTGGGACAGTACCATCCCACTTAGATTTCTCTCCCGAGGGACGGTGAATAGTTGCAGTTTTTAAAATCTTTACAGACATCTATGGGGACATTTTCTGCAAAAGCGTCTGAACTGGTCCAGTATCTGGCTCGGTGAAATCTTTTTGGCCTCGTCTGTATGTTTTGGCAGACAGTTCGATACTCTCGGGCATAAGCGACTGTGTGGTATTTTGTCTCTCATGATCTCAGATACTTCCAGAGGGTACCCAGCCTGGTCTTCAGTAGAAGAGGTATATCCAAGTCCAGTAGAGACCAGCAAGATTTTGGGAGGTATGAGCTCATGACAATTGAATCTCCCTTTGTCAGATATGGAGTATGGGGTCTTGTTTAGGGTGACATATCCTGCCCCACTTTTGGCAAATAAAATAAAAGACAGTGTGTCACGCCAAATGGGTCCTTGCATCTCCCGTCAAAGAATCTCATGTGGTGGCCAGTTTTTTTGGCTTGAGACTCCTGAGTTCTACCAAAGCAGGCCTGTAGACATGTTTTTTTTAATTCGGGGGGCCTTTAAATAAGTCAGGGGGCACCCTGAACACACATACCAAATGAGCACTACAAATAAAATAAAAATTTGGAAGTCACGGAGCCTGGGCTGGATGAGAAGTCAGGGGGGGCATCGGCAGTAAGTGGGGGGGGGCTGGGCCCCAAGATACCCCACTGTAGCTATGTGCCTGTACCAAAGTAGGATCGGTCAGAACTCTGACTTGGTATTATGGCTTCAGTTCCGCATTAAGAAGGGGAGGAGAGCAGGTCTTCCTCATTTCCCTCCAAAGTCCAAAACGATCCCCGAAATGCTACTCTTGGGGGGCATGGAACCCCCAGGAGAAGCGTAAGGGAGTCAGAGGTATGCACAGGGAGGGATGAATTGGTGACCATTCCTATCTCCTTCCATGAGTGGAAATGTTCCAGGGGATATATTCACTTAGGGAACTTTTCTGTGGCCTCTCCCGCAGACCTTTGACGAAAGGGAGCTTTGGCTCCCGAAAGCTTATATCCTGAACATTTTGTTGGTGCGAATGGTAGTTCCTCTTCTGCAGACCAACACACTTGCCCTCCTGAAACTATCTCTAACATATTTTGAAAAGCAAAAAAGAGGACGTGTTTTCCCGATTGACTGCTTCAAACAACTGATCACTATGACGAATCTCATTTTTTAAATACCCCCCTACTATTTAAGCTGAAGGTTGCCTGCACTGGGGGACTAGAGGGCAAAATCGCTTCAAGGTACTGTTTTTGACCTTTAAAGCCTTGCCTGGCCAGGGACTGACATACCTGCGGGACCACCTCTCCCCATACGTGCCCCGGAGAGCTTTGCACTCGCTTGATCAACATCTACTGGGGATCCCTGACTCGAGGGACAGCCATCCGGCCTCGACCAGGGTCAGGGCTCTTTTGGAACAAGCTCCCATTTGAGATCAGGGCCCTGCAGGACTTATTATGCTTCCGCAGGGCCTGTAAGATAGAGCTGTTCCGCCAGGCCTTGGTTGAGGCAGAGGGCATCCATTGAAGTTGGTCTTCCTTAACTGAAGTCTGTCATCATTATTCGGCCCAGATTAAGAAGCTCTCTGGACCCTACCACTCCAGCTGAAACTGTGTTTGTGTTTGTACACAGCTGTTTAAAACTGTGTATGAACGAGAACATGTCTAGCAAATGTTGGAAATGTAAAAAAGAAAGAGGGCTCATTTTATCATATGTGGTGGACTTGCGAGAAAGCGGCTGCTTTTTGGACTGAGATTCATAATGAAATCCAGAAGATCCTGAAATGTACTTTTAAAAAAGAGCCAGAAATGTTACTTCTAGGTCTTAAAATGGAAGAAGTTAATGTGACAAAGAGAACACTGTTATGGTATTTGATTTCAACCGCGAGAATGATATATGCTCAATTTTGGAAGCAGGAGAAGATACCAGATAAATGGGAATGGATAAAGAAGATGATTTTTATGGTAGAAATGGACAAATTAACCAAAAAACTTAATGGAAAAGAAGATCAAGAATTTTTAGCAGAGTGGAAAGACTTCAAAGACTACCTAGAATTGAACTGGGATGTCAAAAATAAGCTACTGTGCTTTGATAACTATTAAGATTAGAAATATAGTAAGAAATAGATTGTATTTAAAATGTTACCTAAGAGAGAGAAATGAAAAAGGAAAATGTTTTAATAGAAGAATTGACTATTGAATAAGTGTTTATTGTAAAGCAATGTTGATTGAAACGATAATGGGGCAGAACATCGTTGGAAGCCAGGGGGGAAGGGGGAAAAATGTTGTGGAAAAGGATATTTTATGAAAATGTCTTTAATTATGGACCATGTTAAATATCCTGTTAATAAAAATTTCTTTACAAAAAAACACAACTGTGTACTTAGTTGTTTTAAGAACATAAGAACATAAGAGAGAAGCCAATGTTGGATCAGGCCAACGACCCATCCAGTCCAACCATCTCTGTCACACAGTGGCCAAAAAATACCAGGTGCCCTCAGGAGGTCCAGCAGTGGGGCCAGGACACTAGAAGCCCTCCCACTATTGACCCCCACCCCAAGCACCAAGAATACAGAGCCTCACTTGCCCCAGAGTCCCTATCTATACCTGGTGGCCCATAGCCACTGATGGACTTCTGCTCCATTTTAAATATTGTTATGTTTATTAGTGCATGCTTTTATCTACTTATGATGTGATCGCTCTGAGCCCATTTGCAGGGAGAGCAGAATCTAAATCTAAATCTAAACAAACAGACAAACCAACAGGTACAGACTCCCGACCCAAAAAGAGGACATTTTCACCAGTTTTTTTTTTTAAAAGAGGCCCAAAGAGGACAGAGACCAAAAAAAGAGGACAGGTCCTCTACAGACATCACATCTGGTGACTCTAATCTCAAGGGAACCTCGAATACCCCCTCCCCAGGAGCCCCATATATGCACCCGTCATTTTCGAAAATAAGAACGGCGTGCTGGAATCCGGAGTCAGAGGACACAACCGGCCTTGTTTATCCCTTTACATTCCTGCCGAGGAAGTGGTCAGCAATCCATCTGTATGGTGGAAGACGGCCTACTGGGGAAACAGAGGATGACTTAGGAAAAAGACGAACAGCCGGAGGCATTGTTTGTCCCTTCCAGACACAACATAACATTGCGTCTGCGGAGCCGGAGACAAGAGAGAGGCTCCTTTTTTCACTTGCCGGTGACCACTGTTTGCTTTTCCTGATGCTACCGGAAGGCTGACTCAGGGTCTTGGCCGCGTCCACTTGGAAAGCCCTCGGTCTGCTGTTGACTGCCCCCCCCCCTTTTGAGATTAGCAAATAACACTTGCACACAACCAGACTTTTACCTTGAATAGCCTCGGTCACCTTTGGGGATAGCAGGATAAGAAATGGATGCCTGCGGCCGTGGACGTGGCTTGCGGGTTTAAATAAAACAGGATGCGAGGGGGAACGCCCAAACACACAATGCCAAATGGTAGTGAGACACACAAACGCACATGAGCACATGAGGCAGCCTTACGATCAGTCCATCGAGGTCAACATTGTTGACTTGGACTGGTAGCAGTTGTCCAGGGTCTCAGGCTGAGGTCTTTCACATCTTCTATGACCTGGAAATTTCAACTGGAGAGGCCGGGAATTGAACTTGGGATTTTCTGCATGCCAAGAGGATGCCCTACCACTGAGACACAGCTCCTCTCTTCATAGCAGTCGGTGCTGGGAACCAGACATTTACGTTTTGGGAATCAGAAGACGTTTGGGCAGGAGCCTGTGATGCGGCCCGTAAATAAGCTTGACATTGCCAGACTAGCGACGTACTGAGGATAAATTAAGCACAAAACGAATAGTTCTGCCGGATTAGACTGAAGATTTTGCTAACCCAGCAAGAGGCATTTATGAAATTCAGCTGAGAAAGAGGAGGGAATCTTCAGCAGGAGGTAAAGAAGCTGGGGGAAAGACTATGCTTATGGGGCTGCCCTTGGAGACAACTGAGAAACTCCTCCCTGCTACAGAAAGCTTCCCTTCAATTTCTATCAGGAGCGAGGCAGAAGGTGCCCGTTACACCTATTCTGCCACCACTCCACTGGTTACCGATTAGTTTCCAGGTTCACCTCAAGGTGCTGGTTATTAAAGATAAGTCCTTAATGGCCTGGGAACTGTATATCTGCAGGACCATCTCTTCGGATACGGTCTGCCGCAATAGCTTCACTCATATGAGCCAAGCCTTTTGAAGATGTGGCCCTGCAAAAGGGTGAGATTAACATCTGCCCATACCGGAGCCTTCTTTGTGATGGCCCCCCACCTGGAGGAATGACCTGCCTGAAGTGGTCTGGATGACCCCCCCACTCCCTGATGGCTGTCATTCTTCAGAACGTGCAAAGCAGATGTATCAAGAGGGCATGGAGGGGATATGGCTATATCCCGTGGCTATATGTATATGGCTATATATTCAGGGCTCTTTTAGTAGCAGGAACTCCTTTGCATATTAGGCGACACCCCCCCAATGTAGCCCATCTCCAAGAGCTTACAGAGCTCTCCTTACAAGGTAAGCCTCCAGCCATAATGTACTCATTATGCACGCACCAATATGTTCGCAGAGGATGTGCCTTCGCACCCTCTTGGCAATGTTCTGGACCATGGCCCAGAGACCCAGGTTTTAATTCAGCCATTTTCTTATCTCGCGCCAAAGGGGGAGAGAATATCATCACTCAGGCTCGCCATAAGTGGGTGGCGCATGGATGTAAGGCAGCCAATGACATGTGCAGGGAAGAACCGTGTGCCATGAGGTCACCGCATGCTCGGGTTTCTGTCCTGCCACTTTTCTCGCTGTGTGCAATTATCAGCCTCTTTATTCTCCGATACGGCCTGGTAGGACTTTGATCTAGCCTTTCGCTTTGCGTCCTTTGATCCACTTTGGCTTACATTGTCTGCAATCCGGCCTGCCTGCCTTTGCCGTCTAATCCTCCCCTTCCCCCCCAATTTCTTTTCAAGCTGTATCAACCCCTCTTCTCTTTCTTTCATCTCTCTTTTGTACAAGTGTCTACAAAGGCCGCAACAAAGGAACTACAGTGTCGGAACAACATTTCCAAGTACCTTAGATGTTACTTGGTTAGAATTCAAGGCTGCGGTGGAATTCTTTCCCTGGGCATATTCCCCCCCCCCCGCCCCTGCCTGGGCTGTCATTTTTAAGCCAAGGCTGCTACAGGAGAAATGCGCAGATAGAGCAGCAGAGAAATGCTTAAGAACAGATGAACAAAAAAGGAAGGAAGGGTCTCAGAGATGCAACTGGAGAGCATTTTTTGACCGCGGAGGACAACGAAAACTACTGATGCCTTTAGAAAATGAAACCTTCTAATAGAAGAAGAAGAAGAGGAAGAGGAAGAGGAAGAAGAGGAGGAGGAGGAGGAGGAGGAGACTTGGATTTATACCCTGCCCTTCACTACCAAAGGTGTCTCAGAGTGGCTCACAAACTCCCTTCCCTTCCCTTCCCCTCCCCACAACAGACACCCTGTGAGGTAGGTGGGGCTGAGAGAGCTCTTGACAGAAACTGCTCTTTTTTTTCAAGAACAGCTCTTACAGAACTACAGCTTGCCCAAGGTCATCCAGCCAGGTGCAAGGGGAGGAGTGGGGAATCAAACCTGGTTCTCCCAGATTAGAGTCCGCGCCAGCTTGCTCCTGTCTCTTGGCCCACGGCAGGCCTGTAGCTACCATGGGGCCCCTAGTGAGTTTTATGGGCCTGCCACCAAGTTGTCTCAGTGATTTCATGAGCAGCATCCTGGTGTTTGTTGTAGATGGGCAGGGGCCAGGGGTAGACGGCTGGCTCAGCTCCGCTGGGCAACTTGAGCTGGAGCTCTAGCCTCTCGATCATGCTGGTGGTGGCGTCAGCTGACGGGGCAGATCCGGTCAGGTCAGGGCGGTGGTGGGCGTCAGGCGGCATCGGACCCTGAGCATGCTAGACCCTCGGGGCACCAGCCGTGGTGACTTTCCCCACCATCCCTTGCTCGGCTCCCGCTCCTCTCCCTTGCGCACTTCTCCTATGGTTGCTCGCGCGGAGCTGGGCTCCTCCTCACCATCAGCAGGAACTGATGGCTTGATGCTTTTTCTTTCAGCTTGACCAAAAAAATAAATAAATATGTCACTTGAACATGTTTTGCCAAGGATGTATGGTTCGGTGTGAATGAATGCACAGAAGCCAGAGGAACTAGTAGTAAAAAGTCATATATCTGGGGAGCTGTTTGTAGCCTCCCCCTCCTCTCAATGCAAAAACCATAGACCTCTTCCAGTGGGGACAGATTTCTTGCACAGGTACTTTCCATCATTTGAGATCTGTAAGAGTCCATCTCAACACAGCATGGGGCTGTGTTATAACGGATGAAGGCAGATGTAACTTCTACAGGCCTCATAAGCATTGTGCCTTTTTTTCTCCAGGGTTGTTGAACTCTGAACAAACAAACAGAAAGGTTCTTCCAGGTTGTAACAGAAGTCAGCAAGGAGCAGCACTGATTGGCTGGCGCCTGTACCATCACCAAGGAGTCTCCCAGCAAACCCGAGAGCAGTTTTGCAAAAGTTAAAAAAACAACCATAATAATGAGGTGATGATCAGGGGGCAGACCCAGATGTGGCACTTTAATATGAGGACAGCCCATCTGTGGCAAGAGACCAATGGTCCCTCTAAGCTGTGGAGTCTTGTGAGCAAAAATTCTACTTTGTGAGCTACCGGCATTAGAGTTGTGAGCAAGCGATTTGGCTACTGCATAAATTAGCTTGCTCTGGAGCCACCCATCCTAAGCTGAGACCCAAATGTGTGAGACGGAGGCTAAAAAACTATGAGCCAGCTCACACTAACTCAGCTTAGAGGGAACACTGTTCCTGACCCAGGGCACATTAGTTGATACGCATACCTGGCATTCAAATTGTGTCTCTGGGAAGCTCAAGAACCCGTGACAAGAACCCTCCTCCATTTTTTTTAAAAAAACTTCATATTCTTTATTTCAAACTCTACAGAAATACAACAAACTAGAAATACAGCAAACTAGAAATACAACAAGCTACATTAGGTTTATCATCAACGTCAAGCTAAAGCATCGTGTCAAGTCTTGGCTGACTCATGGTGACCACATGAAGTTCCGCCTTACGGAGTTTTCATGGCAAAGGAACAGCCAGAGGTCTTTCTCTGTTGCTTTCATTTGCATAGCAGCCTTGGCGTTCCTTGGTGGTCTCCCATCCAAGTACTGACCGCGGCCAGAACGGGCTGCTCGGTGCTATTCGAACGGCTACCTAAGCAGGCTTTGCAAATGAAAGGCCGTCCACAAACGACACAGCTCCTCCCAGCGATCCTACAGCACTGAGAATCAGCCAAGAGACATGAGGGGGGCATGGAAGAGCACCTCTCCCACCAAGCACAAGGAAATGCAACATGGATGAGAAATGTGGAGAGATCCATTTGAGGCGGGGGGTGCTCCCATTGGGGGCCGTGGTGGCTCAGAGGTTACGACACTGAGTTGCAGACTGGAAGGCCGATAGCTCGGCAGTTCGAGACCCGAGTGCCACGTGACGGAGTGAGCTCCCATCTCTGGCCCCAGCTCCTGCCAACCTCGCAGTTCGAGAGCAAGAAATTGCAAGTAGATAAATAGGTCCCACTTCGGTGGGAAGGTAACACATTTCTGTGTGCCTCGGCATTTAGTCATGCCTGCCACTTGACCACGGAAATGTCTTCGGACAGCGCTGGCTGTTTGGCTTGGAAACGGAGATGAGCACCGCCCCCTAGAGTCAGATTCGACTGGCTTTTGAGCTCCCATTTCTTTTCCTAGCTTGGCCTCAGAGCTGCCTTTAGATTGGTTGGAGAATACAAGGACCGGCTCCAGGTAAATATAGCCCTGCGTCTCAGTGCCTGGAAGCCAAGAGACATCAATGGTTTTATTTAGGGGGGTTGTATTTACCTTGCTGAGACGATGTGTTATTAATAGCGCATTTCCACCCTTTTGGCAGCAGCAAAACATGTTCTTGCTTCAAATGGGAAATTACAGAATCTCCCCTCGATGCATCAGTGGTACCAAAAGGTATGGGAATATTTTTTACTGGACAAGACTTCAGACCAGATTGCCCAGCAAGATAGACGGGTTACCTGCACTAGTATTACGCCAAATGGTCATCATGGCTGGATGATTCTGCTGACCCGGAAGGAAGCTTAAAGAAAACACCTTTAATTGGTTCACGCACCTTATATCTTTCCTATCAAGGAGTTGAAGGATTTTTAAAACTGGCTTGAACTCCATTTATTCTTATTTTGAATTATTTGGTTGATCAGCTCAAAATGAGAAGACAGCTTATAATGACAATCCCTGATGCGCCATAAGCTTAATAAGAACATAAGAAACATAAGAACATAAGAGAAGCCAATGTCGAATCAGGCCAGTGGCCCATCCAGTCCAACACTCTGTCACACAGTGGCCAGAAATACCAGGTGCCATCAGGAGGTCCAGCAGTGGGGCCAGGACACTAGAAGCCCTCCCACTGTTGCCCCCCACCCCAAGCACCAAGAATACAGAGCATCACTTGCCCCAGAGTCCCTATCTATGCCTTGTGGCTCATAGCCACTGATGGACCTCTGCTCCATATGTTTATCTAATTCCCTCTTGAAACTGCCCATGCTTGTAGCTGCCACCACCTCCTGTGGCAGCGAATTCCATGTTCTTTCTTTAATGATCATTTTGTAATTGTTTTCATCCATGCTTTACAAAGTACTGCATTGTATTTTATCTTAATCTTCAATAAACAGTTAATTTTTTTTTAATTGCTGCTGCTGCTTCTTTTTTAAAAAACACACTCATCTATAAGTGGTGGATAAATTGGCCATGATCATCCTTCCTCGGGCCGTCTGTTCTTTTAATGTGGTGGAGCAGACGAGACGGCTTTGATCCAGCTGCTTACGATTCAGTCGCGGAAGGCGGTGGGGCAGACACGGGGCGGACGCCGTGGAAGGTCCCATCCTCATGCCTTTGAGGGTCTGGGTTTTCTTACACGAAGAGCACCTTGTGGTGTGACCTCCATGTCACTCTCTGGCTTCTCTCCACGTTAATCGAACAGAAGTTGCTGAGGAGCACGAGGTGAGAAGGGCGCCCAGGATATCATCTCAGTGGGATGGCATCAATGGGTCTACAAGGGTGTAACCTACCCCGCTTTGGATCACGCTGTCCATTCCAGAGGCCTTCCTAAATGAGCCCATCTTTGGTGTCGATGGAAGGCCCAATGAGATCCTGGTAAGGTTGCCTCTGAGATAGGGTTGCCATTCCCCCGGTGGGGCCATTCAGGGACCCCAATCTGCTATGGCCCAACTGTCTGGTGGGGAAAGCCCACCTTGAGAAGCCCCCTCCCATTGCACTGCTGGGACCGGTGCAATGACATCACCCGGAGGTGATGTCATCACATTTCCGATGCCCGGGTCAACGCTCTAGGTTTTGGGCAAAACTCTATGGCTTTGAGGTCCAAAAAATCATAGAGTTTTGCCCCAAACCTAGAGTGTTGCCCCCAGTGTTGGAAACGTGATGACATTACTTCCAGGTGACATCATCGGAGCACGTGAGCAAAGCACGCCCCCCGAAGAACACCAGGAAGGATCAGCAGTCCCCCCACGGCAGCCAGGTACGACCGGGCAACTCTACTCTGAAAAAAAGATGGGTGGTGGTGGAGAACACGAACAGGTCACAGCCAACTTACAGTGACCACATCGGGTTTTCAAGGCAAGAGATGTTCAGAGATAGTTTGCCATTGCCTTCCCCTGTGTAGCAAGCCTGGACTCCCTTGGTGGTCCCCCATCTGAGAAGTAACCAAGGCCAGCCCTGCTTAGCCTCTGAGATGTCATGACATCAGGATACCTGAGTGTGAAGCAAAACGCCTTCCCCACCATCATCCCAAAGGTTAATGTGAACAGTGATGGGCCTGATCTGGCCTGCAGTTATGGCTAATTGGCTTTTCAGCCTGCAGGCTTCTTATCATCCTCAATGCCGAAGATGGAGGATGGTTAATAGGTTTCTCATGGGAGCCCATGATGGGAGTGTTGGAAAGATGTGTGTTGCAAGGTCTAAATCCAGTCATCATGAGGTCAATGTGTTTATCTTCTGTGCTGTTGTTTATACTGACCTGGAAGGGAACCTGGCACAAAGCCAATGGGGACAAAGCCCGGGAAACTGGAGGATATTTACTAACAATCATTGGTTAATGTATTCAGGTGATTTCCTTCTAAGGTCAAGAAGAATCTCCATTACCAACTGTGTGGTCAGTCGGTTTGTTGTTGTACTCGTAAGGGTAAGGATGTAGTCTTAAGTGCTGGTTGTTTTGTAGATGTCCCGAGTACCTTTCCCTTTAGAAATAAAGATTTTTACATAGAAAGAATATGACTCCTCTCCAGTGAACAAAAATCCATTGCAAGCTCTGAATATTTAACTACTTTTACCAAATCTTCCAGCAGGGAGGGGGGGAGACTGGGAGAAGCGAGGTTTCTCTTGAAGAAACGTTCTGATCGGAGGCCATCGTCGCCTGACATGCTGGGCCAGAAACTATCATTCAGTGGTGGCCTGAAGAAGTTAGCTGAGTTTCTCATGGACCTAAGGCCCAGCCGATGACCTAACTTTGCTAGAAATGTAGACAGCGCTGATTTGCAGGCTTTTTATCGAAACTAAGGTTTGTACCGCCTAACACATCTCTGGACATTGTTAGGCAGTTAAAGCTAGCTTCGTTCTTTTCTGTTCGGTGTGATCCTGGAGTAGTGCATTGACAATACTTTCTCCTATTGATAACTTTTGAATAGATTTAATAATATTTTATAAACAACAGCTCGGTTCTCGTGCGCACATGACCTGGGAGGCCACAGGGTTACCCGCAGGCTTCCTTGACCCTGAGCCGTCAGACTAAATCTCAAAAACTCATTGCTGAAATCTCAAAAACTCACTGCCATTTTGACCGTGTCACTCTGCTGCCAGAAACGAACTTGCCTCTCTTGATAGTTACACCATTCTCTGTGCAGATGTTAATTGATTCCTGTTCAAACAAATTTATTTCCTCCCCAAGTTAATTTTTCCTAATTCAGGGGCTTAGAATCATAGAATGTTAAGAGTTGGAAGGGACCTTGCAGGTCATCTAGTCCAACCCCTGCACTCTACAGGAGCACAGCCAAAAGATAGCCCTACAGCATACCCGAAAGATGGTTTTCCAGCCTCCACTTGAAAACGTCCAGCGAAGGAGCATCCACCACCTCCCGAGGCAGGCTGTTCCACTGCTCAACCACTCTGACAGTCAGGAAGTTTCTCCTAATATTTAGCCGGTAATGACTCCCTTGTAATTCCCACCCATTAGATCTAGTCTTGCAATCCGGAGCAAATTTTGGCTCTGAATGCATCACATGAATCTGCTTTATGCTAAGTCAGACTCTCCGTCCATTGGTTTTTCTATTCTGTCAGTGACTCTCCAGGGTCTCAGGCTGAGGTCTTTTCTATCTCCTTCTCAGGGCTTCTTATTGTAGAAGAAGCCCAGCAGGACTCATTAGCATAATAGGCCACACCCATCAGCACAAACTCATCAGCATATTAGGCCACACCCCTGACAGCACAGATCATTAGCATATTAGGCCACTACCCCATGTTAACAGAAGTGTGGTCATCCAGCCACACCCACCTTTTGCTTCTTATTCTGTTTACTTTGTTTGTTGTCAAAACCCAGGGCTTTTTTTGGAGCAGGAACTCCCTTGCATAGTTAGACCACACACCCCTCATGTAGCCAATCCTAATGAGTTTCTGCTGTTGGGTGTGGCCTGTTATGCTAATGAGTTCCTGCTGGGCGTGGCCAAGTCAGGAGCCAGCCGGAACTCCGTTCCATGTGCGTTCACGGCCCCAAAATAGCCCTGCTCCTAATACCCTACTTATAAGTGGAGAAGCTGGGGATGGACCCACAGATTCCTTCGCTTTCCTCAGATCCTGGCATAATTCCTATAGAGTCCCCCTACAGCCTAAATCCCCATTTCTATCAGTTTGGTGTAGTGGTTAAGAGTGCAGACTCTGATCTGGGAGAAGTGGGTTTGATTCCCCACTCCTCCACATGCAGCCAGCTGGGTGACCTCAGGTCAGCCACAAGTTCTCTCAGAGCTGTTCTCTCAATAGTAGGTCTCTCAGAGCTCTCTCAGCCCCACCTACCTCACAGGGTGTCCTTTGTGGGGAGGGGAAGGGAAAAGAGATTGTAAGCCACTCTGAGAGTATAAATCCAATCCTCCTCCTCCTCCTTCTTCCGTCACCTTCCCATCTATCAGGACCTTTAGCATTTCCCTACTTCAGAATAACACTGACCTGGATGGCCCAGGTCAGCCTGATCCCAACCGGAAGCTAAGCAGGGTCGGCCCTGGTTAGTATTTGGATGGGAGACCAACAAAGAAGTCCAGGATTGCTACGCAGAGGCAGGCCATGGCAAAGCACTCTCTGAATGTCTCTTGCCTTGAGAACCTGATGGGGTCACCATGAGTGAGTTGCTACTTGAAGGCCTTTCTACCACCCAGCCACTGCAGAATAATAATCCTTATTGGCTTCACATTACCCACCCCCTTTCCAGGAACAAGTCTAAACTGAACAAGAATTTAGTTGTTTCTCCAACAAAGGCGAGCCCTGACTCCCCCCCACCCCCCACAGTCCCACCACAACATTAAGTTTTATGTGGAGGTCAAGAAAGAACCGTTGTAAAAACGTAATTCAAGTCAACATGGAGGATGTTTTTCCCCCCTTTTTGTCTGCTCTCTTCCTTAGATGTAATCAAGGGAGACTTTTGTTCCCCCAGCTGACAGGTGATTTCAAATTGTGTGCGGCGACTGGTTTTGTGAGGTATTATCGTTCACTTAGGGGTGTGTGCGGATTGGAAAGCACGGAAGCTGTCGTTTTGTCTTCTAGCTGTCCATGTGGACTCAATGAAATCGCTGAGCGGCTGGGTTAGAATGGATAAAAGGAAGTCCTTCTTCACCCAAAGAGTGATGAACACATGGAACTCACTGCCACAGGAGGTGGTGGCAGCTACAAGCATGGACGGCTTCAAGAGGGAATTAGATAAGCATATGGAGCAGAAGTCCATCAGTGGCTATTAGTCACAAGTTATAGATAGGAACACTCAGCCTGGGGCAGGTGATGCACTCTATTCTTGGTGCCTGGGGGGGCAACGGTGGGAGGGCTTCTAGTGTCCTGGCCCCACTGCTGGACCTCCTGATGGCACCTGGTATTTTTGGCTGCTGTGTGACAGAGTGTTGGACTGGACGGGCCATTGGCCTGATCCAACACTGGCTTCTCTTATGTATGGAGCAGAGGTCCATCAGTGGCTATTAGCCACGAGGTATAGATAGGGACTCTCAGTCTGAGGCAAGTGATGCTCTGTATTCTTGGTGCTTGGGGGGGACAACAGTGGGAGGTCTTCTAGTATCCTGGTCCCACTGGTGGACCTCCTGGTGGCACCTGGTATTTTTGGCCGCTGTGTGACAGAGTGTTGGACTGGATGGGCCATTGGCCTGAACCAACACTGGCTTCTCTTATGCTCTTAAGAGATAGACTCCCACCGATGTCGCCATCTTTGGTTTCCACATCCATTTTTTTAAAAGCATGACTGCTGTTGTTGAGTCACCCCTGACTCACAGGGGGCCCATGAAGTTCCACCTCGTGGGGCTTTCAAGCCAAGAGATGAGCAGAGCTTTGCCACTGCCTTTCTCTGCATAGCAGCTCTGGTTTTCCTTGGTGCCCTGCCATCCAAGTTCTGGCTCCCAGGCTCTGAGGAGATAAGGCTAGTCTGGGCTACTAGGGCTGGTGTAAAACAATGCACAGAGACAACCTTAAACTGCTGGTGGTCTCGTTCATAAGTCCGTTTTCAAGATGTTGCAAATTCAGTTCACTGGCCTTCAATAACAGGGGCAGCCTAGACCTGAGGAGGCAATTTGTGGGTTACAGTTAATTGACATAAGACAGGAAGGCATGGAGCTGCCATCATTCCTTGAGATCCAACCGCCGACGTGCTTTTGAGATGCCCGCTCACCTCTTGACTGGCTTCCCTAAGCTCCTTCCAAGCCAATGCACTGCCAGGACAAAGGGAGAGGTTTCAAATGTGCACCAGTTTGGTGTAGTGGTTAGGAGCATGGACTCTAATCTGGGAGAACCGGGTCTGAGTCCCCACCGGGTGTGACCTTGGGTCAGTCACAGTTCTCTCAGAGCTGTTCTCTCAGCCCCACCTACCTCGCAAGGTGCCTGTTGTGGGAAGGGGAAGGGAAAGGAGACCTTAAGCCTTATCCTCCTCTTCCTCCTCCTCCTTGTTCCTCCAAACCATGATGACCTGTCAGTCAGGTATAGGGCTTCCTTGTAACAGACTCATGACGCCTTGCAAAAAATCCAAATGAGATTCATGCACAGAAAGGGGGTGGTGGTGAGAGACGACGAGAGAGGTGAGGCTTTGCAATGAGAAACCCGTCTCTCTGCTCAATGGCTCCGGGCGTCTGCACAGGAAACTGTACTGGCCTCCACATAATGGCGAGGCCATACAAAAGACGTGTCTTGTCACTCACCTATATTGAATGCTTCTCTTTTCCATCTCAGGGAAAAGACAGCAGACGAGCCGCAGACGTGAAGTTGAAAAGAGATGGGGGGGGGGGGAGATCAAACTGACAGACAGGACAGGTTAATGGTTGGGCTTTTGGAGGGCAGGACTGTGGGGAAAAAAGGTAATGACCTCTTTCTTTGGTGTATGCTTGCATTTTTTAAAATTGATTATGGCCTACCCACTGTTTCTGCCCTGACCTGGGTGGCCCAGGCAAGCCGGATTTCACCAGCTTTTGGAAGCTAAGCAGGGTCGGCCCTGGTTTGTAATTGGATGGGAGACCAGCAAGGAAGTCCAGGGTTGCTATGCAGAGGCCGGCAAGGGCAAGCCATCTCTGTTTGCCTCTTGCTTTGAAAACCCTTAGGGATCATCGAAGGACAGCTGTGACTTGGCAGCCCTTTCTGCCACCACCCAATATCTTCACAGTTGGAGGAAGTTGAACAATCAGTTAAAATGGGAAATCGAATCGAATGCGAGTGAAAACCAAACAACTATATTGGTCCCAGAGCATAGTTAGATGGTGCATGATATCCTTCTGAAGCTATGTTCTGGGGCATGCCTCGTGCATCTCTAACAACCCACAAAGAGAAATACAATACCGCCATACCCAATCTCCCTCCTTCCTCCCCCATCTCTCTCGCAATTTGGAAAGCAGTTTTCGGTTTCTTATTATCGATTTATTTGATCCACAGAATTCGTGACCCGCCGCTCTGCCCATTTAAGGGTCACCCCGGCAGCTAGCTGTTAAAACAAAGAACTGAAAAAGCACATTGTTAAAGGAATTAAAATGCAAATTAAAATACCTATCTAAAAGCATGGGAGCCAGAGTGGTACAGTGGTTATGGTGTTGGGCTAGGATCGGGAAGAGCCAGGTTCGAATCCCCACTCTGCCATGGAAGCTCGCTGGGGAACCTTGGGCCAGTCACACGCTCTCAGCCTAACCTACCTCACTCCAGCGCGCTCTCATGGCGTCGGGATGGTCTAATCATGCCGTTGTTGTTTTTTCCCTTCACAGTATGTGCATCATCGCAAACTCCATAGGGAGCCCTCGATGCGGAGATGTGATTCATTGATCCCTCAGTTAAGCGCATGGGAGAAAAAAGGCACACACAAAAATGCGACTCACCTGCAGTTGCGTCTGAGCATGCACTGACGGGCTGTGCCCGCAGCTTCAAAGGGAGGTGTTACCGTGCAACTGTGGGTCAAATTCTCCTGGAGGAAATAGCCTCATTCCCCCCCTGCTTTATCTTGCCCGTGTGACTGCAACCTTTGCAAACTTTATATTACAGTTGTGTTCAGGTGGAAGTATCCTTAAGTCTACACACTGGCACGCCAGTAGGATATAAGAAATTGTAGATGTACCTCTGCACAAATGTGCAACCATCTTCAAAGTCATGCAGGATCTCTTGTTACACCGCAATACCAGAATTCACATCATGCCAGAATCAATAAAAACCATCTTGCTGGTCACTCTTATCTTTATTTGGTTGTGTGACAGAACATGCCCGCTCTGCCTTGCAGGCCCCATTCTGCCTTGCCCTCCTTGGGGTTCCCAACTCCCTGGAGGAGCTTTTCCTTTTACTCCTCAGTAGCCACAACTGATCAATATAGGGATTTCCCACTGAAGGGATCAGGACCCTCAGCTCCCCTTCCAAGCTCAGAGGCCTTGTGCACCCCTGCAGAAATAGCCAGTTGCCTTCCCCCTTCCTTGTGCTCCTCTTTAAAATAGAGTGTCCAAAACAGTGGGGGTCTATATGGTACAGAGAACCACTTCCAGAATCCAAAGTTTAAAGTATTTATTAAAAAGAAAATTCTTGTTGTTGTTCAGTTGCACAGCCCCATGGACCACATCATGCCAGGCCCTCCTGTCTTCTATTGTCCTCCAGAGTATGCTTAATTTCATGTTCATTGCATTGATAACACTGTCTAACAATCTCATCCTTTGCTGTCCCCTTCTTCTTCTACCTTCAGTCTTTCCCAGCATCAGGGAATACTGCCATACTGTGCTCCCTTTTCATTTGGTGGGCAAAGGATTTGAGCTTCAGCTTCAGCATCTGGCCTTCCAGGGAACAGTCAGGGTTGATTTCTTTTAGGATTGACTGATTTGACCTCCTTGCAGTCCAAGGGACTTTCAAGCATAGAAGCATACTTTTAGCATAACACCAGAGTGAAGCAAGGAAGGACAAAAGAAACTGGTAAAACGCAAATCAGAGATACGTGCCCTATCTGATAGTAAAACATAGGACAGGCTCTTTATATTAGGTATTCTAGTTCTCTAAAAATCTTCACTTACCTTAAAGCTTGCTCCGAGGTCTTTAGGCCAGCCACACAGTCCCAAAATGGCTGCCTGCTCCCATCCTCGGACAAGAGATCTGTTTGGCGCAGTATCCCAAGGAAAAGAGAGAGCATCTTCCCTTTGGAAGGTGGTTTTAACAAATCTGTGTCTCCTTCCCCTTCACCCTGGTCAGCCCAGGTCAAGACATCTTTTTCTGTTGTCTCCAGGAAGTCCCTATCTGGCAAATAACACCTTCATGTCTACTCCCTGCTTGGAGGGCGGGGGATGACCTGGCCGATCCCATTGTCTCTTCTTGCTCAATTAACTAGCTTTCCTTAAGAGATGTGTCTGGAAGGCCATGGGCTAACTTCCTACCCCTCCCTGCTTGTTCGTAACTCAGAGGGAAAAAACAACAACTGGTAAACCACACAGGGAGGGCTCTTGCTCCTTGCCAACCCTCCAGGAGACAATGCATTTCTCCACAGGTTAATTTATTCAAAAACATAAATCAGTTTGATCTGTGTGCTCCTGGGCCACTGCATCTGATCTGTTGTCATGGCATCGATTTCACTATTTCAATTCTTTCCTCACACTATGGTTTTAATACACAGTTTATGTGGTCTTTATACATGCGACCAATGTTCCCTCTAAGCTGTGAAGTCTTGTGAGTAAAAATTCTACCTTGTGAGCTACTGGCATTAAAGTTGTGAGTGAGTGATTTGGCTACTGTGTAAATTAGTTTGCTCTGCAGTCATCACTCCTGAGCTAAGACAAAGATCTGTGAGCTGGAGGCTAAAAAACTGTGTGCTAGCTCACACTAACTCAGCTTAGAGGGAACACTGCATGCAACGGGCATCATTTTATGCATAGGTGTATAGTTCTGATTTTATTGACGCTCAAATAATCTGGGGGGAAATTACATTTCGTAGGAAAGCGTTGTGATGAGGAAACAAAAAATGGCGCACACAACCCTCCCCCCAAAGATTAATTTTGCACAGGAGAGAAGAATTTGAAGCAAAGATTGTTCTTCACACTTATCTCCCAAAGCTGAGAATGAGATTTGTTTATTTTATTTATTATTTCCTCAGTTACATTTTCGAATCGCCTAATCCCCCACGATTGTGGGGCTCCGGGCGTTCAGATTTAAAACAACAGAAACCATAAAACCCACGATCAAAAACATATAATTCATTACTTAAAATAAAGTGACGGAATTTTGTGGTTCCCTCCCATTTCCGGCCTGAGGGTGCCTCATGGGTATTGGGGGGGATAGATCTTTCAGGGGGACAGAGATCCAGGAAGAATGCCAGCCAAGATGGAACTATCGTTGTCCTCCGTCAAAGGCCTGGCGGAACACCTCCGCCTTACAGGCCCTGCGGAATTGCATCCCACCGCGCAGGGCCCTGATGTTATTTGTTAGAGAGATCCGCCAGGTTGGGCCTAGATCTCATACTCCAACAAACCCACGGACTGCTGCTTCCAGTTAAAAGAGCTGAACATCAGAATTGCCCAATGACCCGAGAAAAGTCCCGAGTGACTCCTCCCAGAAATCTAAAAAGACGTCTGGCTGAGAATAACTTAATATTGCAGAGCAAACATCTGTTCTGGCACAGACTGTTGTGCTGAGATAGGGATGATGGTCTCTGTCGGGCGGCTTTGAAGAAAGCGGCTTTCATAAGTCCCTGGCTTAACAGAAGTGTTGATACTGGCACTTCATCTCACAGCGACAGGACTGTCACTGCCTGTTCCTGGCTCCCCTCACTGGAGATGGCTTATTCATATCATGAATTCAGTGTGTATGTGTGTAAATCACACTGTCATGGCAGGAGACAGTCTCCGAACAATCCATTACTGTGAGGCAGGCAAGGAGTGATGTTTCCGTGGAAAGCATGGATAATTCATCGGCCCTGAGGCAGAAGGGGGTTTTTCCAGACGAACAGCGGGGATCCAGGCGGCGACCAGAAATGTCTTTCCCGGGGATCCCTGCCAATCTGAAATCTGGACGACGTCCGGCAAGGGAAGACCCTGGTGAACAGGAGAGACCCCTGACACTTTTTTGACGCAGGAGTTCTGAGCCATATGGAATGGCCTGGCTGAAGGGGAGTTGTAGACAAGATTAAGGACGGAGGACTCTTCAGATGCTGGGTTTTGTCAGGGCTCTTTTTGTAGCAGGAACTCCTTTGCATATTAGGCGACACCCCCCAATGTAGCCAATCCTCCACGAGCTTACAGAGCTCTTCTTACAGGGGCTACTGTAAACTCTGGGAGGATTGGCTACATTAGGGGGAGTGTTGCCTGATATGCAAAGGAGTTCCTGCTACCAAAAGAACCCTGGGTTTTTGTTAATAAGTATCACAACTTACAAGCCCAAGTTCTAATCAATGCAGACCTCTCAGGGAATGTTGTACCAAGCAGAGAACCAGTGTGGAGTTGTGGGTTGACCGCCGGACTAGGATGGATACACACGAACCCATGAAGCGGCCTTATACCGAGTCGGAACATTGGTCCGTCAAGAATGTCTACGCAGACTGGCAGTGGCTCTCTGGGCTTTCAGGTGGAGGTCTTTCACATCACCGGAACCCTGGTCCTTTTGAACTGAAGATGCCAGAGACTGAACTGGAGACCTCGCGAGGTTCCAGCACTGAGCTAAGGACCCTCGACAATAGTGTATGTTTGAAAGCATGAAGCTGCCTTCTACTAAATGAGACCATTGACCTATCAAGGTTAGTCTTGTCTACTCTCACTGACAGTGGCTTGCCAGGGTCTCAGACAGGGGTCTTTCACATCACTTCCCACCTGGTCCTTTTAATGGGAGGTGCCGGGGATTCAACCTGCAACCTGCTGCATGTCAAGCAGAGGCTCTGCCATTGAGCTATAGGCCCTTCCCAGGATCTGGGAGAACAGGGGTTCTAATCCCCATTCTCCTCTCGAAGCTCACTGGTTGAAGAAGAAGAAGAAGAAGAGAAGAGAAGAGATTGGATTTATACCCAGCCCTTCACTTGGAGTCTCAGAGTGGCTTTGGTGTAGTGGTTAAGTGCACAGACTCTAATCTGGGAGAACCGGGTTTGATTCCCCACTCCTCCACTCACAGCCATAGTTCTGTCAGAGCTGTTCTTGAAAAAGAGCAGTTTCTGTCAGAGCTCTCTCAGCCCCACCTACCTCACAGGGTGTCTGATGTGGGGAGGGGAAGGGAAAGGAGTTTGTAAACTGCTCTGAGACTCTGAGTGATGGGTGGGGTATAAATCCAATCTCCTCTTCTCCTTCCCCTCCCCACAACGGACACCCTGTGAGGTAGGTGAGGCTGAGAGAGCTCTTTTTGAGGACTGCTCTTGAGAAAACAGCTCTGAGAGAACTTGTGACTGACCCAAGGTCACACCAGCAGCTGGATGTGGAGGAGTGGAGAATGAAACCCAGTTCTTCCAGATTAGAGTTCACGCTCTTAACCACTACACTGAACTGTCTCTTGATTTGGTTGCTTTTTCTCAGCCTCCGCTACATCACAGGGTGGTTGTTGTAAGGCTAAAATAGAGGAGGGGAAAACAAGATGGAAAGTTGCTTTGTATCTTCATTGAGGATAAAGACCAGATATAAATAACAAATAAATAAGAGGAACCTGTCAAGGCTTCTCTTTTTGTTTTACTATTTATTTAGTCATTGCAATATGGGAGTGTTTGTATATACCAGGAATTAAATTTGGCTCATTTGAATCTAAAATGATGTTATATGTTTCACCCTCAAAACTCAATATCAGAACAACTTAATTTTCCCCTGTGCAGGTTATGAGATTAATGTGAAGAAAATTGAACAGCTGGATTTCAATCTACCTTTGTAGGTAAAAATTTTGACCAAAAAGATAGGAAACCTCTGAATAACAGAAAAAAGAGGGTACTGAGTACCAGATGTCTGAGAGTAATTGTAGAATAATTGTGAAAAGGAAAATTAAAGGTGTATATAATTCATAATACAAAATTGTGAAAACAATAGTTATAATTACAAAATTACAAAAAAAATATAATATGTCCACAAGAGCAATAAATAGGAACACTATCAAGAAGAGTTTTTTAAATAATAATAATAATCATTTCAGTTATATATATACAACTACCATGGCATATCCAAAAAAATAGCAAGTTGGAAAAAACACACTGCAAAATGGTATTTCGACAAGGAATATACGAGTGGAAAAAAGGCACACAACTAGACAGATTGCTGGCTAAATTTCTATTTTGATGTATGGATCTTCATCAAGTCATGAACAACCTTGTGCAATTTAATTTAAAAAACAGAAATTCAGAAGCAAATTGATGGTATGCAGTACAATGTAACTTCAAAGAACAGTTATTATGGCTTCAGTCTTCATTGGTTGTGATGCAACAACCTTGCACTGGTAAATTAGAAAGCCTGTTGTAAACAGTTGTAGATAAGTGATGAATTCTAACACAATTACAGCAAACCATGAGTTTTAACAACTTATGCAAAATAAATTTATATGTTAGAGACTCAAACAAATTCTCAGTGCATAGTACTATGTAGCTTCAAAAACAGACCTGTAAGAAGAGTTATAAGGGTAAAGGTTAAGGTCTCCCTTGCTCGAAAGCCAGTCGAATCCTGACTCTAGGGATGCGGTGCTCATCTCCGTTTTCCAAGCTGAAGACCCAGCGCTGTCTGAAGACGTTTCCGTGGTCATGTGGCCGGCATGACTAGACACCGAGGTGCACGGAATGCTGAGTTATAAAGAAGAGTTATAAACATAACATGAATTCAACAGAATCACTGTATAATGTGAAAATATTAAAAAAAAACCAGATAAACTCATAACAATTTACTACTTCCACATAGTTAAACATTGGCATCTGTTGAATTCTGTACCAGGTTGTGCTTCGAAACCAACTTTTGGCTTTAATAGAGCTCGATCCCTTAGAGATAATTTGGTGCATGCTGATATGAGATCGCAGCCTCTCGAGTCTAAATTAAAGGGATATTACAGATGTGGCCATTATGTCAACTGTAGTCAGGCAGCTCATATTAAGATCTTTAGTTATCCATTCAGTCAACATTGCTTTTGTGCTCAATCGTTTTACTCATTGCAACTCAGCTCATGTTATTTACATGTTGCAATGTCCTTGCAATTTACTCTACGTAGGCATGACCACATGTCTTTTAAAACATAGACTGTTAGAGCACCATAGTAAGATCAGAAATCATAACATTGATGCCCCCTTGATTAGTCATTTTTTTAATCTTTGAAGCACAAGCCTACTGATTTTCAATTATTTGTTATTGACAAACTGCACTTTAAACAGTTTTCTAGTTATGACATGGAAAAACAGCTTCCGCAGAGGGAGGCTTTTTGGATCTACACATTAGGATCCACACATCCTACAGGTCTCAATGATAGGTTAGATTTATCAGCCTATATTTAATAGTCAGTTGTCTCCTGTCAGCATATATATATATATTTCATAGTTTAACCACACTTAGTAATCTTTTTCTCTAGTTAATTTTTTCTAGTTATTTTTTCTACTGTTCTAAGTCATTTTTCTTTAATTTTCCCCACAATCACTTATTGCTCTATAGCCGTCTTGTTAATTTATGGTAGCTATGCCCTTACCCCCTTATTGCCTCTTAAGCAGCATTCTCTTTTATGTATATACAACCCAAAAGTTGCCTTTTGGATATAAGCTACACTGGAAGCTGGTATGAGTTCATTATCATTTTTTTCATATTGTCACATTGTTATAGTAAAGGTAAAGGTTCCCTTGCTCGAAAGCCAGTCGAATCTGATTCTAGAGTTGCAGTGCTCATCTCCGTTTCCAAGCTGAAGAGCCAGCACTGTCCGAAGACGTTTCTGTGGTCATGTGGCTGGTATGACTAAACGCCAAGGTGCACAGAATGCTGTTACCTTCCCACCAAAGTGGTACCTATTTATCTACTTGCAATTTCTTGCTTTCTAACTGGTAGGTTGGCAGGAGCTGGAAACAGAGATGGGAGCTCAGTCTGTCATGCGGCACTCGGGTCTCGAACTGCTGAACTACCGACCTTCCAGCCTGCAGTTCAGTGTCTTAACCACTTGACCCATCGCAGCTCCTTCACATTGTTATACAGTGAGTCTATTGAACTGATGTTATATTTATAAATCTTACAGATTTTTTTCTGAAGTGACATAGTACTACGCACTACAAATTATTTTTTTTGAGTCTCTGGTATATAAATTTATTTTGCAAAAGATGTTAAAATGCATGGTTTGCTTTAACTGGATTAGAATTCATCATCTATCTACGACTGTTTACAGCAGGCTTCCTAATTTACCACTGCAAGGTCGTTCACAACAGATGAAGATTGGAGCCATAATAATTGTTCTTTGAAGTTACATCGTACTGCATACCAGCAATTCGTTTCTGAATTTCTGTTTTTTAAATTAACTTGCGCAAGGTCGTTCATGACTGATGAAGCTCCATACATAGGAACAGGGATTTAGCTGGCATCCTGTCTTGTTGCGTGTCTTTTTCTAGCTCGTATATCCCTCATAGAAATGTCATTTTGCAGTATGTTTTTTTCCAACTTGCTAACTTTTTGGATATACAATTGCAGGTGCGTGTGTGTGTAACTGTTATTATTGTAAAAAAACTTCTTGATAGTGTTCCTATTTATTGCTATTGTGGGCATATTATGGGTTTTTTTTTGTAATTTGGTAAAAATTTTGATAAACAATCTTCCCAGGCTCCCTTGGGAAAGAATACCAGTAAAGAAGAAGAGTATGTTTTTATATTCCGCTTTGCCAACCTAGCAGTTCGAAAGCAAGAAATTGCAAGTAGATAAATAGGTACCACTTTGGTGGAAAGGTAACAGCGTTCTGTGCGCCTTGGTGTTTAGTCATGCCGGCCACATGACCACAGAAATGTCTTCGGACAGCGCTGGCTCTTCGGCTTTGAAACGGAGATGAGCACTGCAACCCTAGAGTCAGATTCGACTGGCTTTCGAGCAAGGGAACCTTTACCTTTTACCTTTCTCTACTATAAGGAGTCTCAAAGTGGCTTACAATTGCCTTCCCTTCTTCTCCTCACAACAGACACCCTGTGAGGTAGGTGGGGCTGAGAGAGCTCTGAGAGAACTGTAACTGACCCAAGATCACCCAGCGGGCTTCATGTGGAGGAATGTGGAATCAACCCCAGTTCTCCAGATTAGAGTACGCTGCTGGATCAACTGTTTGATAAATAAGGAAAACTTGGACATTTTGGGTCCAATCACAGCATCTAAGCATTCCCACCAATACTGGCAGGGTGGGGCTGAACCTTTACAACTAGGAGTACATTATTCATCCCTTGGAAGAGAAAGAACAGTTTCCATTTACATTGTGATGTAGTCGTTTCAGGTGCTTAGATGTTGGGGCTTAATGGACTTTTCTGTCTGGCTGTCAGTAGCTTGCATTAATATTAATTTCTTCTCAGGTAATGGAATGCGGGGAGATGGAAAGAGATACTAGAGTTCCTCCAGGTAGTGGATTTACACCATGCCTCAGGGAATAGTAGTTGACTGTGTTGCAGACAAATTCTATAGTACTTTCCGCGCTGTAAACCCTCAAATCAAATTACTGACACAGTCCCAAACAGGCTGTTTCTTATGGTTTTCACAGGGTAGTTTGGCTTAAAGATGTTTGTTCATAATTCACTTTTAGGCCATTTGATACTGTACTAGGTATCAGAGTTGGATGAACACCATTCATCCCTTTCCATGCCTGTTCCTCAGCTTTTCTGCATCTACTGTCTGATGTTCCCTTCTTCCTCTTGCTGATTATCCACTGCAAATTTTGTGAACTTCCTTTGTGTGGGATTTCCTAATTACCTGTCTCCCACTATGATACCCAGCCTTTTTAGGTGTGTGTTGTGATCTTCCTGATACATAGGGTTGCTCAGGGCTATTTTGGAGAAAAAGCCCAGCAGGAACTCATTAGCATAATAAGCCACACCCAAGAGCAGAAAGTCATTAGCATATTAGGCCACACCCCCATGCTACCAGAAGTGTGGTCATCCAGCCACACCCACCTTTTGCTTCTTATTCTGTTTACCTTGTTTGTTGTCAAAACCCAGGGCTTTTTTTTTTAGCAGGAACTCCTTTGCATGTTAGGCCACCCCCCCCCAATGTAGCCAATCCCAATGAGTTTCTTCTGTTGGGTGTGGCCTATTATGCTAACGAGTTTCTGCGGGGCATCAACATCTGCCTCCTGTCCCCAGCCGTTGCTTTCCGGTTCAACCCCCTTTAACCCGGAGTATTTTGTTACCAGTTCCCCCTCTGGTGTTTTCCTGATTCTCCGGTTTTGAGCCGCAGTCTGATCGCTCCTGTGGTGTTAAGCCATTTCCGGGTGCCTCAACCCCCTCCCTTCTGGAAAGCTGCCGTGGAAGCCCGAGGCATCCGCTTTTCGGCCACCATTTTTTTTAAGTGTTGGCACTGTGTGCATAGGCAGAGCTCCACTCCCATGTTAATAAAACCAAAGTTTAAATGGTGACTCGTTTTAGCATGTAGATGAGTTTGGGATCTTACGGAGGCCAGTTTCGGGTCCAAAATTTAAAGGGAAGCGTTCTGTTACAGTGGTTGGAGACACCTCAGGGCTTGCTTTTGGCGGGAAACTAGTTCTGCGCATGAGGAAAGATTCCAGTTCTACGGATGACTGCCTATGCACATGCGTAAACTGAGAAAAAATGATAATTAAAAAAACCACCGACACACACTCCCGCACATCGGTAGTGTAGACAGCGGGGAGCGATGTGACTGTGCGGTGAGCCGGGATAAGGAGGTTGAGTGTGATCGCAGTTGGTAAGGCCTGTGAATAGCAGCCAATTAGCATACAAATACAACAGTTAACCAACAGATGTGAGTCCAGTGGAGAGCGGGAGCCTTTCTGATCTCTTCAGGCAGGCCCTTCCGTAAGGTTGGGGGGGCCACCACCAGGAAGGCACCTGCATAGGCAGGTGTTGATTTTGCCCACTTGCAGGCTGGCACTCGCCGAGGGCCTTGCGTGGATGAACGAAGCTGTTGTGGCGCAGCACAGGGGGAGAGATGGTCTCGCAGATACGGCCGGGGACCGAGGCCATGAAGGGCTTTGTACGGGCTTTGTATTTGAAAACCTTCATATTTAAAAACCTCCTTAAAGTTAAAGGTTCCCTTGCTCGAAAGCCAGTCGAATCCGACTCTAGCATTGTGGTGCTCATCTCCGTTTCAAAGCCGAAGAGCCAGCGCTGTCCGAAGACGTTTCCGTGGTCATGTGGCCGGCATGACTAGATGCCAAGGCGCACGGAACGCTGTTGCCTTCCCACTGAAGTGGTACCTATTTATCGACTTGCAATTTCTTGCTTTCGAACTGCTAGGTTGGCAGGAGCTGGAACTAGAGACGGGAGCCCACTCCGTCATGCGGCAGTCTCGGGTCTCGAACTGCTGAACTACTGACCTTCCACAGCCTGCAGTTCAGCGGCTTAACCACTTGAGCCACCACAGCTCCTTTCTTGGGAGGTCGTTAAGCAGAGGCTAGATGGTTATTGGAGAGCAATGCTGATTCTCTGAACGTAGGCAGGTCCCGAGAAGGAGGGCGGGGAGGGTTGCCTCAGTGCTTAGTTCTCATGGCGATTTTCTGAATCAGATCAACAGTCCGTCAAGGGTACGACTGTCTATTCAGACCGGCCGCGGTTCTCCAGGGTCTCAGGCCAAAGTCTTTCACATCACCCATGACCTTATCCTTTTAACTGGAGATGTCGGGGACTGAACCTGGGACCTTCAGCGTGCAAAGCAGAGGCTTTTCCAACTGAGCCACCGCCTCTCCACTGTGCTGAGCTAGGTCAGTCGATGGCCATACGAGTTCAGACAGCTCTCCCTTCTGCCTCCATAGCTGGCGCGCTCGGTGTGAGATAAACAGCAATCCAGAAATAAACTTTAAGAAGCTAGACTGATGAGCACGCGGAATAATTTCACTTCTCTCTTCGGGTTGGCACTGACTTGAAACGGAGCAATATATTCCAGAATGTGTTGGAATGGGACTGACATGACAGGCAAGGAACAAAAAGAATGGGTCCATAATTCACGGAGGTGTCTGCTCTGTAAACCGGCAAGCAAGGATCTGCCAGTTGTTGCTTCTCCCCGGGGAGCTATAAGTACGCAAACGCTTTTTTTTTTTGCAGTTGGCAATGGTTGGTGATGGAAAGATGCGATCCATTTGCAGCTGACTTGTGGCGACCTCGCATGTTTCCCAAGGCAAGAGACATTCAGAGGTGGTTGGACATCGCCTGCCTCTGCGTAGCGACCCCGGACTTCCTCGGTGGTCTCCCATCCAAGTACTGACCGGGGCCGACCCTGTGTAGCTTCCGAGATATGATGAGACCGGGTTAGCCTGATCAGGGCAACTGTGATCAGATATAAATTTCAGTCATCTCTCCTATTATATAAAAGGAATTTGGAGTGGCAAGATTCCATGTGCTCCCTCAGCCATTGGCCCGTCAGCTGCCACTCATGACTACTCGCTTGCCATTGGCTGCGTGCTGGGTCTGCTCCTCTTCCCCACCCGCTCCCCCTTCAGCTACCGTGCCCTGTCAGAATTAGCTTCGAGGCTCACCCAGATTTCCTCCCTGCAGCCGTGGGGACCGAGCAAGCCAAGGGAAGGAGAGGCAGTTTAAACCGCTTCCCCTTCCCTCTCAGAGCTGGCTTGCTCAGCCTCCCCGTGGCCATAGGGAAGCCAAGCAAGGCAGGGGAAGGAGAGGTGGTTTAAACTGCCTTCCCTTCCCTCTCAAAGCTGACTTGCTTGGCCTCCCTGCAGCCACAGGGAAGCCAAACAAGGCAGGGGAAGGAGAAGTGGTTTAGACCGCCTCCTCTTCCCTCTCAGAGCCGGCTTGCTCAGCCTCCCCATGGCCACGGGGAAGCCAAGCAAGCTAAGGGAAGGACAGTGTGTTTACACCACCTCCCCTTCCCTCTAACAGCCAGCATGCTTACCTCCCGAGCATCTGTCTAGCGCCCGTTGTATTACTGTTACAACAGGCTTTACTGCTAGTAGTTCATAAATATTGTCCGCCCTTCTTCTGAGAAGTAGGAACTTCCAAGGGCCATCTTCACCATCCCTATGATGAGAATATAGCAGAGTCTTTACAAACAGAGCATGGAGATTCAAGGACTCGCAACGGCAGAGCATCGATTCCTCCCAGAGCGCACACAGACGTCCTGCCGATGGAGACTCTCCAGTTCCTTCTTTCAGACAGCTACAAACTTTGGACTTCCACCAGCTGCATTCAAACCTGTCCAGTTTCTCCTCCACCCTCCATCTAAGCCCTGGCACAAACGGCCCAGGCCAACCCAATCTAGTAAGGTCGTAGAAGCTAAGCAGGATGCGAGACTGTCAAGGAAGCCCAGGGTTCCTAGGCAGAGGCAGAGAACAGCAAACCAACTCGGTTTGTCTCTTGCGGTAACCAGGATGGCCCAGCTAGCTGCATCTTGTTTGATCTCACAGCCAGTTTGGTGTAGTGGTAAGAAACATAAGAACGTCAGAGAAGCCAATGTTGGATCAGGCCAATGGCCCATCTAGTCCAACACTCTGTCACACAGTGGCCAAAAATACCAGGTGCCATCAGGAGGTCCAGCAGTGGGGCCAGGACGCTAGTGGTTGTAGTGGTTAGGAGCAGTGTTCCCTCTAAGCTGAGTTAGTGTGAGCCAGCTCACAGTTTTTTAGCCTCCAGCTCACACCTTTTTGTCTTAGCTCAGGAAGGAGGGCTCCAGAGCAAACTAATTTATGCAGCAGCCAAATCGCTCGCTCACAGCTTTAATGCCAGTGGCTCACCAAGGAGAATTTTGGCTCACAAGACTCCACAGCTTAGAGGGAGCATTGGTTAGGAGCGCGGACCCTAATCTGGGGGAACTCGGGTTTTGATTCCCCACTCCTCCACTCGCAGCTGCTGGTGCGACCTTGGGTCAGTCACAAGTTATCTCAGTGCTGTCCTCTCAGGAGCAGTTCTCAAGAGAGCGCTCTCATCCCCACCTACCTCACAGGGTGCCTGTTGTGGGGAGGGGAAGGGAAAGGAGATTGTAAGCCACTTCGAGAGTCCTTCCGGTAGTAATGAATCCAATCTCTTCTCTTCTTCTTCTTCTAAGCAAGGTTGTCCATGGTCCATACCTATACGGGAGACCACAATGAAGTCCAGGATTGCTATGCAGAGGCAGGTAATGGCAAACTGCCTCTGTTTGTCACTTGGCTTGGCAACCCCGATGGGGTCGCCATGTTGGCTGCAACTTGATGGCACCTCCCACTTCCACCACCTAAGCCGCTGGGATACACCTGGTGACTGCTTAAAACAAAGATCTTCTAGACCTCAGTTTGACCGCCTATGAAAAAGCATTATTAGTATGACACTAAACTCTTTGTCGGGAGCTGCGGTGGCTCAAGTGGTTAAGACGCTGAACTGCAGGCTGTGGAAGGTCAGTAGTTCAGCAGTTCGAGACCCGGGTGCCGCATGACGGGGTGAGCTCCCGTCTCTAGTTCCAGCTCCTGCCAACCTAGCAGTTCGAAAGCAAGAAATTGCAAGTAGATAAATAGGGACCACTTCGGTGGGAAGGTAACAGCGTTCCGTGCACCTTGGTGTTTAGTCATGCCGGCCACATGACCACGGAAACATCTTTGGACAGCGCTGGCTCTTCGGCTTTGAAACGGAGATGAGCACCGCAACCCTAGAGTCGGATTCGACTGGCTTTCGAGCAAGGGAACCTTTACCTTTACCTTAAACTCTTTGTCAAATAACTTCTGCAGGGCATGTGAGGCGGAGATGTTCCGCCTGGCTTTTGGTTGCGATGGAGAACACAGTCCTGAGATAATCTAAACAGACAAAGCACAGACTGATAGTACAAAGTGCTTGAGCATATCAAAGTGTATTACAACATACACCAACGTTAAAGCAGATACTAATACACAAGAATGGTGAGTTTTCTTTTCAGATGAAGGCGAACTCCTATCAGAAGGAAAGTGAAGACGAAAACCTCCGGAATGACTCTCCGTTTCACCTTTTCATCAGAAAAATCCCTATGCTTGTCTAGTTTCATTCATACCACAGTTTAACGTATCATGTACAGATCTTCTCCTGGTTTTTCGACCATGAATAGATTCTCAGAACAACTTTTCACCGGGCGTGACTTAGTTCATGATGCAAAGTGCCTTCTTGTGTATTAGGATCTGCTTTAACATTGATGTATGTTATAATACACTTTGATATGCTCAAGCGCTTTGTACTATCAGTCTGTGCTTTGTCTATTTAGGCTTTTAGTTGAAGACAGCAACGGGTACCCCCATATCTGGCATTCTCTCCCTCCCCATTTTGCTTTCTCCCACTTGCGGGACAGTAATTTCTTTTGGTGCCATCTAGTGTGCTTTTGGGGGCTGCGGTGGCTCAGAGGTTAAGACGCTGAGCTGCAGATTAGAAGGTCGGTAGTTTGGCAGTTTGAGACCCCAGTCCTGCGTGATAGAGGGAGCTCCCGTCTCTGGCCCCAGCTCCTGCCAACCTAGCAGTTCGAAAGCAAGAAATTGCAAGTAGATAAATAGGTACCGCTTTGGTGGGAAGGTAACAGCATTCCGTGCGCCTCGGTGTTTAGTCATGCCGGCCACATGACTATGGAGATGTCTTCGGACAGCGCTGGCTCTTCGGCTTGGAAACGGAGATGAGCACTACCCCCTAGAGTCGGATTCGACTGGCTTTCGAGCAAGGGAAACCTTTACCTTTTTCTAACATGCTTTTATTTTGACTTCACTGTTTTAATTTTGGTTTTATATTGTATTTTTTTGTTGCGAACTCAGGAAAGGGCGGTATATAAATTGAAATTATAAATAAATAAATAAACAAAAGCCAAGTCTCTTATATCCAAAGTGGATGCTTAAAACAACATTGTTGACTTCCAACCCTTCATGCTTTCTAATACTCTGCAATTATTTGTTCCTTAAACATTCGTGGTAAGAGATGTGTTAGATTATTTCAGGGTGCGACTGAACAACAAAAAAAGTGGAACAGGCATTTTGATTGGTTCTGGAAATTTAGACGGGTGGCTAAGAAAATAAACGAGAAAATCATAAAACTGATGTCAGGAAATCAATCGGCAGCCAAACAAGCAAGAAAACTAGCTATAACAGCTATCATAAAGGCAAAGGTAAAGGTTCCCTTGCTTGAAAGCCAGTCGAATCCGACTCTAGGATTGCGGTGCTCATCTCCGTTTCAAAGCCGAAGAGCCAGCGCTGTCCAAAGTCCAAACAACTATCATAATGAGGTATAAATCAACATTAAGACAGCCGCAGAGACGTGGGCAAATCAAATCTTTTGATGTAGGATCCTGGCTTGAGGTCCAGGATGTTGCATTTAAGAAATTAGGACACTGTCCTTATGGCACAAAAACCGGTGGGACTTCTACATTTATGGTTAAAATTTCTGACAGTCTCTCTCTTCTGGACTCTCCCGCGTCTCAGTCGAATTTCACTGCAACACGGCTCCCGATACTTGAATATTTAACAGACCAAGGTGAAACTCCAAGTGTAGTAAACCGACTGCATTTATGGCGACACCCTTAATAAATTCTTTGGTTACTGATTGCATTATGTACTTAACTTTATTTATTTACTTATTATCTGACTGTTTCGAGCACCTCCCTTCTTCTGTATGCCATATGGTGATTTTTTTGCATGTATAACGTTATTTTGACTCCATATACTGTACCTTTTTTATTAGCATCCAATAAAAAAGTTTATCAAAAAAAAGAAAGAAAGAAATTAAGACACTGGGCCTAGGAGTTGTCATGGGAAATGACATCGCTACCTCAAATTCATAACAAATGAAATGGTTAAAATCCAGGATACTCTCATGACGTTGAGTTTCCTTCCCCTTCCTATTATACTAAGATTGACTGATACTCCCTTTTTAAAATGCTCTTTGAGTAAAGTCTCCGGAATGATGCCCGCTCTCCAGGGTCAATGGTCTTCAAAAGATTGACAATATTTACATGGAAGGGGGCAGGCAGGAGACAGAGAGAGGGCGCTTGCTCTGTTCTAATGGTTATTCAGTGTTATTCATGCCGAACCCAACTTCCCCACCTGATGGATTTTAGGCCTTTGTATCGTTTAGCTGATTAAACCGCACTCCGCCTAGACATTGTCAAAGGGTTGTTCTTCCTGCAGGTCAATAAGGTCATGGAACATGTAAGGCCCGAGTGCTGTTTTAACTTCGATATTACAGAAGAAAAATATTTCAAAAAGAGGAGGCTGCGGACTCGAGTGTTTCCTTCGGGACAGAGATGCTGATAGGGGGAAATGAGGTGCAGCCAGCTAGGTAGGGTTGCAAAATACCTGGTGACTTTGGGGGTGGATCCGGGAGAGAGTGGGGTTCGAGGAGGGGGTCTCAGCATGGCACAATGCCACAGAGTCCACCAATGCTCCCTCTAAGCTGCGGAGGCTAATGCAGTCTTGGGGTGTATTGACAGAAGCCTAACACCCAGATTGCAAGATACGGTAGTCCCGCTGTACACTGCATTGGTCGGGCCGCACCTGGAATCTTGTGTGCAGTTCTGGAGGCCTCGTTTCAAAAAGGATGTGGACAAAACGGAGCGGGTGCAGAGAAGAGAAATGAGGATGATCGGGGGCCTGGAGACCAAGTCCTTGGAGAAGAGGAGGTGGAGTGGGGACATGATTGCTCTCTTGAAGTATTTGAAGGGCTGTCACTTAGAAGAGGGCAGGGAGCTGTTGGCAGCAGAGAACAGGACTTGCAATCATGGGTTTCACTTAAAGGTGGGACCGTACCGGCTGAGTATTAGGAAAACCTTTCTTACAGTAAGAGTTGTGCAACAGTGGAATCAGCTGCCTGGGGAGGTGGTGAGCTCCCGCTCACTGGCAGCGTTTGGTCGAATCTGCACTTGCATTTTTAAATCAGTTTTGTGCGGCTGTGACGCCATCTTTCTCTATGCTTGCTGGAAAGTTGTTTGGAGAAGCTTCATTTAAAACAGTGCAGAGGCGCAATGACAGCGGAGCCGCCACGAGAGGGCGATAGACATCTGCAGACGTGCAAAAGTATGCTAGCACTGTTGAGGTGTGAAAACGACACCAAATGTAGACAGCTTTTTTGGAGACGGAGTCAGAAGGCGGGGACACCGGTGGGAAAGACAAATGCAGATTCGACCTTTAAGCAGCGGCTGGACAAACCCGTGTCTGGGATGCGCTAGGCTGATCCTGCATTGAGCAGGGGGGTTGGACTGGACAACCTGTATGGCCCCTTCCAACTCTGTGATTCAATAATTCTATGATCGTAGCCTGCTTCTGTGTTGCAGCTAGGGATGTGCAGCAACCCGGGATTTCCTTGGTGGTCTCTCATCTAAGTACTAACCAGGGCTGACCTTGCTTAGCTTCCAAGCTCTGACAACAGCAGGCTGGATTCAGCCATCCATGTCGGGGAAGGAGAGACTAGTGGGACAAACCTTGATTGGCCCGGGCCCCCAAAAAACCAGGCAAACCATGTGATTCATTAAGTCCGTGGGTGTTAGGGGTGGCCCAGAGAGAACTGCTGTTTGTAACTGGCTCCTTGGCTCGGTTCTTAGAATTGTAACGGGGCGAGTGGCCTTTTAAAACCATGCATTTGCTTCTTTTAAATGCCGTGAGCTGGTTGTAAATTGCGGGGGGGGGGGAGTGGAAGAGTGAAATGCCCTCTCCTTTCCCTGCATGGCCCCCGAGGCAAATTGAGACAGCGGGAGCTTGCAATTTGTGTTTTATGGATAGAACGGAGAAGTGTGATATTTGTCTCCACCCTGATGAAGTCAGATTAACAAATCAGATTCACAAAAGCCGGGATGGTAGCCAGAGAAAACCTGTTGTAAGACAGGCCCCAAAGAGACAATCGCAGAACACCGCTAGTGGTCACATGCAGCTCTCGACTCAAAACAGTTCAGCACATCATCGGCTACTGACAGTGCTCCCTCTTAAGCTGTGGAGTCTTGTGAGCAAAAGTTCGACTTTGTGAGCTACTGGCATAGAATCACAGAATCATAGAATCATAGAATGTTAGCGTTGGAAGGGATCTTGCAGGTCATCTAGTCCAACCCCCTGCACTCTGCAGGAGCACAGCCAAATGATAACCCTACATACCTACAGCATACCCACAAGATGGTCGTCCAGCCTCCTCTTGAAAACGTCCAGGGAAGGAGCATCCACCACCTCCCAAGGCAGACTGTTCCACTGCTCAACCACTCTTACAGTTAGGAAGTTTCTGATATCTAGCCGGTAACGACTCCCTTGTAATTTCCACCCATTAGATCTAGTCTTGCAATCCGGAGCAAGAGAGAATAGATCTGCTCCATCTTTTACATGACAGCCCTTCAAATACTTGAAGACTGCAATCATGTCCCCTCTAAGTCTTCTCTTTCCCAGCTTAAACATACCCAACTCTTCCAGCCTTCCCTCATAAGACTTGGATTCAAACCCTCTCACCATCCTGGTTGCCCTCTTCTGGACACGCATTAAAGTTGTGAGCGAGCAGTTTGGCTACTGAATAAATTAGTTTGCTCTGGAGCCATTCTTCATGGGCTAAGACAAAAATGTGTGAGCTGGAGGCTAAAAAACAGTGAGCTAGCTCACCTTGACTCAGCTTAGAGGGAACACTGCTTACAACCTCTACTGGGTAATGATAGTTCTTTTTCACAAGTACTGGGGGGGGGGCAAACCTTTTCTTGCACACAGAAAGCCCCCCAATCTCCTCACCCACAATAATACATCTGTTTTGAACATGGACAGTGGTACCAGAGCTTGCAATAAACTCAGATGCCAACTTTACTGCCACATGCGCCCAGAGAACACAATCACTGACAACATCAACTACACCATCTCAGGCATGCTCACATTCCCCTCTTCTAACACGGTGTATGATGTCAACAATGTCCTTCGGTTCTCTACATACAGCAGACAGGTCAAACCCTACGTCAAAGGATAAATGGACACAAATCTGACATCAAGAATCACAAGAAACCTGACGGAGAACATTTCAGCCTCCCAGGACTTTCGGTGGATGACCTCAGAGTAGCTGTTTTATTGCAAAGGAACATCAGGAACAGACTAGAAAGGGAATAAAATGTACTGGAAGCGGCAGCTCTGCATAGAGATTCAACCAGCTCTTTATTAGGTTATCTCAGAATAAGCCTGCAAGCTGACTTTTATTCCACACCCAAACCACACCCAGCGCACACCCCAAGCACCGTGATTGGTTCTATTTACAAGTCCATAGCCCTGATTGGGCTACTTTAGGATCCAGGTGAGCCCATTGGTGTGCCCTTGGGCCCACAGTCTCTATTGTTCTCTCGAACGAAGCTCTGGCCCTTTTCGGACCACATGGTCAGCCATGTGGCGGTAGCCGTCTTTGCTCAATACATTACAGGGAAATGGCTGAGTTGCAAGTCATTACATCACTCAGAACAATGGAATCCCCAGGACTTAACAGGGATATTGGTTTCTTATCTCACTACATATGCTAACCTCATTAAGCCCTTACATCTGTATTTTCACCAGTCTCCCAGAAGGGCCATACATTCTCTTTATTTTATTTTATTTTATTTTATTTTATTTTATTTTATTTCTTATTTGGAATAATAGTTTATAATAGTAGATTGTAATGTAACATAATGAATAGTAGAACATAATATAAGTTGGATTGGTAGACTGGAATGTATTTCTCTGGTCTGGGGACAGGGGAGATAACTCTGCATAGCCACTTAAGAAGATACTGTAAGGTCTCCTCCATGTTTGAGAGGAGATGGAAGGTGAGTAATGGCATGGCCTCAGTTAATTACTCTTAGCATTCCACAGTTAAGGATATATCTACCTATCAGTCTCCAATTTTGACATATTTATTTCCTTCACTATGTCTTCCCTGGAATTAAATCCAAATGGTAATCATATAAACTAAGCTTGTTATACCTATTTGGTACTTAGCCACAGGGTATAGATGGGAACTCTCAGTCTGGGGCAGGTGATGCACTCTATTCTTGGTGCTGGGGGGGGCAGCAGTGGGAGGGCTTCTGGTGTCCTGGCCCCACTGCTGGACCTCCTGATGGCACCTGGTATATTTTGGCCGCTGTGTGACAGAGTGTTGGACTAGATGGGCCATTGGCCTGATTCAACATTGGCTTCTCTTATGTTCTTATGAATCTGTTAAATATCTTCTTTATGCTGAATGCTAATTTACTGCTCACCCTCTACCTATATGCCATTTCATTGTATCTGAAGAAGGGTGCCTGCACACAAAAGCTTATATCTTGAATAAAACTGTGTTGGTCTTAAAGGTGCCACTGAATTTCTCCTCAGTGTGTGAGGTTCTCACCAGATCTTGTTTCTAGAGTGGCGCTAATACACTTTCTTTTTTTAAAAAAATGTCCAAATTCTGTGCAGAGAGAACTTAGCATGGGCTGCACATGCCGCTTCCCTGGCATTCTGTTCATTCCAGATGTTCTCCCTTCCCTTCTTTGTGACTGATTTGCACAAATGCATTAATAACACTGCACAGAACCAGCCGTGATTTGATTGATAGGTACAATTGACTTATGATTCTCCTGGAGTGATGTTGTACCAATGTGCTCGTGAGCATCAGCAACACAACATACAAAGAACGTTTTCGATGCACTCCAACTTCAAGATTGCTTTGGTGCTGTGTTTTATCAAAGTGCTGCATTGTCGGCATGGGTGGGGAGTCAAGGAGGACGGCAGACGAAAGGCACATGGCTTAATTCTGGAATTCAGTTTAGAAATTCTCCTGGCACGTGCGCAGTTCTGGAATTAATTTCAGAAATTCTCCTAGGAGTGCAGCTAGGGTTGTTGCGCTCCAGGTGAGGCTTGGAGATCCCCCAGAATTAGAGATCAGTCCCCCTGGAGAAAATGGCTGCTTTGAAAGGCGGAGTCTATGGCATTAAACTCCACTTAGGCCCCGCCTCTCTCCAAAGCACTCTGTCCCCAGGCTCCACCCCTCCACTATCCTAGTATTTCATCAAGCCAGAGTTGGCAACCTAAAGCACACCACAAAGCGAATTTTGGAGCTATGAAGGGGCAGGACTGGAGAATTCCCCCATCCCCAGTAACTACACTACAGCTGCTGGGTCCCTCCCAAACCAGTATAGGCCCCTATTCTATAGCAGCCATACCCTAATGATGAATAGGTCTTCGAACCCCTTGCAAACCCTCCAGCCTCCAAGGAGGCAAACAACTGGCTCGGGAGAAAGGCACTGTCTTTTCATTAGAGGAATACGCAGGAAACCCATTCCAATGCCTTCAAGTTAAACTCGACAGGAAACTTGGAATTGGCAGGAGTTAATCCAGCCCGTACCAAAATTATTATTTTGTTGTTGCCGAGCGAGGGCGGGAACAGGATGTGGTAGGGAAGCCCTGGCGGGTAAAAACCTGACTGACGGATTAACAACCTGGCCAGCTTTTACCTGTCTTTTTTTTTTCTCCCCCTTTCAGAGGCAACGTTTCCAGCAAGTTCATGCTTGCCTCAAGGGATAACTTTTCTCTTCACGTAGCAGAAAGGAAGACAATTAGAAAAACCTTGGGTTCCCGCTTCGGCATCTTCTGTTTCCTCCTGCTAGGGTTATTTCATTTTTAAAAAGCATGAAGCAGAGATGGGGCTTTCCCGTCCCCCACCTCACCCTTGGTCATTCTGGAGATGAAAGACGCCACCTCCCAACTGGAGAAATGGCATGTGTCCGGAGGGGCAAAACCTGGAATGCAGAAGGTGAAAGAAAAGCCAGAACGTAAATCTGTGAGGGAGATGTGGGAGGTCTTCTCTCAAACGTGAAAAATTCCTATCAGTAACTGAACCAGAATTGTTGGCCTGCGAAACAGAACGGCCTTTTGGGTCTCTGGTTTCTCCTTTTGTATCATCCCTGTTCATGGAAAGAAAGAAAAAACCTTCAGGGGAACTGACAAGATAGTTTTCCCCCCACACCAACTTTCAGAAGTATCCATCCGCCAAATGGAATCTGATTTACAGATAGCCTCTGGTGGATGAGGTAGGCCTTAATTTACTGTATACGTGAAGTAAACGGTCTCTTTTTCTTCCCCTTTTTGGAACGGGGAACGGGGAAGCAGGCCTCATGGACGTTTATCCTCCTGTTTCCCCCTTATGCGAAAATAGTTTTCCCACGGTGAGATTAAGCCGTCCTATAGGCCACCAGCCTCAGTCCGCTGGTGAACTTTAAGCGACCCCTCGCATCTGAAATCCAGTCATGACACCATCCCGCCCCATGTTCGCATTGGTCGTTTCTAAAGGGTTCATTATTAACCACTTAAGCAAAAGGGGAATGGGAGACATGCCGTCTCATGAAATGGCCTCCAAACTCGTCCAACTAGTTCGACCCCTTCTCCCGCTTTTCCGCTCTCGTTCTTGGAAATGTCTTTGCTTGGTTAGTACAGAGACAGAGGCTAAGTGGTTGGAACAATGGCCTAAATAAAGGTCATGTGGGTCAGACTTTTACACCACACGTCTGCTTCACAGTCCAATGAGGTAGAACAAACTATCAACCAAGTGCCTCATAAAGGGAAAAAATCAAAGATACGTCAAGGTGTGGGTGACGTAGGCCGAGCAGGGAAACATACTAAGCCTGAAGGTGTGTTAATAACACAGTTCAGTGGCTTACGCTAAGAAAACCAAGCCTGTCAACTGACCAACATCATCTGGCTGTGCTAAATTCTTTGAAGGAAGTGTAGGAAGAGTTTGAAGTGAAACAAATGAACGCAAATAAATATTGGCCAGTCCAGCTCATAGATTGAGGGAAACCTTGATGTCTTGGGCTTAGGGTCACCAGCTCCCAAGTGGTACCTGCTGATCCCCTGGAATTAACTGATCTCCAGACTACAGATATCAGTTCCCCTGGAGGGAATAGCTCAAGATGGGTAGCCATGTTAGACCATCTGCAGTGGTAGAAAAGAAATTGCAAGTAGATAAATAGGTACCACTTCAGTGGGAAGGTAACAGCGTCCTGTGCACCTCAGCATCTAGTCATGCCGGCCACATGACCCCAGGAACATCTTCAGACAGCGCTGGCTCTTCGGTTTGGAAATGGAGATGAGCACCGCCCCAACTGGCTTTCGAGCAAGGGAACCTTTACCTTTACTTACCTGCTCCCACGCCGATGTCTTTCCTGCCATAAGGTCCATCTATCCCCTCATCACACACGCCCCATTCTCAAAAATGCCGGACATTGTGGCTATTTTACAAGCAGCAAAGCAGCCCTTTCCGTTCAGCAGTTCCTTCCACTCGTGGTCCCTCCAAAGAAAAGGAAGGAAATCAGTAGCCGAATCCCAGGGAGCCCAAAGTGTCAGAGCTGAAGTTGGCAAAGCCGTCCCAAACCCGTCCTCGTTATTGTTTGGGGAAAAAACACAAAGCCACGTGGAAACATTCCCTTCAGCTTTGGATGTTATTACCAATCTGAAACTGAGAGCCGGGTCAGCAGAAGTTCATCTGTGGATCATCTGCGTAACCTGGAATCCAGTTTTGTTATGTGAGACTTGGATTGTTCATGGATTGGCCAGGGAACGTCCTTTGGGATCCCGACTGAGTCTGTGTGCATTCCACGGCCTCGTCTGCTTCAGAGGCTACCATTCAGCGACGTTTCCTCCACCGATTTTAGCTGGAAACTTTGGGGTAGCTCGGTTTCAACCCTGCATTTCAACCTGCTGAGGCACCAAGGCAGACCTACACAGTTACCCAGAGAAAGGTGTCGGCGTTTTAAAGGCCGAACGACTCCTTCAGCGACTGTGGACACACCCAAGTTCAGTCTCTGGCATCTACCACAACTACACATGGAAGATCTTTCTGCACTTGAGACCCTGTTAGGGTTACCTACCTCCAGGTGGGACCTGGAGTTCGCCTGGAATTACAGTTGATCTCTAGAAAACAGAATTCCATTTCATGGAGCAAATGGCAGCTTTGAAGGGTGGCTTTAGAGGGATACCATAGAGTCGAGAGAGAATGGAAGTCCCAGAGTGACATCCTGGCCCATAGCTACAGTGGGGTTATTGGGTGCGCCGCCCCCTTCCTTAAAGCAGCACAAGATTTTTTGGATAAGATTTTTTGAGACAAATCGGGGGGCCACATGGGCCCCCGCTTCTTCTCAAAAGCATTTAAAGGGATCCTTTAAATACTTTTGGGAAGAAGCAGGGGATGGCATATGCCAGTTTGGTGTAGTGGTTAAGTGCACGGACTCTAATCTGGGAGAACCAGGTTTGATTCCCCACTCCTCCACTTGCACCTGCTGGATGACCTTGGGCAAGCCATAGTTCTGGCACAGCTGTTCTTGGAAAAAGAGCAGTTTCTGTCAGAGCTCTCTCAGCCTCACTTACCTCACAGGGTGTCTGTTGTGGGGAGGGGAAGGGAAAGGAGTTTGTAAGCCGCTCTGAGAATCCGAGTGAAGGTTGGGGTATATATCTAATCTCTTCTCTTCTTCTTCTCTCCCTCCCTCCTGCAAGATTTAAAGGGCCCTCAAGCTGATTGGTGGGCCACGTGCTCCCTGCCAATCAGCTGAAGGACCCTTTAAATCTTGCAGGAGGGGAAGGAGAGGGGTGGTCGCCAGTGCTCGAGCTTGAGGGTGGACTTGAGCGGACATAAAAGTAATGGCACCCCCACTCAAAAATTTTTTTTGCCCCGCAAGACACAAAATCCTGGCTACAGGCCTGGTGATGTCACATCCCTGTTGAGGTTATCCCACCCCCAAGCTCTCCCCTCCCCTGGCACTGCCCTCCCCAAATCTCCAAGAATTTCCCCAAACCAGAGTTGGCGACCCTAGAGAACTGCTACGAGTCATTACCGAGCTTGATGGACCAGTCTAAGGCATTTTCATGTGAAGTTTACGTATTTACAAAAAAAAACCCCAAAACACACTCCGAAATTTATCAAAACCTCTTCGTTCCTCTCAGAATGTCAATGGTCTTCCTCCACGTTGACGTGAAGTGAATATTATGTTCTTCTAAGATCCCCGGCCCCTCTCAAAATCCCTCAGGTATTTCTGAAGAACCCGCAATTCGCTAACTTCAGGTGAAATTTCAGCGACGTCTCAAAAATTTCGGCATGGTTACGTATCTGGGTGAGGGAACTTCCCTACTAATTCCCATCCACCAGGCCTGGCTTGCTCCTCCCACGCCCCCCTTCACAGTCTTCATCTTTCTAAATCAGTCTTTGGGTGGGGAGGGAGGATCCAGTTTTGTAGATAACTCCAAGAAAACAGCCGATAATCGCGAATGGAAGATAAGCTGATATCTCCCCCATTTAACAGCTTGTTAAACTTTATTGGCGAGGCGGGAGAACAAAGGAAAACTCGTGAAGACACTTTCAAAGGGGAAAAACGCAGATCGCTGTCGCGTTGACACACAACATGGTGTTCGATGTCTACAAAAATGACTTCTCCGTACCAGCTGGTGCAATGTTCTCCCCTCCACATACACACAGTTTCACTTTGAGCTAAGGAATTTCCATTTCTAAATAATGTATGTCGGAATATAGGTGCCACCTGTGTTTGGAATGCTTGTGGAAAGCATTATAAATATATATATATATTTAAATTCCTGGAGCAAATACCAGGTTTTACAAAGATAAATACACGACATCTGTTCCTATGGAGTGTCTCCCCCAAAGTTCTCCCAGCTTTGACCATTCTAACTTCTGCTTCAAGGATCATCAAGAAGAAGAAGAAGAGAAGAGATGGGATTTATACCCCGCCCTTCACTACCCAAGGGAGTCTCAGAGCGGCTTACAAACTCCTCTCCCTTCCCCTCCCCACAACAGACACCCTGAGAGGTAGAAGAAGAAGAAGAGGTTGGATTTATACCCCGCCCTTCACTGCCCAAAGGTGTCTCAGAGCGGCTTACAAACTCCTTTCCCTTTCCCCTCCCCACAACAACCCTGTGAGGTAGGCGGGGCTGAGAGAACTTCTCACAGGAACTGTCCTTGAGAGAACAGCTGTGCCAGAGCTTGTGACTGACCCAAGGTCACACCAGCAGGTGCAAGTGGAGGAGTGGGGAATCAAACCCGGTTCTCCCAGATAAGAGTCCGCGCACTTAGCCACTACACCAAACTGGCTCTCAGGACTTTCAGGATCACCATGGATAGCCTCTTTTTCTAGAAGGTGTCTGGAGAAGTGCGCTGTGAGCCGTGAAAGCTCGTACCTTACCATAAATGTTGTTAGTCTTTAAGGTGCTACTGGATTCTTGCTCTTTATTATAAGGTGTGTTCTAGATGAGGCGGAGCTGAAACTAGTAAAGAATTCTGGCAAAGTTGAAAAGCCTGTTTAACACATTGGCTAATGGCTTCACAATTTTAAATAAGAACATAAGAACATAAGAGAACATAAGAGAAGCCAATGTTGAATCAGGCCAATGGCACATCTAGTCCAACACTCTGTCACACAGTGGCCAAAATATACCAGGTGCCATCAGGAGGTCCAGCAGTGGGGTCAGGACACTAGAAGCCCTCCCACTGCTGCCCCCTCCAGCACCAAGAATAGAGTGCATCACCTGCCCCAGACGGAGAGTTCCCATCTATACCCTGTGGCTAATAGTCACTGATGGACTTCTGCTCCATATGTTTATCTAGTTCCCTCTTGAAACTGTCCATGCTTGCAGCTGCCACCACCTCCTGTGGCAGTGAATTCCACATGTTAATCACTCTTTGGGTGAAGAAGTACTTCCTTTTATCTGTTCTAACCTGACTGCTCAGCAATTTCATGGAGTGCCCACGAGTTCTTGTATTGTGAGAAAGGGAGAAAAGTACTTCTTTCTCAACTTGCTCAATCCCATGCATAATCTTATAAACCTCGATCATGTCACCTCTCAGCCATCGTTTCTCCAAGCTGAAGAGCCCCAAGCGTTTTAATCTTTCTTCATAGGGAAGGTGTTCCAACCCTTTTATCATTCTAGTTGCCCTTCTCTAGACCAGCACCAGGGTAGAATCTGCCCTGACCTGGATACACCAGGCTAGCTGGATCTTGTCAGATCTCGGGAGCAGAGCAGGATCAGCCCTGGTTAATATTTGTCTGGGAGACCACCAAGGAGGTCTTGGGCCATGACGCAGAGGCAGGCAAACTCTGAATGTCTCCTGCCTCGAAATCCCCATGGAGTCACTGGAAGTCAGCTGCGACTTGACCTCCACCACCCAGTTTTCCCACTCACTTTTGCTCAATTACCTCCTTCCTACTACCAGCCTCAGGGGCTGCGGTGGCTCAGGGGTTAAGACGCTGAACTGCAGGCCGGAAGGTCGTTAGTTCAGCAGTTCGAGACCCGAGTGCCGCATGACGGAGCGAGCTCCCGTCTCTGGCCCCAGCTCCTGCCAACCCAGCAGTTCGAAAGCAAGAAATTGCAAGTAGATAAATAGGTACCGCTTCGGTGGGAAGGGAACAGCATTCCGTGCGCCTTGGCGACTAGTCATGCCGGCCACATGACCATGGAAATGTCTTCAGACAGCGCTGGCTCTTCGGCTTGGAAACAGAGATGAGCACTGCACCCCTAGAGTCGGATTCGACTGGCTTTTGAGCAAGGGAAACCTTTACCTTTACTACCAGCCCCAGTGTCACAGGGCCTTTGTCCATCTATGTCCCATAATCCACATTTATAGCCTTACTGGTGGTCCAAGGAAGACCTTTTTCACCCACTGAAAAACAAGTTGGATCCAACCCACAGTGTTCCTAACAGCATCTAAGGGAATTGCTATTGTATAGAAGATCGTAGGAGGTGCCTGAAGTGATGCTCCCTCTAAGCTGTGGAGTCTTGTGAGCAAAACTCCTACTTTTCGAGCTACTTGCGTTAAAGCTGTGAGCGAGCCATTTGGCTGCTGCATAAACTAGTTTGCTCTGGAGCCATCCCTTCCTGAGCTAAGGCAAAAATGTGTGAGCCGGGGGCTAGAAAACTGTGCTCCAGCTCACACTAACTCAGCTTAGAGGGGACACTGGCCCGAGGTCTTTTCAGCTCTCTGGAGAGGAACGGGGGTTAAGAGTTCCCTTCATTTCAGCTGCATTTGAAACGACTGTGTCGAAACGAGTTGAAAACATTCGCCTAATCAGAACGAGGGAGCCGCTGGCTTTCGTTGGCTTCACCTGCCCTCACTTACCACCTAGAGAAATTGGATTGGCGACGTGGTGCCATTAGTCATCCTCTTCCCTATGCGATTCTCGGTTGACTTTCCATGGGATAAACCAACAGGACAATGAAGTGAGAAGGAAATTGAAATCACACCAAAGTGGGTTAGCAGTGGTTGGGAAACAATGAAAAATGGGTCGACGAAGCTATTCTTGCAGTCCCAGCCCTTGACATAGACACCCTTGGATCTGAATGGTACATTCTGGGGAGAATCCCTATCAGGGTGGAATATGGAGGCAACCTTAATTTTCAATGTCAGATCCCTCCTGTTTGGTTTGCATGACTGTAATTCGGTGCTGAGAGTCCCTTGGACTGCAAGGAGATCAAATCAGTCAATCCTAAAAGAAATCAACCCTGATTGTTCCCTGGAAGGCCAGATCCTGAAGTTGAAGCTCAAATACTTTGGCCACCAAATGAGAAGGGAGCACTCACTGGAGAAGACCCTGATGCTGGGAAAGACTGAAGGTCAAAGAAGAAGGGGACGGCCAAGGATGAGATGGTTGGACAGTGTCACCGATGCAACGAACATGAAATTGAGCAAACTTCAGCGGACAGCGGAAGACAGGAGGGCCTGGCGTAATCTGGTCCATGGGGTCGCGAAGAGTCGGACTCGACTGTGCGACTGAACAACAATTCGGTGTTCTGCTTCCATATTGCTGGTGGAGATGGTGTGAATTGGAAGCCCATATCTTTCAGACATTCTCCTACAGGAAGCGGAATGTACTTGTATCCTACCACAACAACCCATCACCGGGTCAAAGACATTCAGAGTTAGTAGAGTTAAATTATGCCTCAATCAAGCCTCTAATTGCTGCATCTGCTGACGGGGCGGTTATGGCCCGTACGGTCAATAAAGCCATGAAGTAGAAAATATTTGCCTCGGCCATAATTGATCCTCCGCATCGAGAATTTGCATTTAAATATCTCCTAACTTATTTATTTACTCCATATGGGGGCCGAGCGTGCCATTTTAAAAGTGCTGTAAAACGGTGGGTTTAATTGACTGCGCATAATAGCGATTAACCAAATGTGTGCAATTAGAGGCTTAAAATGCACTTATTAAGTAATAGATGCGCCCGACTACTTGGGGCCTTTTGGAAGCAGTAAACATCCATCATAAAGTTAACTCAGCTGCAAGAAATCCCTCCCCCCCCTTATATTTCCAGGAGAAGTTTTACGGGGTGGGACGTGACTGTCAAAGTACAAGTCCCTTTAGCATTGGGTGCCCTTTGACCTTGCCACCCATCCCTCCCCATCATGGCTGCCTTCAGAATAGAATCACAGAATCACAGAATGTTAGAGTTGGAAGGGACCTTGCAGGTCATCTAGTCCAACCCCCTGCATTCTGCAGGAGCGTAGCCAAAAGATAGCCCTACATAACTACATACCTACAACATACCCGAAAGATGGTCGTCCAGCCTCCGCTTGAAAACGTCCAGCGAAGGAGCATCCACCACCTCCCGAGGCAGTCTGTTCCACTGCTCAACACTCTTACAGTTAGGAAGTTTCTCCTGATATTTAGCCGGTAACGACTCCCTTGTAATTTCCACCCATTAGATCTAGTCTTGCAATCCGGTGCAAGAGAGAATAGATCTGCTCCATCTTCTACATGACAGCCCTTCAAATACTTGAAGATGGAAAGGCAGTGTTTGCTTCAATCCCTTTACCTTTTTGGAGTACCTACATATCTATTGTGTTTAGATAGTTCTGACAGGCCAAACTGGTGGATATGGGGGAAATAGTCCTTATGGATTTCATTCAGTGACCATCTGCCTTCCCCTCATTGTTTGAGGACTACAGCAAGCTGAGTTGGTCCTGAGTCCCATGGGAAGTCCACTTGAGAAGAAAGTGGGAAGCTAGATGAAAGTTCAACCAAAAGGAATAGAAGAAGAAGAAGAGGAGGAGGAGGAGGAGGAGATTGGATTTATACCCCGCCCTTCACTACCCAAAGGAGTCTCAGAGTGGCTTACAATCTCCTTTCCCTTCCCCTCCCCACAACAGACACCCTGTGGGGTAGGTGGGTCCGAAAGAGCTCCTTTTGAGAACTGCTCATGAGATAACAGCTCTGAAAGATCTTATAACTGATCCAAGATCACACCAGCAGCTGCGTGTGGAGGAGTGGGGAATCAAACCCGGTTCTCCCAGATTAGAGTCCGTGCTCCTAATGAGATTTTTGGGGGATGAGTTTTTGCAAGTCAAAGTCCCCTTTGTCAGATAGGTATTTGATGAAGAGCGCTTTGACTCTTGTCCCCCAAAAATCTTCGGGTCTAGTAGACTCGAATCTGTTCTACCGCAGACTGACCAACACAGCTACCTCCTGGAGCTATCAATATTCATAGCGTTTTGAAAAGTCCAGAAGAAGACAGGTCCTTGCCCTGGAGGAGATTACAAACCAAACTCTGACAAGCAGAACAAAACTGAAGTCCAGTGGCACCTTTAAGACCAACAAAGTTTTATCTGAGGTATGAGATTTCGAGTGCAAGCACCCTTCTTCAGATACATTTTTCTTCAGTGTGCGCACGCATGAAGGTTATTCCCAGAATGAAACTTGGTTGGTCTCAAAGCTACCACTGGACTCCAATTTCATTTTGCTGCTTCAGACAAACACGGTCACCCCGCCTGAGAGAAGAAAGATAACAAAGGGAAAGGCTGAGGTAGGGAAAAACTGGAGATTGAACCTAGAACCTTCTTCAGGGTCTCAAGTGGAGGTCCTTCACATCACCAGGTCCTTTTAACTGGAGACTGAACCTAGAACCTTCTCCAGGGTCTCAAGCGCAGGTCCTTCACATCACCAGGTCCTTCTAACTGGAGACTGAACCTAGAACCTTCTCCAGGGTCTCAAGCGCAGGTCCTTCACATCACCAGGTCCTTCTAACTGGAGACTGAACCTAGAACCTTCTCCAGGGTCTCAAGCGCAGGTCCTTCACATCACCAGGTCCTTTTAACTGGAGACTGAACCTAGAACCTTCTCCAGGGTCTCAAGCGCAGGTCCTTCACATCACCAGGTCCTTTTAACTGGAGACTGAACCTAGAACCTTCTCCAGCGTCTCAAGCGCAGGTCCTTCACATCACCAGGTCCTTTTAACTGGAGACTGAACCTAGAACCTTCTCCAGGGTCTCAAGCGCAGGTCCTTCACATCACCAGGTCCTTTTAACTGGAGACTGAACCTAGAACCTTCTCCAGCGTCTCAAGCGCAGGTCCTTCACATCACCAGGTCCTTTTAACTGGAGACTGAACCTAGAACCTTCTCCAGGGTCTCAAGTGCAGGTCCTTCACATCACCAGGTCCTTTTAACTGGAGACTGAACCTAGAACCTTCTCCAGGGTCTCAAGCGCAGGTCCTTCACATCACCAGGTCCTTTTAACTGGAGACTGAACCTAGAACCTTCTCCAGGGTCTCAAGCGCAGGTCCTTCACATCACCAGGTCCTTTTAACTGGAGACTGAACCTAGAACCTTCTCCAGGGTCTCAAGCGGAGGTCCTTCACATCACCAGGTCCTTTTAACTGGAGACTGAACCTAGAACCTTCTCCAGGGTCTCAAGCGCAGGTCCTTCACATCACCAGGTCCTTTTAACTGGAGACTGAACCTAGAACCTTCTCCAGCGTCTCAAGCGCAGGTCCTTCACATCACCAGGTCCTTTTAACTGGAGACTGAACCTAGAACCTTCTCCAGGGTCTCAAGCGCAGGTCCTTCACATCACCAGGTCCTTTTAACTGGAGACTGAACCTTGAACCTTCTCCAGGGTCTCAAGCGCAGGTCCTTCACATCCCCAGGTCCTTTTAACTGGAGACTGAACTTAGAACCTTCTCCAGGGTCTCAAGCGGAGGTCCTTCACATCACCAGGTCCTTTTAACTGGAGACTGAACCTAGAACCTTCTCCAGGGTCTCAAGTGCAGGTCCTTCACATCACCAGGTCCTTTTAACTGGAGACTGAACCTAGAACCTTCTCCAGCGTCTCAAGCGCAGGTCCTTCACATCACCAGGTCCTTTTAACTGGAGACTTGAACCTAGAACCTTCTCCAGGGTCTCAAGCGCAGGTCCTTCACATCACCAGGTCCTTTTAACTGGAGACTGAACCTAGAACCTTCTCTAGCGTCTCAAGCGCAGGTCCTTCACATCACCTGTTCCTTTTAACTGGAGACACCAGGTATTCAACCTGTGACCTTCTACTCACAAAGGAGCTACTCTGCCATTGATCTGTGGCTCCTCCCCCTGTGAGGGAGCTTGGTTGTTCATATGAGGTCTCTAGAGAGAGGTCTCTGAGATGCAGTACACACCCTAGCATTTGATAGATTTATGTACGGCAAAAACGACCAACGCTGGCCTGGCTCTCCATTGATGAGGATGAAAGGCAGCCACGCGGATGTGAATTTTCAGCGTCTGCCGAATTTCCTAGCTATTATGGGTCTTGTCAAACCCTCTGAACATAACTTCATACCTTTTTGGGTTTTTTTTAAAAAAAAAGTCAGCTTAATGATAGCCGTCAGCTCCTCTAACACAGAGCGGGTTTTTGCGTTAACACTTCTCGGCGTCTGGAAATTTTGAATCCTGGCGTCAAAGGGTTATAGAATCACTTCCACTGTTTCTGGAAATAGCCCCGAACCAGCTTTTGCACTGTTTCCTTTTTTAGTCTCTTGGAAACAGAACGCCATTGAATGAGGTGCTTACCCCCCCCCCCATTTACTCCTTGGTAAAGTCAGAGGGTGGTTTTAATTCCCCCCCTGATTTAATTTTAGGCTCCATGTTTACAGTACCAGGAGAAGGACATCTTGTCAATGCAACTGACTGTATACAGAGGAGGCCTACCAAGGGTAGTACCCTGCGGCTGAGTCGCCGGAGAAGGCTGACCCCGTGGCATTCAGAAACTTGCTTTGCTGGGACTTTAAAGTGGAACCACTTGACAAGGGTGCAACCCCCAATTGAGGGAGATCCCAATCTCTTGCGGGTGTGCAATATTAGCACAAACCCATCATGACAAATAGTACACGGCTTTGAAATAATTCAGTGGCTTGCATTCCACTAAAAAAATATTCCCTTTTCTTCCTCGGCGGAATTTTAGTGAGGAGCATCAAAATAATATTTAAAGGGTTTTGGCTCCTGAACGCTGAACCTAGAAGTCTTGAAGAGCGGGTTCCTTGAGAAACATACCAGTAAATGCCTATAAAGGTTCTGATTTGATTTGGGATGTGGAACGGATTAGGAAACGCACATCTGCACAAAAACATAATGAAAAAAAACGGTAGAAGAAGAAGAAGAGATTGGATTTATACCCCACCCTTCACTTGGAGTCTCAGACTGGCTTTCAAACTCCTTTCCCTTCCCCTCCCCACAACAGACACCCTGTGAGGTGGGTGGGGCTGAGAGAGCTCTAACACAAACTGCTCTTTCAGGAACAGCTGTGCCAGAACTTGTGACTGACCCAAGGTCACATCAGCAGGTGCAAGTGGAGGAGTGGGGGAATCAAACCCGGTTCTCCCAGATTAGAGTCCCCGCACTTAACCACAGTCGTAATAAAAGCACAAGGAAAAACAACATTCTAGAAATCAAAATACAAACTCTGTTCACAGTCACACGTGCCAGAAAAAACCGGGGGGGGGGAGGCGCAGAGAAGCAAGGCTATTTCCTACGGAGGAATCTGACCCACAGTTGCGTGATCACACAGTCCTTGGAAGCCGAGGGCACAGCCAGCCACTGCGTGATCAGACGCAAATGCAGGTGAGTCAGGTTTTTTCTTTGCCATTTGTTTCCAATGGGCTTAAACGAGGAATCGATGAATCACATCTCTGCACTGAGGGCTCCCTGTGCAGTTTGCAATGATGTGCATACTGAGAAGGGGGGGGACAACGACATGGAGTCAGGATGCCTTGATCAGACCATCCTGACGCCATGAGAGTATGCTAGAGTGATCAGAACAGAAAAAGGGTAGAAAATGAAGGCGAGCAGAAAAATGGCTACCATTTCCCTGCTCACCTCGACACAGAGAGGACTCCATCTGTCTGTGTTATACCTCTGAGGATGCCAGTCACAGCGACTGGCGAAACGTCAGGTCCTACAACGCCAAGACCGCGGCCACCCAACCCGGGAAATCTACAGCAACTAATATGGTAAAAGTTTTAATGGAAATACAAATGGATGTCCAAAGGAGTTATTCAGTGTTATTGTCAATTTTATCACAGCGTTTCTTTGTTTTGATAGAATATCCTCCAGGTGGTAGCCGGCGATCTCCCGCCATCAGAATAGGTCTCCAGGTGTCAGAGATTACTTCACTGGGAGGAAATGGCTTCTTGGGAAGGTGACCTCTGTAGCAATGTGCCCCACTGAAGACCCTCCCCTCCCCAAACCCCGCTTTCCTCAGCTTCCAACCCCCCAATCTCCAGGTATTTCTCAATGGGGAGCTGGCAACCTTGGTTGCATGGGATTTTTGAAGGAGGAGGAGATTGGATTTATACCCTGCCCTTCACTCAGAGTCTCAGGCTGCGGTCACACACGCTAAATAATCCACTTTCAATCCAGACTTGATTTTTACTGCATGAACTGGCAAAATCCAGTTGCAAAGTGCATCGAAAGTGGATTGAAAGTGGAGTAGCAACTCCTTTCCCTCCCCCTCCCCACCGCAGACACTCTGTGAGGTAGGTGGGGCTGAGAGAACTCTTTCAAGAGCTGCTCTTTCAAGGACAGCTCTGACAGAACTATGGCTTGCCCAAGGTCATCCAGCAGCTGCAAGTGGAGGAGTGGGGAATCGAGCCAGGTTCTCCCAGATTAGAGTCCGCGGATTTAACCACCACACCAAACTGGCTGCCTACTCTACTTCCTGGAGATTTGGAGGCGGACCCTGTTAAGGGCAGGGTTTAGGGAGGGCTGGGACCTTGGGGTGGGCATGAGGCCATAGACTCCACCCTTCAAAGCAGCCATTTCTGCCAGAGCTACCGATCTGTTGTCAGGAGATCTGTTCTAATTCTCAGAGGTCTCCAGGCCCTACCTGGAGGTTGGCAGCCCTATATTTTACCTACCAGAAAAGTGGTATGTAGTTGTTTTTTTCCTTGAAGGGTTCCTCAGAAGGCATTTCCAGGGACAGAGAGAGAGAGAGAAAGGAAAGTGTGGTCGCCCCTGGAAAAGTTGAAACACCTCCTGCTGCCTGCCACTGACACAGTTTTGTGTTTACTGAGCAGAGTTCAAGCCTCCGCCCCCCCCCCCATGCGCGCTGGACCGAAGGAAGGTGTGCCAGTTCCTCTGCGGTATAACCTTAGACTGTGCTCCATGCTAATCGGGGAGATAATATATCTTTTTTGAACTTTCATGTGTCTGGCCACACCGCCGTTCTCTCCAAAGGTCATCCGGTTTGATGTGTGTCGACAAGATATTTTTGCCGCGTGCCCCGATTGGGTGGGACTTTCCTCTTTGAAAACTTCGAGCCGCTTGACTTAAGGGAGAGAGGCAAACACAGACATGTGCGCACACACACAAATAGAAGAGGGAGTTTTCTTAGGCCAGGTTTGAAAGGCCTGATTAGAAGACGCTGCCCTCCCCCAGGAATATGAAAGTCTAAAGAAGGCGGAGGCCAGTGAGGTCTGTAACCTGGATGGTCGGGGTGTCACCAGGGTCAAGGACAGAGCTGGAGTGCTGGAGCGCAATGTCTTCTTTCCCCAGGTCATATCTCCGACTATTGAGATCAACAATGTGTATTTACAGTTATATCCCAATTTACCAGTTTTACCAGTTGCATTCAATGTTCCCTCTAAGCTGTGGAGTCTTGTGAGCAAAAATTCTACTTTGTGAGCTGCTGGCATTAAAGCTGTGAGCCAGCAATCTGGCTACTGTATAAATTAGTTTGTTCTGGAGCCCTCCTTCCTGAGCTGAGACAAAAATGTGTGAGCTGGAGGCTAAAAACCTGTGAGCTAGCTCACAGTAACTCAGCTTAGGGGGAACACTGGTTGCATTACCTTTAATGTTCGCCTTAATCTCTTTGCCTTGATTTATACTTGGACCTTGATAGGTATATATGTAAATCACTGCTTGTTCATTGTAATCTCTATCTCTTGTCAATAATAGAAGAAGAAGAAGAAGAAGAAGAAGAGGAGGAGGAGGAGGAGGAGGAGGAGGAGATTGGATTTATACCCCCCACCCTTCACTACCCAAGGGAGTCTCAGAGCGGCTTACAAACTCCTCTCCCTTCCCCTCCCCACAACAGACACCCTGTGAGGTAGGTGGGGCTGAGAGAGCTCTGAGAGAAACTGCTCTTTTTCAAGAACAGCTATGCCAGAACTATGGCTTGCCCATGGTCATCCAGCAGCTGCATGCGGAGGGGTGGGGAATCAAATGTGGTTCTCCCAGATTAGAGTCCGCGCACTTAACCACTACACCAAATCCCCCGGAATTGCACCTCATCTTCAGACTACAGAGATCAGTTCCCCTGGAGAAAATGGGTGCTTCGGGGGTTGACGCTATGGCAATGTGCCCCAAATGAGGTCCCCGTCCTCCCCAGGCTCCACCCCCAAATCTCCACAAGTTTCTCCGCCGGGACCTGACCACCCGACTGCCCCCTCCCCCAGTTTGTGGCCAGGAGAAACCCTAGATGGGCCCCGTTGTGCCGATTCAGGCTTGATCTAAAATGGTAGCACTAGGGTCACTAGCCTCCAGGCAGGGACTGGGGATCGCCCATAATTACAACTCACCTGCAAAAACAGGGTTGTCAATGCGGCTTCCGGTGGGGCCTGGAGATTTCCTGTTATTACCACTGACCTCCAGCTGACAGTGATCATTCCCCCTGGAGAAAATGGCTGCTTTGGAGGGTGGACTCTACGGCGTTGTACCCTGCTGTGGCCCCTCCCCTCCTTAAACCCCGTCCTCCCATGCTCTGCCCCCCAAATCTCTATGTGTTTCCCAAATCAGAGCTGGCAACCCTAAGGCTGCAGATGACAGGAACAAATTCCCCTGGAGAAAATGGCTGGTTTGGAGGGTGGACTCTATGCCGTTACACCCTTCTGAGGTCCCTCCCCAAACCCCACCCTTCCGAGGTTCCACATCTCCAGGAATTCTCCCAAACTGGAGTTGGCAACCCTAGGTAGCACCCAGCTGCCAAAAGAACAGATGTAAGCCAGTATCATCATGCCCCTGTATAAATCATTGGTGCGACCTCATTTGGAATACTGTGTACAGTTCTGGTCGCCACATCTCAAGAAGGATATTATAGCATTGGGAAAAGTGCAGAGGAGGGCAACTAGGATGATAAAAGGGTTGGAACACCTTTCCTACGAAGAAAGAACGCTTGGGGCTCTTTAGCTTGGAGAAACGACGGCTGAGGGGGTGACATGATCAAGGTTTATAAGATTATGAATGGGATTGAGCAGGTTGAGAAAGAAGTACTTTTCTCCCTTTCTCACAAGACAAGAACTTGTGGGCGCTCCATGAAATTGCTGAGCAGTCGGGTTAGAACAGATAAAAGGAAGTCCTTCTTCACCCAAAGAGTGATTAACATATGGAATTCACTGCCACAGGAGGTGGTGGCAGCTACAAGCATGGACAGTTTCAAGAGGGAATTAGATAAACATATGGAGCAGAAGTCCATCAGTGGCTATTAGCCACAGGGTATAGATGGGAATTCTCAGTCTGGGGCAGGTGATGCACTCTATTCTTGGTGCTGGAGGGGGCAGCAGTGGGAGGGCTTTTGGTGTCCTGGCCCCACTGCTGGACCTTCTGATGGCACCTGGTATATTTTGGCCACTGTGTGACAGAGTGTTGGACTGGATGGGCCATTGGCCTGATTCAACATTTCCTTCTCTTATGTTCTTATGTGAGCAGGGTTGCCAGCTCCCAGTTGGGAAATACCCGGAGCCTTTGGGGGTGGAGCCTAAAGAGGGCGGGGTTCGGGGAGGGGAGGAGGGGCTTCAACGGGGCACAGTGCCCTAGAGTCCACCTTCCAAACCAGCCACTTTCTCCAGGGGAACTGATCTCTGTTGCCCGGAGATGGGTTCTAATTCTGGGGAATCTCCACCCACCACTGGAGGTGGGCAACCCAAGGGAGTGAGGCCATCCCCCTCTCTCGTCGCCACTCCCAAACTCATCTTCCCTGCTTCTAAACCCACCCAGTGCATCGAGGCCTTTGACAGATGCCTTCGTTTCCCCCCCCCAAACACATTCCTGAGCTCTCCGAGCGCTGCCTCTCCATATGACATTTCCTGCGGCTTTGTAAAAATATAGAATCGCTTGAAAAAATATTTGTCATCTTTCCACTCCGGTGGTCTGCAATTTGGGCCAGCGGGGAGGGGTGGTGGTGTCGGTTCTCCTCCTCCTCCTCCCCCGCCGCCTCCCGCTCATTTCTCGTATTGTTCAGTGATAGCGCGGGTCAGGGGTGGAACGGAGCAATTCTGCTCCAGAAAATTGAAGCCATCAATCAAACCCACACTTCTTACCAAACTTTTCTCTCTTTTCTGTTTTTTTACCACCTCAAATTGAGGAGCATTCTGAAAGTCATAACGCTGTAAGAATCTCCTGGCCAGGTCTGGTCAACGACATCACCGGATCCACATCACGTCTCCGGACAATCCCCTCCCCATGGAATATTCATGTTCAAGCAGACAAGAAGAAGAGGAAGAGGAAGAGGAAGAGGAAGAGGAAGAGGAAGAGGAAGAAGAAGAAGAAGAAGAAGAAGAAGAAGAAGAAGAAGAAGAAGAAGAAGAAGAAGAAGAAAAGATTGGATTTATACCCTACCCTTCACTTGGAGTCTCAGAGCGGCTTACAAACTCCTTTCGCTTCCCCTTCCCACAACAGACACCCCATGAGGTGGGGCCGAGAGAGCTCTTGACAGAAACTGCTCTTTCAGGAACAGCTGTGCCAGAGCTTGTGACTGACCCAAGGTCTCATCAGCAGCTGCGAGTGGAGGAGTGGGGAATCAAACCCGGTTCTCCCAGATTAGAGTCCGCACACTTAACCACTACACCAAACTGGCTCTCTGATCAGGGTGAGCAGGTTTCTGCCAGGGGCTGAAGAATCCTCACCCCGGGGCCCCCCTTCCTGGTGCTGATTGGCTGGCCGGTGGGCGGATGTTCCGGGAGCAAAAGGAGGCCTAGACCAAAGTCGCCGGCCATGTGGTAATGTCACTTCTGGTGCACACTGGAACCAGTGTTCCCTCTAATCTGAGTTAGTGTGAGCTAGCTCACAGCTTTTTAGCCTCCGGCTCACACATTTTTGTCTCAGCTCAGGGAGGAGGGCTCCAGAGCGAACTAATTTATTCAGTAGCCAAATCCCTCACTCACAACTTTAATGCCGATAACTCGCAAAGTAGAATTTTTGCTCACAAGGCTCCACGGCTTAGAGGGCGCATTGACTGGAACTGATGTCATCATGTTGCTGGCAACACAGGGACAGTCTTCCAGTTGAGCAAAACTCTGTGGTAAGAACCACGACTTCTACCATAGAGTTTGTGGCCAAATACCAGAGCGTCCCAGTGTCGCCAGTGAAATGACGACATCACTTCTGGTTCATGCTGAAGGTGACATTACCACGTTGCTGGTGATGCCAAGTCAGGCTTCCATTTGCTCCCAGTAGGCCCCGCCCACTCCCTGATAGTTGCCATGGAGTACCTGGCAAGCCTAAAGCAGAAGAAAATAGGTGATTCCCACATATCCATGAGTCAAATGGTGCTCTTTGCGAGGAGGCTCTGGCTTTTGATTCCTGTAACTAGGAGTCAGGCTTGGCCCTTAGACCAAAAGATATCTCAGACCAGGAGGGGCTTTGGCATTTGACAGCCAGTTCGGTGTAGGGATTGGGACCACAAACTCTAATCTGGGAGAACCAGGTTTGGTTCCCCACTCTTCCACATGCAGCTGCTGGTGTGACCTTGGGTCAGTCACAAGTTCTCTCAGAGCTGTTCTGGAAAGAGCATTCCTCGAAAGAGCTCTCTCAGCCCCACCTACCTCACAGGGTGTCTGTTGTGGGGAGGGGAAGGGAAACGAGATTGTAAACTGCTCTGAGAGTCCTTTAGGTAGTGAAGGGCGGGGTATAAATCCAATCTCCTCCTCCTCCTCCTCTTCCCAGTAAATTGATTATTTTAAAAGTCCCATTTCATGACTTTTGATGTATGGTTTGCATACAATAAATTTGCATGCTAGGGTCTGTAAATCTAGATTTAATTTAGGCCATATAAGTGGGAAACCTGCAAAGACTTGGCGTTTGCTTCATCTCCTTCCCATGCCCCCCCCCCAATATCTCAGAATTTCAGATCTGGCGGACTTACCTACTGTAGCAGCAACCTATGGCACTGAAGCCAGACAACACTGCATCAAACCAAATCAGTCTGGTGGTAACTTGCCAATACTGCGTAGAGACCAAAGACATAAAAGGAATCTCACGTATGTCTATATATTTAAAAGTACTGAGCTTATTGAATACAGTCGGAGCAGAAGATTAAACAAGTGGAGGGGGGGAAACCTCTACAGGATTGTTGCCTAATTCAGAAAGTCATTATATGCGGGCCATCAATCACCTTGTGTTTCATCACGTTACACTTTGTTCTATTGTTTAAGCTTCCAGCATTCTGAAAACTCTAAACATGGGACCTTTCCAGGTTTGGAATGGTGTGGTTTCGACATTGTTGACTTTGAACCAAGACGTAAAAAACGGTTAGTATTACATTATTTGTGGTTGCGTTGCAGCCTTGGAGGAAGTTTCACTTTAAGGTGAATTTAAAAAAGAGAGAGAGAGAGAGAATAATGTCTTTAAGCAGATCTGTGCTCGACAGGTGTCCATCAATACAGAAAAGTGACTCTCGTTAAGTATCGAGGAGGCTTTCAAGTCCGGGAGGGATTTGTCTGGTGTCCAGAGTTTTTGTTGGCAAGACAGGAAACCCTTCTCTACCAAAATGGTGCCCCGCTAAGCAGAAAGAAGACCTAGGGACGCCACTCCCCAGGTGGGACCTGGGGATACCTAGAATTACAAACTAAAGAGAAACGCCCCCCTGGAGGGAATGGATGCTTTGAAGGGTGGATTCTGTGGCACTGGGCCCCCACAATGTCTAATTCCGGGAGAACTCCAGGCCTGACTTGGTGGTTGGTAAGCTTTGGTGTAGTGGTTAAGTGCACGGACTCTAATCTGGGAGAACCAGGTTTGATTCCCCACTCCGCCACTTGCACCTGCTGGATGACCTTGGGCAAGCCATCATTCTCTCAAGAGCTGTTCTTGAAAAAGAGCAGTTTCTGTCAGAGCTCTCTCGGCCCCACCTAGCTCACAGGGCGTCTGTTGTGGGGAGGGGAAGGGAAGAGAGTTTCTAAGCCGCTCTAAGAATCCTTTGGGTAGTGAAGGGTGGGGTATAAATCCAACCTCTTCTTCTTCATCATCTTCTTCTTATACTGAAATAAACCTCCTGATACCAGTGTAGAATTTGGCTGGGAAGGTGGGGAGACACATCAGGGCAGAATTGAGTGATTTTTAAATTAGTTGCTGTCGATTTTACAGGCTGTATGGCCATGGTCTTGGCACTGTAGTACCTGACGTTTCACCAGCAGCTGTGACTGGCATCCTCAGAGGTATAACGCAGAAAGATGGAGTACTCTCTGTGTCAATATGAGAAGAATAGTGGTAGGCAGGTAATTTATATACACCTTGACACAGAGAGTACTTCATCTTTCTGTGTTATACCTCTGAGGACACCAGTCACAGCTGCTGGCGAAACGTCAGGTACTACAGTGCCGAGACCGTCGCCATACAGCCCGGGAAATCTACAACAACTAATGAACTCTGGCTGTGAAAGCCTTCGACGACCAGGGCTATTTTTGGGCAGGAACACACAGGAATGGAGTTCCAGCTGACTCCCGAGCTGGCCACGCCCAGCAGGAACTCATTAGCATAACAGGCCACACCCAACAGCAGAAACTCATTAGGATTGGCTACATTAGGCGTATGTGGCCTAACATGCAAAGGAGTTCCTGCTCCGAAAAAAGCCCTGGGTTTTGCCAACAAACAAGGTAAACAGAACAAGAAGCAAAAGGTGGGTGTGGCTGGATGACCACACTCCTGGTAACACGGGTGTGTGGCCTAATATGCTAATGAGCTGTGTTGTCAGTGGTGTGGCCTAATATGCTAATGCATTTCTGCTGTTGGGTGTGGCGTATTATGCTAACGAGTTCCTGCTGGGCTTTTTCTACCAAAAAAAAGCCTTGTCGACAACACATTGATTTTTGATTGCCTACAAAAAATGGCACTGGCTTTGGATCTGCTCCCAGACCCAATTCAAGGTGTTGGTTTTGACCTTTAAAGCCCTGTACGACTTGGCAGTGCTGGCAGTGGGCTACCTGAAGGACCATGACCTCCCCTATGTTCCTGCCCAGGGATTAAGATCACAGGGAGACACCCTCCTGGCCGTCTCACCGATCAAAGAAGCTCAGCTGCTGGGTTACATGAGGGAGGGCCTTCCCGTCGGCAGCCCCACGATTATGGAACAACCTCCCCAGCGACGCTCCCTCTAAGCTGCGGAGTCTTGTGAGCAAAAATTCTGCTTTGTGAGCCGCTGGCATTAAAGTTGTGAGCAAGCGTTTTGGCTGCTGCATAAATCAGTTTGCTCTGGAGCCCTCCTTCCTGAGCGAAGACGAAAATGCGTGCGCTGGAGGCTAAAAGACTGTGAGCTGGCTCACTCTAACTCAGCTTAGCGGGAACGCTGCTCCCCAGGGAGCTGTGCCGGGCTCCCTCATTTTTTGATCCTTAGGAGGCAGCGGAAGATGGTTTCGTTGAGGACCGCATTCAGTGACAGCAGTTCTAAAGCGGGGTTTTAAATTTTAGTTGATGTGTTTTTTTAATGTAATCTATTTTATGCGTTTTATTTACGCGACCAGCTGCCCGGAGCTCTGTAAGGAAGAAAAGCCGCTAATCAATGTCTTGAATAAATAATAAAATTGCAATGTTTTGCCCTCCGACAAGAAAAACAACAAAATAGGACTGGTTGCCCATTAACATCAGGACCTTTTGGAGACACTGCCCTTTGCAAATAACTTCAGAAGTTGATGTAATTAATTTTGCATATGATTCATTTTAGTTATTACTGAGGAAGTTCAACAAAATGGAGTTTATAATAGCTGGATTCTTCGTATATGCCACATGCAATTGAAGACTTCTCTGCTGAATTTATATCGCCTGAATTCTCCGTATACCAGTTGTTTTAAGTTATCTGAAGACTGTTTAATTTACACTTTATTGGATTTACTCATATGTATGGACTTTACTAAGGAGCTGCGGTGGCTCAAGTGGTTAAGATGCTGAACTGCAGGCTGTGGAAGGTCAGTAGTTCAGCAGTTCGAGACCTGAGAATGCTGCATGACGAAGTGAGCTCCCGTCTCTAGTTCCAGCTCCTGCCAACCTAGCAGTTCGAAAGCAAGAAATTGCAAGTAGATAAATAGGTACCACTTCGGTGGGAAGGGAACAGTGTTCCATGCGCCTTGGTGTTTAGTCATGCCGGCCACATGACCACGGAACGCCCTCGGACAGCACTGGCTCTTCGGCTTTGAAACGGAGATGAGCACCGCAACCCTAGAGTCGGAGTCGACTGGCTTTCGAGCAAGGGAACCTTTACCTTTACCTATGGACTTTACTGTTTTGTTTTTCATTAATACTACAATCAATCATATACAGGGCTATTTTTGGGCAGGAACGCACAGGAATGGAGTTCCGGCTGGCTCCCAAGTTGGCCACGCCCAGCAGGAACTCATTAGCATAATAGGCCACACCCAACAGCAGAAATTCATTAGGACTGGCTACATTAGGGCTGTGTGGCCTAACATGCAAAGGAGTTCCTGCTCCAAAAAAAGCCCTGAGTTTTGGCAACAAACAAGATAAACAGGATAAGAAGCAAAAGGTGGGTGTGGTTGGATGACCACACTTCTGGTAACACGGGGGTGTGGCCTAATATGCTAGTGAGGTGTGCTGTCAGGGGTGTGGCCTAATATGCTAATGAGTCTCTGCTGTTGGGTGGGGCCTATTATGCTAATGAGTTTCTGCTGGGCTTTTTCTACAAAAAAAGCCCTGATCATATATATTACTGTAGCGTCGTTTGTTACACAGCTGCGGTTGTTGTTTGATTCACGTGTGACTAATCCTGACATATTGAGTACTTGTAACTGAGGAATTTGGTGGGAGGGAACAGAAAACAATGTGGAAACAGAGTGTTGCAGAAGCTGAACTGAAACCGGGATTTTCCAAGCAAGGATGAGGAACGAGCAAGGAAATCTCCAAATGCATTCCCTAGCCCAAACGGGCAGTTCCGAGCAAGGAAAGCCACCTAGATTGTGCGTTCCCTTAATTCTGATAAGAATCAGTCAGCTCGGCCGCTTCGGCATCCGAAGAGTCAAGCAACGTATTTTCGGCTTTAAATGGATCGGCGGGCTCACTCCAGGGCTTTTAGAACAGCACCAGCCAAAAGGAAACTTTTTTAAAAAGGGGGAAAAAATAAGAGGCCTTTGCCAAAATATGCGCACGGATGTCTTCCACGGCAGAGAATATTTTTCCTCGACAGGTTTGGGCATTGTTCAGAACTGAGCAGAAGATCTAGTTATGTCAGCTTTCTTTGCTCTTAAAAAAGGGGGAGGGGGGCGCTCCATTATCGACTTTGGAAAAACAAGCTAGGTTAAAAAAAATACAACCTGGAAGGAAGCCACGTCTGTCTGTTCTCTGCAACACGGCGTGGGCTTAGGGTCGCCAGCATGGGGTTGGAAAATACCTGGCGATTTGGAGGGTGGAGCCTGGGGAGGACAGAGATTTTTTTGGGGGAGGTATAATGCCCTCCGAAGCAGCCATTTCCTCTAAGGGGAACTGATCTCTATTATCTGGAGAGCAGTTGTAATAGCTGGAGATCTCCAGGTCTCTCCCGGAGGGTGGCAACCCTATCTAGGGTGCCTACACCCTGTTTAGAAACCAGAGTGGATGCATTTAGTTTAGCGGTTCTCGTTGGCGAATCCATGTCTCTGACATGTATGGTTTCCTCTGACCAGCCAGACACTGGCTACCTGAGGAAATATAATGTTCTGTTTGTGACAGCATTCTCCCTGGCAGTCTGTAAAAGTTCCTCAAACAGTCTCGAGAAATGGTGCCTACTTCTTACGAGGGGTCTGGAGGCCCAAGGGAGATCCAGTTTAATGTAGTGGTTAAGAACATGGACTGTAATCTGGGAGAAGTGGGTTTGATTCCCCACTCCTCCACATCCAGCCGCTGGTGTGACTTTGGGTCAGTCGTAAGTTCTTTAAGAGCTGTTCTCTCAAGAGCAGTTCTCGAGAGAGCTCTCTCAGCCCCACCTACCTCACAGGGTGGCTGTTGTGGGGAGAGGAAGGGAAAGGAGACTGTAAGTCGCTCTGAGACTCCTGTGGGTAGCGAAGGGCAGGGTATAAATCCAATCTCCTCCTCTTCCTCCTCCTCCTTTTCCTTCAGCCTAAGCCGGGGACTCCAAACTTTCTGAGCCTGTGTGCACCTTTGGAATTCTGAAATGAAACGGTAGGTGCAGGCACAAAATGGCTGCCATAAAATGAATGCCACAGGAGGCAGCGCCAGACACAAAATGGCTGCTGCAGCTTACCTGCAGTCACACAGTGAAGATAAGAACATAAGAACGTAAGAGAAGCCAGTGTTGGATCAGGCCAATGGCCCATCTAGATCCTTGTGTTGCGGTGGCAGTTACTTTGAGGAAGGAAAGGATGCAACAGTTTAAAAGATCTGCACAGCCAATGAAATCTCCAGTGGCCAATCAGAAGCCTCGCTGGGCAAAACCCCCACCTGGTCCCACCCACTTTCTGAAAACAGTTGGGACAAAAGGGCTCAAGCCTGTCTGGCCGGAGGGAGGAAATCCCGCCTCCAACTGACCTTTTCAGGCCCTCTTCTGGTTTTGGGCCTACTTCCTGTTTCAAGCCTTCTTCTGGTTGGGGGTGATGCTCTGTTTTTGGGGCAAAACTCTATGGTTTGAAGCTGAATTTACCATAGAGTTTTACCCCAAAACCAGAGTGTCACCCTCCTGATCAGAAGTAGATCCAAAACCAGAAGTAGGCCTCAAACTGGAAATAGGCCCCAAAATGCCCAACATCACTTCTGCTGATCCTGGAAGGACTTTAGGAGACCCCCACCGGCCAGGTAAGTTGATCTGGCAACCCTTCCAGAAGATGGAGAGAATAAGCAGGAGAAAATGACCCATGGTCACTTTCCCCCCTTCTTTTCTCTTCAAAAATAGGGTTGATCAGGGCTATTTTTGGGCCGGAACGCACAGGAACAGCGTTCCGGCTGGCTCCCAAGTTGGCCACGCCCAGCAGGAACTCATTAGCATAATAGGCCACACCCAACAGCAGAAACTCATTAGGATTGGCTACATTAGGGCTGTGTGGCCTAACATGCAAAGGAGTTCCTGCTACCAACCCCCCCGGGTTTTGACAACAAACAAGGTAAACAGAATAAGAAGTAAAAGGTGGATGGCCACCCTTCTGGTAACATGGGGTGTGGCCTAATATGCTAATGAGTTTCTGCTGATGGGTGTGGCCTGTTATGGTAATGAGTTACTGCTGGGCTTTCTCTACCAAAAAAAAAAAAAGCCCTGGGGTGGATGTATTTATGTACATATACTAGCTGTGACTCCCCTTGGTTCCCTGGCTCCAAGGGGAGGGAACGGTGGTTCCCAGCAGTTTTGTCTCTTCTCATCCCCACCCCCCTTAGCAGCCCCCCTGTGCATCAAAGAATAACCAAACACTACACCTCCCTCACCTCCGATTCCACTGCTTTATTTCCTATCGTGTTCAAATACAGACTCGATTAACTCCGCTCGGAACAATGGTCTGCTTTTGTCATTTTCTGCCCTTAATCTTGAGTCCGTACAATATTTTTTTTCATTCCCAAGGCCGTCCAGGGCAGCCGTCACAAGAGCTTCATTCAAACTTGGGTTAAATTTTCTTTTTTGAGGGGAGGGAGTGGATAATACCTATTTAAGTATCCTATTTTTTTGTGTCTCACGCCCCGTTACATGACGGAGTTAAACAGAAGATTAACTTGCGGAAAGATTGTACATGTGTAGGAAGCCGGATCTGATAGCGGGTATTAAAAGCCATTATGCGTAATTGGTTCGAGATAAGGACAACGGCAGGAATCCTCTTCCTTTTCCTTGCGGCGGGGGGGGGAGCCACACAAAGGCAACCCTCTTTCTCACATCACTCCCCCCCCTACATGCTTTGCACGGTATATCGATGCAATTTGAGAAATTCAGGCCCGCTTCTGCATTTTGCATTTGTAAGAAGAGGGAATCTGCCTGGTCTAAAGGCTCAAAGATGAGCCGGTAGGTTTTTAAAAGGCAGATAACGTGATCAGAGGACCACTTCTGTCCCTGCCTTTGGAATTCCCTCCCCAGGGGGAGCCTCCTGGCGCCATCCCTGTGGGCATTCAGGCGCCAAGCGAAGTCCATCCTTTTGATACCCCCTCCCAAACCCTTTTACTGTTAACACAATAGGATGTGGGTTGGGTTTTTTTTTTTTTTGACATCTTGATTTTATCACGGCAGTTTTTCGTTCTTTCTTTTTCCGGCGTGGGTTTCTCTTCTCGCCACGTCCCTGATATACAGTCACTGTCCTTTTTCTCGGGTCTACGCCTGTTGATTTCCACGGACCTCGACTGGAGTAAGGCTACCTAGGATTGCATTGATCGCCAGCATGGTGATCTACTCTTCTCTACTCTGGAGAACCGAGTTGGATTCATAAGAACATAAGAGAAGCCTATTTCCAGATGACAGAGACAAGCTCCTCTGAAGAAAATGGCTGCTTTGGGGGGTGGACTTTATGGCATTGAACCCCGCTGGGGCTCTTCCCCTCCCCAAACCCCACCGACCCCAAGTTCTACCTCCAAATCTTCAAAAATTTCCTAACCTGGAGCTGGCATTTCTGCTCAGGCCCCATAATTTTTGTTGCCTCTCCCCCGGTAGCTCTGGTTGCCAACCTCCAGGTGGCACCTGGGCATCCCCTGCTGTTACAATTGATCTCCAGGGGACCCCTGGAGAAAATGGCCGCTTTGGAAGGCGGGCTCTGTGGCCTTCTACCCTGCTGCGGTCCCTCCCCTTCCCGAACCCTGCCCTCTTCAGGCTCCACCCACCAAATACCTGGAGACTTTGGGGGTGGATCCAGGAGAGGGCGGGGTTTGGGGAGGGGAGGACCCTTAGCAGGGTGCAATGCCCTAGAGTCCACTCGTGTGTTTCCTGACCAATGCGCCCTCTAAGCCGCGAAGTCTTGTGAGCAGAAATTCTACTTTTGTGAACTACTGGCATTGAAGTTGTGAGGGAGAGATCTGGCTGCTGCATAAATGAGTCTGCTCTGGAGCCCTCCTTCCTGAGCTAAGACAAAAATGTGCGAGCTGGAGGCTAAGAAACGGTGAGCTAGCTCACACTGACTCAGCTTAGAGGGAACACTGCAGATCCCAGCCCAGAGATGGCAACCGTATCGGTAGCCCTGCCTCTATCTCAGTAACAAAACTGGGCGGGTTTTGAATCCGGTGCCCTTCAGCTTGTCCCTGCCTCCGTATGACAGATTAAATGAAGGGGGGGGCACTGTTGTCTGTTGGGGATTTATTGCTGTCCTCCGGGCTAGCTACTTGAAGCCTTCTGTTACAGACGACCGTCCCGCATCCCTCGCAAGCTGTCTACTCATTTCCTTCCTGGTTCTAGAGCCCCTATACGGCTTTGTTAAATTCTAACTATTGAGCCGTTGCACGATCCTGCTCTTAGAGGCACTTGGAGACCACCGAACTCACTTCCGGGTTTGGGAGACTCTTAAATGGCCTCGGCGGAGCCAAGTGGTGATTTCACCGCCGAGGAATGGTTTAATTTCACACATCAGATAACACGACCCCCTCCCCGCCTCAACAAGTTATGTTAGTACAGGAATTACGGAAGGTCAAAGAGAGCGGAGAAAACCTAATCAGTCATTAATCCAAATGATTAGATATTAACATCAGGCCTCGCAGGGTGGGAGTGCGGTCGCTAGAGCCAGTTTGGTGTAGTGGCTAGGAGTGCAGACTCTAAGCTGGGACAAGCGGGTCCGATTCCCCACTTCTCCACATGCAGCTGCTGGTGTGACCCTGGGTCAGTCACAAGTTCTTTCAGAGCTGTTCTCTAAAGGGCAGTTCTCAAGAGAGCTCCCTCAGCCCCACCTACCTCACAGGGTGTCTGTTGTGGGGAGGGGAAGAGAAGGAGATCGTAAGCTGCTCTGAGAATCCTTTGGGTAGTGAAGGGCGGGGTATAAATCCAATCTCCTCCTCCTCCTCCTCTTCTTTTCAGGTGGCACAGTGGCGCATCTCGGGGCCCAGCCCCCCAACCTACTGCCAAGGCCCCCTGACTTCCTATCCAGCCCAGGACCCTTGACTTCCAATTTTTTATTTTATTTGTGGCACTCCCTCAGGGTGTATGGAGGTCTCTGTGCAGAGTGCCCCCCCCAACTTATTTAAAAGCTCCCCTGAATTAAAAAAAATCCTGGCTATGGGCCTGGATGGCACCTGGAGAGCTTTTGCTATTGCAATTGACCTCAAGATGACCAAGATCAGTTCCCGCTGGAGAAAATAGCTGTTTTGGAGGGTGGAGTCTACGGCATCGTACCCTGCTGAGGCCCTTCCCCTCAACAACAACAGCAATACAGTCCACAGTAAACAACGATCAAGAAAAAACAAAAAGATAACAACTGTGCACTGCGAAAACCCGCACAAAAGCGTACAAAAAGAGACGTCAACACAATAAGTGATTCAACACATGTAATCCATCATAGGAAAATATAAAAGTCCACCATATCCCAAAGGGAAAGAACAAAGTCCAGAACAGAAATTTCTCAGAGGGAAGCAATGAAGTCTAGAATAGACGTCCAACACTTTTCCTAGGTATTGATCAGTGCTTCGGACTTCAGGTCCTTCCTCAGAAACTAGAAGCCATTATAAGAAGTCTCATGCATGTTTGGTCCAACTTACATAGTAGCAAACTTTGCAGGTGCTTTTTAGATCTTAGGAGACCTGGCCCATATTGAAACTGAATAATGGCCCCGGTCACACGGGCCAGAAAACGCACGGGGGAGGCGTGGCATTTTGCCCCAGAGCTAAATAAGGTGCGGTAGCCCGATCTCACAGGCCACCGGGTTTCCACGCGCCAGCTCTGCGCCGTGATCACACCGCGCTGCTGCAGTGCGGCAAAACAGCAGCACAGCAGACCACGCAAGTGCGAAGTGCGCATGCGCCGTTGGGGGGGGCGGGCCGCTGTCGGTGACTTGTGTGCGCGCATGCACTGTCCAGCGTTGGTGCGCATCCCAGGGAAACTTACAACATCCGGAAACCCCGGGGACATAGGCGGGCGTCGGAAGCCGCGGGATACCGGCGCTCCCGTGATCAGACGCCAGCCTTTGCCCCAGGGTTTCCAGAAACTAGTACCTCGGACCTACTAGTTTTTTACCCCGCGTTTTTGGAGGGAAGCCACGGGTTGGCCACGGGAGCCCTACGCCTCCCAGATGTGCTCATATGAACGCGCACGGAAAGTCCGCAGGGCTCCCGTGACTTCAGCGGGGCAAATGCTCCGTGTGGACGGGGCCAATGTTTACCACTTAAGAAATTGCAATGAGACTTCCTATAATGGCCTCTAGTTCCTGAGGAAGGACCTGAAGTCCGAAACACTCAGAAACTGTTGGACATCTATTCCAGACTTCATTGCTTCCCGCTGAGAGATTTCTATTCTGAGGCCCCTCCCCTCCCCAAACCCCGCCCTCCTCAGGCCCCACCCCCCAAATCTCCAGGTATTTCCCAACCTGGAATGGGCAGATGCCTCTCTTTAGCTGAGCCGTGCCTTAACTTTTCAGCCAGAAAAAAAGATAGTGTTTGACTTTGGTGGCATGCCCACTGAAGCTGAGCATGGCAATCTTTTTGAGTAATACCTTTGTCCGCCCACTGCAACCGTTCAAACGCATCCAGAAGATCAGGCAAGGACTTCGTCAAGGCAGTGATTATGACCTGCAACCCACAAATCCGTCTCCTGAAACGCACGGCGAAATTTTTCTGTAAATTACCTTCTTGGGGGAAACGGTGCCGGTCTGCAGAGATCAATGGCAGGTGTTCCATCCTCTAAAGCAATCTGGGTGGAAATGAATCCTATGTCCCTCTGCTTCCGACAACGGACAGGGCAGGTTTTGAAATACGGCGTCTCCGCCGACTTTCGGACACCGGCTTCCACTTAACAAATACTTGAGGTTCGTGGGATTAAACCTGTTGTTCATTCCGAAAGAGAGATTTTTGGGGAAAACAACAACAAACCACACATCAGTGTCGAAAGCCAGCGCGGTTTAGTGGCAAGAGTGCAGGAATGGGATCTGGGAGACCCGGGTTCGAAACCCCACTCTGCCATGGAAGCTCGCTGGGTGACCTTGAGCCAGTCACGGGCTCTCAGCTAAAAATCCCTCACACAGGCCTGTAGCTACAGTGAAACTTTTGGGGGCCAAGCCCCCTTAATTAATAGCCCTGCCCCACAAATAGCCATGCCAGAAACCTTATTTTTGACCATGACCTAGGTAGTACTGGGCTAGCCGAAAGGGGGATTGTTGGAGATGTATTGAAGGTGCCCTTCTAAGCTTTCTTGCCCTGTGGAAGGGAACTCAAAAGGCATTTAAATGCCTTCTGAAGGCAATTAAATGCCCTCTGGGCTGTTTTTCCCCTAGGATCTGATGCGCTCGCTGCCCTTGAAAGGAAGGGCTAGAAACAGGCTCAGAGCCTCCCCCTTTAAAGACAGGCATTTAATTTAACTGCCCTCTTAACAATTTAAAGGCCCCCCAAACAAAAAAATCCTGTCTCTGGGCCTGCCCTCACAGGGTTTTTGAGAGGATAAAATGGGGAAGTCGCGAATGATGTAAGCTGTTTGGGTCCCCACTGTGGAGAAAATTGGAGAACAAATAAAGTAAATAACAAATAAATGTGATTATTTAAGCCTTGAGAAGATTTTTCAAGGAGCAGAAGGAATTTTCACACCTGGTTTGCACTAACTGACAGATCAGCTTCCCAAATACTTACCTCGTGCCGGCGGGGGACGGATACGTCCTGGCAGGACCATCCCCAGGGGAAGGAAAGACGTGCCGCATGATGCGGTCGCCAGGAAGTGACGCTAGGCGACGCTCTGGTAATGTGGCTGGAAACTCGATGGTACCATCGAGTTTTCAGCCCCATTGCCAGAGCATTGCCTGGCGTCACTTCCTGGTGACGGCATGGTATGTTACAGGGAGGAATGGTCTGTCTGGGGAACATGCTTCCCCCGCTCCCACACAGTAGGTACTTGGGAACCCTACTGACAGAGAAGAAGAAGAAGAAGAGGAGGAGGAGGAGGAGGAGAAGGAGATTGGATTTATACCCCACCCTTCACTCGGAGTCTCAGAGCAGCTTACAATCTCCTTCCCCTCCCCACAACAGACACCCTGTGAGGTAGGTGGGGCTGAGAGAGCTCTTTCGAGGACTGCTCTTGAGAGAACAGCTCTGAGCAGACTTGTGACTGACCCAAGGTCACCCAGCGGCTGTATGTGAAGGAGTGGGGAATCGAACCCAGTTCTCCCAGATGAGTCTGCGCTCTTAACCACTACACCAAACTAGTGGCAACACAGTTTCTTGAAACCTCAGAATTTGGGCATGTTATCCCAGGCTAATCCAGTGAGTTCCATGTGGGAGTTTGTACTGCGAATACAACCTTGTGGATCTTAAAGGTGCCTTTGGACTCAAACAGAGTTCCACAATGCCCTTCTCAGGTAGGTCTTGATACCAGGAGTAAAACAAACAAACAACAAGATAATAAATTGGTCTAGAGAAGGCACCCAATTAAATGCAACTCCGTCTGCATTCCGAACTGCGGCTTTCATTTATGACCAGTTTATATGATATACGACCAATTTAACTACCTGTTTAACCAGCTGCCTGCTGAGCTGAGCAGCCATACAGCAAAAGGGGAGGGGGGAATGGGGCGTAGAACTCCTAAGAATGTAAGAAGAACCTTGCTGGATCAGACCCAAGGCCCATCAAATCCTGCTTTCTGTTCTCATAGGCAGCCAACCAATTGCCCCTAGGGAGCCAATTTGGTGTAGTAGTTAAGAACATGGACTCTGATTTGGAAGAACCAGGTATGATTCCCCACTTTCCCACATGCAGTTAGCTGGGTGACCTTGGGTCAGTCACAGTTCTCTCAGAGCTGTCCTCTCAAGAGCAATCCTCGAAAGAGCTCTCTCAGGGTGTCTGTTGTGGGGAGGGGAAGGGAAAGGAGATTGTAAGCAGCTCTGAGACTCCAAATGAAGGGTAGGGTAAAAATAATCTTCCTTCTCCTTCTCCTTCTCCTTCTCCTTCTCCTTCTTCTCCTCCCCCCGTGGAAAGGGTGACTACAACAGTATCCCTCTGCCTGCATTCCCCAGCAACTGATATAAAGAGACATACTGATACTGGAAGGGGCAGCTCTCCATCATGACTAGTAACCGTCATGTTGATAGCCCCGTCTTCCATGAGCCAGTCCACTCCCTTTTTAAAGCCTTCCAAGTTGTCGGCCGTCACCACATCACTGAATTGTGTGAGAATGCACACGTGCAAAAAGCCGACGGCTGGACCGGATTGCTAGTTGGAGCGCCCTGATCGGCAGCCACAAGCAGGTCAATGAACAGACAAACCGTCTGTTGAAAAATCAGCTCCTTGTTTGCCGCCGGTGAACAGGACGTGAGCCAAGCTGGCCGGAGGGTTCGAGCGATTCCTCCTTCTCTGGATTCCTACCGTGGGACTGAAGCCCACTTGAAGGTGATGCATCATTTATATAAATATCCCTCTCTCCACTTGGTGTGCGAATTCGTGGCCACACTAGCCTTTCTGTTACCGTGTGTGTACCTAGGGCTGGCTCCAAATTTCTGCGGGCTGATGGGAAAGAGGCTTCCTCCAGCAAAAGCTCACCACTTGTGCCTCACCTTTGATCCTTAACCAAGGGCCCTTTTTAGTCTTTCGAGTACTGGCAGAGCGGTAGGGAAGGGTGACTAGGAATTGCCTTGAACTAGAAGGAGTGACGGTCCTGACTTGGATGGCTCAGGCTAGCCTGATCTCGTCAGATCTTGGAAGCTAAGCAGGGTCGGACCTGGTTAGTCCTTGGATGGGAGACCACCAAGGAAGTCCAGGGTTGCTATGCAGAGGCAGGCAAGGGCAAACCCCCTCTGAACGTCTCTTGCCTTGAGAACCCAACGGGGTTGCCGTAAGTCAGCTGTGACTTGATGGCAAAACAGTGTGACGGGACACACACGATTTCTGGGGAAGGGGCCACCATTACAACCCAAAAGTGTACAATACTCAGAGTGTAGGAAACCCCCCCTCCCCATGCTCACATCCCTTCCACGGGAACCGGCCCAAGGCGGGACGTGAAGCTGGTTCTCCCAGATCCTCGTCTGTGGTTCCCTGTGGGCACTGTGGCACCTGCCGTCCCCTTTCCTGGTGCCCGCCATGTGTTTTTAGAAGAGGGGGCAGATGGGGCTTCTGCCCAGCAGGGTTTCTGATTGGCCCAGGAGTATCTGATTGGCTGTGCGGATTAAAACATCGTTTCAGTAGAGGCTGCCAGAGCAGAGTTTTGATTTTATTCTTTCTCACTCCCCCCCCCCAGTGTGTTATTTAAATTGCCCATCTTCTCTCCAGCCCTCAGGCTTCCTCTGTGTACGTAGCTCCATCTCTCCTGTGGCAGCCATTTTGTGTTTGGCAGCCATTTTGTGGGTGCACCCACTCCCCCCGTGTCAGAATTCCAAAAGGGTCCACAGGCTCGAGAAAGTTGGGAACCTGTCCTGATCTAACACTCACGTTGGCTCTTGTGAAGAAGAAGAAGAAGTAGAAGAAGAAGAAGAAGAAGAAGAGGAGGAGGAGGAGGAGGAGGAGGAGGAGATTGGATTTATACCCCACCCTTTACTACGCAAAGAAGTCTCAGAGCGGCTTACAAACTCCTTCCCCTTCCCCTCCCCACAACAGACACCCTGGGAGGTAGGTGGGGCTGAGAGAGCTCTGAGAGAAACTGCCCTTTCAAGGACAGCTCTGACAGAATCCAGTTCTCCCAGATTAGAGTCCGCGCACTTAAACACTACATGGGATATGCTGGTCTCTTACAGCTTGGACACCCCCCCCCCCGTTTTCCTTATAAAACAGCTGGACTCATCCACCTTTGGAGTGAAAGGAGAATGTAGGTTATGCCTTGTTGACATTGCGGGTTCTTTCCTGGAATTTGCTCCTCCTTGTTCAGGTAGTGCAGGCAACTGAGTATGAACAGTGGGAGAGCTAGAGAGCAAAAGAAAGGCACACGGGCAGGTGGGGCCATGAAGGTGTGGGGCTGGAGAGCCAGTTTGGTGTAGTGGTTAAGTGTGCAGACTCTAATCTGGGAGAACTGGGTTTGATTCCCCACTCCTCCACATGCAGCTGCTGATGTGACCTTGGGTCAGTCACAAGCTCTGGCACAGCTGTTCCTGAAAGAGCAGTTTCTGTCAAGAGCTCTCTCAGCCCCACCTACCTCACAGGGTGTCTGTTGTGGGGAGGGGAAGAGAAAGGAGTTTGTAAGCCGCTCTGAGACTCCAAGTGAAGGGTGGGGTATAAATCCAATCTCCTCCTCCTCCTCCTCCTCCTCCTCCTCCTCCTCTTCTTCTTCTTCTTCTTCTTCTTCTTCTTCTTCTTCTTCTTCTTCTTCTTCTTCTTCTTCTTCTTCTTCTTCTTCTTCTTCTTCTTCTCCTCCTCCTTCTCCTTCTCCTTCTCCTTCTCCTCCTCCATCTCCTTCTTCTTCTCTTTCTCCTTCTCCTCCTCCTTCTTCTTCTCCTCCTCCTCCTTCTCCTCCTCCTCCTTCTTCTCCTCCTTCTCCTCCTCCTTCTTCTTCTCCTCCTTCTTCTCCTCCTCCTCCTCCTCCTCCTCCTCCTCCTCCTCCTCCTCCTTTCATGTTTGGGGATGGCAGGAACTGTGGCTTTGCGTGCAGAAGACCCCCGGTTCAGTCCCTGGCACCTCCAGTTAAAAAGAACCAGGCAGTAGGTGATGTGAAAGACCTCTGCCTAAGACCCTGGAGAACTGCTCCAGTGTGAATAAACCATACTGACCTTGAGGGATCAGAGGTCTGATTCAGTAGAAGGCAGTTTTGTGGTGTTCTGGAGGCCACGCTTTGCCCTTGTGTGTTCTCGACTCGGGTCAGTCTAACATCTCCGTTCCCTGACTGGCTACTCCATCTTCCAAAGAGACATTCAATGATGCAGAGCCGCTTATTGAACACACGTGGATCTGCCTTCTCCTAAGCCTGTCAAAAGGCCGCAAACACACACACTAAAGAATCCACTTCCAACCCACTTTCAATCCCCTTTCCAACTGGATTTTACTGTGCGAACTGACAAAATCCAATTCGAAAGTGCACTGAGAGTGGATTGAAAGTGGATTATTTAGTGGGTGTGATCACCCTGCTCTGCTCGGTTGCAACTCTCCAGGGTCTCAGGCAGAGGTCCTTCACATCACCTGCTTTTCATACTTACTACGAGTGACCTTGGGTCACTTGCAAGTTCTCTCAGAGCTGTTCTCTCATGGGCAGTTCCTGAAAGAGCTCTCTCAGCCCCACCTACCTCCCAGGGTGTCTGTTGTGAGGTATAAATCCAATTCTTCTTCTTCTCCTTTTTAGAGGGGACACGATTGCAGTCTTCAAGTATCTGAAGGGCTGTCACGTAGAAGATGGAACAGATCTATTCTCTTTTGCGCCGGATTGCAAGACTAGATCTAATGGGTAGAAATTATAAGGGAGTCATTACCGGCTAAATATTAAGAGAAACTTCCTAACTGTAAGAGTGGTTGAGCAGTGGAACAGACTGCCTCGGGAGGTGGTGGATGCTCCTTCCCTGGACTTTTTCAAGAGGAGGCTGGACGACCATCTTTCGGGTATGTTGTAGGGCTATCTTTCGGCTATGCTCCTGCAGAGTGCAGGGGTTGGACTAGATGATCTGCAAGGTCTCTTCCAACTCTAACATTCTATGATACTTCTTCTTCTTCTTCTTCTTCTTCTTCTTCTTCTTCTTCTTCTTCTTCTTCTTCTTCTTCTTCTTCTTCTTCTTCTTCTTCTTCTTCTTCATTTTCCTCCTCCTTCTCCTCCTTCTCTTCCTCCTCCTTTGCTACGTTTCTTGTGGTTCCCTGGCAGTACCAAGTCCAGAGAATCCAACCTTCCTAACATGAGGCAATCCTCCTCCCAGCTTCCCCCCCCGATCCAGTGATCCACTCCCTGCGAGACACCCAAGCTCTGCCAGAGATGTTCCTTGTCAAGAAACGATCAGGATCAAAGCATGTCAAGACTGATGTCTGCGAGTCTGCAGAAAGGGCCCTGGAGTCGCCAAAGACAGGGAAGCGTGCTGTATCGTTAAGGGGGCACGGGCTCGCCTGGACCATCTGGCGTGTTAATACTGAACTTGTTGATTGAAAGGACGGTGTCGTGTTGGCATTCTTTCAGAAAGAAGCTGATAAAGCCGCTGCGTCTCGCTGCCACAGGCCTTGGGAAAGCGTTCTGATTTATTTTTTCCCTTAATTTAAAAAAATAGCTGCATAGGACCGCATGGTAACCTTTAAAAATTTGTTTTTTAAATTTTGTTATGTTTTTTTCCCTGCAGAAGCGGAGGGTCAGTCCAGGTTTGCAGAAGCCAACACCTTAGTCCTGGTGGCGTCCTCTTGTAGACTTTTGATCTATACCGGAGGGGTATCCACCTGGGACTACAATTAGATATACAATATGGATCCAGCCTTCTGCATAGGATAAGAAACTGATTGGCGGTGTGTGATAATGCATGAACAATGTTGAGGAGCTGGGAGAAACTGGACGGGCTCCATCCCGCCAGTGACTGTTAAACTGGAAGTGATCCCAATCCAGAAACGGAGCCATCTTCTACTTCCCCAGATAAATTCGGCGGGTAGCCATGTTGGTCTGAAGGAGCAGAACAAAGCCAGTTTTGACATATTGATTTCCTTCACTATATTTTCCCCCCTGGAATCAGGCTCCGTATGCATTTTATAGTTCACCTGCCATAGAGGAAGAGAGAGGGGTGTGAAGACCAAATGCTTTAGTTTTCCTAAATGCTTTGATATTTTGCCTTATTTCTGTAGAGGGGTACGTGCTTAGTGGGGGGAGTAGTTGACCGTTACTTCTGGCGGGTAAATGCTGTGGGGTTATTGGGTCCTGATCTTTAGTACTTTTGCTTGAACACAATATCTCTGCAATCTCCATGCTTTCACCTTCAGTCCTACCAAAGCTCATGTTCAGTATGGTATCCATCGACGTCTCAATAAACTAAACTTTCTTCGAAGTGAGTGGTGTTAAGAACTGCTTTAACCAGGATTCTGACAGGTATCTGTATGCACTCAGCTCGTTATTCCTGTTTGGTCCCTGAACCTGTCAACCATCTTCATTGTGTTGTATGCTAATTTGCTGCTCAGCCTCTACATCTATGTATGGACTGGTAACTTCTGTTTCAATGTATCTGAAGAAGTGTGCATGCACTCGAAAGCCGATACCGTGAAGAAAGCTTTGTTGGCCTGAAAGGTACCACTGGACGTAAACTTTGTTCTGCCCCAGATAACTCATCCCATGCAGAACCAAGTATTCTGAGCTTTATTGGAAGACACTCTTTTTTAGGATTAATTAATTAATTATCGTATGGCATCGTGTGTAGGAGATCCGAAGATTGTCTGGCAGCTGCAAGTTCTACCTCTTAGTATTATGCTGGTGGTGAGGCAGAGTTGCTTTTAGGGGCTGAGGGAGCTCGGAAAGAACCATGACTGACCCAAGGTTGCCCAGTTGGCTTCAAGTGGAGGAGTGGGGAATCGAATCAATGTGGACAGAACAGAGTGGGCGCAGAGGAGAGCGATAAGGATATTTGGGGACCTGGAGACCAAGAAGCCCTGTGAGGAAAGGCTGAGGGATGTGGGAACGTTCAGTCTGGAGAAGAGGAGATTGAGGGGGGACATGATCGCTCTCTTGAAGTATCTGAAGAGCTGTCAGAGGAGGGCGGGGAGCTATTCCTGTTGGCAACAGAGGTCAGGACTCGTAAAAATGGGTTTAGATTAAGGGCGGGAAGGTACCAGCTGGATATTAGGAAGAACTTCTTTACAGGGAGAGATGTGCAACAGTGGAATTGGCTGCCTGGGGAGCTGGTGAACTCCCCCTCCCCGGCAGTCTTTAAGCAGCGGTTGGACAAAAACTTGTCAGGGATGCTCTAGATTGATCCTGCATCGAGCAGGGGGTTGGACTAGATGGCCTCTGTGTGGACCCTCCCAACTCTGTGATTCTGTGATTCTATGAACCCAGGTTTCCAGATTAGAGTCCACCGCTCTTCAACCACTACACCAGACTGGCTCTGTTTTAGGATGGATGGATGCGCCGACTTACGGCGACCCCAGCAAAAGGCTTTCAAGGCAAGTGAGAGGCAGAGGTGGCTTGCCGTTGCCTTCCTCTGCAGAGTCTTCCTTGGTGGTCTCCCGCTGAAGAACTGACCCTCCTCAGCTGCTGAGATCGCACTAGATCAAGGCTGTACATGCTGGCTTCCTGTCTTTTTAGGGTGCGCGGACCCATAAACCAGACAAATTGCAACTGGAAGAGAGACCAAGAATGATCAGCGACACCCACTTATGGAGTCTGGCAAGACACTTCTTCCCATATAGTGCTAAGTCATATGTGTGCGCTGTTGTTAGACGCTGGCAAGCAGAAACAGTTCCCAGGTTACGGTATCTCTCTCCTTATTCCCCTTGGACCAAATGGAGGGACATCCACGGAATTCATCAGCTTTTCCCAGTGAGCTCAGACGAGTTTTGTTCATGGCAATTTAAATATCTGGCACGGAGCCCGCCAGAGTTCATATTTTTCATTTCGTGGGAGAGAAGGCTGTGCACGAACGGAAGTTCTCGATTACGATCATCTTTGGCAGGCTTGGGAGTGGGGCGTGGGGGTGGGCGGGGCTTCGAACACGTTTTGAAACAACAGGTACCGACTCTAGCAATGACACTGTAACGAGAAGTCCAAAACACACAAGAAAGGACGTAATAACAAGCTGGGAATGTAGTTGCCTCCCCCCTCCCACCCCATGCTGAAGTGCGTGACAGCTAGGCTTGCCAAACTCCAGGTGGCGGCTGGAGATCTTCGGGCATTAGATCTCCGCAAGTGGGGACCCACAAGAGACTTGCGGAGAGGGTGCATCCACCCCCGCTTTGCTTCCTTCCTTCCCCCCATAACAATTGTCTTCCTTTTTCTTCCCCTCCCCTTCTGTCAACCTACCCTCCATCTCTTTAGCCCACCCCACCCCTTCTCCATCAATCTACCCCTCCCCTTCTCTGTCAACCTACCCCCATTCCCCCATTTCTCCCGTCTAGGGTTATGAAGTCTTGCCTGCTGAATAGTGGGGAAGTCCTGGGCCGTCTCCGGGACACCTCACATGCACGTCACCCGGAAGTGACATCATCACGTCAGGCACGTTGGGGGCGGGGCCACAATCATTCACGGGAAAACCATACAGTTTCCCCTCGAGTGATTGTGGCCACGCCCCCAATGTGCCCGATGTGATGAGATCACCTCCAGGTGACGTGTACACGCTGGGCATGTCGCATGCTACGGGGGTGGGGTCCCCCCCAGTGGCCCAATCCGGGCCGGTGGGGAATGGGCCTCTCGGGTGGGGTTCCCCCTGCCCCCCCAGGGGGACTTGGCAACCCTATTCCCATCCCATTGTCTATCAACCTAGCCTTCTCTACCTTCTCCCCCTTTCCTCCATCAGTCTACCCAACCCTTGCTGTTCTTCCCACCAACCCCCTTATCCTTGGCAACTCTGTCTCTACCCCCCACCTTGGCCCCTCCGCTCACCCCCACCTTTGTAGTTCTCCCTAGCCCCAAACCTTGGCCCTCCGCTCACCCATCCCAGCCTTGCTGCTCTCCCTATCTACCTTCCAGCAGGCAGGAGGTGGGCACGCTGGCTCGGCAGGTCTGGGGGGTGGCAAGGACTTCCTTCCTGGTTCCGTGGGGGGGGGCTGTGAAATTTGCAGGAGGGGGAATCCCATCCCCCCCACTTCCTCTCTGGGCCTCCCAGGCTGTGCCAGCCACCACTGCTGCCCCCGGCCCAGCATGGCTCCCACATCTCTGCTGCCCCCGGCCCAGCATGGCTCCCAGGCTGCTGTTGTGCCACCGGGCCCAGTATGGCCCCTGGGGTACCACACCACTGCTGGGCTAAGCTGCCTGAGGCAGGCATGTTCTCTGTGCTTGTGCAGAGAATGCTTTTTATTTTCGGAGAGGATTTAAACCCCCAATGTTTGTTTTTTTAACTTTTCAGATTTTTCTGCAAACCTAGGTGATTCATCTAGTCCAGCATCCTGTCTCACACAGTGGCCGACCAGTTCCTCTGGAGGGCCAACAACAGGGCAGAGAGGCTGAGGCCTTCCCCTGATAAAAGCATTCATTAGAAGAGCCCTGCTCGGTCAGACCACTGAGGGTCCATCTAGTCCAGCATCCAGCATCCTGACTCATGCAGTGGCCAACCAGTTGATCTGGATGGCCAACAATAGGGCATAGAGGCTGAGGCCTTCCCCTGATAAGAATGTCAGAAGAGCCCTGCTGGATCAGACCAGGGGTCCGTCTATTCCAGCATCCCGTCTCACACAGTGGCCTGCCAGTTCCTCTGGACGGCCAACAACAAGACATGGAGGCCAAGGCCTTCCCCTGATAAGAACATTCATTAGAAGAGCCCTGCTCAGCCAGAGCACTGAGGATCCATCTAGTCCAGCATCTAGCACCCTGACTCATGCAGTGGCCAACCAGTTCCTCTGGATGGCCAACAACAGGGCATAGAGGCTGAGTCCTTCCCCTGATAAGAACGTCAGAAGAGCCCTGCTGGATCAGACCAGTGGTCCATTAGTCCAGCATCCTGTCTCACACAGTGGCCAACCAATTACTCTAGAGGGCCAACAATAGGGCATAGATGCCGAGACCATCCCCTGATATTGCTTCCTGGCACTGGGATTCAGAAGCTGACTGCCGCAGAAAGTGGAGGTTCCCTTTAGTCACCCTGCCTAGTAGCCACAGATAGACCTCTCCTCCATGAATACCCTTTTAAAACTGTCCTTGCCTGGGGTCATCACTACATCTTCTGGCAACAGGGTTCCCAGACCTCCTGCTAAAAATAAAAATGACGCTGGCCTCTGTGCTACTGCATCAGGCCTGGGTACAGATTGACAAAGGTAGCTCTAGGAATCACCAGAACCTTAATTGTTTTACCATAGAGTTTCCTGTGATTCCTAGAGCTACCCTTTGTAATTTCTGGGTGGCACCTGGAAGTGACTTGGGAGATCAGTGACACGCCCCTATGTCCCTCCCCCAACCTTCCTGCAGGCTTGGCCTGCCAACCTTATTTGGCAACGGATTCCACGTTTTAATCACTCGTCGAGTTAAGAAGGATTTACTTTTGTTTGTGTCTTTGCAGTCCGCGGCTTCTGGGCCCTTTTGGCAGACCTCCTCCCTAGCTTCCTTTTGGGGGCAGTGCCCCCATAGGAAAATTTGGACGATAAATGAATGAATTCCCCACCCCACCCCATTTCAATTTTTCTCCCTGTGTTCCTCTCCTCTTGAATTCTGTTTTAACCGCTGAAATGAATTTCAGGTTTGGGACATCTGCAGATTTCACTTTGCTCATTTGTATCTCCCCCCCTTCCATTACTGATGAGTTATCAAATCGACATGCTCATGTGGCAGCGGGCAAATAGGTTTGCCAACTGTCAGGTGCTTCCCAGAGATCTTCCAGAATTACAGCTGATCTCCTGACAACAGGATTCAGTTCCTCTGGAGAAAATGGCAGCTTTGGAAGGCGGACTTCGTGGCTTCACGTTCCCACTGAACTCTCTGCTCTGTTCCCAAATCTCCAGGAATCTCTCCACCTGCAGTTGGCAACCCCTACAAAAAACAAAGGAACTGTAAGGTTCAGCCGATTGTTCCTCTATGATGTTTGCTGTGAACTTCAGAATTGGAAAAATTGAACAATGGTGGATTCCACATCCATGAGTTCCGCTGGATGGTGTGTAACTCCAGGATATTGGGAGATGCTGAGGGGACTCTCCATGTTCAGAGGCAGTCAACCTATGAATCTCAGTGCCAATGAGCAACATCAGGGGAAGGTCTCAGCCTCTATGCTCTGTTGTTGGCTCTCCAGAGGAGCTGGTTGGCCATTGGGTGAGACAGGATGCTGGACTAGATGGACCACTGGTCTGATCCAGCAGGGCTCTTCTTATGTTCTTCTCAGGGGAAGGTCTCAGCCTCTATGCCCTATTGTTGGCCCTCCAGAGGAACTTCTTGGCTGCTGTGTGAGACAGGATGCTGGGCTAGATGGACCACTGGTCTGATCCAGCAGGGCTCTTCTTATGTTCTTCTCAGGGGAAGGTCTCAGCCTCTATGCCCTATTGTTGGCCCTCCAGAGGAGCTTCTTGGCTGCTGTGTGAGACAGGATGCTGGGCTAGATGGACCACTGGTCTGATCCAGCAGGGCTCTTCTTATGTTCTTCTCAGGGGAAGGTCTCAGCCTCTATGGCCTGTTGTTGGCTGTCCAGAGGAATTGGATGCCCATTGTGTGAGACAGGATGCTGGACTAGATGGACCATTGGTCTGATCCAGCAGGACTCTTCTTATGTTCTTCTCAGGGGAAGGCCTCAGCCTCTATGCCCTGTTGTTGGTCCTCCAAAGGAGCTGGTTGGCCACTGTGTGAGAGGGGATGCTGGACTAGATGGACCACTCATTTGATCCAACAGGGCTCTTCTTATGTTCTTCTCAGGGAAAGGTCTCAGCCTCTGTGCCCTGTTGTTGGCCCGCCAGAGTAACCTGGTTGGCCACTCTGTGAGACAAGGTGCTGGACAAGATGGCCCACTGGTCTGATCTAGCAGGGCTCTTCTAATTTTCTCATCAGATTTTGGATGGATCCCTCCACAGGATTCCATTCCAAAGGTTGCACTATCTGCCTCACATTTTCATCTCTGTGTGACAAAACAAAACATTGTTGGTCAATATCTGTGTGCCTCTTGGAGCACTGGATATTTGTCCATAGGTTTTCTAGCTTCCAGCCCTCCCAGAAGGCTGTATTTCAATCAGCTGATACCACCAATGTCTCTCTGCACAGAAATACTAGAAGGGCCCAAGGGGAATGTGTATCCTCCCTCAAAAATTGCCGATACCTGTGTAGGGAACCTTAACTATTGACTGGCGAAAAGTATGGTACCCTATTACCCAGCATGCAAAGCCGAAGCGTCTGAAGTAGAATCTGTGGAGAACGTTCCCCTCTCTTCTCTTTCCTTCCTTCCCAAGGGCTCAGCTTTGTTAATTCAACCAGATTGATTCCCAAAACCCAATAACAAGCTTGCCCCCCCCCCCCATTTCTAACTAGCCGGGTCTATCAGTTTCTACAAGCCGGGTAAACGTGGCTGTCCCACGGTTCACCGGAATCTCTGGCGGTCCCTGAAGTTGCCCAGATATCTTTCCCTGTCTTTCCAGAAAAATCTTTTCTCCTAAACCTTTCACTCTACTGCCACCTTGTGGGAAGCGGGAACCCTCTTTAACATTTTTTTTTTTTTTTAAATGCATAAGTCCAGATAACATAGGCCTCTGTGAGATCTCAGTGGGTCAGTTTGAGGAGAAAAACAACATAAATTGTCCATTTATTTTGGCTCCCTGGTCCCAGCAGCTGTATGGGTAAATTAGGGCTCCCAGCTCTGGGTTGGGAAATCCCTGGAGATTTTGAAGGTAGAGCCTGGGGAGGAGGACAGGGTTTGGGGAGGGGAGAGACCTCAGCAGGGTACAGTGTCCTGGGGTCCACCCTCCAAACCAGCCTTTATTCTTGGGGATCTGATCTCGGTCATCTAAAGATCAATAGCGGGAGGTTTCTCAGGTGCCACCTAGAGGTAACAGCGGAAAGAAACCTACTTTTCGAGAGTCTTGAAATGGTTCAGATAGAATTGTCGCAACAGTTCCAAGAGAGAATTAAGGTCATGCAAACAAATGAAGACCTTTTTTGGGGGGCGGAGACAGTCCATTCTCCGCTCTCTGGGAACGGGGAACCTGCACACATTCCTGAAGAAGTTCTCAGCCTCTTCGTAAACGCCTGAAGCTGCTGGTAATCTGATTGAAATGAGATCCGTGACAGGCAGCCTGTATGTTTCCATTGGGTTGGGTGTGGGTAAGGGGTGGAGGAATTCCCCTCAGCCACTTCGCCAGCAGGTAATGATCAGGGTTGCCAACTCTGTGTTGGGAAATTCCTGGAGACTTGGGGGCAGATCCTGGGAAGGGTGTGCTTTGGGGAGGTGAAGGCCCTCAGCAGGGTGCAGTACCATAAAGCTCACCCTCCGAAGCAGCCATTTTCTCCAGGGGAACTGATCTCTGTAGTCTGGTGCTCAGTTGTAATTCTGGGAGCTCCCCAGGCACCACCTGGAGGTTGGCAACCCTAAGATGGATACCTCAAGAAGCTTCCCTTTCCCCTCTACAGGTCATTTCAGAATATTGATTTTGATGGAAAATCCCTCTCCAACCCTAAGGCCTTTTTTTGCCGTATTTGGGGAAGGCCCTGCCAAGGATCTAGGGTCACCGGGCTGAGCTTGGCAACTGCTGGGAGGATGGCGGGTAGGGAAATGATGATGTGGGAACCGCATCACCAGTGTGATGATGTCACTTCCGGGAAATACGCAGAAGTGTTGGTGGTAGTTCTAGGAATCGCCAACGGAAATGACAGCATTGCATAGGCGATGCCGGTGAGATTTTTTAATTTTTATTTTATTTAAATATTTAATTTTTAGTTTGCCCCCGTGCTGTCACTCCACATGGCGGCGAGGAATAGGAATTTGAGGCGGGGGGACCAGGGGTTTGGTGACCTTACAAGGACCCTTTTCACGCCAAGTGTGCGGGGTCCCCGCACAGGCAAAGGACAGGTTCCGGAGGCCTAAGAGAGTCTGTCCTGGTTTGCCCACTACCGTAGTCTAATCCATGCATGATTTTTAGAAACAAAAGTATTTATTATTTATTTATTTATTCTTCAAATTTATATTCCGCCCTCCCCACCAACGGGCTCAGAGCGGATCACAACCAATCATTAGGTCATTCAGCATCACAGAAAACAATAATAGTTAATAAAGGTAAAGGTTCCCTTGCTCGAAAGCCAGTCGAATCCGACTCTAGGGTTGTGGCGCTCATCTCCGTTTCAAAGCTGAAGACCCAGCGCTGTCCGAAGACGTTTCCGTGGTCATGTGGCCGGCATGACTGAACACCAAGGCGCACGGAATGCTGTTAGTTAATAGAAACACATTAAAATGAAAATTCGAAAACGGATTGCACCAGTTGTTGCACAGTCTCCAGTACTGGTGCCGCTGGACTCTAAATTTGTTTAATCTGGGCTGTGCGGAATTGATGTCTTCAGCAGGGGAGGCCGACCTTTTAAGTGGATGCCATAGGCCCTGAAGCATGGTAAGAGGTCCTGCAGAATGGTAAGAGGCCCTGATCTCTCACGGGAGCACGTTCCACCAGGCCGGGGCCGGGGCAGAGAAAGCCCTGGTCAAGGCTAAATGGTTGTCCCTCAGTCCAAGGACAGCCAGCAGATCTTGATCAGGGGAGCGCAAGGCTCTCCGGGGCACATGTTTGTTTGTTTTTTTTCCATGAGTTTGCATATACATGCTGGTATTAGGGAAGTGTCTCCATGTCACAAATTTGTATCAGGCCCGGAGAAAAGACGCTCAGGTATGGATTCAGTCTGAAACACACCCTTTTCGGACCCAATATGATGGCACCCTGAAGACCAGGATTCTTCCTGTGGCCTAAGAACAAGTGGAGAATGTCTAAAACCGATGGCAGAATAAAAACAAGTTCATTGCTAGATGTTTTGCCAGGTCCCTTCTTTCTACGGGAATAAGACGCACACGCTCATCTATAGGGGCGTGCTTTACGAAAATTCCCCAGCCGAAATTTCTGAGCCGAAATTTAGGATGTCGCAGTGCTTTCGTGGAACAGCATTACAATTCCGGGATTCTCAGCGTAACAAAACCGTCATCCTGAAAAATCAGGGTTTTTCCCCCTGCGTTTGGGGTGTTTACCAATCCAGCAGCACCAAACCATGACAAAAAAGTAAAGCAATCTCTTTTTTTTTTTTTGGCCCCCCAAAGGGGATTTTTTATTTATTTGCATTTTATATAGACTACAAACTAAAGAAAAAAGGAGGGGGAACTAACACTAAGGGAGAAAGAAAAGCAAACCCACACTAAACTAAAAACCCAAGAGTAGGAGATCTTTCCACCCCGTTAGCATCTATGTTAGTACTACACAGTTAGCATACATGAATACCGCGAGTTCCTGTCTAACTTTCCTTATTTCAGAGTTAACTGATTAGTTGTTATGAGAGTATTCCAGAGTATCTCTCAAACTCGCTTCATAAAGGCCAATTTCAGAGTCCTTCTGCCTTTACTTAAGTTTCCTGTCCCTAAGTGCATAAGCTGGTCTTCGGGCATCAACGCCTTCTTCTGCCGCCAGGTCCTTGTCCGTCTCGGAGGGAACAGAGCCACTCGAACCAGTTTCGCTGTCTTCTTTAGTCCCCAGGTGACGTTTGAGAAATTCCTTGGCTTTAAACACAGAGTCAATCTTCTCTCTCTTATCATTCATCTTAAAGACCACTCCTTCTGGGATTCCCCATTTATATCCGATTTGTTTGGAAAGTAAAGCAATCTCATCAGGGCCATGCCCCAGACTCCACCAAACTTCTTTTTGTGCGAAGTGTCATGGAGGTACACAAGGATAACGGAAAGTGACAGGGGAACAAACGGAGAGAGCTGAAAAGTGCAGCCGCCTGAATCAGGCCCATAGCCACGGGGGGAAGGGGCGGGCTCACAGGGGTGACGCCCCCTTCCAAATATGGCACGTACCCTCACCAAACAGCTTCTCTATGGCCTGGCCATGCACCATGCTCTCAAAAGAACTGGGTGGGTTCTGAATGCACGAGATCACACTTTGAGAACAAGACGGGATCACCCCATAAAGGTAGCATCGATAGAATGTGACAACGTCCTTGCTCTACCAATTGTACAGTGTGTACCCCCAAACACCCGTCACATTGTACATCTCTCTCTTTCTCTCTCTCTCTGCTTCTGAGACACCCCTGCCCAGCAGGCAGACCAGGGCAGAGATGGATGGGTTTCCCAGGTCAAACTAGAAACCAGGAGATTTCGTTATTCTAGGTTTTCTGTCTCTGTGTTGATCCCCACATTTTGCATCCACGCTTTGCCCTGAACTCCAAAGCTATTTCTCCTTTCCTTTCTTTATTAGCTTCATTAACCAGAGGTCTTAAGCCAAATGTACAAACAGCTACTATAAAACAAAAAAAGACTATTTCTCATGGTTGGTAGCAGGCCCAATAGGTATGGAGTACAACATCTCTCCTAAGAAACTGCATGGCCTGCTCAGTGTTGGCTCTGGACCACAATGCAGCAGAAAGTGTTATGGTACATATACGCCATCACTCTGTGCCCACAGTTCGTTCCATCCAGTGGCTAGCACCTGGCAGGAGATAGGGGGCCAGGACTAGGCGTCACTTCTGGGGCTAACACGGAAGTGACATCAAGCTGCTCTAGGATTTAGTGGAAACTCTATGGTTTTACCATTAAGTTTCCACTGAATCCTAGAGTGGCGTAATGTCACTTCCAGGTTCACCCCAGAAGTGATATCTCACTGTCAACATGAAAGGTTTTTTTTCTTCTTTCTTCCCTCCCCCTATTGCCTACCGAGTGGTGGCAAGGCTCGGAGGTTGCCAGGCAACCCTGGATGAAGTATCTCTGCTGGGGACATTGTGTGTTCTACATCTGCTTTTTGTTGTTGACATTGTTGAGATAGGAGAAGGGGAGGTTTGAAGACCCTGGAGGTAGCTCAGGGGTAAGGATAAGCCAGGAGGTTTTGCCAGGAGATATTAATTCAATATAGTTGCTTTGCTTACGAAAGACTTTGAATTAGGCCTGGTAATAAAGCCTACTGCCTCTGAACATAGTGCTGTGATGTTTTTGCTATGAACATGCTTTCCAAGGGGTCCTCTACACAGGATGTGGTTATGAGGTGCATGATTATTCATCGGTGTGAAAAAAGGACTTGATCTATTGCCAAGTTTGACTACTATGAGGCAAGAAAAGAAATCGGGCAGACTGGAAACCGGGAAGACGGTTTGACAACATTGGCTTGAAGTTGATTGCAGAGGTAAATAATGTTGCCTTCTACTGCCCCCTTGCTGCTGGAGGGGGCAACTACATCTGATGAACAGTGAACCTCTTGGCCTAGCCGGAATCGACCGGGGGAGGGGGGGCGCTGCTAGAAACATCACTCCACGGCCAGGCTAGATGGCCTCAGTGTACGAGAGCCGCTCAATTCATGCCTCAGTTAATTGCTCGGATGTGGAGACTCTCCACGGATGGGACAGTCAGTGGCAGCTCAAGGAAGCGTGAGAATAAAACGGCTGATGTTGTAGTGCCCCCTGTGTAGATCTATGGTGCGGCCTCATTTGGAATACTGTGTACAGTTCTGGTCACCGTATATCTCCAAAAGGACATTGCAGAGCAGGAAGAACTGCAGAAGAGGGTAACCAAGATGAATAGGGGGTTGGAGCCCCTTCCCCTCCCTTGCAAACCCTTGTAGGAGTAATGTTCAGTTTTGCAAACAACAGAGCTCTGCAATAATGTGGGATGGTAAAATAGTACATATAGAGGGGTAAAGATTTTGGGTAAGAACCCCCCCCCCAAACTAGGGGTGAGCTTGTGGCTTGGGAAGGCTTGTGGCTTGTAAGGTCAAGCACAAGAAGAGAAGAAGAAGAGATTGGATTTATGCCCCGCCCTTCACTACCCAAAGGAGTCTCAGAGCGGCCTACAAACTCCTTCCCCTTCCCCTCCCCACAACAGACACCCTGTGAGGTAGGTGGGGCTGAGAGAGCTCTCTAGAGAACTGCTCTTTTTTCAAGAACAGCTCTTATCAGAACTATGGCTTGCCCAAGGTCATCCAGCAGGTGCAAGTGGAGGAGTGGGGAATCAAACCCGGTTCTCCCAGATTAGAGTCCACACACACTACACCAAACTGGCTCTCACACCAAGCCCGCTGTTAAGCCACTGTCTTGATGTTCCCTGGACCAGCCAGGGTCTGAAGAATTCAATTCTGAGAATTCCTACCGGTGGGCTGAAATTAATCCTTTCTCTCATGGGCGTCTAAATCTAGACGTCCCCAGTGAGTTAAGACACAGGAGCCCTACATCAGTGCTTCTTAGCATGTTGCCATTTCCCCCTGCCAGTGGCCCTCCACGCCCTGCGGAATGCAAGAAGATCCCACGGAACATTGGCTTCATCTGGGAGCTGGTTGCAAAGGGTAGGAGCCACAACCAAGAAGTCCCTGGAGGAAGATAAATGGGTAATCTGGGGGCCAGGTACCTGCAAGAAGCCTGGAGATGCTGACAGGAGGGGGTATGGGGGGTTAACTGGAAGAGGTGGTCCCGCAGATATGAAGGCCCCAGACTGTTAAGGACTTAACAGCTTAAAGGCAACACCTTGAACTGGCCTTGGACACTAATTGGGAGCCAGTGCAGCTACTACTGCAAAATGGAGACCAGGTCAACAGCCTGGCACCTGCATTCTGGATGCCCTGCAGTTTCCGAAACACCTTTATTTATTTAAATACAGAAAGCCAGTTTGGTGTAGTGGTTAAGAGCGTGAACTCTAATCTGGGAGAACTGGGTTTGATTCCTCATTCCTCCACATGCAGCTGCTGGGTGACCTTGGGTCAGTCACAAGTTCTCTCGGAGCAGTCCTTGAAAGAGCTCTTTCAGCCCCATGTACCTCACAAGGTATCTTTTCTTCTTCTTCTTCTTCTTCTTCTTCTTCTTCTTCTTCTTCTTCTTCTTCTTCTTCTTCTTCTTCTTCTTCTTCTTCTTCTTCTCCTTCTCCTTCTCCTTCTCCTCCTCCTCCTCCTCCTCCTCCTCCTCCTCCTCCTCCTCCTCCTCCTCCAATATTGATATACCTACCTTTCTCCTTGCCAAGCTAGGGACCCAAAGCAGGTAACAGCAATAACATAAAATACAAATAAACTATAGATAACCAGAGAGTTAAAAAACCCATCAAAACAAGACTCCGAAAGCACATTAAAACTGCATCAAAATGCATTAAAACCCCATTCGAAGATGCCAAAGTCAGATCTGGGGACCTTGATCTACTTGGAGAGCCTCTGATGCTCACACAAAGCTTCGTATGCGTAGGGCTGTGAGTGACTCTATGTGAGCTCCACACACAGCCGCTCTCAGGTTCAATGGGCTCCTTCCTCAGACATCCTGCCAGTCCTAAAACTGTAGTGTAGTGGTTAGACTGTCAGATTAGGATCTGGGAGATGCAGGTTGAAATCCCGACTTTGCCAGGGAAGATTTTTGGGTGACCTGGGGCCACTCCCTCCCTCTCAGCCTGACCTACCTCGCAGTGTTGTTGTTGTGAGCAGGGCTCTTTTTGTAGCAGGGATTCCTTTGCATATTAGGCGACACACCCCCAATGTAGCCAATCCTCCAAGAGCTTACAGAGCTCTTCTTACAGGGGCTACTGTAAGCTCTTGGAGGATTGGCTACATTAGGGGGGTGTCGCCTAATATGCAAAGGAGTCCCTGCTACATAAAGAGCCCTGATTGTGAGGCTAAGATGGAGGACAGGAGAATGATATTCAGCTACTTTGGGTCCCTCCTGAGGAGAAAGGAGGGGTATAAATGAAGCAAATAAAGGAATAAATCTGGGCATGTTTTTGCTCTATAGATGCCAGACTCCGGTTGTGGCCTGGGGATCTCCCAGAATTCCAGCTCATCTCCAGACTACGGGGATCAGTTCCGCTGGAGAAAATGGATGCTTTGGAGGGTAGACTCTACTATATGGCCTAATACCCCACTGAGGTTCCTGTCCTCACCAGAATCCACCCCAAATCTCCAGGAGTTGAAGAAGAAGAAGAAGAAGAAGAAGAAGAAGAAGAAGAAGAAGAAGAAGAGTTTTAATGTTTTAATGCTTAATGTTAATGTTTATGTCTAAATGTTTTAATCTTTGTATATGGTTTTACGGTACTGCGTACCAACTAACATGAGCCACCCTGAGCCTGCTTGCGGGGAGGGCAGGGTATACATTGAAATAATAAATAAATAAATAAATAATAAGAGGAGGAGGAGGAGATTGGATTTTTACCCACCCTTCACTACCCGAAGGAGTCTCAGAGAGGCTTACAATCACCTTCCCTTCCCCTCCCCACAACAGACACCCTGTGTGGTAGGTGGGGCTGAGAGACCTCTCTCGGGAACTGCTCGTGAGAGAACAGCTCTGAGAGAACTTGTGCCTGACCCAAGGTCACGCTGGCAGCTGCATGGGCAGGAGTGGGGAATCAAACCCGGTTCTCCCAGATTAGAGTCCGTGTTCCGAGCCACTACAACAAACTGGGTCTGGAGATGGCAACCCAATCCTCCACTCTCCACTGGTAGCTGGGGTCACACACAGACACGCATATATATATATAAATGATATGCTAAGCAAATGAAGATGAAGAAAACTCATCTCACCCCATAATGGTGGTTTCTTTGGGACGGGAGAGGACGCTCTCAGTGTTCGTTTCTCTTGAAACGGGCACTAGATGGCAATGCCTGGTGACCGATTTGGCCATGCTTATATAAACAAAACAAATCACTTAATTTGTTTCGGGGTTACCCAGCGCCCCGCACCTAACAGGAGAGGATTTGCGAATTCCTAGAACAAACACGGCACCGTCGACACCAAATTACATCTCAATCAACGTTAAAAGGCAACTGACATTTCCCTTTTGATTTATGGATTAACCTTTACATCTAATACGGTCTCACATTTATTTTGTATTCATCAGTTCCGGGTATAGCAGCAACCCCGGAGTTCATTGGAAAGGACTGGCTAAATTAATAGCTTTCTCCCCCTCCCACCCCCCTCTCAACCTCGGTAAAGGCAGCTAATGAAAAGTCCCTTTTGCACAGTTGATGGATGCTCATATTTACACAAATAAAGTGCGCCATTATGCGGGACAAATACCACGGAGATCCTGGGGTCTTTCTGTGGAGATTAGCAAAACGTGAGCACGTACCAGAGTGCTCTTTCTTAATGCAAATGCATGACTCCTGTGAGCAAAGTCAATTCCGGTTTGCTCGTTTATCTATCCTAAGATTTTCTTTTACTTGGGTGCGGTAATGTTGCCAACTCCAGTTTGGGAAAGTCCTGGAGATTTGGGGGTGGAGACTGAGGAGGGAGCGCAGCAAACTGTGATGTCGTTAAGTCGATCCTCCAAAGCAGCCTAACGAAGAAGCAGTGGCGGATTAACCATTTATGTGCAGTGGCGGATTAACCATTAAGCGGGCTAAGCACGTGCTTGGGGCGCCGGGGCCAAAGGGGGCACCACAAAGTTGGGAAAAGGGTGAAAAAATGTAAGAAAATGCCTTTCAGGTCACGAATATCTGAACTTTGATACATTTAACTTGTGGAATATTAAAATAGACGTTTTGTAGAACTCTATGTAGCCAAGGAGCTGCGGTGGCTCAAGTGGTTAACTGCAGGCTGTGGAAGGTCAGTAGTTCAGCAGTTCGAGACCCGGGTGCCGCAAGACGGAGTGAGCTCCCGTCTCTAGTTCCAGCTCCTGCCAACCTAGCAGTTCGAAAGCAAGAAATTGCAAGTAGATAAATAGGTACCACTTCGGTAGGAAGGGAACAGCGTTCCGTGCTCCTTGGTGTTTAGTCATGCCGGCCACATGACCACGGGAACGTCTTCGGACAGCGCTGGCTCTTCGGCTTTGAAACGGAGATGAGCACCGCAACCCTAGAGTCGGATTCGACTGGCTTTCGAGCAAGGGAACCTTTACCTTTACCCTATGTAGCCAAAGCTTGGCTTAGTCTGTACAGTATCTTGTGTTATCACAGGAATAAATTTTTGCATTGCTGCAACCTGCATTGTCTATCTGGTCAGACAGGTCAACAACTAAAACGGACTGGGGTCAGTGTGGAAAGGAGGGGGGCACCCAGATTGTTCAGTGCCTAGGGCACCAATGAGTCTTTTTTTAAAAAAAATATTTATTTATAGATTTAATAACATGTTAAGACTATTTGTGACAATAATACATACTGTGTTCCAGATCTTGGAGTTAACGACTACACAGTCTTTTCATACCATTTATAAACTCTGTCCCATCAGATAGAGCTGCCAAATGTTATAAAGATGCGTCGAAAAACTGCTGGAGATGCAAAACCAATGTAGGTCCATTTTTTCACATGTGGTGGAGGTGTGAAAAGATGCATAAATTTTGGCAAGGTATCAAACAGCTAATAACAGAGAGAATGGATATAAATTTACAATTGTTACCCGAAATATATCTCTTGAACATTATACCAGATTGTTACGGGCACTTTGATGTATATTTGTTGACATATATTCTTACTGCAGCTAGAATTCTTGTAGCAAAATGTTGGAAATCCGAGAAATTACCCTTTAGAGAGGAACTGGTAGGAAAATTATTTGAAATTGCGGAAATGGATAAGCTTAATATTACACTTCAAGGAAAAGATGATAAGATTTTCCAAAAAAGATGGCACCAGTGAGTCTTAATCTGCCCCTGTTTATGTGCCGTCATACAGGACAAATCTCCCTGATACCCCGAGGAGTCCCTCATACCTATAGGACTGGCTTTCCCATAACAAGCCTCCGGCACTCCCTTTGCTCATCCTCTAGAGGTCAATTGCAGGTGCTCAACCCCCCCAGGAAGGCTTGGTTAGTGGCCCCTTCCCTGGGGAATGCGCTCTCGGGCGACTCTCGGGCCCTGCCCTGCCGGACTCGTTGACTTTCTGCGGGGCATGCTAGGCCAAATTGCTTAGATTGGCTTTTGGAGGGTTTCATTTGGGCTGTTTTTCTGGTGGTATGGGGCTAGCCACGTATTTTAACAGTTTAACATTTTAATGTTAACGTTCTATATTTGCTTTTTGGTGGCTTTTAACTGCTTCGTATGGTTTTAATGTCGCAGGTCACCGCGAGACCCTTTGGGCAAGTGGCGACTAAAAAATCTAATAAGCGGACAAATGAACAAGAGCTGCTGCCAGGCTGAGTAGACGATACTGATCATGTTGGACCAGAAGATGGTCTGAATCTGTAGAGTTCGTAGAATCTGTAGAGAGCCAGTTTGGTGCTGGGGTTAAGTGCGTGGACTCTAACCTGGGAGAACCGGGTTTGATTCCCCACTCCTCCACTTGCACCTGGCTGGATGTCCTTGGGCAAGCCATACTTCTGACAGAGCTGTTTTCTCAAGGACAACTCTGGAAAGAGTTCTCTCAGCCCCACCTACCTCACAGGGTGTCTGTTGTGGGGAGGGGAATAATAAAATTGGCTTCCCTTAAAGGCTTGCCGTCGGAACTACTGAGAAAAGTGAGATGTTCTGTATACCCTGAATAGTATTGTAATGGTATTATGCAAGTCCGGTCTAACCAAAAGCTCAAACTGTGGTTAGTTTAGATCCCAGATTTGTGGATCCTTATTTGTGCTGCCCTAGAGAACCGAAGGAGGTACTAGAAACGTGCTTTACTTCTCAGATGTTCCTTGTAGAAAACAGAATGTTTACATACCTCATTTGGCTTCAGACCTTCTGTTGGTTGTCACGTCGAGGAGCAAAACAGCTCCACATGTTGTTCTGGCAAGTCCTTGGTTCACGCCGATACGGAAGAGATACTGCCATAGCCTCTGCTCTCACCGTCCTCCCTCTTTTTTTTCAAATTGACGATGGAAAGCAGCAGGTCATGGTGGTCTAAATAAGGTCTTCCAACCAAAGGTCAAATTATTAGGAAGGGAATTGAAAACAAATTAGCTAGTATCATCATGCCCCTGTATAAATAATTGGTGCGACCTCATTTGGAATACTGCGTACAGTTCTGGTCACCACATCTCAAAAAGGATATTATAGTATTGGAAAAAGTGCAGAGAAGGGCAACTAGAATGATAAAAGGGTTGGAACACCTTCCCTATGAAGAAAGGTTAAAATGCTTGGGGCTCTTCAGCTTGGAGAAACGACGGCTGAGGGGTGACATGATCAAAGTTTATAAGATTATGAATGGGATTGAGCAGGTTGAGAAAGAAGTACTTTTCTCCCTTTCTCACAATACAAGAACTCGTGGGCACTCAATGAAATTGCTGAGCGGTCAGGTTAGAACAGATAAAAGGAAATACTTCTTCACCCAAAGAGTGATTAACATATGGAATTCACTGCCATGGGAGGTGGTGGCAGCTACAAGCATGGACAGTTTCAAGAGGGAATTAGATAAACATATGGAGCAGAAGTCCATCAGTGGGTATTAGCCACAGGGTATAGATGGGAACTCTCAGTCTGGGGCAGGTGATGCACTCTATTCTTGGTGCTGGAGGGGGCAGCAGTGGGAGGGCTTCTAGTGTCCTGGCCCCACTGCTGGACCTCCTGATGGCACTTGGTATTTTTGGCCGCTGTGTGACAGAGTGTTGGACTAGATGGGCCATTGGCCTGATTCAACATTGGCTTCTCTTATGTTCTTATGTTCTTATGTTCTTATGGATTCAGTTCTAGACAGTGGCCCCGGTCACATGCCGAATTTGCTGCGGGAGAGCCACGATTGGATGGCGGAGTTTCCGGGTGTGATCACACCACAACATCTGGGAGGCGTAGCACTCCTGTGGCCAACCCGTAGCTTCCCACCGGAGGCGTAGCACTCCTGTGGCCAACCCGCGGTTTCCCGCCAAAAATGTGGAGTAAAAAGCTACCTCCTCGAACGTACTAGCAAACGGTTTGCCACGGGCTGCCTCCGGACTCCCTCAGTGTGATTGCACTGGCATGCGCTTTTCCCTCAGGCCCCTCGTTGACGTGCAGGCGCGGAGGGAAGGAACTGTGGCATGCCGCCGACATGTGGGATTGCGTTCTGGTGGCTCTAATTGTGGCGCTGCAAATAGCCCCACCTCCCCCCCCCGCGTTATCCGGCCCGTATGACCGGGGCCAGTGATTCAAAAAGGTCCCCCATCCAGTACATTCTAGGGCTGCCAACCTCCAGGCAGTGACTGGAGCTCTCCTGGGGTTATAACTGGGATTATAACAGGCGACAGAGATCAGTTCCCCTGGAGAAAATGGCTGCTTTGGAAGGGGGGCTCTGTGGCGTGAGACCCCATCGATGTCCTTCTCCTCTTCAAACCTTGCCCTCCTCAGGTTTCGCTGCCAACATCTCCAGATGTTTCCCAATCTGGAGCTGGTAACCCTAAAACATTCCTAGAATTAAACGTACTTTAGCATAGTCTTACATCCGCGGTTCCACAGCCCTGCTTGACAGACCAAAGATACATCTAGCCTAACATCTTGTTGCCCTGCAGTAGCTACGGTTGCCAACTGGCAATCCCTACATCGAAATATTACCACTCTCATGATGGCACTATGCCACTTCCAGTGGAAACCCAGAAGTGATGTCACATCTTTCTAGGAATCGCCAGACACTCTGTGGTTTCCCCATAAAATCTCCAGCAATTCCTAGAATGGTGTGATGTCACTTCTGGCTTTCATTTGGAAGTGATGTCACAGTGCCTCCCCGTCCCTCTGACTCCCCCATCTCCTTCTGGGGGACGGCCATTGGCTGGCAATCCTAGCAGTGGCCAATCAGAAACAGGGTTGCAGGATGAGCTCTATGGGGAAGTGGAAAACAGGGCAGGAATGGGTGAGAGGTTACAAGGATGGCATGCCAACCCCTTTCAAGGTGGGTGGGCAATTTCTCCAGGTCCTTTCCTTCCAAGCCAGGAATATTGGAAGAAGAAGAGGAGGAGGAGGAGGAGGAGGAGGAGGAGGAGGAGGAGGAGGAGGATTGGCTTTATTCCCCACCCTTCACTTGGAGTCTCAGAGCGGCTTACAAACTCATTTCCCTTCCCCTCGCTGCAACAGACACCCTGTGAGGTAGGTAGGGCTGAGAGAGCTCTTTCCAGAACTGTCCATGAGAGGACAGCTCTGACAGAACTATGGCTTACCCAAGGTCATCCATCAGCTGCAAGTGGAGGAGTGGGGAATCAAACTCGGTTCTCCCAGATTAGAGTTCACGCACTTAACCACTACACCAAACTGGCTCTCTGAGGAGTAAATTCAGTACTTAGGATTTACTGAGTGCTTCATGGACCATCTCACTGTCTCCTCCTCCTCCTCTTCCTCCACACCGGTTTGGTGCGAGAGCCAGTTTGGTGCAGTGTTTAAGTGTGCAGACTCTAATCTGGGAGAACTGGGTTTGATTTCCCACTCCTCCACTTGCAGGTGCTAGGTGACCTGGGGCAAGCCATAGGTGTGTCAGAGGTGTTCTTAAAAAGAGAAGTTTCTGTCAGAGCTCTCTCAGCCCCACCTACCTCACAGAGTGTCTGTTGTGGGGAAGGGAAAGGAGTTTGTAAGTCACTCTGAGAGTCTGAGTGAAGGGTGGGGTATAAATCCAATCTCCTCCTCCTCCTCCTCCTCCTCCTCCTCCTCTTCTTCTTCTCCTTCTTCCTCTTCCTGGAGATCAGTTGAGAACCAGCATAGTTCAGTGGTTAAACTGTTTAACTTGGATCTGACAGACCCAGGTTTGAATCCCCACTTCACTATGGAAGCTCGCTGGGTGACCTTGGGCGAGTCACATACTCTCAGCCTAACCTACCTCACAGGGTTGTTGTGAGGATAAAACAGAGGAAGAGGAGTGATGAAAAATGCTCTGGAACCCTATGGGAGAGAAAGGTGGGGTATAGATGGAGTAAATAAATAAATAGGTCGTAATTCTGGAAGATCTCCGGGTCCTGAGTTCGAGCCATCCGCTGTCAGAAGCTCAGCTCTTTCTCTTAGCTTCACGTGTGTGATTCAAGCTGCCTCGCCTTGAGCACGGGGCCCATTCGATACAGCAGGCCTTGCTTCTGAGGAAACACGCCCAGAATGGAGCTGCTGTCCTTGTATATCTGCTTGGCATTCATTCCAAAGCTGTGGGCAGTTGCTACCTCAGAAGGGAAAGTATCCCTCAACAATTTAGGTTTTGTGGGTCTGGGGCAGGCCTAAAACCCGGGAAGGGAATGAAGAACTCCATCCCGATTTCGTTCCTTTTCAGCAGGAACACGGGAGGTGATCCAGGGTTAAAACGGTGCTGCTCCTCCCGTCGCAAGAAACTGTTTTTAGTGGCAGGGGTACACGACCTCCCGTTGTTTACTATTAATCTCATCCCGCAAGTTTCAGCTCAGTGGATTCACAGTTTATTTTAATTTTGTTTCCCCCCCCCTTGCTTTCCCGAAGTAGCCTCAAGCTGAAAGAGAAGTAATTGCATTGGGGGGGAAGAGAGAGAGAGAGAGAGAGAAACGCAGACAAGAGCCGCTAATTTATAAGCCGCAGTATCACCGCCAAACAGGCGTTGCGTTTGGTTCAAAGGAAATAGTTACTTAGAGCAACAAAGGAAACCATGTTTTCATAATTTACACGGAATGTGTTTGGTATTTGGAGGGATGTTAAAAGATGTCATTTGGCGAATATTGGCCTCCGTTTTTTTAATTTTCGTCGGGAGCCAAACACAGCTGTAGGTAATATACAATGGCTTTTTTCTTTTTTAAAGAAAACTTTCCACACACACACACACCCACAAGCAACAACAACAACAACAACACTCTTTCTTGTGTCTTCTAAATGGCTGAATGCTTTCCTTGAAGTAGCTGCGGCGAACAGGCCGAATCTGCTTCTGAGGTAAACTCAGGCAATTATGTGAAAAGGTGAAGTGGCCGTCGAATGTGGAAACCTGGTAGGGCAGTGCAAACGGTCTTGTACTTCTTGGATAATCTTATCTATTAATTTTAAGCAGAATATTTACGTCATACCCAATGCTCCCTCTAAGCTGTGGGGTCTTGTGAGCAAAAACTGTACTTTGTGAGCTACTGGTATTAAAGTTGTGAGTGAGCGATTTGGCTACTGAATACATGAGTCTGCTCTGGAGCCCTCCTTCCTGAGCAGAGACAAAAATGTGTGAGCCAGAGGCTAAAAAACTGTGAGCTAGCTCACACTAACTCAGCTTGGAGGGAACACTGGTCATACCTATCCTAGGATTTCCAGCCTCAGGGTGGTGGCTAGAGATCTGTGGTTACAAGTGACCGAATATCAGGTAAACCTGTCATGTTAATGGTATGCGAAAGGAGTGCGGCTGCCTCCTTCCCTTCCTCTGATGTTTTCCACACAGTCTCTTATCAGGTCCCTGGCCTTGTTACTCCAGCTGCCGGAGCTTCGCTGGGAACTATAACGGTTCCTAGAATGTTTTGCTTATGAGCCTGCTAAAGCCTCCCACGCGTGTGATCTGTATCAATTGGCTTCTGCAGAAGGAGGGGTTGTTTGAATATAGTATAACCTAGTAGGCTGTGCTGTGTCTAGTCATTACTGACACAGAGAATGTACACGTGTCTTTAGTTCTGTTCCCTTATTAAACACTGTCTTCTGGAAGAAGCCCTGTGTGGTGTGACTGACTGAAGAACCTGACACCGACAGGCAACAGAGATCAGTGTGCCACAAAAATGGCCACTTTAGAAGGTGGACTCCGTGGCAGTGTTCCCTCTAAGCTGAGTTAGTGTGAGCTAGCTCACAGTTATTTTAGCCTCCGGCTCATACATTTTTGCCTTCGCTCAGGAAGGATGGCTCCAGAGCAAATGAGTTCATGCAGCTGACAAATTGCTTGCTCACAATTATAATGCCAGTAGCTCACAAAGTAGTGCTTTTGCTCACAAGACTCCACAGCTTAGAGGGAGCATTGCTCTGTGGTATTATACCACACTGAAGACCCACCCACCCCCAACCCCTGCCCTCCTCAGGCTCCGCTTCCCCAAATCTTCAGGTATTTCTCAGCCCAGAGTTGGCAACCCTGTGCCTATCCAGATGCCTGCCAAAGGTGATGAACTAGAACAAAAAAAAATTGAAAAAGACAGAAATGGTCCTATGAAATGCCATGGCCAATTTACAGCTTACACACATATATATATACTGAAAAATATACCACCATACCCGAAATGTATCATAGAATCATACGATCACAGAGTTGACTTCTAGCCCAACCCCCTGCTCAATGCAGGATCAGACTATAGCATCCCTGACAAGGGTTTGTCCAGCTGCTACTTCAAGACTGCCAGGGAGGGGGAGTCCTCTCCTCTGCTGCCGACAGCAACAGGTCCCCGCCCTCCTCCAAGTGACAGCCCTTCCGATACTTCAGGAGAACAATCATGCCCCCCCCCTTCGACCTCCTCTTCTCCAGACTAAACATTCCCAAGTCCCTCAGCCTTTCCTCACAGGGCTTCTTGGTCTCCAGCTCCGGATCATCCTTGTCGCTCTCCTCTGTACCCGCACCGTTCTGTCCCCATCCTTTTGGCCAAACGGCAGTTGCATCTGATCACACCGTGATGGGTTGAGCCCGCAGCGACGAAGGGAGGTTTGATCTTGCAACTGTGGGATGAATTACACTGGAGGGAATAGCCTCGCTTCCCCTCTGCTTCAACTGGCGTGTGTGACCGCAGCCTAAAAGGACCAGTTGGATAGCTGGAGCCCACGCTCAACGGCTTCCAGGTGGGGCCTGGAGTTTGCCTAGAATCGCGACTGATTTCCGTACCTACAGAGATCAGTCCCCCTAGAGAAAAAGACAGCTTTGACTTTGTAGCACCAAATCCCTGCCGAGCTTCTTCCCCAACCCAAACGCCACCCTCCCCGGGTACCACCCCCGGATCTCCCGGAACCCCCAGGCTGGAGTCGGCAACTCTAACTCGCGCTGAAAGTTCTAGCTGTAGAGTCTTACTGGTTCTGTGCATGGGCACCTTTCGGTGTCGTAGTAGAAAAAAAGACGAAGGTGGATGCATTGATCAATTTCCAAGGCATCAAGTGCAGAAGAATACTGCAACGTGGTTTCTTAGGTGACCCAGCGCCAAGCGTGGAATGATCCATTTTGTGAGCAATCGAGTGATATGCATGGAATGCGTGGGCCCTTCGAATTTATCATGGAATTTCCCAGAAGGCCTCTGATGGCTAGGACAAGTGGAACTCGGACCCTGATACCTCTTCTAACCTTACAACCGTACTCATCATCGCCAAGTGAAGCGGACGCTTCCCTGTTGCGCACATGGGAGGAGACATGCATGTGACTTGCCCAGGGGCTGTTGTGCCACTGTTAGATTTTGTTGGAATATACAAGGCCTATAGTGCACCGACTTGAAGATCAGATTCAGAAGCACAGCCTACAGGGGGCAGGAGAAGGACTGCTAGTTAGCATAGCTAGATCAGGGAACTCCCACAATTTCAAATTATCTCCTTCCTGTCTCCTGATTGGCTCTTTGGAGACTTCCTGCTCCAGCTGAGCCCGCCCCCCTTCGCTCCTGTCTCTCAAAGCAGTTAGTCAGTTAGTTAAGCCTCTCTCCCTCTCCTCTATGCCATCAGAGTTTATTTCTTCTTTAATACACTGCGTGTTTAAACTCTGCCAACAGATCCAAGTCCAGGAGCGTCCTAAAGACCAACGAGAATTTATAAGCATTCGGGAGTCAAAGCTCCCTTCATCAGGCATGAACAGGAATGGAGACCTCAGAGTCCTTTTATCTCAGGCAGAAGGCGGGAGGCATGTTGTAAAGGATGCTTGTAAAGGATGCAGAGGTACTCTGCATGTTGTAATCACAGAATCATAGAGTTGGAAGGGACCTCCAGGGTCATTTAGTCCAGCCCCCCAGCACAATACAGGGAATTCACAAATACCCCCCCCCATAACCACTGTTTCATGCCCAGAAGATGACAAAAAACCTCTAGGATCTCCAGCCAAACTGACCTAGAGAAAAATTGCTTCCCGACTCCAAAGTGACGATCGGAATTTTCCTGGGTGTGTAAGAAAGGGCCAAGAGAACTAAGCATTGAGGCAACCCTTCCTGCCCTCCCTCTCATGATCTTCCTAAGTTCACAGAATCCGCACTGCCGTCAGATGGCCATCTAGCCTCTGTTGGAAAACCTCCGAAGAAGGAGAGCCCACCACCTCCTGAGGAAGCCCGTCCCACTGAGGAACCGCTCCGACTGTCAGAAAATTCTTCCTCATGCTTGATTAGAGCAGAGAGGAAATACTTGGGGGGAACCAAATTAGCGTCTCTAATAAGCCCTGACCTGGATCGCCCAGGTTAGCTCCGTCTTGTCAGATCTTGGAAGCTAAACAAGGTCAGCCCTGGTTAGTATTTGGGTGGGAGACCACCAAGGGATACAAGGGTCACGGCATACAGGCAGGCAATGGCAAACTAGCTCTGAATATCTCTCACCTTGAAAACCTTATGGGATTGTCATAAGTCAGCTGTGAAAAGGTGAGTTAAAAATCCGCTATCCCTATTCAGTCCAGGGGGAGTTCATCATTTTGGATATTTATACCTCACTTTTCTCAGTCCTGGGAATCCAAACTGACTTACGGTTTCATCTCTCCCATCCTCCATTTCACCCTCACTGCAACCTTGTCAAGTAGGGTGGGCTGAGAACTGGCCTGAAGCCACCCAGCGACTTTCTACGGCAAAGCAGGGATTCAAACCTGGATCTTCCAGACCCTCCTTCAACATTCTAATCGCAACACCACTTTGGATGAGCACGCCCATGCAAACAGGAGCAAGAGAATTTTAACAGCCAATCCACATACAAAAGAACCTCCTCAGGAAACAGGAAACCTCCTTGGGAAACAATCCATAGACAAAAGAACCTCTTCAGGAAAGCTCCTCCATTAGCATGTTCATAGCCTGGAGAACTCCTACAAGATAATGACTCAGCCCTACCCCACCTTCTGGAGTAGATATAAATTACCTGCCTATCATTTTTCTTCTCACCTTGACACAGAGATAACTCCATCTCTCTGTGTTATATCTCTGAGGATGCCAGTCACAGCTCCTGGCAAAACGTCAGGTCCTACAATGCCAAGGCCACGGCCACACAACCCGGAAAATCTACAACAACTAAAGAAGCAAGAGAGTCCGATTGCCGGCAAAGTCTGGAAGCCCCCCCTCCCCCTTCCCTGTGAAAAGGTAATTTGCGTAAATTTACCCACGACCAATGTATGGCAGTGCCTCACAACTGCATTAATGGAAACCTGGTGATCCGTAAACCCTTGAGTGGTAGGCATTTCCTCAGGGGGCAATGCAATATTCATGTTAATATCAGCGATTGATCCAAGGATTTGCAAGAATGGCATAGAGTATTTAATTATAATTATGTTGGGGAATGGCTTTGTAATGGTGACGACATTTTGAATAAGGTCACATCTAGCCCTAACCCTCTTTATGTTGTCCCATATTAAATGCCATTCATTTTTTAAGGGCTTGGGAACCTTTGGGAAGTCATCAGACAACAATACAGCAGGTAAATTGAAAAAATGTCCCTTGGGTTTTTTTTTAGGCGTATGATTGATCTCCTTTGCAAACCAAACGTTCACACAGTGCGGCGGTACACCAATGCCGTTTCAAGTGCCGGGAGTACCGGGTGCTGTATCCAAGCCCAGAAATAAAGTGCGGGTCAAAATAATCAGTACATTAACATATATTAATTTTACTTGCTGTAGATTGATGCCGGCTTTCGATGTTAACCTTTACAAGTAAAACAAGTCATTTCAGTGGGGTTTTTCCCCCATTTGCCTTCTCAAAAGTCCAGGTGCAAATCTGACGTTACACCGTGGTGTAGACTTCATAATAACTAGAATTCCTGCGTTGATTCCCAGCACTGCAGGATTCATTGGAAAAGATGAGAAGCTTGCAGTCTCAAGAAACTTTGTTCTACAGAGTTCTCTTTGGGTCTCCTCTGTAAAAGGCAGGTAAAGTTCCGGGGTAGAAGTAAGCCAGTGCGAGTTGGTACGCGTGTGGCCAACAGGTATCTCCCCATCTTCTCCTTCCTCTGGAGAAATAACACCAACAAGAAATTAAAATTACTTTCACCCCTGCTAACACTGCACTTGAACCCTGGAAGTGGGGAAGAAGATGGGGTAAAGGATGTGACTAGCATTGCTGACTCCAGGTTGGGAAATTCCCGGGGACTTTGGGGTTGGAGCTCGGAGAAGGCGGGATTTGGGGAGGAGAAGGACCTGAGCAGGGTATGACGCCAGGGCTTTTTTTGTAGAAAAAGCCCAGCAGGAATTCATTAGCATAATAGGCCACACCCTGACAGCAGAAACTCATTAGCATATTAGGCCACACACCTGACAACACAGCTTATTAGCATATTAGGCCACACCCCGTGTTACCAGAAGTGTGGCCATCCAGCCACACCCACCCTTTGCTTCTTATTCTGTTTACCTTGTTTGTTGTCAAAACCCAGAACGATTTTTGGAGCAGGAACTCCTTTGCATGTTAGGCCACACAGCCCTAATGTAGCCAATCCGAATGAGTCTCTGCTGTCGGGTGTGGCCTATTATGCTAATGGGTTCCTGCTGGGTGTGGCCAACTCGGGAGCCAGCCAGAACGCCGTTCCTGTGCGTTCCGGCCCCCAAATAGCCCTGTATAACGCCATTGACTCCACCCTCCAAAGCAGCCATTTTCTCTAGGGGGACTGATCTCTACCATCTGGTGATCAGTTGCAATCCTAGAAAATCTTCAGGTCCCACCTGGAGGTTGGCAACCCTTGAGTGGAAGATCAGCTGCTTTCTGTATAGAAGGTCCCAGACCTGCCATTGCTTGTTGAGGGTTCTTAGCAGGCATTAGAATTGACCTTTCTCTGATTGAAGTCACAGGGCACAGCTACCAATCAGAATAGACAATATTGAGCTGGATGAACAAATGGTCTCTCTCTCTCTCGCTAAAGCAGAGTTGCCAGATCCAGGTTGGGAAACTCCTGGATATTAGGGGATGGAGCCTGGGGAGGACAGGGACCTCAGTGGGGTGCAACGCCATAGATTCCACCCTCCAAAGCATCCATTTTCTCCAGTGGAACTGACCTCTGTAGTCTGGAGATGAGCTGTAATTCCGGGGGATCCCCAGGTCCCACCTGGAGGCTTGGCATCCCAACTCTAAAGGCAGCTTCATCTGTTCATGCATGCTCCAGCTGGGAACAGCCACGTGGTGACTCTAACAGCCGTGTTGTGAGTTTAAATAATTTGTGGTTGAAACAGATACAATATTTTGGTGGGTGGAAAGATGAGTCAGGGAGAGACTTTAATAAAGTAATTGATTCTTGCATTAATTAAAAAAAGAATCGTAAATGCCCCCCCCACCTCTTCTTCCCTTCCCTGTAATTTCCTCTTCGTCCCCTTCCAGATGTGCCCCAGATGCAAACAGGGGACAGCAGCTTTCTTTCACCTGTCCAGGGGACGTGCTGCGGCTGCTGGGAGCCACTGTCTTTCTCCCTCTGGTGGTTTCCACGAAGTCCACTCAGGTAGGCCCAGTATTCACTGTTTCCTGTCCTTTACCTGGCGGAGGAGCCATGCTGTGGTGATGCGCAGGGCAGAAGTGGGTAATGAAACCGCCATAGTCCAGCTAGGGGCCGTGGAAACCGGTTTCTGTTGTGGGTCTTCTTAACCAGATGCAGAGCCCCGTGCATATCTGTGTGTGTTTCTGATGGCTTCTAAGCAATGCTCCCTCTAAGCTGTGGGGTGAGCATTGAAGTTGTGAGTGAGCGATTTGGCTACTGCATAAATGAGTTTGCTCTGGAGCCATCCTTCCTAAGACAAAAATGTGTGAGCTGGAGGCTTAAAAACTGCGAGCTAGCTCACACTAACTCAGCTTAGAGGGAGCATTGCTTGTGAGCAGGGCTCTTTTTTGTAGCAGGAACTCCTTTGCATATTAGGCGACACCCCCGTAATGTAGCCAATCCTCTAAGAGCTTACAGATCTCTTCTTACGGGGGCTACTGTAAGCTCTGGGAGGATTGGCTACATTAGGGGGTGTGTCACCTAATAGGCAAAGGAGTTCCTGCTACAAAAAGAGCCCTGCTTGTAAGTTTACAGCTGCCAACCTTCACGTGGTGGCTACAAATCTCTCACTATTATACCCGATCTCCAGGTGACAGACATCAGTTCCCCTGGAGGAAATGGCTGCTTTGGAGGGCAGACTCTATGGCATTGTACCCCGCTGAAGTCCCTTCCCTTCACCCCCCAAATCTCCAGGTATTTCCCAACCCAGAACTGGTAATCCTGTTGTAAATCGAGGTTATGGGGTGTAGAATGCTGTGGTATAGCTGGATTTTGTCAGATCTTGAAAGCTAAGCAGGGTCAGTACTTGGATGGGTGGACCACCAAGAAACACTCTGGAGGAAGGTGTGGGGGAATGGGCATGTGGCGGAGGCTAAAAAACTGTGAGCTAGTTCACACTAACTCATCTTAGAGGGAACACTAGGCGTGATTGCTGTCTTGAAGTATTTGAAGGGCTATCACTTAAGAGGAGGGCAGGGAACTGTTCCTGTGGGCAGCAGAGGAGAGGACTCGCAATAACGGGTTCAAATTAAGGGCGGGAAGGTACCGGCTGGATATTAGGGAAAACTTTTTTCCCAGTAAGAGCTGTTCAAGAGTGGAATCGGCTGTCTTGGGAGGTGGTGAGCTACCCCTCCCTGGCAGTCTTTAAGCAGCGGTTGGACAAACCTTTGTCAGGGATGCTCTAGGCTGAGCCCGCATTGAGCAGGGGGTTGGACTAGATGGCCTCTGTGTGGCCCCTTCCAACTCTGTGATCCTATGATTCTATGATACGTTACAGGTGGTATGGTGGTATGTTTTTCAGTATAGATCTTTTCAATGACAGCTGTTTCTTTTTTGGTGAATGCTACAGATCAACTCATTCCGTGCGCCTTGGTGTTTAGTCATGCTGGCCACATGACCACGGAAACGTCTTCGGACAGCGCTGGCTCTTCGGCTTGGAAACGGAGATGAGCACCGCAACCCTAGAGTCGGATTCGACTGGCTTTCGAGCAAGGGAACCTTGACCTTTACAGATCAACTAGAAACTGTCTTTTTATGGCTTATTTGGGATGCGGGTTCAGGTGGCTTTGTTTTGGGGAGAGCCCCCCCCATTCCACTCATGTCCATCAAACCACAGAATAAGATCTCAGTGGGGCTGAGCAAAACATGCCTTCTTTTATTTCGTTTTATATATATTTTTTTCATATTTTCAGTTTGCTTTCCACAGCGGGTTTTAAAGATCTGTTTCCGTTCTGTACGAAAACGGTAGGATTTTATACGCGACGTATACACTATTTGTACATACAATGTACCTCATGTCTCCATATCACATATGCATGATGTACGGTGGTGATAGATTGATGGCACAGATATTACATTTTATGGACGGAAAAGTCAGCGCGAGGAAGCAGGAAATAACGTGAAAATAAAAATCATGGTTAGGTTTAGACGGGAGAGACGTGGATTTAGAACATTTCCAGACTCTAAACAAGCACGGGATTTGAAATTATCCCTGTCTATCGGTAATGCTAAACGCATCTTTGTGAAGGAACTACCGGATCTCAGTCACATGTTTATAATATTCGTGTACATAGAAATGTACTGCCAACCTAGAAATAGAAACTCCTGCCAACCTAGCAGTTCGAAAGCAAGAAATGGCAAGTAGATAAATAGGTACCACTTCGGTGGGAAGGGTAACAGCGTTCCGTGCGCCTTGGTGTTTAGTCATGCCGGCCACATGACCACGGAAACATCTTCGGACAGCGCTGGCTCTTCGGCTTTGAAACGGAGATGTGCACTGCAACCCTAGAGTCGGATTTGACTGGCTTTCGAGCAAGGGAACCTTTACCTTTACCTTACATGGAAATGCTTTCAGTTCCATAGATTCTTTATCACTAGAATCTTGTAAAGAAAGACAGTGTCATTCCCATTTTGCAGACAGAAAAATGGAGACTGGAAATTTAACACCAGGTTCCCGGAGCGACTCCTTCGCTGAACTGAGAAAGTGGCTGTTCTGTCAAATGAATGCCGCTGGAATGGCTCTGAATTATTATTGTGCCGGCTGGAATATAAATGAGTTAGCAAGTTCAGGCTGAAATATTAGGGATTTCACCGGCTTTGTGGATATCAGCTGCCAGTCTACAGATCAATGGAACGAAAAGTCAGTTTCTAGTGTATGACTTCTTCTCCATGGAAGGAGAAGGGGATCCTAAATTTGGCCCATGTGTTTTCAACAGATAAACGGCCCCATGACATGAATAAACTGAAGGAAGGCTGTACCCAAATTTTCTCTCCTCCTTGTAGGATGATGATTAGAAAGGCCGACTTGCTACGGTCCGATGGAATGGAATCAGTCTGTGGACACAATGGATGGACATCTCTTTGTACCTTTGGAAACATTTGAAGAGGAAGAGGAGAGGAGGAGATTGGATTTATACCCCGCCCTTCACTGCCCAAAGGTGTCTCAGAGCGGCTTACAAACTCCTTTCCCTTCCCCTCCCCACAACAGACACCCTGTGAGGTAGGCGGGGTTGAGAGAACTTCTGACAGAAACTGTCCTTGAGAGAACAGCCGTGCCAGAGCTTGTGACTGACCCAAGGTCACATCAGCAGGTGCAAGTGGAGGAGTGGGGAATCAAACCCGGTTCTCCCAGATAAGAGTCCACGCACTTAACCACGACACCAAACTGGCTGAAACATAAAGATGGTGGTGGTGGGGGACAGCAAATAAATAAAATGGGTCTTCATACGTGCAGACCTGTGGTTTGGTTGTGCATTAGTATGCCCATGTGCTATGTGAACCTCTAGTTACAGAAGGACTAATTAAAAAAAAATCTCTAGTTAATCACCGGATATTTTGCACATGGAAGTCTGCATTCTTATTTTATCCCATAATACTAGTACTAGGAGACATCCAAGGAAGATGATGGGTGATAGATTCCGGATGAACAAGAGGAAAGACCTCATTTACTCAACGAGCCATTAAATTGTGGGACTGGCTGCCAGTGGATGTGTTGATAGCCAGAGATATATGAGGCTTTAAAAGGGGGTTAGACAGATTTATGGAGGAGATGTCCATCGATGGCAACTAGCCATGGTGTCTAAAGGAAACTTCCATGTTCAGAGGCAGTAAACCTCCGAATATCAGGAGGCAACATCAGGGGAAGGCTGTGGCCTCTATGCTTTTTTAGTGGGTTCCGGGGCAACTGGTTGGCCGATGGGTGAAATGGGATGCTGAACCACAGGTCTGGCCCAGCAGCTCTCATGTTCTTATGCGGCAGTTAAGAGTGGCGGATTCCAATCTGGAGAACCGGGTTCGATCCCCCACTCCTCCACATGCAGCTGCTGGGTGATCTTGGGTCAGTTACAAGTTCTTCCAGAGCTGTTCTCTCAAGACCAGTCCTTGAAAGAGTTCTCTCAGCCCCACCTACTTCACAGGGCGTCTGCTGTGGGGAGGGGAAGGGAAGGAGATTGTAAGCTACTCCGAGTCTCTGAGTGAACGGCGGGGTATAAATCCTCCTCTCCTCCTCCTCCTCAGTGCAAACTGACTGAAAGCGATTGTTTTGTTATGCCAGCATCTGTGTGATGTTAAGTGCGGTATCCATGTTAGGTCACATGGGTAAGCTTTTCTTAATTTAATGCCACCTTGACGTGGGAGCTTCTTGTGCGCTCCTATTTGGGCTTTTAACACATGAAGCAGGGGTGTGTGGGAAATTGTCCCTGTGGAAGCTGGGACAATACTGCATGAAAGAAACTTTTTGGGGGGATTGTGCTGGCAGCAGCTCCAGGGATCCTCACCTTCTATACAGACGGCTCGGGGACTCATGTGAGCTAAGAGCTGGCCCTCCATGAGCAACGTGGGTTGGGTGGACTTCAAATTAGGTGCAGACCTGAACCCCCCCCCCCACACACACTGAGTGTTCCGAGGAGGAGAAGGAAGAGGAGGAGGATGAGGAGGAGGAGAAGAAGAAGAAGAGGAGGAGAAGGAGGAGGAGGAGAAGAAGAAGAAGAGGAGGAGAAGGAGGAGGAGTTGGATTTATACCCCGCCTTTCACTCAGGGACTTCACCCGGGCCCCGTTCACACGGAGCATTTGCTCCGCTGAAGGCACGGTAGCCCTGCGGACTTTCCGTACGCGATCACACCAGCACATCTGGGAGGCGTAGGGCTCCCGTGGCCAACCTGGGGCTTCCCTCCGAAAACGCGGAGTAAAAAACTACTAGGGTCGAAGTACTAGTTTCTGGAAACCCCGGGGCAAAGGCCGGCATCTGATCGCGGGAGCACCAGTATACCACGGCATCCGACGCCCGCCCATGTCCCAGGGTTTCCAGAGGTTGTAAGTTTCCATGGGATGTGCACCAATGCCGAATGGCGCATGTGCACATGCAAGACACCCACCCACCCTTCAACGGCGCATGCGCACTTTGCTACAGTGCGGCTTGCGTGCTCTGCTGCACTGCTTTTTTTGCCTCGCTGTAGCAGCGCGGTGTGATCGGCGCTCGGCGCTGGAGTGTGGCAACCCGGTGGCCCGTGTGATCGGGCTACCACGCCTTATTTTGCTCCAGGGCGAACTGCCACGCCTCCCCCCCCTGCGTTTTCTGGCCCATATGACCGGGGCCCCAGATTAGAATCCTTATTCCCAAGCGGTAGCTCACCTGCTTCTCCCACTCACTGCTGTGACACTGGGTAGAGGTGGAACATCAGCCCTCTCTAACCCGTACTTCAGGGGATGTTGGAGAGATGGCCAAGCCCCAGCTGAACAGCACACCGTCTCATGTACCAGATTTGTTCCCGGAGATGTGGTTCCAGACAGGCCCTTGTTCTTAGGGTTGCTACGCAGAGGCAGGCAAATGGGCAAACCATCTCTGTTCTCTTGCCCTGACCTGGATACCGCAGGCTCGCCTGACCTTGTCACACCTTGGAAGCTAAGCAGAGTGCAGCTCACCCAGACCTGGATGGCCCCGGCTAGCTCCATCTCGTCAGATCTCAGAAGCTAAGCAGGGTCAGCCGTGGTTAATATTTGGATGGGAGACCATGGAGGAAGTCCAGGGTTACTACGCAGAGGCAGGCAATGGCCAACCACCTCTGCCCGTATCTTGCCTTGAAAACTCATCAGGCAGAAGTTATGGGGTTGGCATGGGTCGGTTGTGGTTTTGTGGCACTTGTAGACGCCTGAGTGGCCCGGATTGGCCCATTCTCGTCAGATGGGCTCTCTCTGACCTGGATGGCCCAGGCTAGCTTGATCTTGATTACATCTGGGAAGCTAAGCAGGGTCGGCCTTGGTTAATGCTTGGATGGGAGACCACCAGAGAAGTCCAGGGTTGCTACACAGAGGCAGGCAAATGGGCAAACCACCTCTGTTCGTCTCTTGCCCTGACCTGGATACCTCAGGGTAGCCCGATCTCAACCCATCTGGGAAGCTAAGCAGGGGTCGGCCCCAGTTAGAACTTGGATGGGAGACCACCAAGGAAGTCCAGGGATATTTTGCAGAGGCAGGCAACAGCAAGCCACCTTTGTTCACCTCTTGGCCTGAAAACCCTCCAAGGTCACCACAAGTCCATTGCAACTCGATGGCACTTTCCAGGCGCAGCAGCATGCATGAACAGTGGGTCAGATCCAACCTGTGGACTCTAATCCCATCTGCCTTGACCTGCAAAATGGGCATGATCCACCCATGAGCTCTTCCAGGGCCCTCCCATTTATTTATGAGATGTCGAGTACAGAGCTGCAGGAAGGTAGATTTTTCCATTCCAAAGAAGCCAGAACAAATCTGGTGCCGCCGTCCACAGATTCGGTGCCTGCTGTATTGATTTGTTCCAAGGGGGCTTCCAGAAATCAACTCCAGGATCTAAATGCTGAGCTGTCATCCTGAAGACCTCCCCTCCCAATCTGGTACCTTGGGTCCTGCCATCCATCTCTAACAATAGAAGGGGATTTCTGTCATGGGGGAAAGGGGGGAACATTTTCCACCAACTCACCTCCCCGCCCTTTGCCCTTTATGCAGTTCATGAGAGACTGCATACCTCCAGGAACAAACTTGGACAGGGGGGAGGATCAGCAGACTGCAGCCGGAGGGGGTAGAAGGGAAAGCCCAACTCTGTAAATTGAAGACCTGAGAAGAAGAAGATGAAGAAGAAGAGAAGGAGGAGGAGGAGGAGGAGGAGGAGGAGGAGGAGGAGGAGGAAGAGATTGGATTTATACCCCATCCTTCACTACCCAAAGGAGTCTCAGAGCAGCTTACAATCTTCTTTCCCTTCCCCTCCCCACAACAGACGCCCTGTGAGGTAGGTGGGAGGGCTGAGAGAGCTCTTTCCAGAACTGTTTGTGAGAGAACAGCTCTGAAAGAACTTGTGACCACCCCAAGGTCACACCAGCAGCTGCATGTGGAGGCGTGGGGAATCGAACCCGGTTCTCCCAGATTAGAGTCCACGCTCCTAACCGCTACACCAAACTGGCTCTCAGGAAGCCTGTATTTGAGTTGGCGTCAGGAAAAAGGGGGGGAATCTCCCAGCCTAAAAATGACATTCCCAACCCTTGCACAGAATCAGGGAGGATAGTAGTCAAAATAGAGTGCCGAACAGCTGTGGTATCAGAAGTCTACTGGATCCATTATCCCAGGGCTCTTTTTGTAGCAGGAACTCCTTTGCATATTAGGCAACACTGGGGATGTTTCGGCTTGGGAAAATGGTGTGGGAGGAAGGGCCAGATCCCCCTCTTCTGGCAGTGCAGTAGTTCTGAGTCAAATCGGGCTCCCGCGGGTTTTAGAAGTGATGTTCCTCACAGCCGCTGTGGGGAACCCTGAACCCAGACCTGACACACACAAGAAACATTGCGTCATTTTGGCCTGCAGTCTGGAGCATTCGCAAGAAGCCTCAAAGAAAAACATGACATAAAAAATGTGGAATATTAATGTAGTCGTGCAATGAAGGGACCCAGATTCAAATTCCTACCCAGTCGGGATGCCCCAGGGTGACCTTGGGCCAGTCATTCTTTCTCGGCCTAACCTACCACAACAAGCGGGTGAGAGGATAAAATGGAAGTAAGGAGAACTTGAACAGAATCAAAATCTAGCAGATAGATGCTCTCTCTGCTCCTCGCAGGTACAGAAAACAAAATTCCCGTTCTTTATGAGTACACACAGAGAGGAGTTGCTTGGGTTTTTTTTTTAACACGCTATGATTAAAATTTGGTAGGTACTTAGGCCGGTGAAATTGGTTTGTTGGCCTCATCCATCCCTGATGGACAGCAATTCCCGAAAGAAGAGTCGTGTGAGGTACCAATTCTTGACAAAAATAGAAATACTGAGGAAGGGGGAAGAAGTTATATAGCCGAAATGTCAGAAAATGGAGGGGAACGGAGAAACCCTTTGTTTTCTAACACCGCCGAGTTCCTAAAGCAGCGTGTGGGATGAGCCGTTAGGCTGCCGTGCCTCCTCTCCTGAGAAGGGTCGCGGGGAAAAAAAAGAAAAGAAAAGCAGACGGAACTCATTAAGCGACATACAATGACCGCCAGATGAAAACAAAAACTACACAGTAGCTCCCGTTTGGTCACCAAACCGACTTCACATTGTCCAAAACTGGAGGCTGATGTGCGGAGAATCCAAGAAAGGGAGTTTGTTGTCTTGCGCGTGATACGGAGACCTCAGCGCAGGCAGAGGATCTGGGGCCGACAGAATGTAATCAATGCTAAATTTAATTTCGGAGTCAGATTTTCCTACCGAGGGAGTGTTTAGACTCTCTCGGCTGGCAGCGGCGCTTGGAAAAAACTCGCCGGGCTCCAGCGCTTTGGGCCGAGGTTCCACTTTCTCGACGGAAGAACAAGACGTGCCGGATAAGCCAGAATCCGCCGAGGAGAACGCAGGGAGAGCGTTCTGCTCCCCAGCTGACCTTTTCTCCCTGGCTTCTCGCTTGACGTTCCTCCTCCGCCGCCGCCTCCTATAGTTCCCGTTTTCAAAGAGGTCCAGCATGGACTCGCAACCCGACGCAAAGCTCCAGTAGTTCCCTTTCCCCTTTTCGTTGCCTTCCGTTCGTGGAACCTGCATTTGATTTTTGGTTTAAAAAAGCAGTTCTGTCAGTGACTTCTTGCTTAATTTTTTCCCAAGTCTGTCAAATGTGTCTGCAAACCTGTGACCTTTGACCTCTGACCCTTCCCCTTCATTCTACTGCCAAGACCTCCAACATGGTGCTAAGTGGGCGCTGTGGTGCCTACCAATACCTTTCCCAGTGCCTTCCAAGTGTTTTTAGAAAACGGATGGGCCCGGGTGGGGTTTTTGCTCAGCAAGGCTTCTGTTTGGTCGTTTGATTTGATTGGCCAGGCTGATCTTTTTTAAAAAAAATTGCTTTGCCAGAAGATGCCACCACAGCATAAGAATCTGTGACTGAAAGCAAGTGGTGGCAGCCAATGTTCCCTCTAAGCTGTGGAGTCTTGTGAGCAAAAATTCTACTTTGTGAGCTACTGGCATTAATGTTGTGAGCGAGCAATTTGGCTACTGCAGAAATTAGTTTGCTCTGAAGCCGTCCTTCCTGAGCTGAGACAAAAATGTGTGAGCCAGAGGCTAAAAAACTGTGAGCTAGCTCACACTAACTCAGCTTAGAGGGAACACTGGTGGCAGCCATTTTGTGGTTGGCTTTTCCTTCTGTGGCCGCCATTTTGTTACCGTACCCACTGCACGGGATCAGAATTCCAAAGGTGCCCACAGGCTCAAAAAGGTTGGGGAGGTCTCTGATCTGTAAGGCCAAAACATTGCTGTTTGGTAGCAGGAGGAGGAGGAGATTGGATTTATACCCCGCCCTTCACTACCCGAAGGAGTCTCAGAGCGGCTTACAGTCTCCTTTCCTTTCCCCTCCGCACAACAGACACCCTGTGAGGTAGAAGAAGAAGGATTGGTTTATACCCGCCTTCACTGCCCGAAGGAGTCTCAGAGCGGCTTACAGTCTCCTTTCCCTTCCCCTCCCCACAACAGACATCCTATGAGGTAGGTGGGCTGAGAGAGCTCGTTTGAGAACAGCTCGGAAAGAATTTATGACTGACCCTAGGTCGCCCAGCAGCTGCACGTGGAGAAGTGGGGAATCAAAACTGGTTCTCCCAGATTAGAGCCTGTGCTCCTTACCACTACAACCAAACTGGAAGTTTGCACCAAGGAAGTACACTTTGCACATGCCCAGAAGCTCTCTGCACTATATTGTTACTCGGGATGTTCTAAGGCTGAGCCCCCGACCTTCAGAATAGACTCTGTGGCTGCAGCAGGGCTGAAATAAGCTCTGTCTGCAGGGATTTTGTGAGTGCGTCTGCATGTCTGTGTCTGCGTGCGGCAGATGCTGCTGTTTCAACATCTGGGTCCATTTAAAGGCACCGCTGGTGTAAACATATACGACAAGGCACTGAAAACCAGGCCCTCTAATTATAGAAGTGGTAGGTAAATAGCCCCTTTCCCTGCGCTACGTACTAACACACATCAGATGAGAACAATATATTACTCTCTTTCTGGGGTTTTTTTTCCTACCGAGGAGGCATTTGAAAACCCTTTTAAAACTGTGCACCTTTTTGTTATCATTTGAGGGCAGTGGTTTTCAGACGGTGCCCCAAGGAACTCTGGGTATTTTTGGAGAATTCATATGGGGCCTAGTCTTTGTTGACTAGACCAGGGTGAGAGTGTGGGACTGCCCCAAGGTCGTCCAGCGAGCGTCCAGGGCAGAGCAGGTTTCCCGGATCCTTCTCTGACACTCTAAACTGGGGTTCCCCAACCTTTTCGAGTCTGCGAGCATCTTTGGAATTCTGACGCAGCGCCATGGGTGCAACCACAAAATGGCCGCCACAAAATGGCCGCTGCAGCAGCTTACCTTCAGCCACTAGGGTTGCTGCTGGTGGGGGAAGGGGGGGCATTTGGGGAGTGGGAAGTGACATCGCCCCCAGTTTGGTGTAGTGGTTAAGTGCGCGGACTCTTATCTGGGAGAACCGGGTTTGATTCCCCACTCCTCCACTTGCATCTGCTGATGTGACCTTGGGTCAGTCACAAGCTCTGGCACAGCTGTTCTCTCAAGGACAGTTTCTGTCAGTAGTTCTCTCAGCCCCACCTACCTCACAGGGTGTCTGTTGTGGGGAGGGGAAGGGAAAGGAGTTTGTAAGCCGCTCTGAGATGCCTTTGGGCAGTGAAGGGCGGGGTATAAATCCAATCTCTTCTTCTTCATTCCCCCTGAAACAGTGACATCAGATGTGATTTACCTGGGTCACCTGGAAGTGATGTTGGCACATTGGAGACATTGGGGATGACGATTGGGATTTTTTTGGGGGGGGGCCTGTTGGGATTTTGGGCAAAACTCTACGGTAAAATTAACATCAAACCATAGAGTTTTGCCAGAGAAGAAGAAGAAGAGGAGGAGGAGGAGGAGGAGGAGGAGGAGATTGGATTTATAGTCCACTCCTCACTTGGAGTCTCAGAGCAGCCTACAAACTCCTTTCCCTCCCCTCCCCACAACAGACACCCTGTGAGGTAGGTGGGGCTGAGAGAACTCTGAGAGAAACTGCTCTTTTTCAAGGACAGCTCTGGCAGAACTATGGCTTGCCTAAGGTCATCCAGCAGCTGCAAGTGGAGGTGTGGGGAATCAAGTCCGGTTCTCTCAGCCTGGAGTCCGCGCACTTAGCCACTACACCAAACTGGCTCTCAAAAGCCAGAGTGTCACACCCCGACATTGTTGACGTGCTGACATCACTGCTGGGTGATGCAGGCACGTTGTGTACGACATTGCTGTTTAAGAGGGATGGCCTTTCGCTGGCCAGCTGGCTGCCGGCGGGCAGGAGACCACAAAATCCGGGGATCCCTTGCCTCCACCAACCCAATCAGCCACAAAGTGAAGATCCTTGTGCTGTGGTAGCAGCTGCTGGTAGAACAATGTTGGGTTTTTTTAAATCTGCACGACTAATCAAATCAAATTGGCAAGGAAGAAGAAGAAGAAGAAGAAGAAGAAGAAGAAGAAGAAGAAGAAGAAGAGGCGGCAGCGGTGGTGGCAGCAGCAGCGGCAGCAGCAGAGGAGGAGGAGGAGATTGGATTTATACCCCACCTTTCACTTGGCGTCTCAGAGTGGCTCACAATCTCCTTTCCCTTCCTCTCCCCACAACGGACACCCTGTGAGGCAGGTGGGGCTGAGAGAGCTCTTAGAGAACTGCTCTTGAGAGAACAGCTCTGAGAGAACTTGTGACTGACCCAAGTTCACGCAGCTGGCTGCATGTAGAGAACTGGGGAATCAAACCCGGTTCTCCCAGATTAGAGCCCACCGCTCTTAACCACGACACCAAACTGCCCTGCTGAACAAAAGTCCCACTTAGCCCCACTCGCTTTCTAAAGCACTTGGGGGGTGCCAGGAAAGGTGCTGGTGTGTCCCATGGTGCCCACGGGCACCCTGTTGGGGAGCCTGGCTCTAACTACTACACCACCCTGTAGTTCCCAGACTGATGGTTCCTCTACTACCATGCATATAGGCAGGTATGAGCATGGGTATTTGCCTTTGACTGACTCAGATCCTTGGTCTATCAAGACATAGGGTTAGGCTCCGTCTTTTCTGTTCTGACAAGCAGCAGGTCTCCAAGATCTTACATGGAGGTCTTTGCCATCACCTGCTTTATTTGGAGATCCCTGAGGTTGAACCTGGGACCTTCTGCATGCCAAGCAGGTTCTCTATCACTCAACCACACATTTGCCCCTCATACATCATGGACATGTTTGGGCCATTCTGCATAGGGTAGCACCAAAATCAGAAAACACTTCTAGGAATTTAACTCGTGGCACCCTTGCGGAAGAAGAAGAAGGAAAAGGAGAAGGACGAGGAGGAGGAGAGGAAGAAGTGGAAGAAGAAGAGGAAGAAGAAGAGGAGGAGGAAGAAGAAGAGATTAGATTTATACCCTGCCCTTTACTCGGAGTCTCAAAGCGGCTAACCGTCTCCTTCCCTTACCCCTCCCCGCAACAGACACCCTGTGAGGTAGGTGGGGCTGAGAGAGCTCGGAGGCAACTACTTTTGAGAGAACAGCTCTGAGAGAACTGTGACTGGCTCAAGGTCACCCAGCTGGCTGCATGTAGAGGAAGACTGGGGAACCAAACCCACGTCTCCAGATGAGAGTCTGCTGCTCTTAACCACGACACCAAACTGGCTGTGCAGACTTTCTTTTCGTCGGCAGCGCACGCATTTCCCAGTTGCCCTCGGCGGGTGGCTGACCCAATCTTACCTTGACGAAGCAGCTGTTGAGAGAAAGGTTGTGCCGGATCGAGTTCTGCCAGGCCCGCTGGTTGGTTCTGTAGTAGGGGAACTTCTTCATGATGAAGTCGTAAATGCCCGAAAGGGTCACTTTGTTGGACGGGCTTTGCTGAATGGCCATTGCGATCAAAGCGATATAGCTACGGAATGAAGGATATGGATATGTAAAAACAGAGATCTGTGACCCTCCCGCCCTGCGGAGGGGGGCACTTGTCTCAACTTACCTCTGGCCGCTACTGGCTCTCCGGGGCAGTGGCCCTTTGGTTAGGACCAAGCTAAGTGTGCAGGTTTTTAAAGAATTGGATCCGGGTTTCCTGGACAGAAGTCGGGTTTCCCGCAGCCCCACTGCAGCTGCAGGGAATGGCTGTAGAAAGGGAGGACACACCCCTGTTTGGGTTTGGAACACCACCGAGGGCGGTGAAAAAGCTCCTGCCTCCCCTCCTCAAGCCATTTTCCTGAGGCGAAAAGGTACTGGGTGGGAGCAACGCTCCCTCTAAGCCGTGGAGTCTTGTGAGCAAAAATTCTGCTTTGTGACCTGCTGGCATTGAAGCTGTGAGCGAGCGATTTGGCTGCTGCATAAATGAGTTTGCTCTGGAGCCCTCCTTCCTGAGCAAAGACAAAAAAAATTGTGCGCTGGAGGCTAAAAAGCCGTGAGCTGGCTCACACTGACTTAGCTTAGAGGGAACACTGGTGGGGAGTTATTTCCCTGCTTTGGATGCTCCACATAGAATCAAAGCAGTTGGAAGGGATCCCCCAGGGTCATCTAGTCCAACCCCCTGCATGATGCAGGAAATTCGCAAATACCTCCCCCCCAGTAACCCAGTAACCCCCTGCTCCATGCCCAGAATACTCCATGTAGGGCAACAAAAACAGAGAAATGACTGCCCTCCAGTGCTATTTTGGCATGGGGAAACAGCTGAGGGGGAGGCAAGAAGCTTTCCTCCCCTATGATGGCATTCCAAACACAAACTGGTTCTCCTTTCTTTTTTAATAGCCATTCTCTGCACCTGCTGTGCAGCTGTAGGGAACGCGAGTTGGGAACCCAGACCCAACTCCTTTGAGATCTTGCATGTCTAGTTAGACCCTTAGAGGGGCCGGTCTGTCCCAACAGATAGCTTTGAAAGGAGATTAAACAAATAGCTGGAAGAGAAGTCCATCAGTTGCTATTAGCCATGAGGGCAAAAGGAAACCTCCATGTTCGGACGCAGTGTACCCTTGAAAACCAGTTGCTGCGGGAGTGCCAGCCGAAGAGGAAGACCGTCACCTTCTCAAGTTGCGTGTGGCTTCCCAGGGGCACTTGGTTCTCCAGTGATGGGAAAAGGGCATCATTATCACCATCTTGGTACAGGGGACCGGACTGGAAGACAGAATGTCTATAACCCCAAGATGAATCTCTCCCACTTTGCCATGGCTGCTTTTAGGAGCTCCCCCTCAATATGTGGGGAGCCCTCATTGTGGATTTCTCAGCTGATGTCTGGCTTGGCAGACAGGGTTCCCACTGAGTTCATGACCAAGGAGAACGGGGAATTATTTTTCTAGCTCACGGTACAGGTGCTTAAGAATTGTGCAATATAGCTCTGGCTGTTGGGAAGCGCTGCTCTCGAGTACACCGCTCACGTACTCGGTTTTACCAGCAGGATTCAGCCTAGGTACCCAAACATAACCCCCCTCATCCCATTAAGGGTGGTGGAGTCCAGTGGCTAGAGCATGTTGAAGTCCTGGGTCACTCAGAAAACCAAATCAGTCTTCCTCAGTGATGTTTCACTGTCCAAAAATCTGGGAATACTTGTGATTTTCTGAGAGGATGAAAACATGTAAAATAATTTGTGCCATATCGAAACGACGTATAATTTTAGCACGAGATAATTCAACAAAGAAAACTTTACATTGCAATTTAGGTCTCATTTCTCCTCAATCCTGCATTTAAACTGAGACGTTGCCTATTTGGGGGCGGGGGAAGGGGGCAACAGATCCGATCATTATCCTTCAAGTGTCAGGAAAAATATCCTCTTTTAAAAACGTTCTTTTGTCCCCGCAGAGAGAGAAATGTATTCTGTATTCCGGCATCTGAAACCAAATAGGCTGTTTTGCCACTCCACTCAGAAAAGAGCAATGAAAGGTCAAGAATTTTTATAACTTTTAATGAAAAGAGGGTCATGTGGATTACCCTCTGTTACAGAATACCTTCACCCTGGTATCAGCAGAACACTAGCTTGTAGCTACATATACCAAAATGCTGTAGTGCAGACCTGTATATATTTAAAGTAATTATGAATGACATCAGCTTTAGTGGGACAGGAAGCATTTCTCCATCTTATCCTCAGGGACACATCCTATAATCAATTTAATTGGCAAATCCATCAGCTAAAACTTGAGTTGATTAATCTTATTTTTAAAAATAATGTAAAGAAAAAACTTACAGCAGGGTGTGTTAATACGATAGAGAATGCCAAAAACAAGCAAACGAATAAACAAACGGGGACCGCCGAATAATGCAGGTTTGGTTTTGATTTCATAAATTATAACAGTGCCTCAAAAAAGAACCCGTATCGAGGTTCTCGTAACTCGCAAATTTAGAGTGCAATCCTATGCACGCTTACCTGAGAATAAGACCCTTGAGCACAGAAGGACTTACTTCTGAATTGACACGCATAAAACTGCACTGTGACAGCACAATCCTAAACAGAGTCACACCTTTCCAAGTCCCTTGATGTCGATGGATTTAGAAGGGTAGAACACTGCTTTGGATGGCATGGCTAGTCGAATAGTTAATCCATTAACTGGTTTAAAAGGAGTGATATACTGAACAAATTTGTAATTGGCTGACAGCATTATTTATGGCAAAACCAGAACTTCTCAACTTCTGCCTGGAGAATGACCAGATGACGTTGGATCTTCCTTTCCCCCCCTGAATGCCAGGACATTAAAGTTTTGGAGAAAAATTACTGATCATACTTCAGGGATATACTTTGCTGTTATTATTTAACCCTTTTAAACAACCCCTGTTCAGAAGATCAGCCCTTGGCTAGCCTGGGTGGCCATGGAGTCCCCCGGGTCAAAATCCGACCCTGTTATCTCTAGATCTTGGTTTTTAATTTCTTTTTTAAAATAAATAAATAAATAGCTGCAGTGCACGAATTCTTGAAACATTCGGGCAATCTAAACCCCGGAAAGGGCTGCCGACGGTGGTTGCGATTCGCCCCTGGTAACTGACAATGCGAAGCGAGAAAAAGGAACCCGGACAAGTCCGCCTTACCTGTACGCGGGTCTGGTGAATTTCTTCTCTTCATCCGAGCTGCAGGTTGGGTAATCTTCCCCGTCGTAGTTGAAGCAGTTGTAGGGATATTGAGTGTTGTCAAACATGTTGCCGGTCTTTTTGCCGCTCCTAAGAAGTGGGAGAGAGAGAGAGAGAGAGAGAGAGAGATGGAGAGATGCAACCCCAGGACAGCCCCCTCCTCCTTCCTATTTCTCTCCCTCCCCTCAGCCTTCTGTCTCTCTCTCTCTCTTTTACGCACACAAACACACTCCAGAATTGAGACGGCAGGTCTTTCCTTCTCGAATCACGTCTCCCCGAATAGTCGGCGAGGTTTCGTTTCGTTTCATTTCTTTCTCCCTTTTCGGGGAGAAGGCAGGCGGCTAACCAATTCGAACCAAGGTGGTGAAGGTCCCTCCTGAACCTTTGAACTTGGGTGTGTACAGCCGGCAGGGAGCTGCTCCAGCTCCCTGGGTGGTCTCCGACGGGCAAGCGCTCCCATCTACATATACAACGTGACAAAAAAGAAAATACAGGAATCAGCCACTGCCAGGTTAATAACTCGTGCTCCAAGGCTTTTTGTAAATTGAAGTTGGAAGACCAGAGTTCCTCTGTTTCAAATACAAGAGGGCGGACTTGGCCGCACACTTACATTATTTGGGCAAACCCACCCTGCAACAAACAAACAAACACCTTTGGGGCTAGGAGATGCGGGGCCCGTCCTGTGATTTAACCCCCCTCCCCGACAACTGTGTAACAGACGTAAGTTATATTTCCGTGACTGAAGGAAAATGTACATTCAAAGAGGGCAGAACAGAAGAATTCGAGGGACTACTGTCAAGCACGGAAGAAAAAGGAAAATAGCTCCGGGCAAAATAACTCCCTGTGTGGGCTTTGATCTGCCTGATGAATTAGTCTAATAGCCCCGTGTGCTGGGATCCAATCCTGTAACAATTTGATAGTTCTCCCCCCCCAACACCACTTTGGAGTGGTTTCCAACAAGCAATGTAAACCTAAAGATGGATCATTCAACGGTTTCATTAGGGAGAAGGGGGGGGGGAAGTTACCCGAAAGGTGTGTGCCACGCGATAATTAAACTATTTGAAGACAGTGAGTTCCCTGAGAAAGCACTCTCGGGAGGAACTATTGGATGATGAACAAACATAAATGGGTGTTTATTTTCTTTTTCAAAGGGTTCAGAGAACGGATGGGAACATCACTTTTTGTGGTGCCTCTGGTTGTGTTAAAGAATGAACACAAACGTTGCGCTCGTCTTAAGCAAGAATTCAAGGGTGGCCCCCTGACTAGGAAGTCCCACCTTTTGTTCAGTCTTTCCTACTACATGCTAGGAACTGTGAAGGCCCAGAACAATGACGGCATCCGATGAAGTTGTTGGGCAGTAGATTCAAGACGAAGAAAAGAAAATACTTCTTTACTCAACGAGTAATGAAAATGTGGAAAGCGCTGCCAGGGGATTGCAGCAATGGCCACAGACACAGAGAACTTCAAAAAGGGACTTAGAAGGGTGGAGGAGAGGTCAGTCAACGGCTTCTAGCCACGGTGACTAAAGGGAACTTCCACATTCAGAGGCGGTAAACCACTGAATACCAGTCCCAAGAGGCAAAATCAGGGGAAGGCCTCAGCCTCTATGCCCTCTTGTTGGCCTTTCAGAGAACATAAGAACATAAGAGAAGCCAATATTGAATCATGCCAATGGCACATCTAATCCAACACTCTGTCACACAGTGGCCAAAAATACCAGGTGCCATCAAGAGGTCCAGCAGTGGGGCCAGGACACTAGAAGCCCTCCCACTGCTGCCCCCCAGCACCAAGAATAGAGTGCATCACCTGCCCCAGACTGAGAATTCCCATCTATACCCTGTGGCTAATAGCCACTGATGGACTTCTGCTCCATATATTTATCTTATTCCCTCTTGAAACTGTCCATGCTTGTAGCTGCCACCACCTCCTGTGGCAGTGAATTCCATATGTTAATCACTCTTTGGGTGAAGAAGTATTTCCTTTTATCTGTTCTAACCTGACTGCTCAGCAATTTCATGGAGTGCCCACGAGTTCTTGTATTGTGAGAAAGGGAGAAAAGTACTTCTTTCTCAACCTGCTCAATCCCATTCATAATCTTATAAACCTCGATCATGTCACCCCTCAGCCGTCGTTTCTCTAAGCTAAAGAGCCCCAAGTGTTTTAACCTTTCTTCATAGGGAAGGTGTTCCAATCCTTTTATCATTCTAGTTGCCCTTCTCTGCACTTTTTCCAATGCTATAATATCCTTTTTGAGATGTGGCGACCAGAACTGTACACAGTATTCCAAATGAGGTCTCACCAGTGATTTATACAGGGGCATGATGATACTGGCTGATTTGTTTTCAGTTCCCTTCCTAATAATCCCCAGCATAGCGTTGGCCTTCTTTATTGCAGCTACACACTGTCTAGACATTTTCATTGAGTTATCCACTACGACTCCAAGATCTCTCTCTTGGTCCGTCTCTGCCAGTTCAGTCCCCATCAACGTGTATTTATAGTTAGGATTTTTGGCTCCAATGTGCATCACTTTGCACTTGGCCACATTGAACCCCATTTGCCACGTTGACGCCCACTTACCCATCCTTGACAGATCCCTTTGGAGTGCCTCACACTCCTCCCTGGTTTTACCACCCTGAACAACTTCGTGTCATCTGCAAATTTAGCCACTTCACTGCTTGGCTGGTTGGCTGCTGTGTGGGACAGGATGATGGACTAGATGGACCCTCACTGGTCTGAGCCAGCAGGGCTCTTCTGAGGTTCTTATGAGGGGAAGGCCTCGGCCTCTGTGCCCTGTTGTTGGCTGTCCAGAGGAACAACCACTGTGTGAGACAGGATGCTGGATTAGATGGACCACTGGTTTGATCCAGCAGGGCTCTTCTGAGGTTCTTATGAGGGGAAGGCCTCAGCCTCTATGCCCTGTTGTTGGCTGTCCAGAGGAACAACCACTGTGTGAGATGAGATGCTGGACTAGATGGACCACTGGTCTGAGCCAGCAGGGCTCTTCTGATGTTCTTATGAGGGGAAGGCCTCGGCCTCTATGCCCTGTTGTTGGCTGTTCAGAGGAACAACCACTGTGTGAGACAGGATGCTGGATTAGATGGACCACTGGTCTGAGCCAGCAGGGCTCTTCTGAGGTTCTTATGAGGGGAAGGCCTTGGCCTCTGTGCCCTGTTGTTGACCCTCCAGAGATATTGGTTGGCCACTGTGTGAGATGGAATGCTGGACTAGATGGACCACTGGTCTGATCCATCAGGGCTCTTCTGACGTTCCCATGTCCATGCTGTGCATGTCCAGAACCTGAGGTTGGTGGATTGTTTTTGAGGTCCTGACCTGCTCATTCTTGCTAGGATTGACTCAAAACGGCTTTCCCAAATTAGCCATAATCTTCACTGATTACGGGGCTCATTTTTTTCCTTATTACCGACAAGATGCTACCATGTTGTCAAAGGTATCTGGTGTCAGATGAACTTCCATTTTTCTCTTGTCTTGCTCCAGACACTGTCTTCATTGTTTGTTTTAATTAGCTTGCACACATGCACATAAATTGCTTTGCTGAAACCTGTGGGAGAAAGCTCTGCCGCCGACTACTATCTTAGTGTCCTTGAACAAGAGGCACAGGCATGTCTTCCCAGCCGGTGGAAATATTCTTGCCTTATGATAGTGGAAGGGGAGGGGGCCCTTCTCCCGTTTATTATGTAACCTCCCGCCGGGAGAATTCCCGCACGAGCGCTAAGTTTTCACTTGCTAGTTGAGCTTATGCATCACACTATATCTGTAGGCCTTCATGCCTGGTGGGGTATTCCTGACAATAACTCTGCTAATAAGGGCAACATACTTGTATTCCAATAAACCATATCTTTTATGAAGAGTGCCTGGACTTACTTGCTGTTGAACCTGACATCTGGAAACATGGCATTGTTTGAAACCAGACCACCGTTGCTTAGTGCCCTCACTCTGGTATCTAGCGAGCAAAGATAAAAACGGCACCCAGAACATTGCCACCAGGATCACTCGGATAAGTAGCTGTGGCATTGAAAATGCGTGTGTGTGTTTATGTGTGTGTGTGTGTGGGTAGTGGTTTAATGAAACAAGCCCCGCCAATATCCCATGATTCAAGATGAAAAAGTTCTCTAAGACTCCCCTCACTCACAACTCAGAACTAGCTTTTGTTTGATGCAGAGTCTCACCAGGTTCGACATGCTCCGGTAAGTACTATCTTGAACCTTGGAAGTGTGTGACTCAGACTTGTCTCTACAACACAGCGAACTCAAGGTCGGGCTTGTTCCAGATTATGGGGGACCCTGGGCAGACTGTCTCCCTGGCTACCGGTGGGGGATCGTAGAATCCTAGAATGTTAGAGTTGGAAGGGATCTTGCAGGTCATCTAGTCCAACTCCCTGCACCCTGCAGGAGCATAGCTGAAGGATAGCCCAACAACATACCCGAAAGGTGGTCGTCCAGCCTCCGCTTGAAAACGTCCAGCGAAGGAGCATCCACCGCCTCCCGAGGCAGTCTGTTCCACTGCTCAACCACTCTGACAGTTAGGAAGTTTCTCCTGATCTTTAGCTGGTAACGACTCCCTTGTAATTTCCACCCATTAGATCTAGTCTTGCAATCCGAAGCAAGAGAGAATAGATGCGCTCCATCTTCTACATGACAGCCCTTCAAATACTGCAATCATGTCCCCTCTAAGCCTTCTCTTTCCCAGGCTAAACATACCCAACTCTTCCAGCCTTTCCTTGTAAGACTTGGATTCCAATCCTCTCACTATCCTGGTTGTCCGCTTCTGGACACACTCGAGCTTGTCAACATCCTTTGTAAAATGTGGTGCCCAAAACTGGACACAGTACTCCAGGTGAGGCCTGACCAGTGGCCATGTGACACCATGGAGGGCACCTTTGATGTTCTCCTCGCCCCCTAGGTGGGGGGACAGTAAGACACAGAACATAACATTGTTTCCAGCTGTAAAGCTGGGAGACTCAGGTTTGAATCCCCATTTGTGCCACAGATGCTGGCTGGGTGACCTTGGGCCAGTCACACTCTCTCAGCCTGATCTACCTCACAGGGGTCATTGCTAGGATAAAATGGAGGAGAGGCAAATGAGGTAAGTCGCTTTGGGTCCCCCTTGAGGAGAAAGGTGGGGTTAGGGTTGCCAGATCCAGGTTGGGAAATGCCTGGAGATTTGGGGGGGGCAGAGAGTGAGGAGGGCAGGGTTTGAGGAGGGGAGAAGAAGAAGAGATTGGATTTATACCCCGCCGTTCACTCGGAATTTCAGAGTGGCTTACTATCTCTTTTCCCTTCCCCTCCCCACAACAGACGCCCTGTGAGGTAGGTGGGGCTGAGAGAACTCTGACAGAAACTGCTCTTTTTCAAGAACAGCTCTGACAGAACTTGTGACTGGCCCAAGGTCACATCAGCAGGTGCAAGTGGAGGAGTGGGGAATCAAAACCGGTTCTCCCAGATTAGAGTCCGCGCACTTAACCACTACACCAAACCGGCTCTCGCCATGGAGTATAGTTTCCAAAGCAGCCATTTTCTTCAGGTGAACTGATCTCTTGTCGCCGGGAGACCAGTTGTAATAGTGAGAGACCTCCAGCTACCACCTGGGGATTGACAACCTTAGACGGAGTATAAATGAATTTCATAAATAAACAATAAACAAACAAGAAAATGGGCCATGATTCCCCCCCAGATCCTTTGAAACAAAGAAGCCAACAACTCTGCTTTTGAATCCCAAAAGGAACTGACACAAAAGAATCTATATGCCACGCATTTGAAATTCAAGATGGCAACCTAGAGTTTACCCAGCATTTTAAGGCCTTCTGTGCTATATTTCATTCCCGGCTGCGTATTTATGGACCATTTATAAATCCAGTCCCCCCAAACAATGTTTACAAAAGAGACACTGAAAGACCTTTAACTGTGTGCTAGTAACGTTAGCAGGTGTCCCAATTACGAGAGCAAAGTAACCGGAGCGATCGCTTCGCCGGACCATCTGCACGGCCACCGTAATTTCACCAGAGTCACTGTAATTCATCGGCGATGTTATCATAAAAGCATAATTTTACAGGGCTGTTTGTTTTTCTTATGGCTCCCGTTCCCCGAACGCAAAGCTGTAAACTATCCGATTGGGGAGATTAAGCAAATGATTAAAATGTCACGTAAGATTTGCTCCTTTCCAAGAAATAAATAAAAGACCTAAAATTAAAGGGAAAAAAACCTCACAACCCTTCCCACTGAAAATGGGGTGGAATATTTGATTACGATGACAAAGATATTAAAAGCACCATTGTGCACAGTCCCTTCCAGGAAAAAAAGAGAGAGGAGAGAGAAAAAGGTTATTCGGAGAAACCTATTTTGGCAAATCACCTCCATTAATAAAAGGAAACATAGAAAAACAAACTAACCAGTCAATGCTCCCTCTAAGCTGTGGAGTCTTGTGAGCAAAAATTCTACTTTGTGAGCTACTGGCTTGCAAGCAAGCAATTTGGGTACTGCATAAATTAGTTAGTTCTGGAGCCGTCCTTCCTGGGCTAAGACAAAAATGTGTGAGCTGGAGGCTAAAAAACTGTGAACTAGCTCACACTAATTCAGCTTAGAGGGAACACTGCGTCCTGTCCCAAGAACTGGGGTTGCATATCCAGAAGAAGTCAAACTCTGCTCAGCTCAATTCATAAGCAGACTAATAATTGTAAGCGAATGCCATTGTAATCGTAAGCGAACAATCGTAAGCGAATAATCGTAATTGTAAGCGAATAATTGTAAGCGAATAATTGTAAGCGAATGCTCGAAAAGTGTGCTTTAAAAAAATAGCAGTGGTTTGCCATCAAGTCGCAGCTGACTTGTGGCAACCCCCACAAGGCTTTTGAGGCAAGAAATGTTGCCTGCCTCTGTGTCATGACCCTGGTGTTCCTTTGTGATCTCTCATCTGAACGCTGGCCAGGGCCAACCCTGCTTAGCTTCTGAGGTCTGATGAGATCAAGCTAGCCTGGTCGGGGCAAGAGATGAACAGAGGAGGTTGCCTGCCACTGCGTTGTGACCCTGGACTTCCTTGGTGGTCTCCCATCCAAACACTAGAGAGCCAGCGTGGTGTCATGCTTAAGAGCGGCAGACTCTAATCTGGAGAACCGGATTTGATTCCCCACTCCTCCTCCACATGCAGCCAGCTGGGTAACCTTGGGTCAGTCACAAGTTCTCTCGGAGCTGTCCTCTCAAGGGCAGTTCTCGAGAGAGCTCTCTCGGCCCCACCTACTGCACAGGGTGTCTGTTTTGGGGAGAGGGAGGGAAGGCAATTGTAAGCCACGGCGAGACTCCTTCGGGTAGTGAAAAGCGGGGTGTAAAACCAACTCTTCTTCTACTTTAGCAGCTGAGATCTGATGAGCTTGCATTTGGGGGGGAGGCATGTGTGTTCTTTCAAAACCGCTTTGTAATTACAGCATGGGGGTCTGGAGGGGAAGGTCGCATTTACATTATACATGCTCCGCTTGCCACCAGAGATGACACCTTCTCCCCCCCTTTTAAACCAATCTGGAAATTCCCATCCAAATTTGATTGCTCCAGACAGGAGCCAGCAGGGTATCGTTTTATAAATTATCTTCCTGAATTTGAGTCAGTTTCAGCAACCGAGGACAAGCTCCCTGAAAGGGGTTGGAAGGATAATTGACTTCTATGTGTGCCTCAGCCGCATTCGGAAACCGACAGGGTGATCCTGAGCCGTGTATCTCAAAAAGGACATTGCAGAGCTGGGAGAAGTACAGGGGAGGGCAAGCAAGATGATTAGAAGGTTGGAAACTGGGAACTTTTCAGCTTAAAAAAGAGACAGCTAAGTGTGGGGGGGCATGATAGAGGTTTATGAAATTATGCATGGGGTGGAGAGAGTTGATAAAGAGAAATCTTCCACCCTCTCACCAAATACTAGAATAGGAGGGCATCCAATGATGCTGACGGGCAGTAGGTTGAGGACAGATGAAAGGAAATACTACTTTATACAGAGAGGGATTAAAATGTGGAATTCAGTGCCAGACAATGCAGTGGTGGCCACAGGAATAAACAGCTTTCAAAGGGATTAGATAGATTCATGGACGATAAGCCTATTGATGGCTACTAGCTACAGTGACTGATGGGAAAGTCCACATTCAGAGGCACTAAGCCTCTGAATCCCAGAGCCAGGAAGCAACATCAGGGGAAGGCCTCGGCCTCTATGCCCTGTTGTTGGCTGTCCAGAGGAACTGGTCAGCCACTGTGTGAGATGAGATGAGATGCTGGACTAGATGGATCTTCACTGGTCTGAACCAGCAGGGCCCTTCTGATGTTCTTATCAGGGGAAGGCTTTGGCCTCTATGCTCTGTTGTTGGCCTTCAGAGGAACTGGTTGGCCACTGTGTGAGACGGGATGCTGGACTAGATGGACCCTCACTGGTCTGATCCAGCAGGGCTCTTCTGAGGTTCTTATCAGGGGAAGGCCTCGGCCTCTCTGTCCTGTTGTTGGCTGTCCAGAGGAACTGGTTGGCCACTGTGTGAGATGAGATGCTGGACTAGATGGACCACTGGTCTAATCCAGCAGGGCTCTTCTGAGGTTCTTAGCAGTGGAAAGCATTGGCCTCTATGCCTTGTTGTTGGCTGTCCAGAGGAACTGGTCGGCCACTGTGTGAGATGAGATGCTGGACTAGCTGGACCTTCACTGGTCTGATCCAGCAGGGCCCTTCTGATGTTCTTATCAGAGGAAGGCCCCGGCCTCTATGCCCTGGTCTTGGCCCTCCAGAGGAACAGGTTGGCCACTGTGTGAGATGAGATGCTGGACTAGAAGGACTATTGGCCTGATCCAGCAGGGGTCTTCTTACGTTCTTAGTGTAACTCAGTTACCATGGAGGCAACTCAGTTTAGGATTGCACTGTTAGCGACGTAGCACCTCAGCAATCGGCGATCGGCTCTTTTCTAGCAAAATCTCAGTGATGTCCACCCGTTTTCAGGGTTTTGCAGTTCATTGCTCCTTGTAATGGTGATGTGCCCTGACCTTGATGGCCCAGGTTGGCCTGACCTCATCAGATCTCGGAAGCTAAGCAGGGTTGGTCCTGGTTAGTATTCAGATGGGAGACCACCGAGGAAGTTCAGGGTTGCTGTGCAGAGGCAGGAAATGCCAAAGCACCTCTGTTCCTCTCTTGACTTGATCTGGATACACCAGGCCGGCCTGACCTCATCAGATCTCAGAAGCTAAGCAGAGTCAGCCTTGGTTCGTACTTGGATGGGAGACCAGCAAGGAAGCCCAGGGTTGTAACGCAGAGGTGGGCAACAGCCAACCACCTCTGAATGTCTCTTGCCTTGTAAACCCTACAGGGGTCGCCATAGGTCAGCTGCAACTTGACAGCTTATTTGCACCATGCATGGTACTGTGCCTGCCCTCCACCCCCCACCAGTTGCAAAGACAGAAGATCCAAGCAGCCTGCGGACACCCTCGAGGTCTCTACATGCCCAGGGAACTCCCCAGGTTTGCAAACAAAAAAATGAACAAAGGCTGTGTAAACGGAAGAAAATTGGTAACTAATGGCTACGAAGGAGAGGGAATTCCGTTTGCTTTCATCTGATCTTGCAGTTCCTCATGGGCCCCCAGCCTGTTGTGTTTAATTGCTCACATTCTTAAAGAGATCTTTATCAAGGATGAATCCTCAGGGATACATAACGTTGCCAGTTCCCGGTGGGGAAATGCTTGGAGATTTTAGGGGTGGAGCCCGAGGAGGGTGGAGTTTTGGGTGGGGAGGGAATGCCATAGAGTCTACCTTCCAAAGCGGCTGTTTTCTCCAGGGGAACTAATCTCTGTCTGTCACCTGGAGATCATTTTTAATACCAGGAGATCTCCTGCTACCACTAGGCGGCTAACCAATGAATAAAAAACCACTGTGTTTACAGGTTGATCTCCTGTTAAATAAATATTACCAGGGCTCTTTTTGTAGCTGGAACTCCTTTGCATATTAGGTGGCACACCCCTAATGTAGCCAATCCTCTGAGAGCTTACAGTAGCCCCTGTAAGAAGAGCTCTGTAAGCTCTTGGGGGATTGGCTACATTAGGAGTGTGTCACCTAATATGCAAAGGAGTTCCTGCTACAAAAAGATCCCTGAATATTACTATAGGCTGTTGAAACCGTTCCTGCAGTGTTCCATGTATAATGTATGTACTTGCAATAAAGCTATGATAATAGACCTCAGACTGTGTAATGAACTATTAGAAGAGAAGAGATTGGATTTATGCCCCGTCTTTCACAATCTGAAAGAGTCTCAGAGCGGCTTACAATCTCCTTTCCTCTCCCCACAACAGACACCCTGTGAGGTAGGCGGGGCTGAGAGAGCTCTCTCGAGAACTGTCCTTGAGAGAACAGCTCTGAAATAACTTGTGACTGGCCCAAGGTCACACCAGCAGCTGCACGTGGAGGAGTGGGGAATCAAACCCGTTTCTCCCAGATTAGAGTCCGTGCTCTTAACCACTACACCAAACTGGCTTTAAAGAACTTTATATAACCATAATAACAATTGTCCAATTACAAAGCCAAACCCAAGGGTGATACAATATTTCTAAGGCAATATGATCCAAAAGGAGTAAATAATGGTGATCCAGATGAAACAGACCGACGAAATAAACAAGCCTGACAATCGGTAACCAGTTACCCTCCCGTTTCAATCAGAAATCTTCTTCAAGTCGTGCTCATGTGTCGGGTGAAAAATGGGTCTAAAACAAATATAATCAGTTTGCAGAGTATGTAACAAAATTCACGTATTAATGCTGGTTCAATAATAGTCTCAACACTTACCAACATATATAGATTATTTTTGCAACCTTTCATTTGTTGGTCCATATCCTTTATTAAGAACATTAAAGATTTCATCAACACATGAGGTCAAGATCTGAAGGAGATTTTTGATTGAAACAGGAAGAAAACTGGCTACCTGTTGTCAGTTTTGTTTATTTCATCCGTCTGTTTCATCTGGATCACCATTATTTTAGTCCTTTTAGATCATATTGCCTTAAAAATGTATCACCCTTGGATTTGGCTTTGTATAGAGACAATTGTTAATGTTATTACATTCAGTTGGATTACCACTCCGTGGTCCTTTTGGATCTTTTTGCCTTGGAAATAGTTCCAGAATTCTTATCAGACTTTTCCCTTGGATTGTTGAGTTCCAAATTATGTTTGTCACTGAAGTGGAGCGTTGGAAATTCTTTCATTGTTTCATTTTTTTCCTGCTTTTGCCACGGTCTTGTATTCCTTGGGTTCACATTAGGGATCGGCATGAAGTGGCTGACGAACTAAAGTTCGTCATGAATTTTCACCAGTTTGTGAGATGATGTTCGCGAACTGAAGAACCGCCACAAATGTCTACAAATCTTGATGTGGTTCTTGGCGGTTTGTGAAGAGCAGAAAGCAGGTCCCCGCCACTCAGCTGTTTGGAAACCCCTGCTTTCTGCTCTCTGCAAAAGTGGTGACTCTACTATTCGACTGGACAGCTCTCCAGCTTCTTATTTTGTTGGACAGCTCCCTCCCTCCTTCCCTCCCTCCCTCCTTCCTTCCTTCCTTCCTTCCTTCCTTCCTTCCTTCCTTCCTTCCTTCCTTCCTTCCAGTTCAGTGTAGTGGTTAAGAGCACGGATCCTACTCTGGGAGAACCGGGTTTGATTCCCCACTCCACCACGTGCAGCTGCTGGAGTGACCTTGGGTCAATCACAAGTTCTTTCAGAGCTGTTCTCTCAAGGGCAGTTCTCAGTCAGAGCTCTCTCAGCCACTCCTGCCTCACAGGCTGTCTGTTGTGGGAAGAGGATGGAGATTGTAAGCCGCTCTGAGGCTCTGAGTGAAGGGCGGGGTATGTATTCAGTCTCCTCTCCTCTCCTCTCCTCTCCTCTCCTCTCCTCTCCTCTCCCACCTCCCTCCCTCCCTCCCTCCCTCCCTCCCTCCCTCCCTCCTTCCTTCCTTCCTTCCTTCCTTCCTTCCTTCCTTCCTTCCTTCCTTCCTTCCTTCCTTCCTTCCTTCCTTCCAGTTCGGTGTAACGGTTAAGAGCACGGAGCCTAATCTGGGAGAACCGGGTTTGATTCCCCACTCCTATACATGCAGCTGCTGGAGTGACCTTGGGTCAGTCTCTCCATGTTCTCTCAGAGCTGTTCTCTCAAGAGCAGTTCTCAGTCAGAGCTCTCTCAGCCCCACCTGCCTCTCAGGGTGTCTGTCGTGGGGAGAGAATGGAGATTGTAAGCCACTCTGAGGCCCTGAGTGAAGGGCGGGGTCTATAATCAATCTCCTCTCCTCTCCTCTCCTCTCCTCTCCTCTCCCTCTCCTCTCCTCTCCTCTCCTCTCCTCTCCTCTCCTCTCCTCTCCTCTCCTCTCCTCTCCTCTCCTCTCCTCTCCTCTCCTCCTCCTTCCTTCCTTCCTTCCTTCCTTCCTTCCTTTTCTTCTTTCTTTCTAGACTCAAAGCAGATTGTGTGTGTATTAAGTACCTTCATGTCACTCCAACCCTATAAATGAATACTCTCCCAAACGGCCTATCATTAACAGCCTTGCTCAGAACCGTTGGGCGGGGCTTCCTTGGTTGAGTCAACCCATCTCCTGTTGCGGCGTCCTCTTCTCCTGCTGCCTTCAGCTTTTCCCAGCATTATCGTCTTTTCCATTGAGTCGTGTCTTCTCATAATGTGACCAAAGTCTGAAAGCCTCTGTTTAGCCATTTTAGCTTCTGGGAAGAGTTCAGGCTTGATTTGGTCAAGAACCCAGTTAATTTGTCTTTTGGGCAGTCCATGGTCTCCTCCCAATACCACGTTTCAAAGGAATCAACTTTCTTCCTGTCTGCTTTCCTCGCTGTCCAACTTTCACACCCGTACACAATAATGGGGAATCCCATGGCATGAATTAACTTGATCTTGGTCGCCAGCAACAGATCCCTGCAGGGAGGTGATGTGGAAGACGTGTACCTTACAGTCTTTTTTTTTTTTAGTAAATACAGTTTATTATTGGATATATCACATGTTCATACAAATTAAACCTACATACATATCCATTGTTCTTATTTCCCTTCTCCCCCCCAAACAAGGCTTCCCGCACTGCTCCAACCCCATTAATGTATCTCATATTCCATTACAATTACTTCTAAACTTATTTTCTCTTTCTAACGGTAACAATACAAAAGTCTAATTCTCTTTCCGTTTCTTCTTAATAACTATCAAAGCAAATCAAACCACTTTTAATGTCCCAATTTTTCAACAAATATTTTTGAAAGTCTTTCCAATCCTTAAAAAAAGTTTCGTCTTCTTCGTTGTTTAACTTTCTTGTTAACTTGTCCATTTCTGCCAAAAACAACGTTTTTTAATCCATTCCCATGTTTCAGGTACTTTATCTTGTTTCCAACATTGAGCAAAGGTCAGTCTTGCTGCTGTAGTCAAGTACCATAATAGTGTTCTCTTGGCTACATTTATTTCTTCCATTTTAAGACCTAACAATAACATCTGTGGGTCTTTCTTAAAAGTACAATTCAAAATTTTTTGCATCTCATTGTGGATCTCTATCCAATACTTTACTGCTTTATCACATGTCCACCACATATGGTAAAAAGACCCTTCATGTTTCTTGCATTTCCAACATTTGTTAGACATACTTTCATTTATGATAGCAATTTTTTTGGGCGTCATATACCATCTATACATCATTTTATAACAATTCTCTTTAACATTTACACAAGTTGAAATTTTCATTGACTTTTTCCACAAGTATTCCCAAGATGTCATTAATATCTCTGTATTAACATTTACAGCCCATTTTATCATTTGCTCTTTTACAACTTCATCCTCAGTATACCATTTCAATAGAACCTTATACAGTTTAGAAATCATTTTTTTTCCTTTCTCAAGCCATACAGTTTCAATTTCAATATTCTTTTCTCTAAAACCATATTCTCTTTTATCGGTCTTAAATAAATCATAAATCTGTCTATACTTCAACCAATCATATTCAAATTCAACATCAAATCTGTCTTTTAACACAAAATTTTTCCCTTCAGATTTTAAAAGATTTTTATAAGGTAGCCAATCTAGCCCTTGATTTCTTGAATATGGATTAATCACTTCAGCTGGTACAATCCAAAGTGGTCTTTCTTCTGAGAAGAATTTTCTGTATCTCATCCATGTCTCGAACAGTGATTGTCTTACAAAGTGGTGTTTAAAAAATTTATCCATTTTTACTTTTCCATACCATAAATATGCATGCCATCCAAATTTGTTATCATGCCCTTCCAGGGCCAATAACTTCTTGTTCTCCAAATTAATCCATTGTTCCAACCATGTTAAACAGACGGCATCATAATACAGTCTTAGATTTGGTAGTTGTAGGCCTCCTCTCTCTCTTGCGTCACATAAAATTTTCATTTTAATCCTTGGCTTTCTTCCTGCCCATACGAATTTAGATAATTCTTTCTGCCACGAATCCAGTACTTTCCTTTGTTTTAGTATTGGAATAGTCTGAAATAGAAACATCAAACGCGGCAAAATATTCATTTTTACAGTCGCGATTCTTCCCATCAATGATAAATTCAAAGTGTCCCATTTCTTCATATCTTGCTGAATCTTGTGCCACACCTTTTCATAATTGTTTTTAAACAAATCAATATTTTTCATGGTTAATTCAATTCCAAGATATTTAGTCTTTGAAACTACTTCACATTGAATTTTCTCTTGAAGTTCTGTTTGTCTTTGTTTCGTCATATTTTTGCACATCACTTTAGTTTTACTTTTATTAACATAAAATCCCGCAACTGAACCAAATTCTTCAATTTTTTCCATCAGTTGTGGTATTTTCTCAATTGGGTCTTGAATCATAAACATTACATCATCTGCAAATGCCCTGTATTTATAGGCAAAACCTTTGACTGTAAGTCCTTCAATACTGTTATCTTTTCTTATCGCTGTCAATAATATTTCCAATATCCAAATAAACAACAACGGGGATAACGGGCAGCCTTGACGTGTTCCCTTTTGGACTTGGAAGAAGTCCGTCTTTTCTTTGTTTATATTCAAAGCCGCTTTTTGTTCTGAATATATTGCCACAATCATATTTAAAAAGGACTGTCCAATATCCATTTTTTCAATAACTTGCAGCATAAACTCCCAATTTAAATTGTCAAAAGCTTTTTCCGCATCTAGGAAGAGGAATCCAACTTCTTTTTCAGGATGCTTGTCATAATATTCAATTGCATCTATCACCACTCTTAAATTGTCTCTGATTTGTCTATTTGGTAAAAATCCAGCTTGTTCTTCCGCTATTATATCTTTCAGATATTTTTTCAGTCTCTCTGAGATTATTTTTGCAAATAATTTGTAATCGTTATTTAATAGCGATATTGGCCTATAATTCTTTACTTGAGTCAAATCCAAACCTTCTTTAGGTATCAATGAAATGTTTGCTTCTTTCCATGAATCTGGGATCCGTTTGGTCTTTCTTATCTCATTCGACAGAAGTACTAAAATAGGGGTTAGCTCCTCTTTAAATTTCTTATAAAACTTTGCTGTAAAGCCATCTGGTCCTGGAGCTTTGCCCAACTTTGCATCTTCTATCGCCATTGTCACTTCTTCTTTCGTTACTAAACCATTTAATAATTCCTTAATTTGTTTTCCCAGCTCTGGAACTTCAATCGTCTCCAAATATTTATTGATTCTCTGTTGATCAATTCCTTTCTTTTTGAATAATTTGGCGTAATATTTAAAAAAAGCTCTTTTTATACCATTCAAGCTCATAACATCCTTTCCATCTTCAGTAATCTTAGATATAAAATTCCTTTCTTTTCTATTTTTCAATTGCCATGCTAAAAACTTTCCTGGTTTGTTTGCACCCTCAAATGCTTTTTGCTGTAATTTCTTCAAATTCCAATATAATTCTCTGTTTAGTAGAACATTCAGCTGATCTTGCAGAAAGTGGATCTCTTTAATAATCTTCTTCTTCCCTGGTCTTTTCTTTAATTCCTTTTCTTTTTGTCGAATTTTTTCATGAAGGTCTTTCTGTTGTTGGATCTTTTGCTTTTTGTCCTTGGAGTTCAGAGAGATAAGCATACCTCTCATTACTGCTTTGTATGCATCCCATACAACTTGTATGTCCGTACCTTTATTCAAATTCAGTTCAAAAAAACTTTCCGTTTCCTTTTTTAAGATTTCATTAATTTGTTTTTGATCCAATAAATCTTCATTAATTCTCCAATATAACTGTTTAGATTTTGCTTTAGATATCCAAAGTAAGGGATTATGGTCAGAGTTAGTTTTCGGTAAAATTTGTATTTTATAAGTTTTTTGCGCCATCTCCTCTGACATCCAAATCATGTCAATTCGAGAAAAGGAATCATGTCTATTCGAATAAAACGTGTAGTCCTTAGTCTTAGGATTCCACTTCCTCCAAACGTCTTCCAATTTCTCTTGCTTCATCAATTGAAAGAAATTTTTGGTAACTTTCCAACTGTCTCTCCACTTGCTTTAGATTTTCTATCCAATGTATTATTCACTGTACCATTGAAGTCTCCAGCAAGAACAATTTGATCATAGTTTAAACACTCCAACTCTTTGGTCAAGTCATTAAAAAAGTCTCTTTTGCACCATTGGGTGCATATATATTTACAAGCAATGTCTTTTTTCTATTCATCCATATTTCCACGCCAACATACCTTCCTTCTTTGTCCGAGAAAATTTGTTTAGGATCCAAGTCCTTTGAGATATAAATCACTGTTCCTTTTTTCTTATTAGCTGCTGAGGAATGAAATTCTTCTCCCAATTTTTTATTAATCAAATATTTGTCATCTTGTTTTCTTATATGTGTTTCTTGTAAACAAATTATATTACATTTTTGTTTCTCCAGCCAATGATTCACCAGTCTTCTTTTACCTGGTGAATTTAGTCCATTTACGTTCCAAGATAAAAATTTGTAATCCATAATGGTGTTGGATTAAATATCTTTAAAATCGTCCAGATTACTCGCTTTAAATCTATACAAATCTCCTTCAGTTTTAAGAGTAGATCTCACCGAGTTATACATAAATGTAAGTCCATATGGAATCTCCCATCTAAACCTGATGTTCATTTCTTTTAGTCTGTCTGTCAATTTCTTGAATTTCTTCCTATCTTGTAAAATTGATCTCGGAATTTCTCTCAAAATTATTATTTTCTTTCCATTTATTTCCAACGGTTGTATAAACTGTTTCTTGAAAACGTCTTCCTTCATCTTTGTTGTCACAAATTGAACAATCACATCTCTGGGTAGTTGCTTTCTTTTGGCATAAGCTGAGTTTACTCTGTAAATCAAGTCAAAGTCTGCATCCAAATCTCCTTCATCTTCTCCTATATAAGTTGTCAATGTCTTAATTACTAGAGCCCGTAGATCCTGATCTTCCTCCTCTTCTATCCCTCTCAATCTCAAGTGATTCTGAGTAGCCCTGTGTACCTTACAGTCTTGAGAGCCACTGCAGTGAGAGAGTTCCGACCTTGATGGACCAGTGGTCTGATCTGGTGTAAGACAGCTTCATGTGTTCAAAGCCTCATGTGAAGAAGAAGAAGAAGGAAGAAGAAAGAGAAGAAGGAAGAAAGAAGAAGGAGAAGAAGAAGAAGGAGGAGGAGGAGAAGAAGGAAGGAAGAAGAAGAAGGAGAAGAAGGAAGAAAGAAGAAGGAGAAGAAGGAGAAGGAGAGGAAGGAAGGAAGAAGAAGGAAGAAGAAGAAGAAGGAAGAAGAAGAAGGAAGAAGAAGGAAGAAGGAGAAGAAGGAAGAAGGAAGAAGAAGAAGAGGAGGAGGAGATTGGATTTATACCCCGCCCTTCACTACCCGAGGGAGTCTCAAAGTGGCTTACAAACTCCTTTCCCTTCCCCTCCCCACAGCAGACACCCTGTGAGGTAGGCGGGGCTGAGAGAGCTCTGACAGAAACTGCTCTTTTTCAAGAATAGCTGTGCCAGAACTATGGCTTGCCCAAGGTCATCCAGCAGGTGCAAGTGGAGGAGTGGGGAATCAGACCCGGTTCTCCCAGATTAGAGTCGCCCCACTTAACCACTACACCAAACACTACACCGCCATGCACCAAGTGTCTAAGCCATCCATCCAACAAAACTGACTTGTCGCATATCACCCTTTCGTCAACGCCGCTTGTTTGTCTTTTAAAGCTGGTTTCAGAAGCTCCTTGGGAACGGAAGTCAGTGCTTATTCCGCCTCTCACCCCCCCCCCCGCCCCGTACTTCTCTCTCCTTGAGTTTCTTGGGCCATAAACGCTCCTCCTCAGCGATACTGTCGGAGATCAAAGGTTTATGCCAAACAATAATAGGATCCATTAGCGCATCATTAGCAGTGTTCAGTGACTCCGGGACACATAAAGCAAAATCTTGCCACGCTTCTGCTCCCAAAGAACACACACACACAATCAGGGCAAGGGTCCAGCAAAGTCCGTATTCTCTAATCAGACTGGTAGCGGCGCTCCAGGGTCTCAGGCAGATATCTTTCTCATCACCTCCTGCCTGGCCCTGGAGATGTCATGGACTGAACCTGGGACCTTCTGCATGCTGAGCAGAGGCTCTGCCACTGAGCCTCAACCTTCCCCGAGGACATATGGAGCCAGTTTGATGTAGTGGTTAGGAACGCAGACTCCAATCTGGGAGAACTGGGTTTGATTCCCCCACTCCTCCACATGCAGCTGCTGGGTGACCTAGGGTCAGTCACAAGTTCTTTCAGAGCTGTTCTCGCAAGGGCAGTCGTCGAAAGAGCTCTCTCAGCCCCGCCTACCTGGCAGGCAATGTGCCTTCTAAGCTGTGGAGTCTCGTGAGCAAAAATTATACTTTGTGGGCTACTGGCATTCAAGTTGTGAGCAGGCGATTTGGCCCCTGCATAAATTAGTTTGCTCTGGAGCCCTCCCTTCCTGAGCAAAGACAAAAATGTGTGAGCCGGAGGCTAAAAAACTGTGAGCTAGCTCACACTAACTCAGCTTAGAGGGAACGCTGCTCACAGGGTGTCTGTTGTGGGGAAGAAGAAGAAGAAGAAGAAGAAGAAGAAGAAGAAGAAGAAGAAGAAGAAGAAGAAGAAGAAGAAGAAGAAGAGATTGGATTTATACCCCGCCCTTCACTTGGAGTCTCAGAGCAGCTTACAAACTCCTTTCCCTTCCCCTCCCCACAACAGACACCTTGTGAGCAGCGTTCCCTCTAAGCTGAGTTAATGAGGTCGGCGGGGCTGAGAGAGCTCTGACAGAAACGGCTCTTTTTCAAGAACAGCGGTGCCAGAACTACGGCTTGCCCAAGGTCACATCAGCAGGTGCAAGTGGAGGAGTGGGGGAATCAAACCCGGTTCTCCCAGATTAGAGTCCGCGCACTTAACCACTACACCAAACTGGCTCCACATGGCTCTGGGAAAGGAGTTTGTCAGCCACTCCGAGACTCCTTTGGGTAGTGAAGGGTGGGGTATAAATCCATCCCCCCTCCTCCTCCTCCTCCTCCTCCTCCTCCTCGTCCTCCTCCTTCTACTTCTACTGCTTTATACTGAATCGGACCCTTGGTCCATCAAGGTCAGCAGTATCTACTCAGATCGGCAGCTGCTCTCTAGGGTCTCAGGCAGAGGTCTTTCACATCACAAACTGACAGATCTTATAACTGGAGACGCCAGGGATTTAAACCTGGGACCTTTTGCACGCCAAGCAGATGCTCTGCCATTGAGCCAGGCCCTGAAATACTATTCAGCTAAAGCTATGCACAAACCAAGTGGGCAGCTAAGTGTATACACAGCAGGGATAAGCAGATGCTCTCCTTTTCATTTCTTTTTCTTTTAAAAAAAACCCATTGATTTTATTTTTATGTTTTTACTTGCATGGTTGATTGCTGTGAACATTTGGAGAATGTCATCTTGCTTTGAACATTCGGGGAATGTGATCTGCAAATGTTTTCAACCAGACCTTCAAGACTGTTATGCAAATTGCCCAGTCCATGTGAACAGTTGCATAATTGGATCAGCACTGCAGCTGAGTCCTGGTGGGCAACAGAAGGAGAAGGAGGAGGGAGGAGGAGGAGGAGGAGGAGGAGGAGATTGGATTTATACCCATCTCTTTCCTACCCGAAGGAGTCTCAGAGTGGTTTACAATCTCCTTCCCTTCCTCTCCCCACAACAGACACCCTGTGAGGTAGGTGGGGCTGAGAGAGCTCTTTCCAGAACTGCTTGTGAGAGAACAGCTCTAACTTGTAACTGACCCAAGGTCACACCAGCAGCTGCATGTGGAGGAATGGGGAATCAAACCCAGTTCTCCCAGATTAGAGTCCGCGCTTCTAACCACTACATCAAACTGGCTGTACAGAATCAAAGAGCCACAAATGTTGGCCTTGGGTTCCTTACCAATGAAAAATTAAGCATTCATCTTAAACTACATACAGAACTATACATTCAGAACAATCTGATGTCCTCTCTTTTGCTCTTTTCATAGGCCCCGGTCACACAGAGAATTTGCCACGCGGAAGGCACGAATGTCAGGAGGAGTTTTGGGGTGCAATCAGACCGCAACATCTGGGAAGCATAGGACTCCCGTGGTCAACCTGTGGCGTCCCGCTGAAGATGCGGAGTTAAAAAGTACTGCGGAAAGTGCACTAGTATCCAGAAAACGCGGGGCAAAGGTGGGCGTCTGATCGCGGGAGCGCTAGTATCCCGTGGCATCTGGCACCCATCCACATCCCATTGCAAACCATAAGAAAAGAAGAACATAAGAGAAGCCAATGTTGGATCAGGCCAATGGCTCATCCAGTCCAACACTCTGTCACACAGTGGCCAAAAATACCAGGTGCCATCAGGAGGTCCAGCAGTGGGGCCAGGACACTAGAAGCCCTCCCACTGTTGCCCCCTCCAGCACCAAGAATAGAGTGCATCACCTGCCCCAGACTGAGAGTCCCTATCTGTACCTTGTGGCTAACAGCCACTGATGGACTTCTGCTCCATATGTTTATCTAATTCCCTCTTGAAACCGTCCATGCTTGTAGCTGCCACCACCTCCTGTGGCAGTGAGTTCCATGTGTTAATCTCTGGATGTTTTGCCCGTCTGATCCGGAAGCAGTGGCTTTCGATCGCCGCTTGTGTGATTGCGCCATGCCGCTTCTTTGCCATGCTTCAGCATCGCCGTGTGATCGGCAGCTAACAGCCTAAGCGCGGAGACTCAGGGGACCGTGCGATCGGGCTACCACGCTTTATTTTGCTCCGGGGCGGCCAGCCACACCTCCCCCCCTGCGTTATCTGGCCCATGTGACCACAGCCATGGTTATTTATTTTGTTAGTTAGTTTCACTTTTTTCTTTTCACAGATTCAGTTTGTCCTGTTCTCACCCTTGCTCTTCTCAGTTCATTTATACCATGTATGCAGGTCCTGTTTAGATGCAATTTATAGAGTACTTATGTTTCGTATCATTTATTCATGCGAAATGATGCTGATATATTGGTGCACAGATGCTTTAAAATGTATACTTTTTTGTAAAGAAATTTTATTAACAGGATATTTTAACATGATCCATAATTAAAGACAATTCTTGAGATATCCTTTTCCACAACTCCCCCCCCCCCGGCTTCCAGCGATGTTCCGCCCCATTATCATTTCAGTCAACATTCTCTTACATTAAACACTTATTCAATAATCGAATCTTCTATTAAAACATTTTCCTTTTCTGTTTCTCTCTCTTAGGTACCATTTTGAATGCAATCCATTTCTTACTATACTTCTAATCTTAATAGTTATCAAAGCAAAGTAATTTATTTTTAACATCCCAGTTCAGTTCTAAGTAGTCTTTAAAGTCTTTCCAATCTGCTAAAAATTCTTGATCTTCTTTTCCATTAAGTTTTTTTGTCACTTTGTCCATTTCTACCATAAAAATCATCTTCTTTATCCATTCCCATTTATCTGGTATCTTCTCCTGCTTCCAAAATTGAGCATATATCATTCTTGCTGTTGAAATCAAATACCATAACAATGTTCTCTTTGTCACGTTAACTTCCTCCATTTTAAGACCTAAAAGTAACATTTCTGGCTCTTTTTTCAAAGTACATTTCAGGATCTTCTGGATTTCAAAATGTATACTTTTTTGGAGGGAGAATGATATCCAGTGTGATGTAGTGGTTAAAGTGTTAGATTAGGATCTGGGAATCCCAGGTTCGAATCCCCACCCATGGGAGCTCGCTGAGTGACCTCGGACCAGTCACACACTCTCAGCCTTACCTGCCTCACAGGGATGTTGTGAGGATAAAGCGGAGGAAAGTGATATAAACCGCTTTTGGATACCCATTGGAGAGAAAGGCATGATGTAAAGTAAGTAAATAAATAAAATGCAGTGTGAGGAAACAGGAAATGGCGTAGTAAAAAAAGAACATGCAAAGGAGGAACAAATTTGAAGCAGGAATTCAGGACCCCTGAAAGAGCAAGACTGAGAATTTTGAAAGCATCTTTCTGTTAAAAAATATAACCCCTAAATGTAAAGCTAAGATGATTTCATTGAAGTTAAGGATGAAGATAACAGAAGAAGAGACCTGCTGGACTAGACCAAAGGTCTACCGAGTAGTTTCCAAGAATGTCTAGCTAGACGTGGGAAGGTCATCCAGCCCCTACCCGGACTGGTTCCCCCAACTTCATTTCTAAGAACTTGAGTCTGTCCGCAATTATGTACCTCCCAGTTAGTTCCAGAAAAGCCAAGGAAATGCCCCGTTAATCAGGAAATGAACCGTGTCCCCCTCCTTGAATGCTGCAGAATTCAAAGCGGATGGGACAGAGAGAGAGAGAGAGAGAAAGAGAGGAAAGAAGCGTCATGCGTTCACTTATCAATAACGAAATCTCCACCATGCAAACGAACAGGCTTTGAGTAAGGACAAGCTCTCCTCTTATAAGCCAGGTGCAGAATTGCAACCCAGCTCCTGGAGATAAAATTACACCCCTCAAAGCCTAAAAGCATAACACATGCAACACATTTGAAGGGGGCAGAGTTGATTGTTGCTCCCTGTGTGGACTACCAGAGGCCTTAGGCCCATTCACGCGCACTGCAGAGAATGATTCAGGAGATATTCTCTCTCCCCAGGTGGAACCACAGCCCTGGGTTGTGTGCCCATTGCCCTCACATCCCGCCACTAGGGATGCCAAGCCTCCAGGTGGGACCTAGGGACCCCCTGGGATTACAGCTCATCTCCAGGCTACAGAGACCAGTTCCCCTGGAGAAAATGGATGCTTTGGAGGGTGGATTCCAGGGCATTGTGCCCCACTGAGGTCCCTGTCCTCCCCAGGCTCTATGCACAAAATCTCCAGGAGTTTCCCAACCTGGAGCTGGCAACCCTATCTCACATTCCCTGCCAGCAGCCAAGGGGGGACCTCTTATATTTCCTCAGAGCCTCTAAGACAGAGCTCTTCCACCAGGCTTTTAGTTGAGGCAGCGGGCATCCTCCCTCCAGGGGTCGGTTGAGGCTGGAGCGTGCCGGAGCACCACCCCAGTAGCTCGCCCCAGCAGCCCCGCCCCCTGTGCTCCTTTTTTCTTGAGTCGTGCTGCAGGAGCGGTGTGATATTTCCATTATATTCTATGGGGCCATAGAATATAATGGAAGGATCACACCACCACTGCAGCATGACTCCACAGAGAAGGGGTTTAAACTTTAACCCCCTTCTCTATGGAGTCGCGCTGCTATCTTTCAATTATGTTCTATGGCCCCGTAGAATATAATGGAAACATCGTGCCACTACTGCAGTGTGACTCCAGGTCTGCGGAGAGGGTGGGGGGCCCCTCTAGGAGCCTTCCTTGGATTGCCCGCTTGAGCTGGCAAGCCAAGGAAGGCATGGGGAGGCATTTAAATGCCTTCCCGCTCTCTCCCTGGCCCTTCCTGGCTTGCCCGCCGTGGCAGGCGAGCTAGGAGGGAGGGTGCTCCAGAAGCAGGCCGGATGGGGAAACAAAAAAAGGGGGAGGGGGCATCTTCAAAAGCCTCCCTTTCCCTTCCCCAGCTGTCCTGCCAAGGCGGGCTGGGGGGAATTCTAGAGAGAAGGGGTTTAAACAGGCAGGCTTCGCAGTGCCTCTCACCTCTTCAAGGGGCCCCAGTTCATGGAGCTGGAGCCACTATGGAAAAGGCCTGGGCTTTGGTTGTTGCCAGACAGGCCACCCTAAGTGGTGGGAATAGCTAACAGATGGTTGCCCAAGTACTGTTGTTAGTGCATAGAAAAATAGGTAGGGCTGTCGCTATGGTGGGGCATCCGGGGGCTGGGCCCTGCCAACTTATTTCAAAGGCCCCATCACTTTGGTTGGTTCAGTTGTTGGGTGGGCAGTTGTCAAGGTGTGGCCGCCGCCTCTCCTTGCCTTCCCCTGCAGCTGAACCGTGAGTGGTTGGGTCACCAGGTAGGTGGGTGGATGTTGAGTTGTAGTGGCAGTGGCTGACCTGGTTTAAAGGTGAGCAGCATGCCCGACCATGCTGCCCACTGGCAGAGCCCACAAGAAGCCCAACACCTACACCATTGGGGCTGGGAAATATGACGATTGGCCTTGAATAACCCCCTTCCCCACACGCCCCTATTAGCTGTTGATGAATTCTCCGGGATTTTTCACTGCACTTTCAAATCCGGGGCTTGAGATTTTTAAGCATGGGATTCATGCTGTTTTGTTTTTTTACAAAAGAGAGTCATCCAGCTTTCAGTTCCTGTTAGCAAAGTTATTAAAGTCCTTTATCAAAGCAGAAAGCCAGTGCTCTTGTTAGTGCGAAGAACACTGAGGACGCAGCAGGAGAGTCAAAATGGGGCCATTCAAGCTGCTTTGGATCAGGGCCTGAGCAGGAGAGGCAGAAGAGGGAGGTGCGGTGGTTTTCATTCACTTGGGCTCACAAGGTTAATGAACCTTCAAATATGTGGGTCCCAAGTCATGAAGGGCATTGGAGGCCATCAACAAACCCCCTGAATTTGGCTTGGAAAGCACCTCGCAGCCAATGTCACTGTTTCAATGTAGGCTGCATTTTGAATACCTTACGCCGAAAGAGGTGGCCCATTAATCCTGCTTTTTGCCCCCCCACGAGGGCCATGAAATTAAAACATGCATAAGAAAATGACATTTTAAAACCATTTAAAACTACAAAAACACACATCATTAAAACTAATGGAGCTAAAATTACATAGAAAGGCATAAAAACAACCATTAAAACATTGAGCAGGAAGGAGGGATCAGGTTTCTGAGAGCCAGGAGGAAACAAAGTCCATCTCCAATAGCTCCACTTATCACTGAGTTGTATAGTAGTTAAGAGCAGTGGAATCTAATCTGGAGAACTGGGTTTATAGAATCATAGAATGTTAGCATTGGAAGGGACCTTGCAGGTCATCTAGTCTAACCCCCTGCACTCTGCAGGAGCATAGCCGAAAGATTGCCCTACAACAGACCCAAAAGATGGTCGTCCAGCCTCCGCTTGAAAATGTCCAGCGAAGGAGCATCCACCACCTCCCGAGGCAGGCTGTTCCACTGCTCAACCACTCTTACAGTTAGGAAGTTTCTCTTAATATTTAGTCGGTATCGACTCCCTTGTCATTTCTACCCATTAGATCTAGTCTTGCAATCCGGCGCAAAAGAGAATAGATCTGCTCCATCTTCTACGTGACAGCCCTTCAGATACTTGAAGACTGCAATCATGTCCCTCACTCCACCCCCATGAAGCCTGCTGCATGACTTGGGCCAATCACAGTTCTCTTAGAATTCTCTCTGCCCCACCTGCCTCATGAGGTGCCTGGAGTGGGGAGAGGAAGAGACTCCTCAAAGCCGCTTTGAGACTCCTGAAGTGTCTGGCCCTGGACTAAGGGGGCAGCTTCCCAAGCCAGCGGAGCAGCTTCCCGGCGGATAGAGCAGCCTTCGGGCCCCTGAAAGCTAGCGAGGAAGCCACTGCCATGGGAAAGTTTGCCCCGGTCTACCCTGCTGCCGGAAAAGCTGCTCCTTGGCACACCGAAGAATGGCACCCCGCTTCACAGGAACCCGCGGAGCCTGCCCTGGCTGCATCAGGGGATACGAGGCGGGACTCCCAAGGCCCCGAAGCCAGAGCCCTTCACCCAAACACGAGGCTAGTCCAGGTGGAAGGAATGGGGGAAGAGAGAGAGGGGAAAGGAAGGCGTCAACAGACCTAAGCTAGATATTTACCATTTGCAGGAGCAGGAGTCTTGACGGGAGGGAAGAGAAGATGCCGAACACAGCCACACCCACTCACGCCAAGGAAGATAGACAAACGCAGGAGCCAGGGAAGAATGGCGTAAAAGGGGCATTAGAGAATCCAGTGGGAAAGGGGAAGGGAGGGGGCAGACACGACCGGAGAATCCACCTATAAAGTACTGAGGCTGATGCATGAAGGAGCAGGCCCATAGCTACAGCGGGGCATTTCGGGGCCAGGCCCCCTGACTTCCTGCCCAGGCCCCCTGACTTCCATCCAGCCCTCCCCCCCAGCTCTCTGGGTCACCCAGAGGACTACCAACTCTCTGAGCCACCCAGCGGAGCCCCCACTGCCTTCCCTTCCCAGAGTGCAAACGCTGCAAACGCTGAGTTTTTAAAATTTTTATTTTATTTTATTTTGTGACGTCAGTGCCCCCTGGCTTATTTAAAGGCCCCCCGAATAATAAAATCCTGGACACAGGCCCGTGAAGGAGTGATTTCAGCTTATATTTTATTAGTGCATAGGAGAACTTGAGAGATCTAGCGTGGCCAATGGCCCACTTACATTCCCATTCTAAACACACCCAACACACACACACGTGATTGGTTTATTTGCAAACAACTCCCCCTATTGGTTCCCTGTTAGGATTGAGGCTGGCCGATAGGCAAGTTCTCAGATCCTTTGCTTCTATTGTCTTTGGATGCGAAGCTCGGCTTGTCCACACGGCCACACGCGAGCCCGACCGTGTGCGTGGTCTGCCTTGGTACAAAGCACAACCACTCACTAGGGGAAAGGGGGAGGGCACAGATGGGGAGAAGGGGTATAAAAAGGGACAGACAGCTGAGGTCGAGGAGGATTTGGTTGGAGGTCTGCGCCAGAGAGAGGAGTGACGGCGGATGGGAGTAAGCTAACGGGTGAAGCAACCCCGGCCCTCCCAAGTCTGAGACCTCAGTGTCCCTGAGACCACGGCAGAGGGAGAAATGCCAGGAGGGAGGAAGAGAGGATTCACATTAAGGTAGAGAAAAGCGAGGTAAAAACCCCCAACCCCTCTTCCTCCTCCTCTTCTTCTTTTTCTGCTCCTCCTCCTCCTCTTCTTCTCCTTCTTCTCCTCCTTCTCCTCCTCCTCCTCTTCTCCTCCTCCTCCTCTTTTCTTCTCCTCCTCCTCCTCTTCTCCTTCTCCTCCTCCTCCTCTTCTTCTTCTTTTTCTCCTCCTCCTCCTCTTCCTTTTCTCCTTCTCCTCCTTCTCCTCCTCTCCACCTCCTCCTGCTTTTCTTCTCCTCTTCCTCTTCTCCTTCTCCTTCACCTTCTCCTTCTTCAGGGGCCACTCAGCTGGGGTTGCTCCTGGGCCATTTTAACCTCCCAGCCCATGCCTGCACGCGGCAGTAGAATTTAAATAATGCATGCTCAAACAGCTGATGAAGAGAGGGTGGAAGACTTACGCCACCTTCATGAGACTCACTTGACTTCCAAACCTACAGGTAGAGATTCTGGGCCAATCTGCAATTAGCATTTGCTCCGTTGTTTTACCAAACCCACACTGGAACAGAAAAAGATGCAGTTCAAAACCACATTTAACTATCCCAGGCCAACACCCGGTACTGACGGCAGAGTCACCCCCCGAATGGCCATAAAACGGCCATAAATCTATGCAGACAGCCACCATAAAACCAGAGATCAAACAAAGTGAAAGCAGCATGCAGTCTGGACACTGCCATAAAACGCGACACTCAATCAAAGTGAAAGTGGCATGCAATGTAGACGGGAATTTCTGTTCCAGTGTGGGTTTGGTAAGACAGTGGAGCAAATGCTAGACGCAAATCGGGCCTAAAGCCCCTTCCCCATGCTTGAGTTACTTCTGATTTTCTGGAATTGGTTTGGGCGGGGTTCTTCTGCACATCTGCCCTCCCTGTGTGTTTTTATAGTTGTTTTCTTCTGCACATTAATGCCTTCAATAAGGATGATTTTCAAGGGATGGTTTTGTCCTAGTTCGTCGTGGTGTTGGTCAGGATTCCCTCTAAGCTGAGTTAGTGTGAGCTAGCTCACAGTTTTTCAGCCTCCAGCTCACACATTTTTGTCTCAGCTCAGGAAAGGAGGGCTCCAGAGCAAACTAATTTATACAGCAGCCAAATCGCTCGCTCACAGCTTTAATGCCAGTAGCTTGCAGGGTAGAATATTTGCTCACAAGACTTCATGGGTTAGAGGGAACATTGGTGTTGGTGGCCTCACCGCACCACCCCCTTTTAAAGAGCATCATTAAAATATCGACATAGCGCTGTAGTGTTGTAATGACAGTCTAAGCAGGTTCTCCGAATTCCTGGCTTTTGTTGTTGTTTGTTGTTGTTTTGAAAAAGTAAGGCTGAGGTCAGACTGGCAGTTTGAAGCGTGAGGGAGTCGTGGCAAAAAGACCCAGAACAACGTGTTCTGGGTTTCCCCGGTCACACTGCACTGACTGATGTGGGCACATACCGGGTAGGACACGCAAGGGAGCATTCGCACTGTTGGCCCGCCCCTGATGGAGGCGCGGCTGTTAGCAGCTTTTTTGTTGTAATCCGGTTATATGCGCTTATGCGCTCATCCCTACTGGATCAGCTTGTTCGCATTCACACTTCTGGGAAGTGGGATAAATGCGCTCTCCAGGGTTTGCTACCACTTCCACCTGGTATTTTTTAAACTCGTGAGGGAAGCGTTACAAGACGGGTTGAGTACTCCTGGGGAACACCGGACAGATGTGCCTGTGTGAACCGGCCCCTTCGATCCGTTTGTGAAATGTTTCTGGAACGTGCCTATCTCGGGCCACCCTGCCAGTCTGACCTCAGCCAAAGTCTCTGTCCCTTGTGGAGATATAATGGAAAAGAGAAAGAAACAGAGACTTACTTTAAAAACAAAACCCGGGAATTCAGAGAACCCGCTTAAACTATCATTACAACACTACAGCGCTATGTTGATATTTTAAAGCCTTTAAAAAGTCTGAAATCACTTGTCTGGGGGTGGAGAGGGATTGGTTTAATGATGACGACAGTCCACTAACTGAAGAGTGAGCTGGAGGTGGGTGGGACACAGAAAACCAATAGAAATATTACACATTAAGACACAGCCGACTCAGCATTGGCTTCCAGAAAAATATTGGGGTACAAACAAGTGGTCTCAAAAGAGCAGGGAAACCCCCCTGGGGGAGGGAGCAACAACAACAAAAAGTGAAAATGAAAGGCACAAAAATCCATGTGGAAATCAGAGGCGAGATCGAAGCAGTATGGGGCCAGAGGCAATGAGAAAAATCCCATGAGGAAAAACCCTAAGATGTGAATCTGCTCTGATAAGCACACAACATATCCTGCAGCAGTTTTCCCGGAGAGTAAACTGTACAAGCCGGTGTGGTGTGGTGTGCTTTGTACCCACCTGTACGCAGGGCTTTTTTTGTAGAAAAAGCCCAGGAGGAACTCATTAGCATATTAGGCCACACCTCTGACAGCACAGCTTGTTAGCATATTAGGCCACACCCCCATGTTGCCAGAAGTGGGGTCATCTAGCCACACCCACCTTTTGCTTCTTATTCTGTTTACCTTGTTTGTTGTCAAAACCCAGGGGCTTTTTTTTGGAGCAGGAACTCCTTTACATGTTAGGCCACACAGCCCTAATGTAGCCAATCCTGATGAGTTCCTGCTGTTGGGTGTGGTCTGTTATGCTAATGAGTTCCTGCTGGGCGTGGCCAACTCGGGAGCCAGCCAGAACGCCGTTCCTGTGCGTTCCGCCCCCAAAATAGCCCTGCCTGTATGTATCCAGCTGTGAGCGGCGCATTGCGATGAACGAGGGAAAGAGGCATTCCAAAGTCCTCCAGAGTCTGTAGCTTAGTTGTAAAAAAAATAAAAACTCCTTCTGGCAGCAAGCCACTAACAAGAAGACTCATGAGCTGTTGTTACCTGAGGTGTAGGGGAGAAAACCAGATGTGATATTCTGGAAGAACCACCCCCCCTTCTGAAGGAGGTCTTTAATGTTCCGCAGTTCTCCTCTAGATGGTGCAATCTGATAAGAGAATATTTTGCAAGACTTCAAACTGATATATCATCTTAAGGTTCTTTCTTTTTTTTTTTAAGGCAGGAGGATTTAATCAGGAACAGAATTTTTTAAAAGTGGATTCTTTTGAAAACGTCGTGTTAGAGATGGCGAAGATGTCTCAATGCGTTCTCCCCAATTGACCAAGCTTTCACTGTATGAGGGGATCTGGTCATGTTTTTGGGCAGAAATTTCAGGGCTGACCTTTGTCCCCTGGTCCTGCTGTGCTGTTTAGACACAAAGGAGGGAATACAAAATCAGAACAGCGCTGCTGGATCAGACCAGCAGTCTATCTAGTCCAGCATCCCATCTCACATGGTGGCCAACCAATTATTCTGGCGGGCCAACAACAGGGCAGAGAGGTCAAGGCCTTCGCCTGAGAAGAACATCAGAAGAGCTCTGCTAGATAAGACCAGCGGTCCATCTAGTTCAGCATCCCGTCTCACACAGTGGCCAACTGGTTCCTCCAGAGAGCTAACAACAGAGCATAGAGGTCAAGGCCTTCGCCTGAGAAGAACATCAGAAGAGTCCTGCTGGATATGACCAGTGAGGTCCATCTAGTCCAGCATCCTGTCTCACACAGTGGCCAACCAGTTCCTCTGGAGGGACAGCAACATGGCATAGAGGCCAAGGCCTTTGCCTGAGAAGAACATCAGAAGAAGATGAAGAAGAAGAAGAGTTGCTTTTTATATCTCGCTCTTCACTACCCAAAGGAGTCTCAGAGCGGCTTACAATCTCCTTTCCCTTCCTCCCCCCACAACAGACACCTTGGGTAGGCGGGGCTGAGAGAGCTCTGAGAGGACTGTGACTGACCCAAGGTCAACCAGCTGGCTGCATGTGGGGAACCAAGCCTGCTTCTCCAGATTAGAGTCCGCCGCTCTTCACCACTACACCACGCTGGCTCATTCAAGACCTATCACAATTTCCCAAGGCATACGCTTTGCTGAACCAAAGCTCACAAAGTGTACCTGGAAAAAAAATGAGCTTTGACTCAGGAAAACGTAAGCCCTGGAAAACCACGTTGGTCTTTAAGTTCTACTGCACCTGAACCTTATCTCTGTTTTGCATTTTCTGCTTCTGTAGCTCCAAGGATTTTGGGAGGGAGGCAGTCCGATCCCAACCACTAGAAGGCACTCAAACACAGTGGAAAGTCCTGTTCAGCTGTCTCGGGGAGAGACGTACTGACACTGGGAGGAATAAAATGGGAGAATATTATAACTCTGAGTACCTTTTAATATGAGAATGCTCAGGAGTGCTTTTTTGCACAAGCCTTTGTGTAGTCAGCCGTGAGCGAGGCAGTCCGATGAACCAGGTAGGAGGCAGTTCAACGCAGTCTACAGTTTTGTCCCTTAATGGTGGAAATAATGAGTCTTCCCTCCACACTCCTTCCAGGCACCCGCTAACAAAAGGAAGAGGCACGAACCCTTGACAGCCCGCGTGTGTGGGAGCCCGGAGGAGAGGCACGGGGAGAGTAGGAGGGGGGGGAAATGAGTTTTCTGCAACTTCCCCTTCCCAGAGCCCGTGTGGCAATAGTGTGGCACTTAGTTTAGCCCTTGAATCTGTTAGTTTAGCCCTTGAATCTGTCATTATGCTGTAAGCTAATTTGCTACTCTTCCTCTTACCTGTACTTAGATAGATAGTTTAGTGTAGAGCCAGTTTGGCGTAGTGGTTAAGTGTCTGGACTCTAATCTGGGAGAACCGGGTTTGATACCCCACTCCTCCATTTGCACCTGCTGATGTGACCTTGGGTCAGTCACAAGCTCTGGCACGGCTGTTCCTGAAAAAGGAGATTGTGTTAAGAGCTCTCTCAGCCCCACCTACCTCACAGGGTGTCAGGGAAGGGAAAGGAGCTTGTAAGCCGCTCTGAGACTCCAAATGAAGGGCAGGGTATAAATCCAATCTCTTCTTCTTCTTCAATTACGGCATCAAGCCAGTAAATCAGAAGAAACACGCCGACGTTATTTAAAAAAAAATGACTAAAAAAGCACGTGAAATGTCTCAGAATGCATAACATAAAGTAACAACCAATCAAAATGGCACAAAATACGAGTCAAGAGATCAGCTTAAGACCGAGACACGATTAAGCGGGCTTTTCAAATACGACAGCAAACGGCGCAGAATTTGGCAACCGCCTTAGGGATGAACTGATTTTCACCTGACAACATGTAGATTATATAACCGGATTCTGTCATCTCGGGAGTTGGTTTTGCAACAGGCTAAAGTATTTGGAGCAGACCTCCTTATACCGGGGACACCTGAGGATCATTTTATTTATTTATATTTATTTATATTCTAATTTATATCCTGCTGTCAGCTTCAACTGCAAGCAAGTCCAGGCACACTTCACTCAGAAAGTTATGCTTTATTGGAACACCAGTCTGTTGCCAAGTAGTACAGGTACATTGTCAGGAATGACGGATATCGCATGGGGGGCTGTGTATATACTCTGATGCTTCAACTAGCCAAGCAAATGAAATCCAAGCATGTGCACGGGAAAGCTACCGGCGGGACATTGCATCATGAACGGGAGACCACCCCCCTCCCTCCAGAGGGCCGCTATATTTGCACCAGCTGGGGAACCCAAGCCCTCCCTTCGGTCAAGGTTACACTGATTGTGTTGTCTGGCAGAGGAATGTCTCCCACGGTAGTCTTAGCAAAGCAAAGCTATACATATGCGTGTAAGCTAGGAATGAGGTTATACAGAAACCATGGCAATTATCTGACACCCACCCTCTCCCACCAAAGCAGGGTCAGGGTGGCTTACGGAAAGTAAAATACAGATTAAAACAGTCAAAGCATCATAGCCATTTAAACAATACAGTATTAAATATTAACGTGCTAGCGATGTTATTCCAATATCGTAGCAACGGCGCTGCTGCGTGACTGCATACCGTATGGTGTTCATTTCCAGCACTGATCTTAATCGGCCCGCACAGGCTGTCGATAGTTCTCCAGGCTCTACAGTTGGCACTAGTGATGGTCACCAGCAGTGTTCCCTCTAAGCTGAGTTAGTGTGAGTTAGCTCACAGTTCTTTAGCCTCCGGCTCACACGTTTTTGTCTTCGCTCAGGAAGGACGGCTCCAGAGCAAACTAATTTATGCAGTAGCCAGCTCACACACAACTTTAATGCCAGTAACTCACGACGTAGAATTTTTGCTCACAGGACACCACAGCTTAGATTATTATTATTATTATTATTATTGTTGTTGTTGTTGTTGTTGTTATTTATTCCATTTTTACCCCGCTCTCCCCGCGAATGGGCTCAGGGCGGCTTACAATAGGGCACCATGTGCCAAAGGATAAAACAAGATAAAAACAAGATAAAACAGTCCACGTTAAAGTGCTCAATAGTTACAGACAAACTTCATCAAAGATGAAGCATTGGTCACCAGTGATGGTAATTGATGGTGGTGGCAGCTCCTAAATGAAAGCCTGGCGGAAGAGCTCCGTCTTGCAGGCCCTGTGGAACTGTAAGAGGTCCCGCAGGGCCCTGATCTCCTTCGGGAGCTCGTCCCACCAGTACGGAGCCACCACCGAAAAGGCCCAGCCGCCACTGAAAAAGCTACCGTATGCGTGATAGTTGCCGCTTCCCCTCAGCCACATCTGCAATACCTTTGTGCAAAAGGGAATTCACTTATACTGACCCTCAAGCACCGCTGACGGGAGCGCCAAACACCTGGCCACAGTGAAGGCTTTTCTGTACTTATGGACCTCAAGGTGTTCAGTCTGTTCTGTGATGGTAAGAGCGCCTAGGCCGCTCAGGAATCTTAAATACTGTGTATTTCCTACAACTTATCCGATTCATGGACATTGCTGTACGTGACCTTCTGCTGGTCACGAACCGTAATAATAAATGTGATTTGATGGACAAGGTAAAAAGAATAAACGACACAGTATTTGGTTCGCACAGGGGTCATGAGAGCTGGATATCTAGCCAGATCAGATTGCCTCTCCATGTCTACCTATATGTATGGACTGGTAACTTCCATTTCAGTGTATCTGAAGAAGTGTGCTTCTTATACCTTGAGTAAAACTTTGTTGGTCTTAAAGGTGCCCCTGGACTCAGGTTGGTCTCCAGGTTAGAGATCAGTTCCCACGGCGGGGGGGAGATGCCTGCTTTGGAAGGTGGAGCCTATGGCATTATAATGCACAGAGCCCTTCCTGAACCCCACCCTCCCCAGGCTCCACCCCCAGGACTTTCCCAGTTCTGCATCCCTAATGCACAGGCTAAGGGCTGCGGTGGCTCAAGTGGTTAAGACACTGAACCGCAGACCGGAAAGTCGGTAGTTCAGCAGTTTGAGACCCAAGTGCCGCGTGACGGAGTGAGCTCCCATCTCTGGCCCCAGCTCCTGCCAACCTAGCAGTTCGAAAGCAAGAAATTGCAAGTAGATAAATAGGTACCGCTTCAGTGGGAAGGTGACAGCGTTCCGTGCGCCTCGGCGTCTGGTCGTGCTGGCCACATGACCATGGAGATGTCTTCGGACAGTGCTGGCTCTTTGGCTTGGAAACGGAGATGAGCACCATGCCCTAGAGTCTGATTCAACTGGCTTTCGATCAAGGGGAACCTTTACCTTTTACTAACACACAGGCTGATAGGGGCATCTGAGGGATGAGCCAGAAGCAGGGCCTAGCAGTATGCATGGGGGGCAGAACCCTGTCTGCCTGTGGGTCACCCAAACCAGGAACCAGCCCTGCGCAGAGTATTCAAAAACCCGCCTATTGTATTCTACCACTTCAGGCCAGATCTATGGTCAATCTGCATTAGGATAAATGTGTTTTTTTAAAAATCATTTGCCTTGGAAGCACAGAAACTTCATGCCGTCTCCCCAAACCTCCACGTTTCCCGGTTAAGGGCAAAATGCTGTTCAAACAAATTACAAAGGTGATCTGGATCCAGTGGTAACAAGCGAAAGAAATTTTACTTACAGAAATAGAAGCACATCCAATGTGACACGTTCACCTAGGGGCATTTAACTTGCTGTGAACTGCTTAACTTCAAGAATAGGTTAACAGACTACAGCTCCAAACCCAGAAGAGATAGAGAAGAAGAGAGGTCCTCTATGAAGTGAAACAGAAGGTAAGCAACGGCCACAAAGGCTCAACATCTAACCAATGAGAGGGGGCGGGGCCAAGTACCAAGTGTACCCCTGCAGAGAATTCTTTTAACACTTTCCCTCCCAGATCCTCTTGCGTGCAGAGTTACAATATCCAAAACCTGCCCCTCTCTGTATGATTAGCAAGCCATGCTAAGTGCGCCAAGGAGTCCCCTCCTGCAGCGGGAATCCAAACATATCCTCTTTCTTTTTTTTTGCCAGAGACTGCAGCCCGCAGTCCGGTGGGCTGAAAACCAATGTTCTCTCTAAGCTGTGGAGTCTTGTGAGGAAGAACTCTACTTTGCGAGCTACTGGCATTAAAGTTGCGAGTGATCGATTTGGCTACTGGATAAACCAGTTCACTCTGGAGCCATCCCCTCCTGAGCAAAGACAAAAATGTGTGTAAAGGTAAAGGTAAAGGTTCCCTTGCTCGAAAGCCAGTCGATTCCGACTCTAAGGTTGCGGTGCTCATCTCCATTTCAAAGCCGAAGACCCAGCGCTGTCCGAAGACATTTCCGTGGTCATGTGGCCGGCATGACTAAACACCAAGGCGCATGGAACGCTGTTACCTTCCCACCGAAGTGGTACCTATTTATCTACTTGCAATTTCTTGCTTTCGAACTGCTAGGTTGGCAGGAGCTGGAACTAGAGACGGGAGCTCACCCCGTCATGCGGCACTCACGGGTCTTGAACTGCTGAACTACTGACCTTCCACAGCCTGCAGTTCAGCGTCTTAACCACTTGAGCCACCGCAGCTCCAAAAAAAAATGTGTGAGCCAGGGGCTAAAAAACTGAGAGCTAGCTCACACTAACTCAGCTGAGAGGGAACACTGCTGAAAACCCATCTTCTCAGCGACGAAAAAGGCTACTTTAAAAATATATATAAGGAGAGGCTTTCAGTGCCGCGTGCCTTCATTCATAATTCAGCAGTGCTCGTTTCGAAAGGAGAGCGGCTGTTTTTTTTTTAACCAGGTAAATGCATTTTAAAGCAATTCTTTAGTCCTCCATGAATATGTGATGCTCTGGAGAGGCCCAGCGCAGAGAAGAACATATGCTTGGAGGGCACGAAGGCTGTAGGACTCTCTTACACGTTCTCAAGTATCTCTGTCTGAACTCTCCGGGCATGTGTGTTTTTGCAGGCTGAATACATTCTGATTTGCTTCCTGAAATGTGCATAGTCTTTTCGTACTTCTTTTGAAAGTATGAGAGCCAGTGTGGTTATTCCAAAGGTGTTTGTAGGCTCAAAAAAGTTGGGGACCCCTGCCCTGAACACCCTACAAGCGGGATCCGGAGCCCAAAACTTCTCCCTGTTTGTCAGGCTCATAGCCAGGATTTTTGTTTGTTTGTTTCGTTTAGGGGGCATTTAATTTTTCAAGGAGGCAGTTAAATTATAGCTGTTGTAGATTTTCCGGGCTGTATGGCCGTGGTCTTGGCATTGTAGGAGCTGACGTTTCACCAGCAGCTGTGACTGGGCAACTCTCTGTGTCATGGTGAGAAGAAAAATGGTAGGCAGGTAATTTATATCTACTCGGGAAGATGGGGGAGGGCTGAGTCCATTGTCTTGTAGGAGTTCCCCAGGCTGTCAACATGCTAATGAAGGAGTTTTCCTGAGGAGGTTCTTTTGCAGATGGATTAGCTGTATCCTGAGGAGGTTCTTTTGCATCTGGTTTCCTGAGGAGCTTTCCTGAGGAGGTTCCCTGTTTCCTGAGGAGGTCCTTTTGCATGTGGATTGGCTGTTGAGATACATTATAGTTAATTAAATTAACAGGCTCCAAGCAGACAGGAGGGCCTGGCGTAATCTGGTCCATGGGGTCGCAAAGAGTCGGACTCGACTGTGCGACTGAACAACTAGCCTGTTTCTAGCCCTTCCTTTCATGGGACAGGGCAGCAAGCCCGTCAGTACCCGGGGAAAAAAAACAGCTCAGAGGACAGGGCAAGAAAGCTTAGAAGGGCACCCAAGAGTGGCACCTTCAATACATCTCCAACAATCCCCTTTTCTGCTAGCCCAGAGGTTCTGCTGTAAGGCACCGAGGTCACAATGAGTCTTTCAAAAGCATCCCCATGAGCCACTGGGAAAACATGTAATTAAATGCCCTCTGAAGTGTCTTTTCCTGGGTCCCATGATGCCCCCCCCCCAAATTTCACAGTGGGAGGGAAAGGGAAGCCATGGTGCTCTTGCCCTGGCCTCTGCCAACAGCAGGAAGCGGGGGTCTCTCCTCAAAAATAAGGTTTGGGGCGTGGCTATTTGTGGGGCGGGGCTTTTATAATTAAGGGGGCGGCCCCCCTGAAATGACCCACTGTAGTTATGGGCCTGTTGTTTGGCAGAGACTGACCAAGAGAGAGATCTTGGAGTCGTAGTGGATAACTCACTGAAAATGTCGAGACAGTGTGTGACTGCAATAAAAAAAAAGGCCAATGCTATGCTGGGGATGATTAGGAAGGGAACTGAAAACAAATCAGCCAGTATCTTCATGCCCCTGTATAGATCGACGATGCGACCTCATTTGGAGTACTGTGTACAGTTCTGGTCACCACGCCTCAAAAAGGATATTATAGCATTGGGAAAAGTGCAGAAAAGGGCATCTAGAGTGATAAAAGGGTTGGAACACTTTCCCTGTGAAGAAAGCTTAAGGAGCTTGGGGCTCTTTAGCTTGGAGAAATGACGGCTGAGGGGTGACATGATAGAGGTTTATAAGATTATGCATGGGATAGAGCAGGTGGAGAAAGAAGTACTTGTCTCCCTTTCTCACAATACAAGAACTCGTGGGCACTCCATGAAATTGCTGAGCAGTCGGGTTAGAACGGATAAAAGGAAGTACTTCTTCACCCAAAGAGTGATTAACACATGGAATTCACTGCCACAGGAGGTGGTGGCAGCTACAAGCAAGAGGGAATTGGATAAACATACGGAGCAGAAGTCCATCAGTGGCTATTAGCCATAAGGTATAGATAGAAACTCTCGGTCTGGGGCAAGTGATGCTCTGTATTCTTGTGCTTGGGGGGGGGCAACAGTGGGAGGGCTTCTGGCCCCACTGCTGGACCTTCTGATGGCACCTGGCATTTTTGGCCACTGTGTGACTGAGTGTTGGACTGGATGGGCCATTGGCCTGATCCAACATTGGTTTCTCTTATGTTCTTATGTTTGTTGCCGCCACTAATATCGGCGTTCTGAGGGCTATGGCCTCTGAGCACGGAAGACCCATTTAGTGATCATGGCTAACAAACCTTGAAAGCCCTGTCCTCCGTCACTTTGCTTCCCCTTTAGAAAGCCAACTAAACTATCTCGATTCGTCCTTGGCATCTCCGCCGAAAGAATTTCAGATAGCTGGTCTAGATAAAGAAGAGCCGGTGTCAGATAAAACGGCATGAGATGGTCCCTTGGACGGACTCCGCTTCAGATAGTCATTTACGTAACAATTCTCAGATTCTCCAAGCACATTAATGAGAAATGGTGCAATGCCCGTATTTCTGGAAACGCTAAATGCCTTCTGTTCCTGCAAGTCCCAGAACAAGCTATACACCTACGGTTCTTTGTTCAGATGCAAACGCTCGCGATGAGATATCACTGGGCTTCTATCAATTAGAAATGTTGGGGAACGTATTATCTGCTGATTCCAACTAAGCTACAAATCCAAATCCCTACCGAGGCCCATTATCACACCCAGTCGAGACCGAGAATTTATCAGCAACCTGGAGGCAAAGGAGGAACGCTATTTCCCTTGCATGTGATATAAAATAGCGTGGAGTATTGAGCTAACATCGACGGAGTACTCGAAGGGTTAAGAGCTGGAAACTTTTTGAGGGGAGAGCTGAAATGCGCATCGATTTAGAAGAACAAAGCAAGTTTCTATGCCTCTTGTTTTGAAGTTTGGCATCCTGAACTGGAAACACCTAGTTTTAGACAATGTCCTACATGCCTTCTGTTAATTGTCTGAAACTCAGACTGACAGGCCTCTGTTAGGAATGCTGCGATCCTCGCAAAGAGCGTGCTCGAAAAATTGAGCCCCTTAAGAACATAAGACTGCCAACCTAGTAGTTCGAAAGCAAGAAATTGTAAGTTGATAAATAGGTACTGCTTCGGTGGGAAGGTAACCAGTGTTCCACGCGCCTTGGCATCTGGTCATGCCAGCCACATGACCATGGAGAAGTCTTTGGACAGCGCTGGCTCTTCGGCTTGGAAACGGAGACGAGAACCGTACCCTAGAGTCGGATTCAACTGGCTTTAGAGCAAAGGAAACCTTTACCTAAGAACGTAAGAAGAGCCCTGCTGGATCAGACCAGTAGTCCATCTAATCCAGCATTCTGTTTCACACAGTGGCCAAACAGTTCCTCTGGAGGTGTAGTGCCCCTAAATGTAGAGGTGCCCCTCAGTCACCAGGGCTAGTAGCCACTGATAGACCTATCCTCCATGAATCTATCTATTCCCCCTTTCAAGCTCTTTATTCCTATGGCCATCACTACATCTTCTGGCAGCGAATTCCACATTTGAATCACTGTCTGTGTAAAGTAGTATTTCCTGAACCTACTGCCCGTCAGCTTCATTGGATGCCCTCCAGTTCTGGTCTTTTGGGAGAGGGAGGAAAATCTCCTTCTTGGCAGTGGTGCCCTTTCATGGCCCACACTTTTGAACCGCAAATGTATTCATAAATTTAGGTCGACCTGCATGACGGGTATAGTAGCTACTTCGCATCTGTGCGATCAGCAGTGCTCAGCTTCGGAGCTGGGAGGGAGACGGTGGTTGCTGACGAGGGCCTTCTGCTTTGAAGCTTCCTCTGTGACCCCGGGGGAATACGCTCTCCCCCTCATCAGGGTGAGAAAGGTCTTCCCTGCCACCTGTGATCCTTCCACAAAAGACGCCCGAGACTGACCCACAGGAACACACACGGGAAGCTGCCTTATACTGAAGCAGACCCTGGGTCCATCAGAGTCCGTATTGCCTACTCAGACTGGCAGCTGCTCTCCAAGGTCTCAGGAAGAGGTCTTTCACATCACCCACTGCCAGATCTTTTAACTGGTGGGACCTGGGACCTTCTGCAGGCCAAGCAGATGCCCAATTGCTGAGCCACAGCCCTTCTCCATATCTTCCAAGCTGTCCGGTGGAGGTCTTATGAATCACTTGCAACTTCATCCTTTCAACGGGAGTTGCTGGGGATTGAATCTGGGAACTTCCGCATGCCAGTTTTGGTGTTGCGGTGAAGAGCGGCGGACTCTGAGGTGGAGAACCGGGTTTGTTTCCCCCTCTCCTCCGCATGCAGCCAGCTGGTTGACCTTGGGTCCGTCACAGTTCTCTCAGAGCTCTCTCAGCCCCATCGACCTCACAGGGTGTCTGTTGTGGGGAGAGGAAGGGAAGGTTGATTGTAAGCTGTTCTGAGACTCCGAGTGAAGGGTGGGGTATAAATCCTCCTCCTCCTCCTCCTCCCGCTTCTTCTTCTTCAAGATGCTTTGCGACCGAGCAGAGTTTGGGGAGGGGAGAGACCTCATATGGATATAATGCCCTAGTGTCCCCCCTCCAAAGCTCCCATTTCTTTCTTTCTTTATTTAATTCAGTGTATATTCTGCCCTCCCCGCCGAGGTGGGCTTAGGGCGGCCTGCATTAAAAGTTAAAACATTAAAACATCGATGCATTGACACAATGCAACTGCATAAAATTCATAACGTAACAATCAGAAAGACAGGTAACAAAGGTGTGGCCGAGATTGGTGTCCAGAGTATCCTCAGCTGCTAATGATGTTGTTGTTGACACAGAGGGTCTTAACAATTCAGTTGTTATTGGTGGCGGCTCCTATTCGAAGGCCTGGTGGAAGAGCTCGGTTTTACAGGCCCTGTGGAAATGCAATGGAGCTCGGTTTTACAGGCCCTGTGGAAAGGCAATGGAGCTCGGTTTTACAGGCCCTGTGGAAAGGCAATGGAGCTCGGTTCTACAGGCCCTGTGGAAAGGCAATGGAGCTCGGTTCTACAGGCCCTGTGGAAAGGCAATGGAGCTCGGTTCTACAGGCCCTGTGGAAATGCAATGGAGCTCGGTTTTACAGGCCCTGTGGAAATGCAATGGAGCTCGGTTTTACAGGCCCTGTGGAAATGCAATGGAGCTCGGTTTTACAGGCCCTGTGGAAATGCAATGGAGCTCGGTTTTACAGGCCCTGTGGATGTCTTCCTGGAGCTCATTCCACCAGTGTGGAGCCACCACTGGGAAGGCCCTGGCTCTAGTAGAGGCCAATTTGGCGTCTTTTGGTCCAGGGCGGGTCAAGTGGTTTTGAGACCCCTCTGGGGTCTCTGGGGAACATGGCCCCAAACCATATAGGGCTTTAAAGGTCAAAACCAGCACCATGAAGTGACTCCGGTACGCCATCGGCATCCAGCGCAGTGCAGTACCTCCCCACGAGTCCAAGAAATGAAGAAAAGCCCAACAAAACACGCCCAACAAAACACGCAACCACAGCCACAAAAAATGCATTTCGACCCTTAATAAAATATGTCTATCTTTAGCCCTGGACCGCCAGCATCTCACTTCCCGCCCCCCCACCGCGTCGCCCAAATGTCCACCGAGAAACCCCGGCTATTGGCCTCCCGCTGCACAGAACCTTTCGCACCAATTTACCGAGCTCTAATTTCAATAGTCTTTTTTATTTTTTTTATTTTACAAATGCGATTTTGGCAGCAGGGGAGGGAGAGAGCGGGCGGGGGGGGGGAGCCGGGAAAATTGTTTACTTGTGAAGAGAGGGCTTCATTGATTCCGGCTCTGAGGCAATTATGAAGAACACACTTTCCCCACATCTCCCCTGCACCTATCAAACAGAAACAGTGTGAGGTGCGGCCATTAATCAGGCGAGCCGCTGGAGGTGGGAACGCGTTCGGAAAGCCTCATCTCCCTGAAGCTTTATTCTCCTCATCTTTAAATGTATAATTAGGCCTTCTGTGTTATTAGTCCCATAAAGCAGAAAGACCAGGAAGGAATGCTTTTTTTTCATCTCGTCGTCTTCGGGGAGGATTCGAGGACAACCGCACTGAGGTTTTGTAGTGGGAGGGAAGGTGGGGCGGCTGTCCGATTCGTCTCCAGCCCTCACTGTTCAGACATGCAGACTTCCACCCCAATCCGGTCAGTCCATTATCATCCTATCTTTCCTCTGAAGGACTGAAGAATGAGGTACATGGCTACCCTCTTCCGCCATTTTGCCCTCACAACAGCCCTGTGAGGTATACTAGGCTGAAAGAGAGTGAGGGAATGAGGGTCACAAGATCACCCAGGCAACTTTCACGGCAGGGTGACTGAACATGGGCCTACGTGGCTCCAGACCTTCACCCTCGTTACTAGGCCACGCTGGTTCTCTGTGACAGAATGCCAGAAGACAGGCCGGACATTTGGGCTGGTGCGGGAAGGTTGCGAGGTCTGCCGCAGGCTGGTGAGCATGGTGCTGGACTCCTCGACTGAAACAGAGTCAGATTAGCTGGGTGGGAGACATAAGAACATAAGAGAAGCCATGTTGGATCAGGCCAATGACCCATCTGGTCCAATGCTCTGTGTCACACAGTGGCCAAAACCCATGTGCCATCAAGAGGTCCAACAGTGGGGCCAGAGCTCCAGAAGACCTCCCACTGTTGCCCCACCCAAGCACCAGGGCTCTTATTGTCGCAAGAACTCCTTTGCATATTAGGCGACACCCCCCCTAATGTATCCAATCCTCCAAGAGCTTACAGACAGTGTGTAGCTGCAATAAAGAAGGCCAACGCTATGCTGGGGGTTATTAGGAAGGGAATTGAAAACAAATCAGCCAGTATCATCATGCCCCTGTATAAATCATTGGTGCGACCTCATTTGGAATACTGTGTACAGTTCTGGTCACCACATCTCAAAAAGGATATTATAGCATTGGAAAAAGTGCAGAGAAGGGCAACTAGAATGATAAACGGGGTGGAACACCTTCCCTATGAAGAAAGGTTAAAATGCTTGGGGCTCTTTAGCTTGGAGAAACGACGGCTGAGGGGTGACATGATCGAGGTTTATAAGATTAGGAATGGGATTGAGCAGGTGGAGAAAGAAGTACTTTTCTCCCTTTCTCACAATACAAGAACTCGTGGGCACTCCATGAAATTGCTGAGCAGTCGGGTTAGAACAGATAAAAGGAAATACTTCTTCACCCAAAGAGTGATTAACATATGGAATTCACTGCCACAGGAGGTGGTGGCAGCTACAAGCATGGACAGTTTCAAGAGGGAATTAGATAAACATATGGAGCAGAAGTCCACCAGTGGCTATTAGCCACAGGGTATAGATGGGAACTCTCAGTCTGGGGCAGGTGATGCACTCTATTCTTGGTGCTGGAGGGGGCAGTAGTGGGAGGGCTTCTAGTGTCCTGGCCCCACTCCTGGACCTCCTGATGGCACCTGGTATATTTTGGCCGCTGTGTGACAGAATGTTGGACTAGATGGGCCGTTGGCCTGATTCAACATTGGCTTCTCTTATGTTCTTATGTTCTTAGAGCTCTTCTTACAGGAGCTACTGTAAGCTCTTGGAGGATTGGCTACATTATAAATCTAATTAATAAATTAGGGGTGTGTCGCCTAATATGCAAAGGAGTTCCTGCAACAAAAAGAGCCCTGCCAAGCACCAATAACACAGAACATCTCTGCCCCAGACAGAGTGTACCATCTATGTCTTGTGGCTGACAGCCACTCATGGACCTCTGCTCTTAAGAACATAAGAGAAGCCATGTTGGCTCAGGCCAGCAGCCCATCCAGACCAACGCTCGGTGTCACAACATGGCCAAATCCCAGCTGCCATCAGGAGGTCCACCAGCAGGGCCACAACTCCAGAAGGCCTCCCACCGTTGCCCCCCAAGCACCAAGAAGACAGAGCATCACTGCCCCAGAGCGTTCCCTCTATTTGTTGTCATCGTTCAGTTGTACAGTCGAGTCTGACTCTTCGCAAACCCATGGACCCGATCACGGCAGGCCCTCCTGTCTTCCGCTGTCCTCCAGAGTTTGCTCAATTTCCTGTTTGCTGCATCGATGACACTGTCTAACAATCCCATACTTTGCCATCCCCTTCTTCTTTGACCTTCAGTTATTCCCAGCATCAGGGTCTTCTCCAGGGAGTGCTCATTTGGTGGCCAAAGTATTTGAGCTTCAGCTTCAGTCTCTGGCCTTCCAGGGAACAGTCAGGGTTGATTTCTTTTAGGATAGACTGATTTGATCTTCTTGTGGTCCAAGGGACTCTCAGGAATCTTCTCCAGCACCATAATTCAAAATCTATTCTTCGGCACTCGGCCTTCCCTATGGTCAAACTCTCGCAGCCATACATTACTACTGGGAATACCATCGCTTTGACCATGTGGACTTTTGTTGGCAGGGTGATGTCTCTGCTTTTTATCATACTGTCTAGGTTTGCCATCGCTTTCCTCCCAAGGAGCAGGCGTCTTTTAATTTCATGGCTGCAGTCACCGTCTGCAGTGATCTTGGATCCCGGGAACGTGAAGTTCCCTCTATACCTTCTGGCTAATAGCCACTGATGGACCTCTGTTCCCTATGTTTACCCAACCCGCCCCCCCGAAGCTTTCTATGCTTGTAGCTGCCAGTGTTCCCTCTAAGCTGAGTTAGCGTGAGCTAGCTCTCAGTTTTTAGCCTCCGGCTCCCACATTTTTGTCTTAGCTCAGGAAGGATGACTCCAGAGCAAACTAATTTATGCAGCAGCCGAATCGCTCGCTCACAACTTTAACGACAGTAGCTCGCCAAGCAGAATTTTTTGCCCATGAGACGCCACAGCTTAGAGGGAGCACCACTTCCTGGGGCAGTAAATTCCACGTGCGAATTCATTACATGTGTTAATTACGTATGGCGGTAAGACTTCTTCTGGCTCTTGCTTTGAATCCAGTTGAGAAGCAGCACTCCTCAAAGAGAGAAGCTTCAAGGGGAGATTACAACAGGAGGTTGCCGACCTTGATCTCATTCACAAATTCAGAACAACAGATCCCTCAGGGCTGGATAGGGACATGCAGGGTTGCCAGACTCCTGCTGCGGGCGGGAGAACCCCTACTTTGGGGGGTGCTTCCCCACCACCAGCCATCGAGTTTCCAGCCCCATTGCCAGAGCGTCACCTGGCGTCACTTCCTGGTGATGACATCGTGCGGCGTGGGTGTTCCACAGAGGAATGTTCTGGCCGAGGACTGCGTGTCCCCCGCCGAATTATGGTAAGTACTTGGCAACCCTACCACAGAGCGTCACCTAGTCAGCACATCGGAATGGGCACTTTCTGTTTTACCAGAAGTGGCCCAAAACCACTTCTGGTCTCCTGGAAGTGGGCCGGGAGCCCCCCTCTGGCCAGGGAAGTCCACCTGGCCACCCTAGGGACATAGGATTCTTATTTCACTACAAATTCTGCCCTTAAGCATTGCTCCTCTGCTCTGCGCAAGCCGATTGCATCCTGCATTGTACCTCTGCATCCTGACCCCCTTCTCTGCCTCAACTTCTTTGCCCCACCTTCTGAACGGGATATAAGGACTCAGGACTCTCCATTCCTACCTGTGTCTGATCAAGGGAGCTCTGACTCTCACAACCTCATACTCTAAAAATCTTGTTGGCCTTCAAGGTGCTACTAGACTCAAATCTAGATTTGAATATTGGTGCTTAACGGGGTGCTGAGAGGATTTGTACAGATACCCTGGTCTTGGAGCTGGTTTGGAGGCAGATAATGGATGGGCTCGTTCTAAAGCCCCAAGCTTGTCTGTCCGGTTTGGTGTAGGAGCCAGTTTGGTGCAGTGGTGAAGTGTGCAGACTCTAATCTGAGAGAACCGGGTTTGATTCCCCCACTCCTCCACTTGCAGCTGCTGGATGACCTCGGGCAAGCCATAGTTCTGTCAGAGCTGTTCTTGAAAGGGCAGTTTCTGTCAGAGCTCTTTCAGCCCCACCTGCCTCACAGGGTGTCTGTTGTGGGGAGGGGAAGGAGCTTGTAAGCTGCTCTGAGTGAAGGGCGGGGTATAAACCCAATCTCCTCCTCTCCTCCTCTCCTTCCTACATCCTTCTTTGCCATTTGATCTAGCATCAAAGCAGTTGTCCTCCCAACCAAACGGGTGCATATCCAGGCTGTGAATCTGGCATTAAGTATTAATTGGGTACTCGCAATGAACAAATTCCCCTGGCTCAATTGCATCATCATGTGTCTGGTTTTTTCCTGCATGTAGCCGTTCTGTTTCCCTTACCTCCTACTCCTCCGTTTAGAATTTCTTTAGTCCCCTTCAGCATTTCATCCCCAAAATACATATTTGGGATATATATTGTCCTTCGCTATTCAGAATATCATTTCGTGTGCATTTGACTTGGATGAATGTTGCAGTCACATGTCATTTCCTGAGATGGAACATGTGTGTAGGGGGTTTGTGGAGGGAGAGATCACAGGCATGAAATGCAGCCCCAGAGATCACTGGCTGCCCCTTGGGATGCACATCTCCCGAATATTCTGGCAGCACATCGAAAAGTTCAAAGCACATTATGCGATTCAAAGTATTTTAAAGAATGGTTTCAGCCCAAAGAGGGAAATAAGAACAAGTGCAGTTGTGTCTGTTTTGGTTGGGCAGCTGTTTAGATGGAGCTGTTTAAATCGTTTCCTGATTGGCGGGCACCTCTTTTAGCCATGCTGTTCACCCAGATCAATCTAACTGGTGAACTTCCCTCAAGGAAAGTCCCAGTATTTAAAAAAAGACTGCAAGTCACCCCCCCCCCCCAAAAAAAAACAAACCCACATCAACAACTATTGGCTTATGAGCCTGGTGAAGATAGCCTCCAAGTTATTTTGCTGCACAAACTGGAGGACTGGGAGACCCCCAATAACATTATCCCTCCTGCACAAGCTGGGTTCAGGAAAGGGGTAGGCATTATTAATCATTGCCTGACTCTTTACTGGCTGGCTCACAAGTATTTAAGGGCCCCACCAAAGGTATGTTTATAGCATTTGTGGGCCTCGCTGCTGCCTTTGACCCAGTGGATTGGAACCGCCTGTGGGAGAAACTAGTATTTTAACTATTTTATTAGTTTATATATAGAAAGGGGGAAAGGGAAAAGAAAGGAAAAGAAATGGTATATATATGTGTATATATATATGTATATGTATATCCTGTCCTTATATATAAAAGTGTTTTTGAGTGGCAACGTTCTATGCTTGCCAAAATTGATTGGGCCAGCATTTCAAGGTCATTTGCATATGGAAACTGATTGGACCTCACTCCGTTCCGCACCTCAAACTCCCCCCCCCCAGACAGTTAGAACTGTCAGTTGCATATGTGACCTGGTGTATCCTGAGGTAAAATATGTCCTCACCCACAACACATCACTTCCCCTTCAAAAGAAACAAACCTACTAACACAACCATGCCACACCACAAAAAACACAGATCATACCATAAGCAGAATACCACAAGGCAAAAAAATGATAGGAAAAGGGGCCAGCAGTCACCCCATTACTGCCATAGATATATACCTGAGAACGCTTCAGCGGGTGGTGTGCAGGTCCCAGGTTCATGTTATAAAAGCTGCCCGGGGGATTATGGACCATTCACAGACTTTCTACCTTAACTTACCTCACAGGGTTGTTGTGTGGATCATATGGGGGAGAGGAGAGTGATGCCAGCTGCTTTGGTTCCCACTGCAGGGAAAGACTGCCCTTTCCCTAGGCAGAGGCTGCAGGGGGGGGATGTAAACCTGAAGACAGACAGGCAGATGAAGGTAGGCTGATGGTTGCCTGAAAAAGACATAAGGTTGCCAGCTCCAGGTTGGAAACTTCCAGGATATTTTAGGGATGAAGCCTGCGGAGGGTGGGGTCTGAGGAGGAGGGACCTCAGACAGATACAATGCCATAGACCCCACCCTCCAAACAAGCGGTTGCCAATCTCCAGGTGACAGCTGGAGAGCTCTTAAAGCTCTGGTGCTAATTCAAAGTGCTGGGGATGTGTTGCATTCTGGCAGGGGACACTGTGTGTGTAGAAAATGAATTATCAACAGAGTAGTGTTTTGGAAAATCTTTAGGAATTGTTTGGTCCATTTACCATCAGGGACCCACCCAGAGCCTCTGGCATTTTCTCACTCTGCTGGTATCAAAACCAATTTAAGGCAAAATAGAGATATGGAGACTTTTCCATCCTCCTCTGAATCAATCTGTGTTTGTTGGCAACCCTAGGCCTGCCAGCACTCTTAGGGTGATTTCGTGCCTCCTGACTGGCATTACTTCATTAGCCCTGGCTGCTTGCTCATGTTCAGCAGGAGCCTCCCTATGGAAGCTGCAGGGGAATTTTGGGCCATTTGTTAATGATAATTTTGGACTAGCCACAGACTTTCTGCCTAACCTACCTTGCAGGGTTGCTGTATAGATCACAAAGCAGAAGAGGAGAATGAAGTAAACTGCTTTGCTCCCTGCTAATGAGAAAGACAGAACTTTGTCTAGGAAGAAGCTGCTGAGAGGGGAGGAGATAATGTTGCCAACTTTAGGTATGGAAATTCCTGGAGATTTGAGGGGTGGAGCCTGGAGAGGGTGGGGTTTGAGGAGGGGTGGGATCTCAGACAGGTACAATGCCACCCTCCAAACCAGCCATTTCCTCCTTGGGGTCTATTGTTGCCAATCTCCAGGTGGGGGCTGGAGATCACTCAGAATTACAACTGCTCTCCAGGAGGGAGCGGGGAGGAGATGGAAAACTGAAGTCAGAGGGACAGATAAAGGTAGGTTGATCATTGGCTGGGAAGGAGATAGGCTTGCCAACTCCAGGCTGGGAAATTCCTGGAGATTTGAGGGGTGATGTCTGGAGAGGGTGGGGTTTGAGGAGAGGTGGAACCTCAGACAGGTACAATTCCATAGATTCCACCTTCCAAACCAGCCCTTCCTGCTTGGGAAACCATTGTTGTCAAACTCCAGGGGAGTGCTGGAAATCACTCAGAATTACAACTGCTCTTCAGATGGCAGAGATCAGTTCCCTGAAGAAAACAGTAAGCTCTGTGTCATTATACCCTGCTGAGGTCACCACAGCAAATTGACACTGAGTGTCCAAGACTAGGGCACCTGCCCAGAGCCTCTTTTTAGAGCTCATTGTATGTATTTCCACAACAGGCCTTATTCCTAGTGTGTGTGTGTGTATAAAAAAGTTCAGTTTAACATTCTGCATGCAAATATTCTCATAAAAGCTTCTCAGCTATTATAGCCATCTTATTGGTCTCTAGTGTGCTACTGGACTCAAATGTAACCCGAGAAGATAGTCTTTACACTGATTCAATGGCTGAAGTCAGATGAATTTTAAAATGGTGCAGTTGTGTCTATCAGATAGATAAATTCAGAAGGCAACTTGGTGGTAGAGAATTGTGCGAGCATTCCTGTTTGGTTATACACCCTGCCAAGCAATACATGTGAAAAGATAGTTTCAGAGAATAGCTATGTAAATCTGAAACTGATCAGCTCAATTTGAGTCTAGTAGCACCTTAGAGACCGACAAGATTTTGGGGGATATAAGCTTTTAAGAGTCGATGCTCTCTTCCTCTGATGAAGAAAGCACTGAATCTTGAAAGCCTATACCCCCAAGATCTTTCTGGTACCTCATGTGCTACCGGTACCGAAATCTAACATAAGAAGATAGTCACTGCACCAATTCAACAGTGGAAGTCAGGTGAATTTTAAGACGGTGTGGTTGGGTCCATCAGACAGATAAATCCAGAAAGCAATTTGGTGGTAGAGAATTGTGCGAGCATCCCTTTTCAGTATACACACTGCCAAGTGATACGCATGAGAAGAGCATCACTGTGCCGATTCAACAGTGGAGGTCAATTGACTTTTAAAACAGTGCAGTTGGGTCCATTGGAGAGATAAATTCAGAGGACAATTGGGTTGTGGAGAACGGCGCAAGTATCCCTGTTTGGTATATACACTGCTAACCGATATAAATAAGAAAACAGTCACTGCACTGATTCCACAGTGGAATTCCAATGAATTTTAAAAAGGTGCAGATGAGCCCATTGGGTAGATAAATTCAGAGGGCAATTGAGTGGGAGAGAAGTGTGCGAGTATCCCTCTTTGGTATACTTACCACCAACGAAAGAGAAACCTGTAGTCACACTGCACCAGTTAAACAGTGCAAGTCAGCTTGTATGTTCACGGATTTGTGTATTAGGGTGGGGGAGTGCTTAAGAGTGTCCTAGATATCAAAGCCCATGGTACTGACTTCCAGCATTGCCGTTATCAAAGATGGCTGGGTGCAACATGATACTTGCAAAGCTCACTTAAAAAAAAATAACAACCCAGCCTTTCTGAAATCCATTTGTACTTAGAAAGACGGGTGTCTTTTGAAGCAATTATGCTTCCCCTTATGCCCTCTCCATTCTTGAAAAATTTATGCCCGGTAAGAAAATGAGGAAATGTGTTTTTTTGCTTGGCTTTGAAAACGTTGCCTCTAATTTATGGGAGAAGATGTGTTCATAATAAGAGCGCCGAACCGGATGCTACTTCCTTGGGGATTTCCCCGAGAACAAGATATATAACCCAGGATGGTGCAAATAAACAATAATGAAGGAATAAATAAGCAGTCGCATGCATCATTCTGTAAATTTTCTTGGACAGAAACAAGGAAGCTAATTCTTTAACTACCATGAATGTATTCATTATGTGGAAACGGCGGAGCAGAAAACAGTCATTCATAATAAATAGATTGGAAATCACACCTCCCCTCCCGGGAGACAACAGCACCATCCGGATGGGGTGCGACTAATTTATCTCTCTCTCCCTCATGGTGAGATCTAATTTGAATATAAGTCCACTTCAGTTGTTTGGGCCAGAGGCCTGGTGTTTTTCCTTTGATTGGAAACACAGGCTAATTCACGCCAGCCTGGAGCCCTACCAGTTCAGACAGCGCCTGGTTTGTGTGGCTCACAAAGACAGAAGAGTACAGGAAGGCCTCCGAATTTACCCCTACCCACATTTATAGCCTGGGATCACCTGCACTCAACTCTCCAGACCTTTTCCTTTGGGTTGGGGGCACCATCTGAGCAAAAGACAGTATCTGGGGGTTGTGGAGACAACCTCTGATGAACACTTATCCTTGGAGCGCATCAGGAAGAGTGTGAATGCCACATAACATGGGCCAGGTCTCACCCTATGACATTGCTGGACATCACCTATGACATCACCAGGACCTGCCCAACATGTTTTGGGACTGGTGGAGATAGAGACCTGGTAAACCTACCCCGCCAAGGGTGCCCATGCCTCCATCGCCCATGCCTCCATAACATTTCTGGCAATGAGCCTGTGACTCGGGCCTCTGAATATATGTCCAGTTTGACGTTCTGTGTGCAAATCTTCTCATAAAAGCTTCTCAGCTATTATAGCCATCTTTCTTGTCATTCTTCATTGAATCTTAGTTTCTCAATACTTGTGTTTTAACCAGTCATAAACGGCCCTCCATTGTCCCATAAATTCTTCTTCCATTTCTCCTTTTAATATATTTGTCAACTTGTCCATTTCAGCACATTCCATAATCTTCGTTATCAACTCATAAAGCATTGGGATTTTTTTAATGTCCTCCATGTTGTTGCAAATAAAATTCTGGCTGCTGTTGCAACATGTAAAATAAAATATCTATGGTCCTTAACTAAGTCATCTGGTAAACTGTTTAACAGGAATATCTCTGGTTTAAAAAGTACTGTAATGTTCAACACTGACTGTAAGAGAGAATGTACTCCAATCCAGTATTTATGAACCTTTTTTCATGTCCACCACATATGATAGTATGATCCAACATGGTTGTTACATTTCCAGCATCTATTACTCAAGTTTTTATACATTTTAGCTAGCCTGTCTGGGGTTAGGTACCATCTATAAAACATTTCATACATATTTTCTTTAAACGAAACAGATTTAGTCAACTTAATATTCACATTCCGTATTTTACTCCATTGTAACAGATCTATCTATGTTATAGCCTACATTTTGCATCCATTTGACCTAATATGGATAAACATCTACTGTTCCTGATTAGAGAATTTCATTCTAACATAACCACTAGAGTTAAGGTAGGCCCCATGGGTACTTTAACAGAGGAGATTCCAGGTACTTTGTGGGTCAAATAGGGGTTTGTTTTGGCCCCTTTTGCTTTTCAATTTGTAGTCCCAATTCTGTCTGGCCCTAAATTTTTCCCACCATTTTTGTTGTCCCCATTTTCAAAGAAGGGGGAAAAAAGGAGGATCCGGGTAACTACCAACCCATCAGCTTGACATCTATACCTGGAACAAATCATCGAACAGTCAGTCCTTGAGCATTTAGAAAGGATAGCTGTGATGACTAAGAGGATTTCTCAAGAACAAGTCCTGTCAGACTAACCGTATCTCTTTTTTCAAGAAAGTTACTACCTTGCTGGATCAGGGAAACACTGTAAACATAGTTTATCTTGATTTCAGTGAGGCTTTTGATAAGGTTTCACGAAATAATCTTGTCGACAAGTTAGCAAAAATTAAATCAAAAAAGTTTTTGGCTAAACATTAGGAAGAACTTCCTGACAGACTGGTTCCTCAGTGGAACAGGCTTCCTTGGGAGGTGATGGGGTCTCTTTCTTTGGAGGTTTTCAAACAGAGGCTAGATAGCCATCTGACAGCATTTCTGATTCTGTGAACTTAGGAAGATCATGAGAGGGAAGGCAGGAAGAGGTGTATCAGTGCTTAGTTCTTGTGGCCCTTTCTTACATGCTCAGGGAAATGCCGATCACCACTTTGGGGTCAGGAAGCAATTTTTCTCCAGGTCGGTTTGTCTGGAGATCCTGGAGGGATTTTTTTTGCCATCTTCGGGGCATGGAGCAGGGATCACTGTGTGTGTGTGTGTGTGTGGGGGGGAGAGGTATTTGTGAATTCCCTGCATTGTGCAGGGGGTTAGACTAGATGACCTTGGAGGTTCCTTCCAACTCTATGATTCTATGAACCCGGAGACTTCTGCACATAAAGCTCGAATTCCATGACTCTATGGCCATGGGCTGGTCTTTTCCATAGACCAATCAGATTTTTATTAATAAATAACATGTATTTTAAAAGCCTGCCCAGTCAGGCCTCCTGACAGAAGCCGTCTGGAGGGTCCAGGCTGATACTATGAAATCAGTACATTTTTCTTTAGAGTTGCATTCCTATCGCAGCCGGCCCAGAGCTCTGAATAGGATAATACAGGATGCAGTTTGCAACCAATCAAGTGGGTTTTCTCTCGGGGAAGTCACAGGGCACAAGGGCTCCGGCGGCAATCCCAGCAGCCCCAGAGGTGAAAATGGTTGCCGTTCACAGAAATTTCATCCCAAGTCTTCCTTAAACATGATTCATGGCCGCGCGTGGGGAAGCAGAGTGCTGATTTGAAAATAAAGCTGTTTGCGAGAGTGGAATGGGAGGGTGGGTGGATGGAGAATTGCCAAAGGACGCTGAAATCGCTGCTCCCGATTGGGAGAGTAAATTGAACTCATAGCTGCTTTCGATATACTGGCACACTGGTCCTCCATTCGGCCCAGGAAAAAAAGATTCCCTTTGGTCCAAACGACAGGTGACGTTGGTGTTCCATAACTGGAAATCCAGATGTGCTATTTAGTTATGACAAGTGTTCGTCCAGCCGCTGCTTACCACCTCCCTAGGCAGCAGATTCCACTCTTGCACAACTGATTCCACTGTTGCAGAACTCTTAACTGTAAAAAAAAGTTTGGTGTAGTGGTTAGGAGCGTGGACTCTAATCTGGGAGAACTGGGTTTGATTCCTCCCTTCTCCACATGCAGCTGCTGGTGTGACCTTGGGCCAGTCGTAAGTTCTTTCAGAGCTGTTCCCTCTAGGGTAGTTCTTGAGAGAGGTCTCTCAGTCCCATTTACCTCACGGGGTGTCTGTTCTGGGGAGAGGAAGGGAAAGGAGATTGTAAGAAGATGATGATGAAGAAGAGATTGGATTTATCCCAAAGGATGAAGAAGAGATTGGATTTATCCCAAAAGATGAAGAAGAGATTGGATATATCCCAAAGGATTTATCCCAAAAGACTATCCAAAGGAGTCTCAGAGCGGCTTACAAACTCCTTTCCCTTCCCCTCCCCACAACAGACACCCCGTGAGGTAGGTGGGGCTGGGAGATCTCTGACAGAAACTGCTCTTTTTCAAGAACAGCTGTGCCAGAGCTTGTGACTGACCCAAGGTCACATCAGCAGGTGCAAGTGGAGGAGTGGGGAATCAAACCCGGTTCTCCCAGATTAGAGTCTGTGCACTTAACCACTACATCAAACTGGCTCTCTGAGACTCTCTAAGCCACTCTGAGACTCCTTCGGGTAGTGAAGGGCTGGCTATAAATCCAATCTCCTCCTCTTCCTCCTCCTTCATCTTCTTCTTCTTTCCATCCAGTACCTTCCCGCCCTTAATGGAAACCCATCCTTGCGAGTTCTCTCCTCTGCTGCTGACAGAAACAGCTCCCTGCCCTCCTCTAAGTGACTGACGGCCCTTCAAATACTGAAAGAGAGCAATCCTGTCCCCCCTCAGCCTCCTCTTCTCCATGTTATTTACCGCAGGGGATGGGGGTTAACACTTCTCCTGATATGCTCCATTTTAAGCTAAGGGCAAAGCTCTCAGGGCCATGGGCTGCAGGCCCCACAGGAATGTCCCACTGTTTATCAGCATTGCCAAAGGTTAGTCAAGAGCCAAGAAATGCAGAGTTTGCCCTTTTATTGCTGAGTTCAGTTCCTGTCACTAGTTCCCAAGGTTAAGAGTAACCTTGTAGTAGGGTTGCCAAGTCATGCCTGGCAACCCGTGGGATGTTTTGGGGGAGGCGACATGGTGGGCGAAGTCGGCTGCATCACTAAGTCACTTCTGAGGAGGAAGAAGAAGAGATTGGATTCATACCCCGCCCTCACTCAGAGTCTGAGAGCGGCTTATAAACTCCTTTCCCTTCCCCTCCCCACAACAGACACCTGTGAAGTAGGTGGGGCTGAGAGAGCTCTGAGAGAACTGTCCTTGACAGAACTATGGCTTGCCCAAGGTCATCCAGCAACTGCAAGTGGAGGAGTGGGGAATCAAACCTGGTTCTCCCAGATTAGAGTCCACACACTGAACCACTACACCAAAACTGGAAACGTGGAAGTGATGTAGTGTAGCTCCAGGAACTAATAGTAGCTCTAGGAAGTGATAAAGAGTAGCTCTAAGAACAGCTGGAAACTCTATGGTAACACTCTATGGCAATTCCAAGAGCTAACCTGGGGTTTCCCCCTCCTTCTGTTGCTTCTGTTTACACCCAGCTGGTTTTACCCGGGTCCTGGGTCTGCTTTCCCATCTGAGGTTTCAGTAACTCCGAGCGCCACCCACCTTGCCGACATAGGAATTTGTGGGGTGGTCTTGAAGCAGCTTACCTCATCCCTTCAAGGTCAGGGGCGGAGGGTGGTGCTAGGAGAGAGGGCATCACCTCACCACCCTTTGGTGCGCGGGGCCCCTCAAGGGGCAAACCTCTCTCCAATGTGATTTAATGTCTCTATGGGTGCGGTCAGATGGCGTGCCGGGAGCGGTGTAAACGGCTCCGGTTCCAACTGGACTAATTTGATCCGGGACAAGCATGGTCACATGTACCTCTCTCACCGCACAGCACAACGCTCCCGGGTGTCCACACTAGACGCACAGCAATGCGCGTTGGCAGGTTTTTAATTATTTTTTTTACATTTTGCGCATGCACATAGGCAATTTTTCATTTAATTGAGATCCCTGCGCATGCGCAGAACACCATATCCTGAAAAGCATGCCCTGAAGCGAAAGCTTCCCTTTAAACTTTAACACTGAAACCGGCCTCCATGAGGTCCCGGACTCCCCTAAAGCCTTAAACTAGGCACCGTTTAAACTTTGTTTTTGTTAACGCCGGGGCAAAGCTTCGCCCAAGCGCACATCGCTGACGCAAAAAAAAAAAAAAAAAGGAGGACGAAAAGCGGAAGCCATGGACAGAGAGCGATCAGACAGGGAAAAAGCGGCTAGAACTGGAGCACTCAGGATAACACCACTTGGGTACCTAGTGGCAAACTATGCCCATTTAAGGGGCGTTTGCGACGATTGGCAACGGTTAGGGATGGAAGGCAGATGTTGTGCGTGTGATCGCGTCTAAGTACTCAGTTTCTAACCGGCTTCTATACTGGCTTAAATGCCCCGTCTGAACGCACCCTATGTGCCCCCTCACCCAGCTGGCATGACATTTCAGTCTGGGTTGCCATCGGCGTGCTGACAACACCCAGCTATATCTGTTGATGGACGGCCAGCTGAATCCCACCCCATCTGCTCTGGCCGACAGATAGATAGATAGATAGATAGATAGATAGATAGATAGACAGACAGACAGACAGACAGATGATAGATAGATAGATAGACAGATGATAGATAGACAGATAGACAGATAGATAGACAGACAGACAGAGGAGATAGACAGACAGACAGACAGATAAATAGATAGACAGACAGACAGTTAGATAGACAGACAGACAGACAGACAGGCAGGCAGACAGACAGATAGACAGACAGATAGATAAATAGACAGACAGACAGACAGACAGACAGACAGACAGACAGACAGACAGATAGATAGACAGACGTAGATAGACAGATGATAGATAGATGATAGATGATAGATGATATAGATAGATAGATAGATAGATAGATAGATAGATAGATAGATAGATAGATAGATAGATAGATAGATAGATAGATAGATAGATAGATAGATAGATAGATAGATAGATAGATAGAACGGGAGGGCATTTTCGGCAGGATTAGCCTAGCTGGAAAGAGGTGAGGAAAGCACGCTTATTTTAGATAAGCCATTATAAATACAGAGGCTTATTGACTAATGACTAACGTGAGGAAAATTAAGAGTGAGAATTCTTTTCTGTCTCACTGCCGGAGTTCAGCCATAGTGAATCTGATCGGCTGTAGGCTCAGGACAGCAGAAAAGAGGTGTCACGTCACATGTGGAATAACTAGTTTTCTGAGTAAACTGCTATACGAGGCGACACTCACTGGTGTAGAAGACTCGGGGATTAGACAGATTCACGGGGGTGGACTGGGTCCGTGAACAGCCCTTACCTATAATGGCCAAATAGAACTCCCATGTTCAGAGGCACGGTACCCCTGAATGCTAATTGGGGGAGGGACACTGTGTGGAGTAATTGTTTCCTTTATCCATGGTGGTGGGATTACCAGGTGCATGTGGATGGCCGGTATGGGTGACCTGTGCCACATTTCAGAAAAATGGGCTTGGTGGGGCTTTCGGTAGATAGGTAGCTCCCACTTTGGAATGGGCAAGCTGTGTACCTCCATGAGGCACTTGCCTCATGCCAAGGATGGAAGTAAATATGGCTCTTTCGGTTGATTTGATTGTGAATGCGGCTTTCTGTAAGCCACGAAGTGAGTACCACTGTGTTAAGCCATCAAGTGACCAACACAACAGATCTTTCTTGCCTACGTATTCTTCCCTGACATCCTAAAGCCTCCTCTCTGGGCCACACAAGAACTCAGCTTTCCATCATACCTTAAGGCAAATCTTCCTCACCTTGGATCAGACCTGTGTCACAGCCCTTGAATACCAGAGGGTCTATCACATATTTGGGCATCCCTACGCATAGCACAAGACATTCCCCCACAATGTTCCTATAACCGTCGAGAGGAGAGACCGAGCTGTGACGTCACTGCCTGTATAGGCTTATAGATGTACTGGATTTAAAATATTTTCACTTATGATGTGCCTGATCAGTTCTCACTATACTATATCTGACCAAGGCACTATAAAACGTTAGTCTCTTCAGGGTTTTTGTGGTATATATATTACTTATGGATGTATGGAGGACCACTGCCTGGTATAATTCTCTCACCACAAAGTCTGGCACCAGTATTTGCAAAGGTCAAACAGTACACTTCTTTATTTCTCAGCAAGCGCAACGGGGGGATGGGATGTATTTAAATAGGATATTTTGTTTCCTTGTAGAATATAACTTTTTACTTTGCCTTCACATATACTGTAGGCTTATCACTCTCGGTTTTACACAGATGTTCTTCAGTACACTAAACACACTTATGATCCCACTCTCCAGTAATTGTTTTGTGGCTGTCCTTTGGACTTTATCTGTCTGGTCCCTTTGAGTCTAACCGGGCACCTTTCCAGCTTTCCAGACTCCTCCAGACCCTTAGCCCTTTCTCTAGCCATCTCTACAAGTTCTTTTGGAGCAATGTATCTGGTGTTTGTGACCACTGAGGTCTTATACTGTTCACTCTCTGTTCACTCTCCTCTTTCCTTTAGAGAGTACCAGTGCAGAGTTTATTTCAGCCTCAGTTTTCTACTCAAACTGATATCAGGCTGTTTCCACAGAGCCACAGAGGTTTTGTTTCACTTCAGAGCTATTCAGTTAGCTGACCGCTTTCTGCTAACTTCTCTTCCAACTCCTTCTTCCAACTGTCAGCTCCCAACTGTCAGTTGTCTACCGTTATCTGTCACTCTTTGAGAATTCTGAGCCAAAAGGCCCCCTCCTTTCTCAGTCAGGTGACTCAGCAGCTTCTTTGTTTACCTGCTGCTGTCCACTATCCTTTTATTCAGTCACAGTTCCCTTCTAAGCATAGTTGCTGGTGCCTCTCCTCATAGCCCCCTCCAAGTTTCAAAAAGATTGGACTAGGGGGTCCAATCTATGGGCCCCAGAAGGAGGTGCCCCCATCCTCCATTGTTTCCAGTGGTGAGGGAGAAATGCTTTCTCAGTTCACTTGTGAGCCAATTGAAAAACCCCTGAGCTGCTGGCTAAAGTTTTGTGCGCCAGCGCCCCCTAGCACAGCTTAGAGGGAACTCTGCCCCCTACCTCAATCCACTCTCCTGGATTTAAAAAAGATCATTTTCGAATGGTACTGTGGTCTCAAAGTCACACTGATGGTTAAAGGCCAGCATCTATTCCATTCCTGGCAAATGGAGAGAAAGAGTATATTGAAAGGTAAAAGCACACAGTGTGAGTTTTCCTTAGCGCCTGTGTGTTCCTGCCCCAAAATAGCCCTGCTTAGTGCATAAAAAAAAAGTTGACAGAACTCTGGTAGCTCAGGGAGCCAAATCCAGCCCCCATACAGTAGGGTGTTGCTCCGCATTGGTGAGGCAAACATTTTCCCAGCTCAATTTTTGTCCTGAAGATAGTGGCCGGGCAGGGAACCTTCTGAAACAATCTTGAATCCTATCTGTATTCATGGGCAACTGTTCATAGCCACTGATTTCTCACTCGCCCTTCCCTGCCACTGCTTCACCCCAGCCATTTTTCTTTCTTCCTGGACTCATCCCAGCCAGTCAGGGATCATGTACCTGAAATGCTATGCAGTCAGGGATCACGCACCTAGCTATCTGCTTTTGTCACTAAGGGCAAACTGGGAAATCAGTGAATTTCTGAACGTTTATGATTTCCTTTTCTATTTCTTTTTAATTTACTTTTCATTTTTATATGGCGGTGAGGAAGGGAACCCGGAGAGTTTCTGATCTTGTTCTTCGTGCCGCCCCAAGCGACTTCCCTTGACGATCGTTTCCAAGCACCGAGAGTCGAGTTGAGTCACATAGCACTTTCTGCCTGCTTGTTCAGAACTTCCAAAAGGACACCGTGTTCCTTCCCGTTACTCTTCCTGAGTTCATGGACTGGTGATCTAATAAACCCTGACAGGCGCTTCGGAGCCACCGAATCTTCTGTCACACGTACCGGCAAAGGTGGTCAGCTTGTCAGGCACAGAAGCACACCGTGTCCTAAATAGGAAGGGCTGTTGGCGGGGACCATTTAAGGTGACATTTATTCCCGGATGCGTTACCAATCTTTGCAAATGTTTTGCTGTGATATTTCATTATTTTGGGTCTTCACGAGCTTTGAACGGTGACTGTCCCTTGACACGATACCTGGAGTTTGTATCATGGTTGGTGCTTCCAAGAGTGCCCCTTTACAGCCCTGACCTGGATGTCCCTTCCCCTCCCCACAACAGACACCCTGTGAGGGAGGTGGGGCTGAGAGAACTTCTGACAGAAACTGTCCTTGAGAGAACAGCTGTGCCAGAGCTTGTGACTGACCCAAGGTCACACCAGCAGCTGCAAGTGGAGGAGTGGGGAATCAAACCCGGTTCTCCCAGATAAGAGTCCGCGCACTTAACCACTACACCAAACTGCAGTAGCAAAGAAAGCAAGATGGTGGAGAAAGTAGTGCAAGGGCCGTACGGAGGGCCCGAGGATAATATTTTGCATTCTAAGTCCTGCTTTGTGCTGTCTCCACAGTAAAGAGGCCCTTGGGCTCCTTTCGATCAGGGCAAGGGGGCAATATGTTTTAATCGATCGATCAATCAATCCCTGGCACCTCCATCTTTCTTCCTTTCTTTTTTAAAAGCCCAACTCGGGTAGCAACGTGCAGGGACGGCGTCTTTTGTCTGCTTGTGGGCCGCTACCAGTCATAGGCTGCAACCCTGAGAATGCTTTCCTGGGAATAAGCACCACCGCATAAAATGAGGCTTCCTTTTGAGTAGACCTCCTTAGGCAAGCTCCCTATGGTCAACGACGTTGAACTAAACAGACCGATGTTCTGATGACGGTATAAGGCAGGCGCACCTGTCCACAGCACGGTAAGGTGAGAATGAACGACGTTCACATAGACAGTCTGGCTACACATTTTTGCCATATCTTTATTGCACTGGGACCACATTGCAAACAAATCCACAGAGGAAAAGAAAATGCTGCAAAAGTAAATCTATCGCTGCCGAACGCAGCTGTTTTTTTTTCTCTCTCTCCCACCCCTTGATTTTTTTTTTTTTTGAAACTCGTTATATTATATATTTACACAAAAACTATCAAAAGCAAAGTCGGGAAAGCGGCAGCCCTGCTACGACTGTCTAGAAAGATAAGAGCTACAGCTTCTGTCTGGATAAATAGTACAATTTGTCATTAATTTTACATCGCTTTGTAAAACCACATTCAAGTATTTCCCCGCCGACGCACGAATTTTTCAGAATCCTCTTTCCGGCTAGGTTCGCCTCTAATTCTGTGTTTCTGTTCTCTCCCCCGCCCCCCCTTTGCTTTTTTGCTTTGAAGAAACAGTTTAGAGACATCTTCACATGGAGTAGGTGTGCGGGGAGGAGAAGCAATTTAAATTAGGTACGGAGGAAGAGAGAACTTGAAGGTTAACGCAGGACATGACAACCTAATGGCGTACACGGCAAGGAAAAGAACGTGATTCGCTTCTCTTCAGGACCGTTCCGCTTTCGGACGCGGGTGGCAGAATGCTTCCCCCTGTTCCACACACCGTGTTGAAAACTAAGGACGAGAATATGCCCCTCCCCATCCTGAACCCTTCCTTTTCTCCTTCTACGGCACTCCGCTTCACCTTAGGCATGACTTACACGAAGAATATTCTCAAAAATTAATTCCGGAACACGGCATGTGGTTTGCTGAGACATGTTTCCCCACCCTCTTTGGCGATATATCGACACACACACATTTGCATTGGTAAAACACTGCAAAAAAAAGAGAGCAATCTTTCCATGGTCAGTGGTTTGACTGCATCACACGATTCATTGTGGGTGGTGTTTTACTAACATCTGCATGCTGTCCTGTGTCTCTGGTCAAATCCTGCTCCAAAACAATCTTAGTGCTGTTGTGTATTGAAATGTATCAATGCTGCCTTTTTTTCCGAGTGTGGTGTATTTATCAATGCACGTTTAAGAGATAAAAAACGGCGCGCACAAACCGAAAGCTGCAGTAATCCGTGCATGCACAGCACTCCGTAGAACATTAAAAAAAAAATGGAAACAATGGACTCGTCAGCTCCGCTTCAGAAACAAAACCCAAGTAATTTCGAGCTTTAAGCTCCCGAGGATCAATTCGGAGCAGGAGGATTTCGAAACTGTCCCTGACCGAAAAAAAGCATGTCAAAGATAATTGTTCAAGGCCAGCCTCTTCTTTGACATGCTAATTTTTTTACACGCATGCTATCTGGAGGTTGCTGAACAGCCAGCCAATCATTCCCTCCCGGCCTACGTTCTGTAATGATACAGTCCCGGAAGGGCTATAACAGTGTAGACTAGCTCTATATGGGTTTTCCTCTAGAATACATGGTGAGCCATGAAAATGACCCTGGTTCCTCTTTTTCTTAGGATTTGGTTAGGTAGATTTGCATTTCCCCTCACTTGCTATTTCATATATAAATACAAAATATTAAATAAAGATCTGCTTTCTTTACAAAACCAACAATGGGTGCCATTTGCCAGAAGACCGGGGTTGCTCATTTAGGCAGTCTCAAATGTCTTCCGAACCTTGTTTCGGGAACCGGTTTAAAAGCACGACAATTCGTTTCTTTTGACAGTTGCCTAACCCTTGGGTGGCCCAGTTCTACCCACTTCCATGTCCCCTAAACCCTTCCCAAAGTTGGTGGTAAGCTCCAGCTGTATGCTATTTGTCACTCTCTCTGGGTAAGTGAGGGTGAGCTGGACCACAAACTCATTCCCTACAGGAACTGCTACAACATCTCGGTGAGACAGGGCTTGCCAGAAGTTCCACTCACGACAATCCAATGCTATAATGGGCAACTGGAAGGAACCTTTTGGGACCAAGGGGACACACGGTTTTACGAAGGCCACGGCAACTGAGATGCTCTTCGTGGGTCAACTCAGAAGAAAACACGGGGCTCCCCCAATGGCCCCCAAATTGGTCCAGCTGGCTAGATACACCCCAGAGGTTGCAAGTTCCCACCCGCAACCTCATCCTTCACAAAGTCTATCCCTTAGCTACTTTGAGAACAATTATGGTCGCATTTCTGAATTCACTGAATTCACAAAGTGGCATACACAGCCTTTCGCAAGACTGTTTGGTTTCTTATTTTCTTCTTCTTCTACAGAGCTCGTAAAAACTTGGTCCTGGGATTTCACTACCTCTTGGTCGTAATAGTGTTCATGTCAGCGACAAAGTCAGTTTCCACCACGTTATCGTACCCTTCTTTTTCTATACAGTCACTGACAGCCTTGAGCACTATCCGGAGCCTTCGGTCCATGGCTTCAAGGTGCAACTTGTACAAAATGGGTGCAACTTTGTCTTTCATCAACGATTCTTCCATCAGGTCGCTGAGTTTGAATTCTTCCTTGGCTAGCAACTGCAATCGCTGGTAGGTAGATTTCCTTATTCTAGAAAAGAAAGGGGGGGAGAGGTCATTTGAAGGACAGCCCAGTCTAGCTCAATCCTGTTGGTCAGCCCTGGTCAGTATTTGGATGGGAGACCACCAAGGAAGTCCAGGGTTGGGATGCAGAGGCAGGCAATGGCCAACCACCTCTGAATGTCTTTTGCCTTGAAAACCCTATAAGGCCACCATAAGCTGGCTGAGACTTGGTGGAAAAAAAAGGTTTTGGGTATTGTTAGGGCCTACTTCCAACTTAGGAGACCTCTCGGCCTCCCTCTATGCTCCCCACCACAACTTGGCGGCGGGGTGGGGGGAATTGCCTAGGATTTGGACAAAACTGTGGCATTAACATAGAGTTCTGTCTGAATCCTAGAGCGTCACATCGGTGACATGCGTGAGGTCGCTTCTAGGTATTGCTCGAAATCATTCCTCCTGTCCCCACGCCTTCCCTGGCCCACTGGTTGCCAGCCTCCTATGTCTAACTAAACCTAATGTATGTTCTGAAGCCTCATCTCTTCAATCCTGTTTCACCTCTCAAATGACAGCGGGTGTCACAAGAGTGGAAAATACAGGAAAGAATGGCTTTCCTTGTAGCAAGGGATGCTAGGCAGATGATAAGATCATCACCTTCCAGTACCTAAAGTGTTGCCATGTGAAGGATGGGGCAGATATGTTCTCAGTTGTATAGGACCTCAAAACTAATGGCCTACAGCAATGGAGGTTTTTGTCTGAATTTGAGGAAGAATTTCCTGACAGTCAGGTGTGTTCAATACTGGAAGAGGCTTCCTCATAAGGCAGTGGATTCTTCATCATTGGAGGTTTTTCAGTAGCAATTTGTCGGGGGATACTATAATTGTACTTCTTGAGTTTGCAGGGGGTTGGACTAGATGACCCTGGTGATCCCCTCCAACTCTGAGATTATACAAATAAATAAAAACTAGGGGATACCGATAGCTTTGACTGATTTAAAGTACATTTTGAGTCTCCTTTTTAGGTGACAAGTTCATTACTGCGATCCAAAATCCTTTTTAGGCAATGTCCTATTGTCAGGCAGAAAAAGATTCCATTTTCAAACGTCCAGGGTACACCAGGCGGTGTGTGTACCAAATGTTCGGCTTTCTAGCTCATGCTGAAGTACCTTAACTATTCGGGGGTCCTCTTCTTATACTCCCATGCTTAGGGTACACACACAGATGTCCCCCTTTGATACTTTTCTAGTAATCAGAATGACTTGGGCTACAATGTTTCCAAACATCAACTCTCTAGATGGAATGACAGCACCTTAACTATCTGGGGGAACAGTATGTGTCCACCATTTTGAGGGAGGGATTTCCAAATGTTCTGTTTGCAGACGATTCGGCCAATACAGAATATTCTTGGGTTATGTGCCGAATTTCAGCTTTCTGAGTAGTGTGGAAGTCCCTTAATCATTTTGAAGTACACTTCTCTTTAGACAGACGAGTCTTCTCTTTAGACAGTGCCATTCTTCCCCCCCCAGATATGTCTGCGATAACCTTAAGCGAAGGGCGATATTATTATCACTGTGCTACAGACATGACCTCGGGTGGGAATGGAATCAGCGCCGTGAAAAGGCTACCGAGAGAACGGAGACTGGAAGGGGGCGACCCACAGCTTATAAACTCATGGCCTGAAGCTACACTAGTTCTTTGTATGTGGATACCGGCAGAAGCTTCCCGGAGTTGAATAATTCTGTTCTTTGAGTCACCTCTCCAGCTCCCCAAGGCATGACATCACACACCATTTTGTTTTGACCTCAAATCTAACTGCGACATCACACACACACACACACCCCGACAACATTTCCTACTGTTCCTCTCCTTTAGATATCCCCCTTTTTAAGGAGCTCCTGGTTTAGTAACATGTTAAAAGAAAACTAACAACCTACCACTACTACTACTACTACTACTATTATTATTATTATTATTATTATTATTATTATTATTATTATTATTATTATTATTATTATTATTATTATTATTATTATTATTATTATTATCTTCTGTATCTCAAGAACCTCCTGATCCATCTTGAAATCTGTTTTGCAAACTGTGTGATCTAATCTCCCGGTCTCCATTTCACAAAAAAATGCAGAACTGTAGGCGTGGGACTTCACCATCTTACCCTGAAACATTTCTCCCCCCTTTTTTGTCTTTCATCAATTGTTTTTTTTAGCCTGATGGAGTTCCACGGAGGTTGAAAAATCTGCACACTCACTTTGGGACCCTTTTGAGCCTCGTAAGAATAATGTTCTCTGGGAATCAGCATAAGGTTTCAGGTCTCGTGGGTTTGATTAATTTCCCTTTTAAATCTACCTTTCTCCGGGATGAGGCGGTCTAGCAAACAGCTGCTGACCTCCACCCCCCTTTGTACTCTTTTGGTAACGTGTTCGAGAAGAGAGTTTTTGTGGTTATGGAGGATTCCAGGGTGGGTGGTGTTTCTCCACCGCTGCTCTTTCCATCTGCTCGGCGTAGCACAGCTGTTTCCTATAAGTGCCTTTAAGGGCGCCTCCCCTGGGGGCCTGATGCTCAAATCACTTACAGCCCCGCGTAGGCCACCAAATCGTGCCTGCTTTTAAAAAATGTATTCCCAGCATTTCTTTTGCCCACCTTCCTCCGACAAAGAAACAGGAGGACTCCGCTATCCACGTCACAAGTGGCTTACCTACAGCACTGGTTCAAAGGCACCAAGATGGAGAGTTCATCGTGGGAATATTTACCGAACCTTTTGGTGGGGAAGAAAGGAAAAGGGAGGATCACCGGGAGTGCATTTTGATGTGTGTCGACACAGCTCTGCAAATGGCATTTTCCCACATGTGTCTTATACTGAATCAGCCCATCAAAGCCAGTACTGTCTACAATGACTGGAAGTGGTTCTCTCAAGAGATGTCCCCCATGTCACTGACCACCTGCTGTCTTTAACTGGAGATGCCGGGGATTGAACCTGGGTCTTTCTACATGCAAAGCAGAAGCCCTTCTACTAAGCCACAGCTACCTTCTCTTCCCTGGGAGCCAAGGAATAACTAATTTTACTAATGCTCCCTGCCCCAGTACAACCACCTGTGAGGGTGGGGGATCCTGGGATGCTCTTGCACAAAACCACAACCTGGGGTGTCACGGGTGGTTCTATGTAACTTTCAGTAAAAACCTGGAAGTGACAGAGGGTACCTCTAGGAATTTTACCATAAGAGTTTCTGGCAATTCCTAGAGCTACCCCATGTTACTTCCGGGTTTTTACCGGAAGTTGTTCAGTGCTGCCGCTGGCATTGTGGCTACCCACTCACTAGAGATGGGCACAAGCCAGGAACATGTGGTTCAGTTTGCTGCAGCTGGCATTGTGGCTACCCACTCACTAGAGACAGGCACAAACCAGGAACATGTGGTTCGGTTCATGGCTGAAGCATGAACCGAACCACAAACTGAACTGAACCAGGAAGTTTGTTCATGAACCAAACTAGTTCGTGGTTCGTGGCCCTGCAAACCCTGTTGAAAGGGACCACAACCACAGTCCCTTTAAATGGGGTTTGCTGAAAGCCTGAAAAACAGCTGAGAGGCAGGGGGCAGCTTGCAGAAGAAAGCCCAAAACAACTGTGTGGCGGCGAGTGCCTCCCTGTTGCACAGCTATTTTTGCAGTTTTTGCGGGGAGCAGAAAGCAGGGGTTTAAAGGGACTTGGAGTCCCTTCAAACCCCTGCTTTCTGCTCCATCCACGAACCACACAAACTGCTCTAAAATTTTGTGGAAGTTCGTGATGGTAGACCTGTCACAAACTTCTGTTTGCAAACCACAAACAGGACAGAATTTGTGGTGAATTTTGCTTTGTGGTTCGGTTCGTGCCCATCCCTAACACCCACATCCTGCCAGTGGCCGGATACTGCCTATCAATGCAACCTATGGCCCTTTCCTTACCTACTGGTAGCCAGTAGGTATATACCTAGCCTTTTTTTATTTTTAATTTTAACAATGCAGGTTACAAAAACTACTTTAAAAAGTATACTATAAAGGAGCATCATAGGATTTCAATCATTGACAGAACAAAACCTCTTAGCAGTTCACAGCTGCTAGCAACCTCGATTATCTAAAACATATACGATACCTATCAGGTTATGAAAGGCACCATATTCTCAAGGAGCAGTATGGTCTACTAAATTTTGCATATTAAAGTTTAGCCATAGGTAAGGAGTCTAAATTTAGCTCCATTTAAACTTTTTGGATCCGTTTCGCTATAATCTAATTTATGTATAACTGGGAACCATACATCTAGGGGACTGGCGAGCTCACTGATGTCAGGGTTGTTGCTAGTGATCGTAGGGATTTTTTCAAGTAAAAAGAAGCCCATGTCTTGTGCAATACCTAGCCTTCTGGCACCTGCAAGACAATAACTGAGAAGCCATACCACAGTGGCAGAGCAGCACTGCCTACTGGTCATGGTCACAGAAGGGGCTGGGAGGCCCAGATAGAGGAGAGGAAATTGAGAACTATAGGACAGTGGGGGTGAGCTGTGGGGTGGATCCTGCCCATCTCCAGTTACAGCCTGCACTTGGGACCCCCCTCCTGACATCCTTCTAACAAACAAACAAACAAACTACTTACCCTCTTCCATTGTCTAAGTGGATAATAAATGTTTCATTTCCAAACTTCTCAAAGGTTTCGTAATGGTGTCGATCCATGTTGCCTACAAAGAGAAACAAGGGTGGGGAAATCCCAGAATTTCTGAAAAATGGCTTGCGGGATTCAAAAAAGTTGGCAGAGCAGAGATTCTTTAGAAGCGCGAAGTTTATATTATGAACAAACTGGGGCACACTCAAAGGAGACACACTTTTTTAAAAAAATAGTGGGGGAAACTGCTGTACTGTGCATCCTTGTCCAGAAAATATAGGGCACTTCTGCATTTCTAAAAGGAACGAAGGCCAAACAGAGGTTATGGCTTTTTCAGGTAACTTGAGGACTGCCCTGACTTGGATAGCCCTAGTTAGCTCGATCTCATCAGATCTCGGAAGCTAAGCAGGGTCAGTCCTGGTTAGTACTTGGATGGGAGACCACCAAGGAAGTCCAACCACCTCCGTTTGACTTTTGCTCTTATTTATTTATTTATTTATTTATTTATTTATTTATTTAGTATTCAGTTTATACCCCGCCCTCCATGCAAGCAGGCTCAGGGTGGCTTACACTAGTTGGTACGCTGTACCATAAAAGCCATGTACAAAATTTAAAACAACTTATGTACATTGACATTACACATCAAAAAACAATCCAACAATCAATGTTCCCTCTAAGCTGTGGAGTCTAGTGAGCAAAAACTCTACTTTGTAAGCGACTGGCATTAAAGGTGTGAGCGAGCGAGTTGGCTGCTGTATAAATTAGTTTGCTCTGGAGCCCTCCTTCCTGAGCTAAGCCAAAAATGCGTGAGCCAGAGGCTACAAAGCTGTGAGCTAGCTCACACTAACTCAGCTTAGAGGGAACACTGCCAACAATTAACAATTAAAGTGCTAGTCATGGTAATCTTTGATGGTAATCTCTGAATGGTTCAGATGGCGTACTAACAAATTTCACCGGCTTGGTGATCTTCAGCTTGGTGCAGTAGTATAACACAATCCCCCCCCAGACCAGAGATGCCCCAAAATCACAGATGTTGTTGTTGTTGTTGGTGTGGTGGCTCCTAATTGAAAGCCTGGTGGAAGAGCTCCATCTTACAGGCCCTGCGAAACTGGAAAAGGTCCCGCAGGGCCGTGATCTCTTCCGGGAGCTCATTCCACCAGTGTGGAGCTGCCACTGAAAAGGCCCTGGCCGCCGCGAGCCTGACGTCCTCTGACTTTGACGGCCCAGGCTTGCCTGATTGTATCAGTTCTCAGAAGCTAAGTGAGGTCAGCCTTCATTAGTACTTCAGTGGGGAGACCACTAAGGAAGCGACCCAGAGGCAGGCAGCGGCAAACACTTCACTGGGGGCCTTGCCAGCAAATAGAGGGGCCTAGCCCCGAGATGCCCCGCTGTAGCTATGGATCTGCGTCCAACCGTGCCTTCAATGACTTTCATGGACCCTGCCTCTGTGACTAATGCAGAAAGCTTTTCCTCCCATGGGGATAGAGGGGTGGTAAGAGAAAGCTTTATTTGCTGAAGTTCTGCATGCCACGATATCGTTCAGCAAGAAATCACAGCAATTTTGCCCTCCCACCACATCAGTTCAGGGATGATCGAATTAAAGCAGTTTCCCTTTTAAGAGACGCCCAACATACCCATGAGAAAATCAAAAATGGTCATATCCATTATATCCAAAATTCGGGTTCCGGAGTCATAAGGCGGGGTTTGTTTAACCTCTTCGCAATAGTCCGGATCAACCTCCCATCTAGGAAAGACCAGAGAGATAGGAAAATATGTAGCTGTATGAGTGCCATGATATTGCCTTTTTCTCTCCTTTATAGAGGGATTTTTTAAATCCCAAAATACACATGAGAAAATCTTCAAGGTGTACACACCGACTGTATTTATTTACACACTGACTGTATTTATTTACATATTTACAAAATCTATATGCTGCCTTTTGCCACCCACGAGGGCCAATAAATTGAAACAATGAAACGACATTTTAAAGCCATTTAAACACACACACACACACATCATTAAAAACAATTAAAACACAGGTAGAATTACACAGGTAAAGGTAAAGGTTCCCTTGCTCGAAAGCCAGTCGAATCCGACTCTAGGGTTGCGGTGCTCATCTCCGTTTCAAAGCCAAAGAGCCAGCGCTGTCCGAAGACGTTTCTGTGGTCATGTGGCCGGCATGACTAAACACCAAGGTGCACGGAACGCTGTTACCTTCCCACCAAAGTGGTACCTATTTATTTACTTGCAATTTCTTGCTTTCGAACTGCTAGGTTGGCAGGAGCTCGAACCAGAGACGGGAGCTCACTCTATCATGCGGCACCTGGGTCTCGAACTGCTGAACTACCGACCTTCCACAGCCTGCAGTTCAGTGTCTTAACCACTTGAGCCACCGCAGCTCCATAGCAAGACATAAAAAAGTGACTGTTAAGACACTGGGCGGAAAGGAAGGATCACTTGGGGTATGCCAAAGGAAACAGAAATGTCTTCACTTGCTGGCAGAAGACAGCAACAGAGGGGGGACAGGCAAAATATCCCTGGGGAAAGGGTTCCAGTTTTTGGGTGCTATGACAGAGAAGGCCCTTCCCCAGTGTAGCCCAGAGGTGCTGCCTTACTCTAGGGTAGCCCCAACAGCAGGGGCACCCCACCTCTAACATGGACCAGAGACCCACAAACTAGGACCAAGGAAGGCACCCTTGGTTCTGAAACAGAGAGCAAGCCAAAGTTCTCAAAAAGGGTCTCCATTTTCAGGTTTACTCCAGGCAGCCCCCCAAGGAAATCTCCAACCTCCCCCTCCACTCAGAAAGGTATGCACATGAAACAATGGCAAGGTCCACCAGGTAAAGTATCTACATCTCTAAAGGCTATTCAGTTGCCACCCGTCAGGCTCGGGTTGGTTGACCCTATGTATTTTGTAATTTAGTGCCTTGATATTCTGACGTTCATTGCTTTCTCTTCTCTTATTGTCTTAACCTTTTCCCCCTGTTCCCCTCCCCGAGTGTTATTCTAGCACTGATGGTCTTATTTTCCACCCTCATCTGTCACTACATTCCTAGGGGGAGGGGGAGCGAGTGTATGCGTGTAGGAGCACATTTGCTTGCCGGTGTAACTCTTCTATGGAGCCCTCAAGAGGCTCTTTCACACAGGAAGGTGTCCTTGGGAGAAATGACTTTGATTAGCTAGAGACGGACCCAGGAGCCTTCAACCGCCTCTGAATAAAGTCCACCCTCCAAAGCAGCCATTTCCGCCAAGGGAACTGGTCTCTGTTGCCTGTTGTAATAGCGGGCGATCTCCGGGGCCACATGGAAATTGAAAACCTTAGGCAGGATCAGGTGATCTCAACCCCCCCCCATCTTTTCAAGTGCGAAAATAGCCTCCTATATCTGATTCAGCCTTTGAAAAGATATGAAGGGGCACACGACATTGCTTGGCGGACACCGTAACATCTAGTTTGCCCCTACATCTCCCCGCAAGCAGTCCTTCCAGCTCTGTCGCTTATTGCCGCTACTCTCTTTCAGAACACCACAACGGGATCAGAAGGCTCGGGGGCCCTCCTCAAAGACTAGAGACGGGCCCGACGGAAAAGATCTCAACAGTGTCTGAAATACAGTCTGGCAGCCAAGCAACAGGCAATTCACCATCTGCTTGAGCGGCCGCTCAGCTGCTGAGGTGCTCAACACATCTTTGTTTTCAGTACTCACTCTGCTTTCTTGCGTTTGTGGTAGGAGCGCCTCCACGGATTCCTCCAGGTCTTCCGTTTTGCTAAAGACAGGTCTGGGAGAAATGCAGCCAGGGATCCTTCGATCTGGTCTGGCTTCCCGCAAAGGGCGTGCTCCGTTGAGCAGTAGTAGGAACACTCGCCGTAGAAACAGATGTTGTTGGCTGTGGGAGTGAAAGGGCATACCGATGAGGAACACTAAGGCTAGTCCTATAGCTGTACTGACAGACCAGAGAGGCAGTGTTGGAATGCAACTTGGCTCGGTTTGGGTCGAGAAAGAGCCACACATGCCCCAAATTTGGTCCGGAATTAATCAGGAGGTAAAACTGATTCATCTTCTAGACCATGAGTCTCCACCCTTTCTGAGGCTGCGGACACATTTGGAATTTTGAGAGAAGGTGAGAGCACCACTCCAAAATGGCTTCTGGGAGAAGTGGAGCCAAACTCAAAATGGCTGTCTCAGGAGGCGGAGCCAAATGGAACACCTCCCTGGTGACAACTCCTGGGAAGAAGGAAATCCTGGAGGGACAACACAGCCACATACTAAGAAAAGTCCTGTTATTATTATTGTTGTTGTGGTCATTATTATTATTTACTAGACTGATTGATCACTCTATCCCAACTTGTGCTGGGGCTCTGGGCAATGTACAATATGGCAGAAGCAGGGCTATTTTTGGGCAGGAACGCACAGGAACAGAGTTCCGGCTGGCTCCTGAAGTGGCCACGCCCAGCAGGAACTCATTAGCATAACAGGCCACACCCAATGGCAGAAACCCATTAGGATTGGCTACATTAGGGGTGTGTGGCCTAACATGCAAAGGAGTTCCTGCTCCAAAAAAAGCCCAGGGTTTTGACAAGAAACAAAGTAAACAGAATAAGAAGCAACAGGTGGATAACACGGGGGTGTGGCCTAATAGGCTAATGAGCTGTGCTGTCAAGAGTGTGGCCTAATATGCTAATAAGTTTCTGCTGTTCGATGTGGCCTGTTATGCTAATAAGTTCCTGCTGGGCTTTTTCTACAAAAAAAGCCCTGGGCATAAGCCTTAGAAACAATGTACGAATATTAAATATAATAAAGTTAGTATTTAAAGGTCTGTCAACTGGAACAGCTCCTTGCCCTCCTCCAAATGACAGCCTTTCAGATATTTGAAGTGAGCAATCATGTCCCCCACTCGATCTCCTCTTCTCCAAACTAAACATTCCCAAGGCCCTTCGCCTTTCCTCGTAGGGCTCAGTCTCCAGACCCCCGATCATCCTCGTCGCTCTCTTCTGCACCCTCTCGATTTTGTCCACATCCTTTTTGAAGTGAGGCCTCCAGAACTGCACACGGGACTCCAGGTGCGGCCTGACCAAGGCAGTTTACAGAGGGGCTGTGACCTCCTGCGATTTCGATGCTATGGCTCTTTTAACACAACCCAAGACTGAATCACACTGACTGCTCATATTTAGTTTAGTTCTCTCAAGAGCAGTCCTCCAAAGAGCTCTCTCAGCCCTGCCTACCTCACAGGGTGTCTGTTGTGGGGAGGGGAAGGGAAAGGAGACTGTGAGCCGCTCTGAGACGCCTTTGGGTAGTGAAGGGCGGGGTATAAATCCCATCTCCTTCTTCTTCTTCTACAGAGTCACTCCCGTCTAAGCCCGCTGACTTTGAATTGACTTGGCACGGAATAACTCTGTGGGGAAAGAACTGACTGCGCAAAGTGCCCTCAAATCACAGGAGACATTCGGCAGCCCTGTAGGATTTTCAAGGAATGAGACAAACAGAGGTGGGGTTGGCCGTTGCCTGCCTCTGCGTAGCAACCCTGGACTTCCTTGCTGGTCTCCCATCCAAGTACTAACCAGGGCCGACCCTGCTTAGCTTCCGGGATCTGACAGGATCGGGCTAGACTGGGCCATCCGGGTCACAGCTTTACGGGTCTGTACTTATATAATAATCTAGAGTGCAAAACTCTGCATCCATGCCCTGACTTCTGCCAATAGCCACACACACACACACACACACACACACACACACACACACACACAGACAGATATTTTTTTTAAAAAAAATCCCTGCACAGCTGCGACTTATAATTCTTCAAAAACCACTGCTTCTATAGTTCCCCTCAAACAACCTTCATATATTTGACTGGTAACAGGAGCGCCCTGCTGCTTCAGATGCAATAACCCCCTCCTGGTGTGACTACGTCGTCAGAGGGCCCAAGGTTGAGGCGCACAGAGAGAAATGAGATTAACCCAGAAGGGAAAGAGATGTTTCCCATTTCCGACGTTTTCCTCGGGACGCATTTTAAGTCTCTGTCAAATATAAACGCTGAGGGACGAGAAAGCGTTCCCTTGTTTCCGTTCCTTCGATTTTTTTTTTTGCCGACGGTTTTGGCAGGGACATGCAGGCGCTGTGTGCTATTTATACCTCCGATGTGTGTTGTTTTATACGCACGTGTCAGGCACCCTGCTGTTTCACTGACTGACAAATAGTACCGAGGAAGGCGTCCATTTTGCAGGAAAGGGGAAAAACAAGCCTGGCTCAAGGAAACGCCACAGAAACAAAAGGATTATAGCTTCAAGGTGCATAAGGGAGAAGGGAAATAAAAAATGTGCGGATTTCAGATAACAAAGCAGGAGAGAAAAACTGAAGTCTTCCTAAAAAGTACAATCCTCGGCCCTTACTTCTCCTTCCGTGGGGGTGTGCTCAAACCACTGTTGTTTAATGAGAGTAGGACACTCTTCCAGTTTGGTGAGAGTCAGTGTGGTGTAGTGGTTAAGAGTGCGGACTCTAATCTGGGAGACCCGGGTTTGATTCCCCACTCCTCCACACGCAGCTGCTGGTGTGATCTTGGGTCAGTCATAAGTTCTTTCACAGCTGTTCTCTCAAGGGCAGTTCTCGGGAGAGCTCTCTCAGCCCCACTTACCTCACAGGGTGTCTCTGTTGTGGGGAGGGGAAGGGAAAGGAGATTGTAACCTGCTCTGAGACTCTTTTGGGTAGCGAAGGACAGGGTATAAATCCAATTTCTTCTTCTTCTCACTTTTGTCAGACAGTTGGCTCAGACTGGTAGCGGCTCTCCTACCACCAGATCTTTTTAGCTGGAGATGCCAGGGGTTGAACCCGTGACGTTCTGCATGCCAAGCAGACGCTCTACCACTGAGCCATGGCCCCTCCCAATTTTGCCCATGCAAGGCCAGATAGGGCAGCTGAGACAGGTAGCTTCGGTCGGCGGGTGCTTGGAACTTGGTAACTTCGATTCCTTAACTGCCCTGCCTTCTTGGTGACTGACATGAACTTCAGCCTCTCCCGTGGCAATGCAATTGACACAACCACAGCCTGGCTCTCTCTGCAATGCACTCTTTGCCACGGGACTCCAGTCCGCCTACGGCTGCAATCATGCACATGGCGAGAACGTTCATGCGCCAACACACGGTGAGCCCATTCAACACTTGGAGGAAGCTCACAAATTCAAACCAGAGTTCTGACTTGGAGGAACCTTTCGCTTGTTGCCTGCGGGTGTGGGGTGCTGAGAAAATCTGGTTCGATCGCTGCACAGAGCACACACCTTTCTTCTTTTACCTTTACGCCGTCTACGTGTTTAGCAATCTTTCTGCTATTTCAAAACCAATGGCAACCCAGCGCATTCCAAGGAAATGGGAAAAGATCTTTATCAGTCCCGGGTATCTGGGACAGAGAAGGTGTTTTTTTTTTTTAATTTACTAGAGGAAAAGGGAGGGCGGAAATCTATAATCTTTTGCAACTGGTTAACAGGAACAAAAGCCCGAGTACTTTCTAGCTACGTAACATTGATTTGAGTGAATGAGTGCCTCGGTTCCTCTGAAAACTAGGCCCTGGCATTGTTAATACGTCTCTTTTTGCTAGTAAATTACCACTCATTCATTAGAGGCCTGGAGTTACAGCGGTCCGCCTGACCGCAGAAGAAGGCATAAATGCATTTAAATAATTACTGACCTATTCCCATTCTTCATGTTCCATTCAGAGTACACTCGTCATTATTATTTTTTTTCTTCCTCGTCGAAGAGAGAGAGAGCAACGTGTAATTGACTGACCTTGTTTCTCTCGGCTTTCTGGCCAGGCTTCCCCCAAAGAACAAACTAATAATAATCTAGTCTGATAGGAAATAGCGCTCGGGCAAAATTGGCTCTGGCAATTGTTAATCCCTGAAGAACCAACCCCTCTCCCCCCCCGGCTGCTGTTCTGGAGACGAGAGGCTGCTAATGGGCTGTTTTGGAGAGGGTATCTCTGAATCTCCTGCTCCGTTTTTCGAGGGTGGGTCGACGGCCATCAAAGAAGGTTAGCTATTAAGGAAAACTGTGCTCATCCCCGACCATTTAAGTGGTTCTCCGAACAGGAATTCCTTCGGGCGGGATTCGGTTTAGCTAAAAACTGGAGGCAGGCCAGCTCAGTGGCAGAGCATGTGTTTTGCATGCACAGGGCCCCCGGGGTCAACTGCCAGTTAGACAATCTCTGCTGGCAAGGGACAGGGAAGGCAGAAGGCCTTGGAGCAGTCGTTGCCTGTCTGAGTGGACAGTGTGGAGCTGAACAGGCCAGTGCCCTGACCTGGCCAAAGGCAGCTTTGTATCGTCATTGAGTGGCGCAAAGCACAAAAGTTTGATTTTTGTTGTTGTTAAAACCCCTCAAATTTAATATCCTGAATACTGTTTTCTGTTAATCCGACACAAGTAAATGGTTAACGGGGGAGAACCTAACAGGAAGAAAAGGTTAAAGACCCGACGATCATAATATCTAGGTATGCTGGGGCCAATGCTCCCTGTAAGCTGTGGAGTCTTGTGAGCAAAAATTCTACTTTGTGAGCTCCTAGCATTAAAGTTGTGAGCGAGCAATTTGGCTACTGCATCAATTAGTCTGCTCTGGAGCCATGCTTCCTGAGCTAACACAAAACTGTGACCTAGCTCACACTAACTCAGTTTAGAGCAGGGGTGTCGAACTCATTTGTTACAAGGGCCGGATCTGACATAAATGAGAACGTGTTGGGCCAGGGCCACGTGTGTCGTAAAAGGTAATGCCAGGTCGCGGAGATATAAACTTTATAAAGAACACAAACACAAAGGGTTTTTTTAACTTAAAATAAAAACATGCTTAAAACGTTAGCACTCTCGCCATATTTTGTCTATTTAACAGTGTCTGATAACTAACACCTCTCGCTCTGAATCATTGCATCAAAATGTCTGTGCTGTCGCAATCTTGAGTGTGCTGTTCAGGTGTGTATCTGAAAGCTGCAAACCTACGATGACGCAGCAGCAGCAGCAGAACTGGGAGAAGAAGCAGAAGACAGCCAGTTCCACTGCGGCCTGATAGAAGCCCTCTGGGGGCCTGACCTGGCCCCCAGACCACAAATTTGACACCCCTGGTTTAGAGGGACCACTGGCTGGGGCCCACCTTTGCACATGATGTGCCAGAGGCTGTGGCTTGGTGACAGATCTTCTGCCTGGCTGGCTCCACCTCCTATGGTGGCCATTTTGCGGCAGCCATTCTGCAGGTGCCTGCAATCTCAAAAAAGGGGGGGGGAACCCCTGGATGAGCCCATGAGGATTTTCCTACCACGATCTGCCCAGCCCAGCAAATGAAACACCTTCCAAATCTCTGCCATGCCTAAAGGCACAGTGAACCTTGCCAACCCATTTCCCCCCTTTTTAATAAAAAAATGGCCCCCTAGATGAGTCCTAAGCTCCAACCCGAACTGCCAAAGCAATGGAGAAGCTTAAAAGAAGAGAAAATTCGCTGCCCAGGATGATCAGAGGCTCTTCTCTGAATATACAATTCTAGACCTACACAGAAAAAAGTTCATCTGCATCTGTCCGCATTTCTGTTTGGGAAATGAATCCAATTAGGAGGTTTTAATAACTGTAAATTTGGCTTTGCTTAAGAGGGAGGCATGGATGTGGGCATGATCTAATTTCTGTCCCCCTCCCAAAGAAAACAGCTGTTATTACTGCCTGGTGAATAGCAGGTGATTGACAATAGCAGGCATGATTGGATTAGGTGTGATATGCAGAGGTGTAGCAGGCTTAGCGACATCAGCCTTGGTAATGAGACAGGAAACCTAGGTCTTGATTCAGTCCAGGAGGATGCATTGTCTTGAGCAGTCTCTTTTTCTAATCTCCCTTGGAAATTCCTTTGTAAAAGAACTGCTACTCTAAGGACAGCAACTGAATGTCCTGGAAGACTAAAATGTTCCCTCGCTGAGATTAAAGAGACATAAGCAATTTACCAATGCTGATTTTTCCATGCCTACTACCACTCTGAATATCACACTTTAATCCAATCACACCTGCTACTGTCATTCACTTGCTATCGTCATTTGGCATCTGAAATCACTCCACTCTCCAAGATATAAGGACAGACGGACTCCCATCCTGGGAGAAGTGAGCAGTGAGCATATCTGAAGAAGTGAGCAGTGACTCAAAAAAGCTCATATCCTGCCACACATTTTGTAAGTCTTTAAGGTGCTCCTGGACTCTTGCTCGACATCTTGATCTACCTCAGCACAGCAGGGGCAGCAAATGAGTAACGAACTGGATCTCCTCCGGCTCCTGGGCAGGGCTAGCGGTGGTGAGGGGTGGACACCAGGGCAGGTGCAGTGACAGCAAAACGCCTCAAGGGGGTGTTGCAAGTGTAGCTCAGCGTTAGCACAGGGAAAATATTTTATCTGGTGTGGGGTAGAGATGGGGAAGGGACGGGCACAGTGTTATTCTTTCAAAATGTGTACATCGAGCCGATCCATGAACGAACCAAGGAAAAGACATAAGCCCTGCCCTTGGGCTTAGATCGGTCAAAATGCAAAGAGCAGTGGAATCGCGAGCATGTCACAGTGTGCCGGCCATTGAGGGGATCTCAGATAAGATTCGCCAGCTCACTACATTCATAAGAAGCTGCCTGCTGTTGAATTGGACCATTCGTCTATCGATGTCAGTGTTGTCCACTCTGACTGGCAGCCACTCTCCAAGGACTCAGGTGGAGGTCTTTCACATCACCTGCTACCTTAAAAAAAACATGAGATGCCAGGTATTGAACCTGGGTCCTTCCGCATGCCAAGCAGGGGCTTTGCTACTGAGCCAATGGCATCTCTCCATTTGGGATCCTTTGCCTGGTCTCAGAGTGATAAGGCTTCCAGAATTTTGTTCCCTGAGTCTCCTGTCCTCTCATTTCAGAGACCCTGGGGATGGAGTTAAGGCACTGGGGGATTTTGCTTGTAGCATTTCATCTTTGTAGAACTGCAGGTGGAAGATCAGGCGACCACTTTCCTTGCTTTCCCTGACTGAAGGCCCACTTATGTGGCTTTGTAGAAACGACACAGACGGGAGGGGTACAAGCAACGCCGTCTCCCGCTTCTTAATTGCCGAACTGGGTAGCTTTATTGTTTTCATTTTGAACGGAACTGCATTTCCAATCCAGGCTGGCTACCTTGGGGATCCGTCGGCTGGAGAAGAGGGAAGGGATGGAAGGAAAGAAAGAAGCACTGGGAAAGGTAAAGGTGGAAGATTACCTGAGTTCTTATTCAGGTATTTAAATTCACCAGCGGAATGAGCCGGGAGGAAAACGAAAGGTGAAGAGTTCCACTGCTGGGAAGGTAGACTGGGCACGGGTAAACAACAGACGGTGTAATTTGGGGTTTATTGAAGAAACTAGGGAGAGAGACGAAAGAGCAAGAAATTGAGAAAGGGGGAGAGAGAGGGAGAGGGAGGGAGAGGAGATGGAGGGATAGAGGAAGGAGAATGAGGGGGAGGGACAGGGAGGGAGGAGGGAAAGAGAGAGGGAAAAGTAGAGGGACAGAGGGAGCAAGAAGGAGAGCAATGGGGAGGGAGAGGGATAAAGAGGGGGAGAGAAGGAGAAGACGGATAGAAGGAGGGAGAGGAGGAAGGGAGAGAGGAAGAAGGAAGAGTGGGAGGAACACAGAGTGGGGAGATAAGAGTAGGGAGAAGGAGAGGGACAGAGGGAGAAGAAGAGGGACAGAGGAAGCAAAAAGGAGAGCAATGGGGACAGAGAGGGATAAAGGGGGGAGAGAAGGAGAAGAGGGACAGAGGGAGGGAGAGGAGGAAGGGAGAGAGGAAGAAGGAAGAGTGAGAGGGACACGGAGTGGGGAGATAGAGTAGGGACAAGGAGAGGGAGAGAGGGAGAATAAGACAGACAGAGGGAGCAAAAAGGAGAGCAATGGGGAGGGAGAGGGATAAAGAGAGGGGAGAGAAGGAGAAGAGGGACAGAGGGAGGGAGAGCAGGACAGAGGGAGGGAGAGGAGGAAGGGAGGGAGGAAGAAGGAAGAGTGGGAGGAACACCGAGTGGGGAGATAGAGTAGGGAGAAGGAGAAGGAGAGAGGGAAAGGGAAAGGGAGAAGAAGAGGGTCAGAGGGAGTGAGAAGGAGACCAATGGGGAGGGAGAGAGGAAAGACAAAGGGAGAAGGATAAGGAAGGGGGGAGAGGGACAGAGGGAAGGAGAGAAAGAGGGAGAAGAAGAGGGTCAGAAGGAGAGAGGGAGGTAGAAGGAAAGCAAGGGAAAGAGACCGGGGAGAGGGCGAAGGAGATGGACAGACGAAGAGAGAGGGAGAGAGAAGGAGACCAAGGGAGAGGGAGGAGGGGGACAGAGGGAGAACGCTGAAGAGGGAGAGGAAGTAGGAGAGGGCCAGAGGGGGAGAGAGGGAGGGAGGAAGAGAGAGCCGGGGAAGAGAACAACAAGAGGACGTGCCAAATCCATTGACCTCACTAGATATGATTTTCCCGACTTGAGACTAAAACAAGGCCTGGCTGCCTAAACAGCAGGGCCAGGGAGCATTTGGCTGCAAAACGCAAGCCTGGCAGGTACCGAGGGTTGAGACATTTCTCCTCGGTCGCCAGGCGTGGACTTGGAGCAAGCCTAGCTGAGCGACCTTTGTGGTGCTACGAGGCAGTGCTACAGAGCCACTCAGCTCAGTCGGGGAAACAGGGGGCATTAGCTCACCCGCTGCAGCTTCCCGCAAACTGGCGGCAGTTTGGAGGCGCCGACGCCCACTGGCATGTCTGATGCAGGGCCTGAACCAAGTGGCCCCTGAGGTAAGAGTTGTTGGGCCTCGGCTCTGCTTTGTCCTGGCCGCCAGCACCCTCCAGGGGAGTGGCTCACCAGGAGATTTCCCTGTAAGATAAATGGCCAGTTTGCCTGATCGCCATTTCTGTAGACCCAGAGAGACACCAGTATCAGTAAGGCAGCCGGAGAGGGGACTTGATCCATCCGTGCCACTCATAGTATCTCCATAAGCCACTAGTACTAAGACCTGGGATCCACATGATGTCATTTCTGCATGACGTCACCGCTTCAGGTCGCTCTGTCCCGTTCCCGGAAAGTTCCCTCCCACCCCCTGCCAGTGCAGGCATCGGAACTAGCAACCCTCGGGGGCCTCTATAATAGTGGCTGTTTCTTTGCTGTATTCTTTTGGAAGGACCTGTAGATGGTGCGCATGTGTAGAGGGCAAGGGTTCCACAACCACGGCCTCTGTTGTACACTCATTCGCCGTAACGTGTGTACTTCCCTTGCAACCCCTCCCCCGCCCCCCGGAGGCTGGGGAGCTGAATTTTTCCCTGCCATCTTGCACTGCACACTGTTTTATTTATTGATCTGTTTTTGGGTAGTTTTAATGTTGGTTTTAATTTAAATCCTTTATTGTATGCTATTCTGTTGTAAGACGTCCTGAGGCCTACTTGTAGGGAAAGGTGGCCTAGTAAATCTAAATAAATAAATAAAGGGTGACAGGGCTTTGTTTTGTAGAAAAAGCCCAGCAGGAACTCATTAGCATAATAGGCCACCCCCCAGACAGCACAGCCCATTAGCATATTAGGCCATACCCTCATGCCTTTCCTTGACTTGCCCGGGTGCCCCGCTGCTGTGGGAAACCCAGGCAACTCCCCTGCCTTCCCTTGGTTTACCCGGGTGCCTCGCAGCTGTGGGGATCCCAGGCAAGCCAGACCTTGGACAGGCCAGGGAAGGCACGGGGAGGCCTTCCATGCCCTCCCGGCACACCCACCTTGGAGTCACCAGGGGGTATCACTCTTCAGGTCTTCCCTCCATAGCCACTCATGCAGAGGTTTTGGCTGTAGTGGGCGTGGCCAACTCTAAAGCCAGCCGGAACTCCGTTCCTGGGCGTTCCAGCCCAAAAATAGCCCTGTAGGGAGACCATCTTGCTTTGATTGGCCCGTTGCTCTTCTAAGCCACATATACAATCTGTGCTACGGTGTACACATAATTTTTGTTTGTACGCACTTCAAATAATTCTTATGTTGCCTTTAATGAGTAACGTCAGATTTCAGCGTTCAGGATGTCAGCTTGCAAAAAAGATGGGGGAAGAGAAGAAGCACCGGAAGTGGACACTGGCTGACTCTAGAAATCTCTCAAAGGCGCCACCAGTGTGCAGTCAAAGAAGGTATGAGCCAATGTTTCAACTGCATCAGATCCACAAGGACACAGTCTATCTCAGGTTTCCCCAACGTGGTACCCAAGGGCACCACGGCGTCCACCAATATTTCCCTTAGCACCCTCCAAGCTTTCCGGGATATGTAAGGCGGGGTTTGTTATTGGCTGCCCCCTTTCAAATGAAAGGGTTTTCCACTGCTGGACCGGGAGGACTGGGAGGCACCTGAGCTTCTGTTAGTCCATATGTTGTTCCACCTCCCCTTCAGGATTTCCTTCTTCCCAGGAGATGTGAGGAGGGAGGTATTCCATTCAGCTTCCCCTCCTCTGTCAGCCATTTTGGGTTTGGTTCCACCTCCAGCGGCAGCCATTTTAGGCTGCGGCTCCCCACCTCCTTTCGAAATCCCAGATGTGCCCATGAGCTTGAAAAAGTTGGTGACCTCTGCTCGGTCTGAATAAGCTACTCCTCGGAATCTACCCGAGGAAACAGTGGAGGGAAAAGCATTTGACCAAGGCAAAAGAAAGACTCCAATATTTGGGGATGGTCAATTGATAAAACAAGATGGATGTGTAGCAGGAGGAACAATACCCCCCAAATAACCTAGAGCACATTCTACGACTTCTAGTAAGGGCCGACGGATGATCCAAGGCCTCTAATGCTCGATCAAGTGAGGGCCCACAGATAACAAAAACACAGGGGACAGCCCCAAAATCAGAGCCTAGATTCAAGATGGAGTCTCCTTGTAGAACATAAGCAATCAGAATATATATAAAAGAAAAGGACAGCATATTCGTGAGGTAATATTTCCAACAGAAACTCCCCAGAGGCCTCCACCACCCTTGGAACTATACTACCTACCCACTGAGTGATTTTATTATCGTGACTTGCTCCGAGAACGATTAGGGTTGAATAGCAGCACGAGAATACCGTAGATAATCAGGAATCCCACCGGCCACAGACAACAGCTTACTGAGGGGGCGAGTTTCTTGCAAACGTTCTTGAATCAGGGGAAAGGCGTCTTACATGGGAGGAAAGCACCACCCACTGTCAGGATGGGTCCCAGAGATCCAACCCTCAGGACTTAGCGGAAAGGGTCAACCCAGTTTAGGCGACGCTCAAAGAAGAAGCCCACCCCCCTCTCCCCTCCTCCAGTTTTCATAGCAAGGAAGTCAGAGGAAGAGTCAGGTTTATAGCCATACCCGGAGAGATGAAGAACGTCCTCCATAACTTCTTGTCCCGAGTGACATCCCGTATTTCTCTCGTCATGTTAACCAATCTACCGGCCACAGGCGGGACACGGCGAAAATCCAGGATTCTGACGGGAAAAAAGAAAAGCAATACAGAGGGGTTTATAAAGTGACAAAACCTCTTCCCCCCCATGTCGTCCCGATTTAGCCTCTGAGAATATCGATAACCTCTCATGCACTTTTTTGGCCCCAGGTCTTTGATTTGGAAACAGCTCAAGTCTGGTGCAATGGTTAAGTGTGCAGACTCTGATCTGGGAGAACCGGGTTTGATTCCCCACTTTTCCACTTGCAGCTGCTGGATGACCATGGGCAAGCCGTAGTTCTGGCAGAGCTGTTCTCTCAAGAGCAGTTCTCTCAGAGAGGTTGGCAACTCAAATGCTACCCCAGCCTCCCTGACCATAACGGGTTGGTTAAAAATGACATAGTTCTACATGTGAAGGACCTAAAGGAATGGGGATCTCCTTCCCTCATCTCCCCCTGTTCTAGCTAGGGTTGCCAGCAATGCTCCCTCTAAGTTATGGAGTCCTGTGAGAAAATTTCTACTTTGCGAGCGACTGGCATTAAAGTTGTGAGGGAGCGATCTGGCTACTGCATCAATTAGCTTGTTCTGGAGCCATCCTCCCTGAGCTAAGACAAAAATGTGTGAGCCGGGGGCTAAAAAACTTGTGAGCTAGCTCACACTAACTCAGCTTTGGGGGAACACTGCTTGCCAGCCTCCCTGTGAGGCCTGGAGATCTCCCAGAATTGCAACTGATCTTCACACAACAGAGATCAGTTCCCCTGAAGGAAATGGCTGAAAATGAGTAGATTCTGTGGTATTATACCCTGCCGACATTCCCTCCCCTCCCCGAACCCTGTCATCCCCTGGTTCCATCACCAAATCCCCAGGGTTTTCCTCACCCACTCCTTCTCCACCCCCCCAACCCAAGTCACTTCCTTTGTTTCCAAAATGGAACAATGAGTTATGCTTGCGGGGTCCTGGCAGCCATTTTAAGTTGCCTCAGGCGGGCCAAACACCAGCAACGTTCCTTGCGGTTGCCTAGGCCACCCAAGATGGCTGCCATGATCTTGATAAAATGGCCTCATAAGATCTTGATACCTTTAAGCTGTTTTGTTTCAGCCTCCCCCTTGAAAAACAAAAAATTCTAGATTTCCCCCCTCCCCGGCAATTGTGGGAGGTTTGCAGGAGCACAGTCCTAGATGGCCCCAGTCTGCAGATTTTTTGATCCGCACGGTGGGACCGCCCGTGGAAATTAAACATATGGTGCGTGCCGTGCGGTGACTGAAACTGGAGGCAAAAAACAGCACCGCCCAATGACTAAAATTCGCCAACGAATTTGGATTTGTTGATATTTTTTTTAAAAAAACGGTTCTCATGTCATAGTCTTACCTGTCCAGATGGAATGCTGCTATTTCAGCATTGTGTCTTTCGTAGTCTGAGAAGTAAAAGAAGTCTGGAGGAGTTTCCTGCTCTCTCGTTTGCCTGCAAAAGAGAGTGAGAGAATAGTATGAATTTTACATTAATGGGGGGGGGATTCCCATCCCCTTATGACCATAATGCACCTCACAAATTCAGCAAATGTTTGTGCTCCAATAAAAAGATGTTAGCTTTTAAATTCTGGTTCGGTGATCCCGTTAATGTCGCTTTACAACAGCTCCAAAGCCTGAAGGGCGTCGCATTCATTACCTCTGTAATCTTTCCAACAACCCTGTACGGTAGGCCACTATTATTACACACGTATCGGAGACGGGGAAATCAGACATATGCCAGAGGAAAAAAAGAAAGCTGAAGAGCTCACCGTGAGGATATTTCAATTGAGATTTGCGTTCCTTTTTTAATTGTAGGGCGACCGTACAAGAAATAATGCCTAAGTCATATGTTGGGCCTTGACTGCTGTGGAGCCATGTCTGCTAGCATACGGCTTCAATGCGTGTGCAAGATTCCCATGTGTGGAGTTATGTCAGCCACTCTGCACACTATGCATGAGAAAACGGCTTCCGCAAACACGCTTCCCTTCTCAGCACATCTAACAGGCCACGCCCACACGTCATGGGATATTGCAATATTGTTGAGCAACTGCAATAACTCGCAACCGGACTGCCTTGTCCACAAAGAAGAATCCCATTGTGAATCATCGCTATTGCACATTAGTGCAATATCCAATGATGAATGGCGGCAGCCCCACGCGCCGAGAGCTTAACAAGATCTATATCATCCGCACAAAGAGCTCGGCAGAGAGGGTGCCGTTTTATTGAATCCTTGTCACGGGCAATTATAAAAATTTCCCAGAGTCATCGCATTTCTCTTGCAACTTTGGCAGCTGCGACGCTTCTCTGAAATAATACGACACTTGCTTTGTGCTCCGTGAGCCACACCACCAATGATGTGCCTTCTACACTAGAGAAGAAGAAAAAGGGAGTTTTATCCAGCTGGGCACGTGGGGTGGGCGAGAGCTCTTTAGCAAGGTCAAGTGTGTCAGGCGGTGCTTTCCGTGGGTCGTTGCAGAATGACGCTCACCACTCCTGAGTGGAAGTGTGTTTTGATGCTTCCACACGGTGCAGGATTCCACTCACGGCTACCGGGTGGAAGTGTCACCTGGTGTTGCCTGCCACATGCCATTTCAGAATGATGTTCTTTCCACCCAGGCGGAAGTACCTTCTGGTGCCTCCATGCGCCATTTCAAATTTAAGTTTTGTCACGACCAGGTGGAAGCATTTCCTGGAGCTTTCACAGGTCCTTCTCAAATAATAATAATAATAATAATAATAAGAGATTGGATTTATACCCCGCCCTTCACTTGGAGTCTCAGAGCGGCTTGCAAACTTCTTTTTCCTTCCCCTCCCCACAATAGACACCCTGTGAGGTAGGTGGGGCTGAGAGAACTCTTGACAGAAACTGCTCTTTTTCAAGAACAGCTGTGCCAGAGCTTGTGACTGACCCAAGGTCACACCAGCAGGTGCAAGTGGAGGAGTGGGGAATCAAACCCGGTTCTCCTAGATTAGAGTCCACGCACTTAACCACTACACCAAACTGGCTCACCACTCCCACACATGCATACAGAAGTGCCATCAAGTCACAAATGACTTATGACCAGTGTTCCCTCTACGCTGAGTCAGTGTGAGCCAGCTTACAGTTTCTTAGCCTCCGGCTCACACATTTTTGCCCTCGCTCAGGAAGGATGGCTGCAGAGCAAACTCATTTACACAGTAGGCCAAATCACTCGCTCGCAACTTCAATGCCAGTAAGCTCACAAAGTAGGATTTTTGCTCACAAGACTCCACAGCTTAGAGGGAGCACATTGCTTATGACGACCACAGCATGGGGGCTTTCAAGGCCAGTGAGGAGCAGAGGCGGTTGGGCCTTCCTCTGCAAGGCCTTCCTTGATGGTCTCCCATCCAAGTACCGACCCTGCTTAGCTTCTAAGATCTAACAAGGCTGGCCTAGCATGGGCCATCTAAGTCAGGGTAAAATGGTGGTGGGCCATGACATCGAGTTGCAGCTGATTTACGGCAACCCGTCACGGGGTTTTCAAGACAAGAGATGTTCAGAGGTGGCTTGCTGTTGCCTTCTTCTACAGGGTCCTCCTTGGTGGTCTCCCTTCGCAGTACCGACCCTGCTCAGCTTCTGAGATCTGACGCGTTTGGGTTACACCATGCCTTTGCCCCTCCCTTTGCCACTCCCAGGTGGAAACATCTTCTCCTCTTATGCCATGGCCCCACCTGGAGCACTGTGTTTTGGGCACCCCATTTTAGGAAGGATGTTGACAAGCTCGAGCGTGTCCAGAAGAGGGCGACCAGGATGGTGAGAGGGTTGGAATCCAAGTCTTACGAGGAAAGGCTGAAAGAGTTGGGTATGTTTAGCCTGGGAGAGAGAAGGCTTAGAGGGGACATGATTGCAGTCTTCAAGTATCTGAAGGGCTGTCAGGTAGAAGATGGAGCAGATCTATTCTCTCTTGCCCCGGATTGCAAGACTAGATCTAATGGGTGGAAATTACAAGGGAGTCATTACCGGCTAAATATCAGGAGAAACTTCCTAACTGTAAGAGTGGTTGAGCAGTGGAACAGACTGCCTCGGGAGGTGGTGGATGCTCCTTCCCTGGACGTTTTCAAGTGGAGGCTGGACAACCATCTTTTGGGTATGTTGTAGGGCTGTCTTTCTGCTACCCTCCTGCAGAGTGCAGGAGGTTGGACTAGATAACCTGCAAGATCCCTTCCAACTCTAACATTTTATGATTCTAAAGCAATAAAATGACCAGCGCTGCTACCCGTGACATATTTATGATAAGTGCTTCAGTGCTGGAAGACGGTGTCTGCTCCGAAGCAATTGGTGGTGACGGAAAATGCTGCCACGTCATGGCCAACTTATGGGCAACCTTGTAGAGGTTTCAAGGCAAGAGACACTCAGAGGTGGCTTGCCATTGCCTGCCTCTGCATAGCAACCCTGGACTTCCTTGGTGGTCTCCCACCCAAGTACTAACCAGGAGAGATCCTGCTTAGCTTCTGAGATCTGATGAGATGGGGCTAGCCTAGGCCATCCAGACCAGGGCTGATGTGAGTAGAGGTGTTTCCCATTGCTGGCCTCTGCTACACCAACCCTGGACTTCCTTTGGTGGTCTTCCATCCAAATGTCAAACTCGCTGTTCATTTTACAGCTCCTTCGCTATAGTAACCGGGGAGGGGGAAGGAGAGGATGTAGAGCCAAAATACTTTCGCTTCCTAGGTTTAGTGTCCTTGAGTCTCGCCTTTGCATGCTTGCCTTTGTTTCACACGTTGGGCGGCGGCACTGAAAGGGGGATGGCTGGAAGTTACATTTGGTGGGTGAAATCCCAGGGAGTGATTGGTTCTGAACCTTGTAGGGCCCTTGCATGAACCCCGTATACCTATTGCTTTCATGCCTTTAAGCTTAGTTCTAACACAGCCGGTGTACAGGCTGGATCCTATCAGTGCCTCAATAAACTTATCTTCCAGAGCGAATGTTGTCGGGAACTGATTTGTCCAGGAGTTTGCCACCAAATACTAACCACAGTCAATCCTGCTTCGCTTCCAAGAGCTGTTGAGATAGCGCTAACTTGGGCTGTCCGGGTCAGCGCGAAGCAAATGACAATTTCAGAACTGAGATGAAAACAACGGCAACACTATTTCCTGACTTTCAATTGTATCCCCCTCCTTCAATCTTCGAAAAGATTCACTGTGTAGTGGGAGATGCATCCGGCTTCATGGGACTTCCTTGATATTACTGATAAGCTTTCAAAAAAAAAATCTGGCTAATTAGCTAATCAATAGCATCTTGCCTTTAATCTCCTGCAGGGGAGAAGTGTCTTCCTGACATGGGGAACACTGACCCTGAAAAGAGGCCTTGAAGAAAGGGGGCAGATTGTAATAGTGAGAGCAGGGAGCTATCTACAGAAAACAGTAATTGTTTCTCGCTTGCCGCCTGCGTGACATATGGGGCGGTCATTACATCACCGCGGGAGCCGTATATTCCCAGAAAATTTCGCTTTTCTATTAACTCCCCGCAGTTCCCAGGCAACAGTATAGATGGTTATTACTAATTCTGCAGCCTGTGCGGCTGGATTTCCCCTCCCGTCCCATGCCCCCTGCGGACTGAGCCTCATGTGCGAGATCATGCCTTCGTTCTGCCGTGGGACCTGACGTGGAACCAAGGAAGGGTGATTTCCTGCCCACGGACACAGGAAGTCAGGGTGGCATCAGTGCTAAGGGTTGCCGGCCTCCAGTCGGCAAGAAACCCAAACAGAGAAGCACAGAAGGGAGTAAGTTATATGAAAGGTCAAACCGGGGATAAATACTGAAAAATATATATTCAATGTAACAATGAGTATGATCAGCTAAACCTATAAAAAGAGCGTTGATTTTCCAAAAATACAATATGATAGAATCTCAGAAATACGTGCTCCAAATACACAAACAGTCTTATTCATCCACCTTCACAGAATCATAGAACGTTAGAGTTGGAAGGGACCTTGCAGGTCATCTAGTCCAACCCCCTGAACTCTGCAGGAGCATAGCCGAAAGACAGCCCTACTGACCTACATACCTACAACATACCCAAAAGATGGTTGTCCAGCCTTCGCTTGAAAACGTCCTTCAGAAATAGTTCTTTGTGATAGGGCGGTTTTGGTGTTCCACTCCCCCCCATATAATTTTTTTATTTTATAAAAGACAAACAAACATAATCGGGGGATCAGTATACATTCTTCTTATATCTAATTCTTAACCTCATACATCAACTGGTTATTATTTTCGCTTCTTCACACCTTTCTCTCACCTTACAGTTTACACACAGAGATCTTTGCATACTATAAAGCATATAGTTCATTGTTCCATTTTGGCTGTATGCCTGTGGAAATCAGACATGATTTTCTTCAACTTCCACTTTTGAAGAAGCAAGGCAATATGGCAATTGGAAGCCGGCGGGGCCATTAAGTGGATACACAAGCGGCGAGATGAGTTTTTCAAAAAGGAGTTAGAAGAGGAAGAAGAAGAAGAAGAAGAGGCGATTGGATTTATACCCCGCCCTTCACTTGGAGTCTCAGAGTGGCTTACAAACTCCCTTCCCTTCCCTTCCCCTCCCCACAACAGACACCCTTTGAGGTAGGTGGGGCTGAGAGAGCTCTGACAGAAACTGCTCTTTTTCAAGAACAGCTGTGCCAGAGCTTGTGACTGACCCAAGGTCACATCAGCAGCTGCAAGTGGAGGAGTGGGGAATCAAACCCGGCTCTCCCAGATTAGAGTCTGTGCACTTAACCACTACACCAAACATCTATATTTGGACTTTTCACTGTTCAAGGACTTGGACTTGGACTATTTCTGAAGGTGAATTAATAGGATCGTTCGTATATTTGGACCATGTATTTTTGAGATTCCATCATATTGTGTATCTGAAAAACTACACTATTTATATAGGTTTAGATTATCATACTCAATGCATATTGAATATACATTTCTTGTTATTCATGCACAGTTTGGTCTTTTGTATCTGTTGTATAACAGCCTCCAGTTGGTGGCTGGAGATATCCTGAGATTACAGCTGATCTCCAGGTTGACAAAGAGATCTGTTCGCGCTGTGATAGGCGGGCTCGGTGGCATCGTACCCTGCTGAGGCCCCTCCCCAAACCCCGCCTTCCTCAGGCTCCACCCCCCAAACCTCCAGGTATTTCCCAACCCAGAAATGGCAGCCGTAGGTGTCACACTGGGACGGGGGCAATTTGGGATCAGCTTGCTACTAAGAACATAAGAACATAAGAGAAGCCAATGTTGAATCAGGCCAATGGCCCATCTAGTCCAACACTCTGTCACACAGCGGCCAAAATATACCACGTGCCATCAGGAGGTCCAGCAGTGGGGCCAGGGCACCAGAAGCCCTCCCACTGCTGCCCCCCCAGCACCAAGAATAGAGTGCATCACCTGCCCCAGACTGAGAGTTCCCATCTATACCCTGTGGCTAATAGCCACTGATGGACTTCTGCTCCAGATGTTTATCTAATTCCCTCTTGAAACTGTCCATGCTTGTAGCTGCCACCACCTCCTGCGGCAGTGAATTCCATGTGTTCATCACTCTTTTGTCTGTTCTAACCCGACTGCTCAGCAATTTCATTGAGTGTCCCGAAGCTTGACTGGTTCCTTTGGGCCAGTGCCTGGGGTTGCCAACTCTGGATTAAGAAATTCCTGCAGATTTGGGGGTGGAACCTGGAGAGGGCAGGACCTCGGTGGGGTGTAATGCCACAGAGGCCCACCCCCCCAAAGCAGCCATTGCTCTCCATTATCTGTGTAGTCTGGCGATCAAGTGTAATTCAGTTCGAGGTTTTGGTCTTGACCTTTAAGATCCTAAACGGTCAGGGACCAACGTACTTAAGGGGGCCAGAGTGTTTACTCTGGTATTTCTATGTTCGGACCTTCTGAGCAAAGCCCTAGAAAGGGGTGGTGGTTTCTAGCACATTTTTTCAAAAACCGGGAGAAAACAACAGCGGTGAGGATTTCCGGGGCTTGGAGATGGCCCGGCGGCCTTGCATACTTTCTCTTTCCCCCATGTGCGTTTTTAGCCATTCCTCTTTTCTTTTTTAAAAATCTGCAGCTGCTGAGGAAGAGACGGCCGATTTCTTGCAAGCCATTGTCTTCCCCTCCTTCGCCCACGTCGGCTTGGATTGTGCAACTGCGACATCCCGACCGCCCCAAGAGAATCGGAAAGCAGATTCTCCTAAACGGAAGAGGCAGCCCGGAGACGGAAGGAATGCCTCGGAGCTGGCCGCGGTGGTTCCTAGCACAGCGCTGCCCCTATTCTGTGTACAGAGTAGTTCTCTCGGTAGCGAGGGCTTTACTAACACCGCCTGGCATGCACCTTAGAGGCTGTGTACATCTGGCTGTGCTGCTGCTCTGACGGAGCACGTATTCCATGGGCCTCTGGAATGCTGGCGGCTGATTGTTTTGGAGTCGTCAGAGCGCCCCGCCACACCAAACCAGGCCTAAAAATACAGCCTCTTTTAGAAAATTAGTAGGCGGCCAAGAAGGAAGGCTGCGGCCTGCAAATCAGCCAGGCGCAGGATGGGTGCCGGGCCCACGCTGAAATCCCATCATTACCCACACAACAAGCACAGTAAACAGAGAGAAACTGTGCCTTTGATTAGGACTGAACAGTGGGATGGTGGATGTTGAAGAAGGAGGAGAAGGAGAAGGAGAAGGAGAAGGAGAAGGAGAAGGAGAAGGAGAAGGAGAAGGAGAAGGAGAAGGAGAAGGAGAAGGAGAAGAAGAAGAAGAAGAAGAAGAAGAAGAAGAAGAAGAAGAAGAAGAAGAAGAAGAAGAAGAAGAAGAAGAAGAAGAAGCTGCTGTCCAGTTGCTACCAGCTCCGGGCAACCCCACCCATGGGGCATTCCAGGGAAAATAGGAACAGAGTTGGTCTTCCTCGGTGGTCTGCCATCCAAGCACTGACTCTGGCTGACCCTCCTTAGCTCCCAAGCTCTGACAAGATCAGGCCAGTCTGAGTTAAATCAAATCTCTTTCATCCCAGGCTTGAGGATATCACTGGCAGGGTACCTGTGGCTGTTAGAAGTAACTGGAAGCTAGGAACATAAGAGGCACTGGGAAATCTGTGGTCAGACCGTATCGCAGAAGAAAAGCCCTTACAGAGGGGGCATTCCCTGTTGTGTGTGGGGGGAAAGGGGGAATTCCTCTTCTGAGAGAATAAGCAGACATAACACAGCAGACACCCTCTCAAAGGAGGTGTTCAGTGCTATATGTGAGAGAAGGGGTAATGTCTACAAATATCTGAGCAGACACCCTCTTCGAGGATGCATTTCCTGCTGTGTGCGCAAGAAGGGGGAATGCCTCTTCTTAAATAAAGACCACACATGTCCCAGCAGATACTCTCTCAAAGAAGGCATTCCCTGCTATGTGTGGGATAAGAAGGAATGTCTACAAATATCCCAGCAGACACCCTCTTACAGGAGGCATTCCCTGATGTGTCTGTGAAAAGGGGGAATGTCTCTTCTAGAGAATGCCCACACATATCTCAGCAAACTCTTAGAAGAGGCATTCCCTGGTCTGTGAGTCACTTACAAAAGACACAATTATCATACCCACAAAATTAAGCACCACTGTTACAAGAAATCTTTTACGCAGTGCAAACAATTCCAGTAAACTGTAAAGATTTCCTGGCAAAAATATATAGATTGCATATGACTAAATATCCAGATAACAAATTACAACAAACGTTACATTTTCTTAGCAAGAGTGCAAATTGCACAAAAGGAGATATTCCCTACTACATGTGAGAGAAAAGAGAATGCCTACAAATATCCCAGCAGACACCCTGTTAGAGCAGGTATCCCCCACTGTGTGGGCCAGAAGGGGGACTGCCTCTTCTTAGAGAATGACTGCACATATCACATCAGACATTCTCTCAGAGCAGGCATTTTTCTCCACTGTGTCTATCAGAAGTGGGAATGCTTCTTCTTAGAGAATGACATTTCACCACAGACCCCCTCTCAAAGGACACATTTCCCACTCTGTGACCCAGAAGGGGGAATGCCTCTTCTTAGAGAACAGCCACACATGTCACAACAGAGACCCTCGTAGAGGAGGCATGCCCCACTGTGTGTGCCAGAAGGAGGGATGCCTCTTCTTACAGAAACACCACACATATCACAGCAGACATCGTCTCAGAGCAGGTATTCTCCACTGTGTGTGTCAGAATCGGAAATGCCTCTTCTTAGAGAATGACATTTCACAGCAGGCGCCATCTCAACGGACGCATTTCCCACTCTGTGTGTCAGAAAGGGGAATGTCTCTTCTTAGAAAATGACCACATATGTCACAGCAGACACCCTCTCAAAGGATGCATTTCCCACTGTGTGAGCCAAATGGGGGAATGCCTCTTCTTAAAGAATGCCCACACATATCACAACAGGCAGCATCTTAGAGGCATTTTAAGATGGCCAATAGGATTTTAATAGATTTCTGTAGCTGATTTGTTGACTAAATATTGTAAATGTTAGTGGGCAGCTGAGAAGGAAAGCCAAGGCATGCAAATCAACCAGGTGCAGGTTAAAATATTGTTCGGGTTTCCAATACGAATGAAAAAAATGTGGAAAATGTCAATAATGGCAGGTAGCTTTTCCTAGAATGATTGATAGGCATATTCCTGTCTGTGATCATTGCTCCTTCAACCCAAATATGGTTGTAAGCCCCTCGTCAGAAGCCTCTCTCTTCTTCTTACATTACATCGATAGTACCGTATTAGTTAATAATAATTAAAGAACAGAACTGGAAGTTGTAAATAATATGCCTTCAACATCACTAAAAAAAAGGTCTACCGATTACTGCAGAAAATGCATTTGAGACTGCATTGACGGCAAACCAGAAGATCAATCGAGCAGATAATCTGTAATCCTTCGACAGCTCTTCCTATAAATCTTTCCCCAGTATAAACGTTTCCTACGTGTATTGCTTTTTCTCAATATAAACCTGAAAAGGCTGCTGATGCCAGCATTACACAAAGAGACTTCTGGTGCTTCTGCAATGTGGGAAATCAGCTTGGCGGAAAATTTATTGACAGAGAAATGTGGTGGGTTTTTTTTTAAAAAAAAATCACAGCTTTTATCTTCACCGCGATAAGAGATGTTCAAAATCCAATGTAAAACGGCCTAAGCCCCATGGATAAATCAAAGCGATAAAAACGAGAACATCAGAGTGAACTGAACGGAACAGCCTCAAAGGGCACAACCCATCAGAGACTTCCTTTTCCCCGGGATACGCTAAAATGAATGAGAGATGTACGAGAGAAACAGTTTCAGATGCTTGAGGGAAAGCCCGCATTTCCCGAGCGCAAAATATATATGGTTATATATATATTGAAAAGTTCCCTGGGGTGCTACATGCCAACATGGTTTTCTTTCAAGTTGCTATTTGGTGCTTTGCCACAGGAAACAATACAGAGCTAGACAAGTCAAGGGTTTGACTTGACATAAGAGCCCTGGATTCCTACTCGATACAGCAGTCAGCGGAGAAGAGCGGATGAGGGAACAGGGTCAAAGGTGCCCCTGACCCCAGCTCACATCTACCATCACCACTCAGAGAAGCAGTTGGAGAAAAAAAAATAGAAAAAATTGGCCGCTGGTTTGATGACGTGATGTCACTTCCGGGGAAAAGGTGGAAGTGATGTCAGTCCTCTCTTGGAGTTGCTGGAAACCTCTATGGTTCTATCACAGGGTTTCCAGCGATGCCTAGAGAAGCTTTTGGGTTTCCCCTCAGAAGTGAAATCACCCCTTTGCTAAAGCAACCCCCCCACTCAATGTCCCCAACCTCTCCAGTCTCCTAGTCCTCTTAAAAGGAGAAGGAAGACAGCTGAGAGCCCCGTAACATGAGCAGGTTTATAGCAACTCGAACATAATGATTTTTTTAAAAAAGAGAAAAAATGGGGAGTTGTATAATGTAATAAACATGTGTTGGTATAATAAACATGAGAAGAAGAAGAAGAAGAAGAAGAAGAAGAAGAAGAAGAAGAAGAAGAAGAAGGGAGGGAGGAGGAGGAGGAGGAGGAGGAGATTGGATTTATACCCCGCCCTTCACTACCCAAAAGTGTCTCAGAGCGGCTTACAAACTCCCTTCCCTTCCCCTCCCCACAACAGACACCCCGTGAGGTAGGTGGGGCTGAGAGAACTCTTGACAGGAACTGCTCTTTTTTCAAGAACAGCTCTTGTCAGAACTACGGCTTGCCCAAGGTCATCCAGCAGGTGCAAGTGGAGGAGTGAGGAATCAAACCTGGTTCTCCCAGATTAGAGTCCGTGCACTTAAGCACTACACCAAACTGGCTCTCGTGCTAGTATAATAAACATGTGCTCATCTCTACTGCATGGAAGAGTGGTCTATCGACAGCTATCAGCCATGATAGCTGAACAGAGCTTCCATTTTCAGAGGCAGTTCAGAACTGAACACCAGAACGGAACACCAGTCCTTGCCAGTCATGGGCTTTTGGAAAGCATCTGGCAGGACACACTGGGAAACAGGATGTGGGATTAAGGCTCAGTGTCCCAATGCAGTTCCTGTGGGCGTCAACTTCCCCCCGGCACCCATTTGCCTCTTTTCCAAAGCACGTCGTCTCAAAAGCCAACATCCAGTCTTGCTTTTCTTCCGTATCCTTGGAGCAGAGTCCCGAAGGCAGGTGGATGAGTCTACTCTAAGGAAGACTGAGAACAAATGTTCAACACGAACATTTCATTGTTGACCTTTGGGCCTGAAAACCCCCATTCCAATTAGTTTCGTGTTCCTGGGAATCGACCCCGTGATTATTTTCAGCTTCCTTGCCCAAAGTTCAGACAACGGAAGTTCCCACCTGTGGCCTGAAACGGCATAGCCAGCTCCTTGCTTTTGCTGATGGTACATACTGACTCACCAAGTCACTGAATTATTAGTTATTTGTAGGGTTGACAGCCCCCCAGATCCATGTGGGGTTTTCCACACTTCTGGGGGCTCCAATCTGATGCCGGGAAATCAGCCCCATGCGCCATGTCCCCCCCGCTCGCAAAAAGACCCTTTAAAGGGTCTTTTGCAAGCAGAGCTGCGGCCAGTGACAGCCCCCTCCCTCCCTGTTGAAAGGTTTAAAGGGCTGTCCTGCTGATCATCTGAAGCCCTTTAAATCTCTGCAGGGGGGAGGGAGTGGGGTGGTCGTGGCTTGGGGGCCCCCCAAATCCTCCCCCGGAGTGACGAGGGGACCTGGCAACCCTAGTTATTTGAGATGGGCCACTGAAAGAAATTCGTGCACATCTGCGAACTTTCGAGACACATTGGTTTTTGGTAACCGTTTCTGTTTCTGTTCCAGGAGGGTAGCCATGTTGGTCTGTAGTAGAAGGGCTAGATTTCAGTCCAGTGGCACCTCAGAGATCAAGATTTTCAGGGGTGAAGCTTTTGAGGGTCAAAGCTCAGAGTGTCAGTTTGGTGTAGTGGTTAAGCGCGTGGACTCTAATCTGGGAGAACTGGGTTTGATTCCCCACTCCTCCACTTACACCTGGCTGGATGACCTTGGGCGAGCCGTAGTTCTGATAAGAGCTGTTCTTGAAAAAGAGCAGTTTCTGTCAAGAGCTCTCTCAGCCCCACCTACCTCACAGGGTGTCTGTTGTGGGGAGGGGAAGGGAAAGGAGATTGTAAGCCACTCCGAGACACCTTTGGGTAGGGAAGGGCGAGGTATAAATCCAATCTCTTCTCTTCTTCTTCTCTCATGAGCAGTTTCTGTCAAGAGCTCTCTCCGCCCTGCCTACCTCACAGGGTGTCTGTTGTAGGGAAGGGAAGGGAAAAGAGTTTGTAAGATGCTCTGAGACGCCTTTGGGCAGTGAAGGGCGGGGTATAAATCCAATCTCTTCTTCTTCTTCTACCTCACAGGGTGTCTGTTGTGAGGAGGGGGAGGGAAAGGAGATTGTAAGCCACTCTGAGACTCCTTTGGGTAGTGAAGGGCGGGGTATAAATCCAATCTCTTCTTCTTCGACCTCACAGGGTGTCTGTTGTGAGGAGGGGGAGGGAAAGGAGTTTGTAAGCCGCTCTGAGATGCCTTTGTGCAGTGAAGGGCGGGGTATAAATCCAATCTCTTCTTCTACCTCACAGGTGTCTGTGAGGAGGGGAGGGAAGGAGATTGTAAGCCACTCTAGACCCTGGGAGAAGGCGGATAATCTCTCTTCTTCGACCCCAGGTTGTTGGAGGAGGGGGAGGGAAAGGAGTTTGTAAGCCGCTCTGAGATGCCTTTGTGCAGTGAAGGGCGGGGTATAAATCCAATCTCTTCTTCTTCTACCTCACAGGGTGTCTGTTGTGAGGAGGGGGAGGGAAAGGAGATTGTAAGCCGCTCTGAGACTTCTTTGGGTAGTGAAGGGCGGGGTATAAATCCAATCTCTTCTTCTTCTTCTACCTCACAGGGTGTCTGTTGTGAGGAGGGGGAGGGAAAGGAGTTTGTAAGCCGCTCTGAGATGCCTTTGGGCAGTGAAGGGCCGGGTATAAATCCAATCTCTTCTTCTTCTACCTCACAGGGTGTCTGTTGTGGGGAGGGGAAGGGAAAGGAGTTTGTAAGCCGCTCCAAGACACTTTTGGGTAGTGAAGGGCGGGGTATAAATCCATTCTTCTTCTTCTTCTCCTCCTCCTCCTCCTCCTCCTCCCTTTGTCAGATACAGGTAGGAATGGAGACCTGTAGTCTTTACATCCCACTCGTATCTAACAAAGAGAGCTCTGATTCTCAAAAGCTCATATCCCGAAAATCTTGTTGGCCTACTGGACTCAATTTCATGTTTCAGTATTCCATATATTTCCTACTTGCCCACTGGGGACAGGGTGGATTAACCCCCCCCCCCCTGCAAATAAATGCATTTGGTTTTCCCTGGTGGCTTGCAACCTCCCATGCAAACTGGCCTAGCACTTAAAAAAAGGATTTGTAGGCAGTAAACACAAAGGAAATCCTTCTTCAAAAGGCCGCATGCTAGCCCCCCAAATCTGGGCAGCCATATTTCCATATCATACAACTTGTTTGCTAATTACGCACACCAAACACACGCATTCTCGCACCGTGCACCAGTTTTCTTGCTCCCTGCCTGGCAACGGCCACAAAAACTTGGCCGAAGATCAGAGGAAGCATCTTTTTTACCTGACAGTTTGCTCAGGCCAGGAGAAAAAAAAGGAACAGGTGCGTCAATCAGGTCTACGCCTTCCCTTCATTGGCTAGGAAAAAGGAAGGCAGGAGCGAGCTTGTTTCTCGCCGAACCACTGGGCTGAACCGCTGCCCTACCGACTTTTCCCTACTTTGTTTACGCCCCATCTACCCTGTGAGCAAAAGACAAGCTTGCTAAAAATGACAACGAGTGAAAAAAGACTAAAAACAGGAAAAGGCTGCAATAAAAGCACTGAAAACGGGGTCAGATGCGCAATGAGGACACTCAGAAAATCCTAAAAACAAGCAACATAAAACCTGGAAAAGCCAATTAAAAGAATCATGGGACAAAAGGTAGCACAGTGGGATAAAAACAGAGAATATCTATTTTTATTTAGATACTTAGACCCGGATTTTCTCCCCTCCAAAAGCAGTCTGCAACATCACACTCCTAGTTTACGGCACTGATGGTTAAAGGAGGCACCGGAGCAATGGAGATGCCCGTTGCCACATCAGTGTGGCCGGTTGCCACGCTGGGGAGATGCAAAAACCTCCCGGCAATTAGCAGGGTGCAGGAGAGACCAAGAAGGAGGCACCTAATGTGTTTGTTGGAAGAAAGAATCGGGACCTTGGCCAAGAAACGGACTTGGTGTTTTCAAATTGAGCCAAGCTGTGAAGAGGGGCTGTGGCTCTGTGGTAGAGCATCTGCTTGGCATGCAGAAGGTCCCAGGTTCAATCCCCGGCATCTCCAGTTAAAAGGATCTGGCAGGAGGTGATGGGAAAGACCTCTGCCTGAGACCCTGGAGAGCTGTAAAGAGGAGCCATGGCTCAGTGGCAGAGCCTCTGCTTGGCAAGCAGAAGGTCCCAGGTTCAATCCCTGGCATCTCCATTTAAAAGGATCTGGCAGGAGGTGATGGGAAAGACCTCCGCCTGAGACCCTGGAGAGCCGCTGCCGGTCTGAGTAGACAATGCTAACCTTGATGGACCAAGGCTCTAATTCAGTATAAGGCAGTTTCATAAGTTCATGTGATCATGAAGCTGCCTTCTGCATGCCAAGAAGGTGCTCTACCACTGAGCCACAGCCTCTCCCCAATGTTTAGACATGGGGCTACCTTGTACTGAATCAGACCCTTGGTCCATCAAGGTCCATATTGTCTACTCTGACTGGCAGCAGCTCTCCAGGGTCTCAGGCGGAGGTCTTTCACACCAACTACCTGGCTTTTTCTACTGAGCCACAGCCTCTGTTGCTGGGTTGTATCATATCATATTGGTGGTGGTGGGGTGGTGGAGGGGAGAGATCAAATGTTAAATGAAATTGTACATGAGATCCCTGAAGTATAAATGATTCCCTGACACACTAGCTTTCTAAATGCATGGAGTGTCATTTTTAGACCGACAAGCATTCAGATATTTTCGTCCCTTCCCTGTAGGGGTACAATCCAGGAATGGCTCTAGGCCGTCTCCCTGAGTAGAAGCATACGTTGGGAATCATGCAGTCGTAGGATGCATTGTGTCCAGATCATGGGAGGTGGTAGTTCCGCTCCATTCTGCTATGGTCAGGCCTCACCTGGAGTCCTGTGTCCAGTTTTGGGCACCACATTTTAGGAAGGATGTTGACAAGCTCAAGCGTGTCCAGAAGAGGGTGACCAGGATGGTGAGAGGGTTGGAATCCAAGTCTTAGGAGGAAAGGCTGAAAGAGTTGGGAATGTTTAGCCTGGGAAAGAAAAGGCTTAGAGGGGACATGATTGCAGAATTTGAAGGGCTGTCATGTAGAAGATGGAGCAGATCTATTCTCTCTTGCTCCGGATTGCAAGACTAGATCTAATGGGTGAAAATGACAAGGGAGTCGTTACCGGCTAGATATCAGGAGAAACTTCCTAATTGTAAGAGTAGTTGAGCAGTGGAACAGACTGCCTCGGGAGGTGGTGGATGCTCCTTCCCTGGACGTTTTCAAGCGGAGGCGGAACGACCATCTTTCAGGTATGTTGTAGGTATGTAGGGCTATCTTTCGGCTATGCTCCTGCAGAGTGCAGGGGGTTGGACTAGATGACCTGCAAGGCCCCTTCCAACTCTAACATTCTATGATTCTATGATTCTATCTCATTACAAAATGCTGACAGCCCCCGCCCCCGAGAAAGCAACACTGGAAAACACTATAAAGAATTGCTGTTACAACGACATCAAACATGACCATGGGTACAGCAGGGAGCTGGCAGAGTGATCCCAACAGTCCTGTTAGGTGGGTTAGAAGATGACAGCTGGCCAAAGGACACCCCTCAAACCTCTGGGCTTAGCTGGGATTTGGATTTGGTTCCTCCCAGCTTCCCACGTGCAGCTTGCTAGCTACCCACAATTCCTTTCCTTTCCCTCTCAGCCTAACCTACCTCACCATGTTGTTGTGAGAATAAAACTGAGGCCGGGAGAACAACGTAAGAAGCTCTGGGACCTTATTGGGGAAGAAAGGCGGGTCACAATCCAGTTGGGTGTCGTGGTTAAGAGCGCGGACTCTAAGCTGGGAGAGCTGGGTTTGATTCCCCACGCCTCCGCATGCAGCTGCTGGTGTGACCTTGGGTCAGTCATAAGTTCTTTCAGAGCTGTTCTCTCAGGAGCAGTTCTCGAAGAGCTCTCTCAGGCCCACCTGCCTCACAGGGGGTCTGTTGTGGGGAGGGGGAAGGGATCGCAAGCCGCTTTGAGACTCCTTCGGGTAGCGAAGGGCGGGGTATACATCCGATCTCTTCTTCTTCTAAACGAATACAATAAATATCTATCTAGTACATGGGTGTACTGCCATTCTGCCTCAGGAGCTCAAAGCAGAATCCATGGTTCCCTACACCCCCACAGGGGCGAAAATATAACAACACGAATCACTGTTTACCACTCTCTTTTTGAATGGTGACGGTCTCCCTGCTCCACAGTTCAACCCCTGCCCCTCCGGTCTATTGATGGACCTGGCAAAATTACTTCTGTAAATGGGCTTCCTGGACGGCAGCCATAACTCCCTGGGAATCAGCGACAGCAAAGAGCTGAACAGAAACCCATTTGGCTAGCTATCGCATCAGCTTTCTGCCGGATGAAGTGCCCCTAATGAGGGTCGGGACCGGAGGAAGCTGGCGCGAGGACTGCGGAAAAAACTGTGTTCGCCTCTTGCCCCTTCTCTCCACGGAGCCCGGGGCGGGGTCAATCACCGTGGACAACCCTATCCTATCCTCACAATAACCCCTGTGAGATTCATTACTAGGACTGTCAGGCCGAGCTTGGCAACCAATAGGAAGGCTAGGGGCGGGGACATAGGGGAGCACGTGTGATGTCAGTGATGTTGTGATGTCACTTCCCAGGAAAACCTGGAAGTGGCAAAAGGAAGCTCTAGAAATCACTGGAGACTCTTGCCATAGAGTTTCGGAGACTCCTTCAGTTACCCTATGTCACTTCTGAAACCATAGAGTCTTCGGAAATTTACAGAGCTACCCTATGTCACTTCTGAAAACATAAGAGTTTTCGGAGCTTTCTAGAGCTACCCTATGTTGTTTCTGAAACCACAGAGTTTTTGGAAAGTTACAGAGCTGCCCTATGTCACTTCTGAAACCATAGAGTTTTGCAAGTTTACAGAGCTACCTTATATCACTTCTGAAACCACAGGTTTTTGGAAATTTACAGAGCTACCCTATGTCACTTCTGAAAACTACAGAGTTTTGGAAAGTTACAGAGCTGCCCTATGTCACTTCTGAAACCATAGAGTTTTTGGAAGTTTACAGAGCTACCTTATATCACCAGTTTGGTGTAGTGGTTAAGTGTTCGGACTCTAATCTGGGAGAACCGGGTTTGATTCCCTGCTCCTCCACTTGCAGCTGCTGATGTGACCTTGGGTCAGTCACAAGCTCTGGCACAGCTGTTCCTGAAAGAGCAGTTTGTGTCAGAGCTCTCTCAGCCCCGCCTACCTCACAGGGTGTCTGTTGTGGGGAGGGGAAGGGAAAGGAGTCTGTAAGCTGCTCTGAGACTCCAAGTGAAGGGCGGGATATAAATCCAATCTCTTTTTTTTTTTTTAAATACAATTTATTATTGGATATATCACATGTTCATACAATTTAAACAAACCAATACATATCCATTTTTCTTTCTCCTCTCCCCCCAAACAAGGCTTCCCACTGCTCCAACCCCTTGATATTTCTCTTGTACAATTACATTTACTACTAAACATATTTCTTTACTAATGGTAACAATTCAAAGATCTGAGTCTCTTTCCACTTCTCCTCAATAGCTATCAAAACAAATCAAACCACGTTTACATCCCAATTCTTCAACAAGTATTCTTGAAAGTCTTTCCAGTCTCCGAAAAGGTTTCGTCTTCGTTGTTTAATTTTCTTGTTAATTTGTCCATTTCTGCCATAAACAACGTCTTTATAAATCCAATCTCTTCTTCTTCTGAAACCACAGGGTTTTTTTTTTTTTTTTAATTTACAGAGCGACCCTATGTCACTTCTGAAACCACAGAGTTTTTGGAAGTTTGCAGAGCGACCCTGTGTCACTTATGGGTTTTACCTGGAAGCGATGTAGCAATGTCAGTGATGGTTTTTTCTTTTCTTTTTTTGTTTTCTGTTTTTGTATTTTTATATGCGCAAATGTGTGCATATTTGTGAGTATGTGTGCACATGGAAGTTATGGCAACCTCTGGTGAGTGACCCCTACTGGGGCCCTGGAGGATATTCAGAGAGGTGGCTGAATAAAGCCTGCCCCTGCCTCCAGTCTCTGGTATTTCAAGGAGGTCTCCCATCCAAGTACTTGATATTGTTTCTTATATTTCAGCTTTCCCACTGCTGCTCCAAGAGGAAGGCCGTGAGGCAAGCCTCTATTTGGCTTAGGATGCACAGACGCTCAGTCTCCTCCCATAGTGGTGCAACGGCTACAGTGTTCATTTATTTTGCTTTTACCTCTCTTTTCTCCCTGATATGGCTCAATACATTCCCCCCCTACTCTGTTTTACCTTCACGACAACGCTGTGAGAAAGGTTAGGCTGAGAATGCGTGGCTGGTCCCAAGGTCACCCAGCGAGCTTCCATGACAGAGTGGGGATTTGAACCCAGGTCTCCCAGATCCTAACCCTGCATTGTAACCACTACATCTCACTGGCTGTTGGGCTAGGAGCAGAGAGAGCCAGTTTGGTGTAGTGGTTAGGAGTGTGGACTCTAATCTGGGAGAGCTGGGTTTGATTCCCCACTTCCCCACACGCAGCTACTGGTGTGACTTTGGGTCAGGCGTAAGTTCTTTCAGAGCTGTTCTCTCCAGAGCAAAGGAGTTTGTAAGCCGCTCTGAGACTCCTTTGGGTAGTGAAGGGCGGGGTATAAATCCAATCTCCTCCTCCTCCTCATCCAAAAGGGAGTCAGTAATTACACCATCCATGACAGCGGGCCTGTGCTTGTTGAGAAATAATCACCCTCCCCAGGGCTAAGCATCTTTAATTCCTCAGAGGTGCCATCTCCCAATAAAGTACGCACACCTTTGAACTTGTTTTTTTACTGCTGCTATTAAAGGGTGAGACCTGTCTGTGAACAAGGGATGGGGGACAGGACGGAACTATTTAATTGGACGAGGCAGGCTCCTAGGCTCGGCTCCACAGCCAAAGAGAAACCGCTTCAATACGGTGTGAGAAGGACTCACGCTTCTCTTCCCATTTTTCTTTCATTCCCCCCCCCACGTAGGAGTATCATTGCACAGATTGGCAGGTTTCAAACTGAGAGCCCGGGCTGTCAAACTCCTAGAGGGGCCTAGAGATCTCCTGAAAAAACAAATCTCCAGAGATCAGTTCCTCTGGAGAAAATGGCCGCTTTGGAGGGCGGGCTCTACAGCGTTCTACCTCTCCGAGGTCCCTCCCCTCCCAAACCCCGCCCTCCCTGGGCTCCGCCTCCCAAGAGACCAGGGATTTTTCAACCTGGAGTCGGCAGCCCCGTTTGCCTCACGTAGACCTGGAAAGGCTCCCAGACCATTCAAAAATTCTTGTTGTATTTTTATCCTGTTTGTCGGCAAAAACAAGAGTCATGTGTACACTGTTTAACATCTATTAACGCACACGCTGATTTATCAGCGCACACGTAATGTTGGAAAAACTCAAACGTTTTATGGGAACCAATCCACGAGGGGAAACTGGGAACGGTGGGTAGAAATAAAGAATCAAGGAATTCAATATGTTAGGGTCACCAGAACTTCCGGGTCCGGGGCGGGGGGAGTCTCCCTGCTTTTGGGCACTCCTCTTCCCCCAAATTACCCCCTTACATCTGAGAAGCTGGAAATAACTGCAATGTGCATTTGTAACCTGGAAGTGATGGAGGCACGTTGGGGACATCGGGCGGCGACACTCTGGTTTCTGGGCTAATTCTACCATAGAGTTTTGCGCGTAAACCAGAGCATCACCCCCTGACGTGCCTACGTCCCTTCCTGGTGATGTAAGCCCATCGCGACACTCCTCCCCGTTCCCGGAAAGTTCCCTCCCACCCCCTGCTGGTATATTGTTGGGATCTGGCAAAACTACAATACGTATGAAGGGGAAATAAAATTGAAAGGGTGGAGATGGGGCTGCATCCATAGATCATGGGATATTGCACTATAGTGATAGTTCGTGGCCAGATTTTCCTGCGTACACCAACCAAGCCACTTGGAAATGACTGCTATTGCCAATAACGTGTGGACTCAGCCCTTGGCATTTTCCTGGCGGAACAGGTCGCCTCCTTTCTCTCCTCCCATCTTCTTTCAATGCTCGGGACAACCGCTATTTTTACAGAAAACATCTGCCATCGAGCAAAAAAAAAAAAAAAAGGCCTGGTGAGATATCATTCCCAATGCACACTGTACAATCTTCATGCTCCACGGATCACAAAATGTCACTCCGATAAGGCCTCTGGCAAAAAATGTTCAGGTAGCGGGAGAGCGAAAAAGGAACTGAAGGTCTGTACCTCATTCACCCACTTCAATAAAGCGACGGATGACGAAGGAAGCACTGACGGGTAAAGAGAGCGAAAATGAATGGGGCAATTGTTCAGCTGTGCATCGCAGCAATATGTAAAGGGCACAACAGAGCGGCTAATAAAACTATGATTGACAGGGAAGAGAAATGACACTCTTCGTGGCAGGGCTCCTGGTGGGGGCGGTTGTCCCACCCTCAAGTCCCATTGTCCGCCACTGCTTGGAGAGGTGGTGGGAATATTATTATTATTAATATTTTTTTAAAAAAATGCAGCCTGGGGCTCTTATTGGAAGTACTTAATGGAAGTGAGAAAGGGTAGTTCTAGGAATTGCTGGAAACTCTATGGTAAAACCATAGAGTTTCTGGCAATTCCTAGAGTACCCGTTGTCTCTTCCAGTAAGAACTTCTGGTGAGTATGTGCTGCAGCATTTTAAAAATAACTTTTCTTCCATGATGTTGTGGCCTCCCTCATCTTCCCATCAGGCCCTAGGCACTACTTAGCAACTGGTAGGAGGACTGGGGGGGACGATGACAACATTCTCAGCCAATGTTTTCTTGGCCAATATTTTCTAATTCATGTTTATGAATAGCAATTGAATTTGAGGAACTTTGTATATTCAGTGGTTGGCAGGGGGACTTACCAGTAGAAAGAGGAAGGCCTAGGCCACGTTGTCGGCATCACACAGGAAGTGATGTCATCCTGCCATCGACACCTTTGGGCATATTTGGGTAGGAAACTCGATGGTAGAAGCCAGTTCTATTTGGGCAAGAACTCTATGGTAGAAGCCAGTTTTATCACAGAGTTCTTGCCCAAATACCAGAGCGTCGCTGGCATGATGATTCACTTACTATGCAACACCATTGACGTGGCCTAGGCCTTTCTCTTTCTCCTGGTAAATCCTCCCTATCCCTCGCTGGTTGCCAGGTGGGACTTGGCAAACCTAGTTGGAACCTCACAGCTGGTGGGAAGATATCCTGGGCTAGGAAGTGGGTAGGGGAATCTGCTCTGGGTCTAGAAGCTGCCCCCCTTTTATTGCTGTGCTTTATTTTTGGGAGCCTCTTTGGTTCCCCATCAGGGAGAAAGGCAGGATATAGACAAATAAGCTAGTGAATTAAACTAATAGTTGCGTCCACATGGCCTAGGGCAGACCAGCTCGCCTGCTTTGGTGAGTAACTGTCCACTAGGGGCCAGTTCTCAAGATGGTGGCAGTAGATCTCCCGGGATCACAACTCATCTTCAGGCGACAGAGATCAGTTCACCTGGAGAAAATGGCTACTTTGGAAGCTGGACTCTATGGCATTATAGCCCATTGGAGTCCCTCCCTTCCCCAGACCCCGTCCTCCTCAGGCTCCACCCCCCAAATCTCCAGGTATTTCCCAACCCGGAGCTGGCAACCCTACCATCCACCAGTCACCTCTGCCCCACACTGTTACTCCACAGGGTGATGGGATAATAATGGGAATAGCAGGAAGGCATCTTTTGATGCTGCAATGTCATTTCCAGCTGCATATCCGGAAGTGACGTCACCGTGTCGCAGGACGCTCTAGGATTTTTACCTCAGAGTGAGTCCTAGAAGGTCCCACAACATGGTAACAGAGCTGGAAGCAATGCTGTAGCACTGATGGATGCCATTTGGGTAACGCACACCCTTCTAGGGCTGCCAATCTCCAGGTGAGGCCTGGCGATCTGCAAGAATCACAACTGATCTCCAAATCAGCTCCCCTGGAGAAAATGGCTGCTCTGGAGGGGCGGACCCTACGGCCTTATGTCCTGCTATGCTCCCTCCCTTCTCCAAACCCCACCTTTCCCAGTCTTCCAGAGACAGCCAGGGCTGGCGACTCTGACATGGCCTCATCACAGAGGAAGAAGGCCAGAGGAAAGTCAGTGTGACGTTGCAGCGTCATGGCGGCTATTGTGTTGACAGTTAGTGAACCGGGCAAGAAAAAAGGAGGCATGGGGCCAAAAGCCCTCCTCGGCCTTGACGCTGAGGCAGAGCACCAGTCAGTCTCGTACGCACACATGGCCTACGCTACCTCACATATGGTGGCCAACCTCCAGGTGGCACCTGGAGATCTCCGACTAATACAATCGATCTCTAGGCGACGAAGATCAGTTCCCCTGGTGAAAAATGGCTGCTTTGAAAGGTGGACTCTATGGCCTTATACCCTGCCAAGGTCCCTCAACCCTCCCAAACTCCACCCCGTCCCCCAAATCTCCAGGTATTTCCCAACCCAGAGTCGGCAACCCTAACCTCACAGTGTCGGCCTTGCGAAGTTAGAACGGCTCTTGGAGAAACCGACACTGTAAGAGATGGAAACCGGGCACTCCACTGTCGGGAAGAGATCTTTTGTTGTGAAATAAGCAACCATTCCCTTTCCTCGGAACGTGATCTCCCCTCTCCTTCGCTAGACGAACAACAACCCCCTCCTCCCCATTCGACGCTGTCCCTCAATACAATGTCATTTTATTTTGTGTTGGTACAACAACCAATTCTGGTCACCCACAACTCTGCAGTGTCGAAATCCTCTTCCCAAGGCAGACAATGCTTCCTTGATTTCCCCCCAATTGGCAGAGGGGGAGGAAGACGCCGCCGTGTTGCCGACTTGTCCTTTTTTTTTGACAGCCGACAATGTGCCACATGGTCTCGAGGAAGGTGTTTAAAAGAGCCGAGGTTTGGTGCGCTTTCGAGTGTGCCGTCCCCCCGTCCCCCCCACGGGAGCTAATTCAATCCGCAATTAATGCGACGTGACCTTTTTAGTGCTTCCCTAACATTATCCCAATCAATCCATAGCTCCTTTTGAAGGCGGCTGTGGTCGGAGGGGAGCGAGACGCAAAGCTTTGTTTTCAGATAAATGCGGCTCTTGCCATACAAAATGGGTGATCCTTGGCCATGCGGAACATTTGTCCTCAACTTGTTAGCTCAGGGGTCCCCAACGTGGGCACCCGGGCACTCCCCGACACCTTTCCTGGTGCCCACTAAGTGTTTTTAGAAAGTGGGTGGGGCTCCTTGCCCCTCAGGACTTCTGATTGGCCACTGGAGATCTGATTGGCTGGGCAGATTAAAATAAATTTTGTTTCAGCAGCGGCTGGCACCACAGTGTTGGTTTTATTCTCTCTCACTCCTCTTTCTTAGTGTATTTATTCCATTGATTCTCTTCTCCCAAGCACTTGGGCTTCCTTGGTGTGTGTGGACACGCCTCTTGTGGCAGCCATTTTGTGGTTGGCTCCACCTCCCATGGCAGACATTTTGTGGCTGGCTCCACCTCCCATGGCAGACATTTTGTTGATGCACCCACCACCCTGTGTCAGGATTCCAAAGGTGCCCACAGGCTCAAAATGGTAGGGGACCCCTGCTTTAGCTTATAACCCCAAAGGGCACATATATTTGTACTAATGTTGCAATGTTTAGTCAATTAACTGGTTGTGTAAGTCCATTCAAAACCATTAAAAGCAATCTATTAATTCCCTTGATTTTCAGTTAACTGATGTCTATAAATTTTCCACAATTATATAGTTAAAACTGTGAATGTACGATGATTCTCAACTATGATATGGAATTTTGTTATTTCCCCGTTACCACAAATTATTTTAAACGGCTATGTGATTATTTCAAATTTACATAAACTATTAAGAGAAGTTGTTTGTATATCCTTCGTTATTTGGATTGGGAATTGTAAAACTATATTACAGGGAAATAGTGTTACTGGTAATGTCATAATATGATAATGATTTACTTAGATTTGTTAATCCGTTTTTAAATATTGTCTTCAATATTTGTAAAAAAAGTGCCTCACCCTCGTTTCTTTTCCCCCAATACCTTTTCCCCCTGTACCCTATTTTTTAAAAAATGAAGTAAAAAATATTTTTAAAAGTGGGCACTCCATGAAATTGCTGAGCAGTTGGGTTAGAACAGATAAAAGGAAGTCCTTCTTCAACCAAAGAGTGATTAACATATGGAATTCACTGCCACAGGAGGTGGCGGCAGCTTCAAGCATGGACAGTTTCAAGAGGGGATTAGATAAACATATGGAGCAGAAGTCCATCAGTGGCTATTAGCCACAGGGTATAGATGGGAACTCTCAGTCTGGGGCAGGTGCTGCACTCTATTCTTGGTGCCGGAGGGGGCAGCAGTGGGAGAGCTTCTAGTGTCCTGGCCCCACTGCTGGACCTCCTGATGGCACCTGGTATTTTTGGCCACTGTGTGACTGAATGTTGGACTAGATGGGCCATTGGCCTGATTCAACATTGGCTTCTCTTATGTTCTTATGTTCTTAAGTGATCTATTAAAACCGTTCCCACAATTAATGTGTAGAAAAGGGACTCCGATGAAGAGGCGTTGTTACTTACATCAACGTTCCCGCTAAGCTGTAGAGTCTTGTGAGCAAAAATTCTACTTTGTGAGCGACTGGCATTAAAGTTGTGAGCGAGCGATTTGGCTACCGCACAAATTAACTTGCTCTGGAGCCCTTCCTTCCTGAGCTAAGACAAAAATCTGTGAGCTGGAGGCTAAAAAACTGTGAGCTAGCTCACACTAACTCAGCTTAGAGGGAACACTGGTCTCACCACAGAACGCCACTTCCACTAAGGAATGCCTCTACTTGAAAGACGGTGAAGCAATTTCAAATGCAAATTAAGACAACACACTTCCATAAAACCAACTCAGGTAGCATTAAACCATCCCAGTCTAAAGACATAAAACCACAACCCCCCCCACCCCCCCCGTCTCCATACCATAATGCAGTGAAAAGAGAACAAGGTCTTGGAAACTTTCAGTGAGACAAAGGCTGCAAGGTCATAAAACCGGTGGTGTTGTGGGTTAAGGATGTCAGACCAGTATCTGGGAGGCCCAGGTTCGAATCTCCACTCAAACCATGGAAGCTGGCTGGGTGACCTCGGGCCAGCCACACCCTCTCTCGGCCTAACCTACCTCACAAGGCTGTTGTGAGGATGAAATGGGAGGGAGGAGAAGGATGTGAGCTGCTCTGGGTCGCCACTGGGGAGGATGGCAGGGTAGAAATGAAACGAGTTCAACGAACATGGGCCGAGTTCAGACGGGCAGATTGCCCCGAGATAGGCACGTTTCAGAAATGTTTCACAAATGGATTAAAGGGGCCGCGTTCACACAGGCACATCTGCCAGGCGTTCCCCAGATGTACTCAACCCGTCTTGTTAACGCTTCCCTCGCGAGTTTAAAGAATACCTGTTGAAAGTGGCAGCAAACCCCGGAAAGCGTGTTTATCCCACGTATATCCCACATCAGGGATGTGTGAACGCGAACAAGCTGATCCGGTCGGGATGCTCTTATGCGCACGAGCGCTTATGCGCATGAGCGCATAAGCACATATCATCAGATTACATTACAAAAAGCCACTTACAGCCACGCCTCTGCCAGGGGCAGACCAACAGTGTGAATGCTCCCTTGCGTGTCCTCCCCCGTATGCTCCCGCATCAGTCAGTGTGATGGGGAAAACCCGGAACAAATTGTTCCGGGTCTTTTTTTGCCACGACTCCCTCGCGCTTCAAACTGCCAGTCTGCACGCAACCATGAAATGCTGAACGACAAGGAGAGAAGAGACTGGATTTATACCCTGCTCTTCACTACTCAAAGGAGTCTTACAGCGGCTTACAATCTCCTTTCCCTTCCCCTCCCCACGACAGAAACCCTGTGAGGTAGGTGGGGCTGAGAGAGCTCTGACAGAAACTGCTCTTTTTCAAGGACAGCTCTTATCAGAACTACGGCTTGCCCAAGGTCATCCAGCAGGTGCAAATGGAGGAGTGGGGAAATCAAACCCGGTTCTCCCAGATTAGAGTCCGTGCACTTAACCACTACACCAAACTGGCTCTCTGAAACAGGTGATGTGGTGGGATGGAACTTTGGTTGAAAGCCTGGTCAGTGGGGTTGCCCGCTCTGGCTTGGATAAATTCTTGCAGGTTTGGGGGTAGAGCCTGGGGAGGGCGGGGTATCGGGAGGGAAGGGACCCTCAGCAGGGCATCAACGCCATAGATGCCACCTTCCAAAGCAGTCCTTTTCTCCCAGGGAACTGACCTCTGTTGCCCGGAGATCAACTTTAATTTTGGGAGACCTCCAGGCTCCACCCGGAGGCTGGCAAGCCAACTGGGCAGGCAGAGATGTTTTAGCCTAGCACCTCCATGGCAAAGGTGTCATACGGGCCTGAAGGGAGAGGGCGTTCCGAGATGCCAGAGTAGTGGTTAGGAGCGTGGACTCCAATCTGGGAGAACCGGGTTTGATTCCCCACTCCTCCATGTGCAGCTGTTGGTGTGACCGTGGGTCAGTCACAAGTCCCTTCAGAGCTGTTCTCTCAAGGGCAGTCCTTGAGAGAGCTCTCTCAGCCCCACCTACCTCACAGGGTATCTGTTGTGGGGAGGGGAAGGGAAAGGAGATTGTAAGCTGCTCTGAGACCCCTTCATGTAGTGAAGGGTGGGGTATAAATCCAGTCTCTTCTTCTAAACTGTTGGATAAGGATCTGGGAAATCCAAGTTCGAATCCCCATTCTGCCCACTGAGCTCACTGGGCGTCGTGCCAGTCCCACGCTCTTGGCCTAGCCTACCTCACAGGGTTGTTGTGGGGGTAAAATGGAAGAGAGGCGCTTTAGGTTCCCACTGGGGTGGAAAGGCGAAACAAATAAAACAAACACCGTTTTGATGTCCTGGCTGGGTTTCTACCGTTTCTTTTAAAGACACGATTTGTGCCGTTGTGATTTTTAACGTACTGGAAACGGCGAGGCCCCTTTGCACGGGTCTCTGGAGAGGGCGCATTATCCATTTTCAGAATAAAAGAGATCAAACAATTACGTTGTCTGTTCCCGTTTCCCTTCAAATGTGTTGTTTTTCCCTCAGGGGGAAAAGGCGGGGGAAAAAAACACCAACGCCACTGGTTTTTAATGCCTCGGAGTCACGATTTCAACATTTGCTACGACCCTAAGGGCACCTTCCCAGGAGAAAACCCCACTGAATGACACGGAAGTTACTTAGGGGTGCCAACCTCCAGGGGAGGACTGGAGCTATCCTGGAATTACAACTGGTCTCCAGATGACAGACATCAGTTCCCCTGGAGAAAATGGCTTCTCTGGATGGTGGACTCTATGGCATTCTACCTTGCGGAGGTTCCTTCCCTCCCCAAACCCCATTCCTTCCCAAGCTCCAACCCCCAAATCTCCAGATATTTCCCAACCCAGAACTGGCAGCCCTTACTTCTGAGCAGGCCTACTGAGACGGCTCCCAAAACGCAGTAATTAGAGCCGCAAATTCTACACTGGTGGCAGATTGCCCCCCCCATACGAATCAACCAATTCTGCATCTAGAATTGCTGATCACGGGGAAACCATCTTTATTTTAAACCTGCGGTGCGTCCAGAGCTGAAAAACCCCAGGAGTTCCCCCCCCTTTCTCTTTTAATGGCATAATAGCCCTGGAAAAGCTAAAGGGAGTTTTAAAAACCCTCTTACAATAGACTTTGCATTATTTATATATGAAGTGCTACGGCACAATAGGCAGGAAATATTGCGGGCCTCCAAGATGATGAATATATTCATTACGTTGCAGCCGAGGCATTTGCGGAACATACAGCGTGTCACCAAAGGAATTTAATCGCTACCTGCGAGATAAACGCACGGCTCTGCCTTCGCGCGTGGGGAGGGAAAGGTTGTGATGAGATGTTCCCCTCGATATATTCAACTTATAAACAATCCCATCGCGGCCGCAGAGCTACAAGGAACACCTGCGTTGACCGATCATCCGATGTCGCTAATCAGAAAGCAAAACCAACGAAGGTGTTTTTACGGCAAGTCATAAATCGCGGGCTTGGCCGTCTAGGAACGTTGGAGGCCAGCCATGTGAAATACTTAAGAACGGCAATTAAAAACTCAAGGGGGCGGTGGAGGTATGTGTGTGTGAAATGAAGCCTTGTTTAAAATCAGCAGCGTGCCCTGGTCGGACACGAAAGGGGCATTTCTTTAAGAAGGCCGTGGGCTGGGAACTGGTTACTGGGTTTCATGGAACTGCTGAGAGACATGTCGGATTCCATGGATGAAGGAGCCCAGATGAAGGAGCCCCCATTCACAGAATCAACACAGGGTGGTCCGTCCATCCGTCCGTCCACCCATCTAATCTCAGAGCTGGAAGGGACTACCAGGGTCATTTACTCCAACCCCCTGCCAATGTTGGGACTACAACTATAATATCCCTGAGAAGCCAATCAATATTTTAAAACCTCCAGTGATGAGGAGAACCACCACCTCATAAAGGGAGACTGTTCCAGCGTTGAACACATCTGACCGTCAGGAAGATCTTCCTCAAATTTAGTCCTGTTGTCCAGAAGGGGAGGTCTACATCAGTGTTGCCGGCGATATGGTGGCATCACATCTGGAGCACGCCGGAAGTGATGTCATTAGGTTGTTGTGATGCAGGCATGCTCTGGCATTTGGGCAACAAATCTATAGTAGAAGCCATTTATACCATAGAGTTTTTGCCCAAATTTGAGACTGTCCCGACATCATCGCCCTGATTACGTCACTTCTGGTGTGTGGGTGAGGGGGTGTCTTGGGGCACATTAGCACTAAAGGGCAGCTTAGGCTGCTGCTAACATTTAACAGTGATTTATCCTGAGCAAACTTAAGTGGAGTTAGACCCCTCTGAGCCTACTAATGCCCAGGGGCTTAAAAGGGTGTAGGACTGCCCTGCAGGTCTTATAACAGCAGTTATAAGTCTAAGTCTGGGGCAGGTGATGCACTCTATTCTTGGTGCTGGAGGGGGCAGCAGTGGGAGGGCTTCTAGTGTCCTGGCCCCACTGCTGGACCTCCTGATGGCACCTGGTATATTTTGGCCGCTGTGTGACAGAGTGTTGGACGAGATGGGCCATTGGCCTGATTCAATATTGACTTCTCTTATGTTCTTATGTTCTTATGTTCAGTTCCTGATGGTGCCCACCAAGTGTTTTCTTGAAAGTGGGCAGGGCAAGGTGGTGTAGTGGTTAAGAGTGCAGAAGCATTGTGTCCAGATCACGGGAGGTGGTAGTTCCGCTGTATTCTGCTATGGTCAGGCCCCACCTGGAGTACTGTGTCCAGTTTTGGGCACCACATTTTCGGAAGGATGTTGACAAACTCGAGCGGGTCCAGAGGAGGGCGACCAGGGTGGTGAGAGGGTTGGAGTCCAAGTCTTATGAGGAAAGGCTGAGGGAGTTGGGTATGTTTAGCCTGGGAAAGAGAAGGTTTAGAGGGGACATGATTGCAGTCTTCAAGTATTTGAAGGGCTGTCATGTAGAAGATGGAGCAGATCTATTCTCTCTGCTCCGGATTGCAAGACTAGATCTAATGGGTGGAAATTACAAGGAGTCATTACCGGCTTAATATCAGGAGAAACTTCCTGACTGTAAGAGTGGTTGAGCAGTGGAACAGACTGCCTCGGGAGGTGGTGGATGCTCCTTCGCTGGACGTTTTCAAGAGGAGACTGGACAACCATCTTTTGGGTATGTTGTAGGTATGTAGGGGTTTCGGCTGTGTTCCTGCAGAGTGCAGGGGTTGGACTAGATGGCCTGCAAGGTCCCTTCCAACTCTAACATTCTATGATTCTATGATTCTATGATTCTATGACTCTAACACGGGAGAACCGGGGTTGATCCCTCACTCCTCCACAAGCAGCTGCTGGAGTGACCTCAGGTCGGTCACAAGCTCTCTCAAAGCTGTTCTCTCAAGGGCAGTTCTCTCACAGCTCTCTCAGCCCCACCTACCTCACAGGGTGTCTGTTGTGGGGAGGGGAAGGGAAAGGAGATTGTAAGCCGCTCTGAGACTCCGAGCGAAGGGCGGGGTATAAATCCAATCTCTTCTCTCTTCTTCTCCAGTCGCTTTCACCCAGAAAGGGTTCTGATTGTTCACTGGATATTTGACTGGCTGTGCAGCTTTTTCAAAAACCGCAGCGCTCTTTGACTGAAGGTAAGCTGTGGCGGCCATTTTGTGGCTGCATCCACCAAGGTAAAGGTAAAGGTACAGGTTTCCCTTTCTCGAAAGCCAGCCGAATCCGACTCTAGGGATGTGGTGCTCACCTCCGTTTCCAAGCTGAAGAACCAGCGCTGTCCGAAGACATTTCCATGGTCATGTGGCCGGCATGACTAGACGCCGAGGCGTGTGGAACTCTGCTACCTTCCCACGGAGGCGGTACCTATTTATCTACTGGCAATTTCTTGCTTTCAAACTGCTAGGTTGGTAGGAGCTGGAACTAGAGACGGGAGCTCACTCCGTCATGCGGCACCCGGGTCTCGAACTGCTGAACTACCGACCTTCCAAGCCTGCAATTCAGCGTCTTAACCGCTTGAGCCACCATACTGTGTCAGAATTCCAAAAGTGCCCACAGGCTCAAAAAGATTGGGGAGCCCCGTCTTATTATACTGCCTGGATTTTAATGTTTTGTTATCATCAGATGCCTTGTGGGGTTGTTATTAGACAACAACCACACACACACACACACGGGTTGCCAGATTCCCCCTGGCAACTGCTGGGAGGAAGAGGGGCACACTGTCAATGCATCATCCTCACTACTGATGTGGAACAGAGGTGACGGGACCGCACTGCTGGCGATGCGGGATGCTCTAGCATTTGTGCCAAAACTCTATGGTAGAAGCTGTTTTTACCATAGAGCTTTCTGCCAAATACCTGGACATCCTGTGTTGTCAGCGACGTGATGACATCACTTCCAATGTACACCAGAAGTGACGATGATGCATCACGGGTGATGTTGTTGCCGTGCCAGGCTAGGTCTCCCCGGATGGCGAGTCCCCGCTGCTGGCCACGTGACTGGCAACCCGGACACACATAGACACAAGGAGTCAATGCTGGGTTATTCCTGTACCCGGGAAACAATCGAGGCATGTCTTCTTTTGGATCACAAAGGAAATTCAGCTCTGGACACATGACATTTGGCCAGAAACCAGCAAAGCGAATTGCTCTCTGTTGTGCCAAGAGGCGTCTTCGGCGCGCAGCCAGCCAGCGATCCCAGCCGACGAGCCCTTCTCCAAACGACGTCTGCATTTAGATGACAAATCAAGCTATTTAAAATGGCTTTTGGCACGCACGTCCTTTAGAAGCGCCGGGTATCTAGGTAACCTTCCCGAGCTAGCAGCGAAAAGAGGAACGGCTGAGTTCTTCATCTAAGTAGAAAATTAATTCCAGGGGGATTTGCCGACTCGGCTGCCGACGATTCGAAAAGGACAAGCTTGTATTTGGTGTTTTTTTTTACAACTGTTCCTAAACATGGAGCCGTCAAACATCGTCTGTTGCCAAGCTTGTGGGGTATACATCAAATAAAAGCAAACCACGCTCTTAAAGGAGATCCATTTCTAAGTCTTATTTCAACGTTACTCAGCTCTGGCTTGCGAAGAAATGTGATGAAGATCTCAGCGGCCGGGCAGATGTGTGGCTCGTGTTTATTTCTTTTAAAATGGGCCACAGATACTGCTGCCAAGGGGGTGTGGCCTAAGTGGACGTGGTTCAAGGAGAACGAGAGGGCGGAGCCACTGCGCCAAGCCCAACGCTAAGACGAAGAGACGTTGTTCTCCACGGGCACCACTAGGGGCAGTATCTAACAGCGCAATCTGATGCAGAGTTACTCCCGTCCAATGCTTCCTCTAAGCCGTGGAGTCTTGTGAGTAGAAATTCTACTTTGTGAGCTCCTGGCATGAAAGTTGTGAGCGAGCAATTTGGCTATGGCATAAATGAGTTTGCTCTGGAGCTGTCCTTCCTGAGCTAAGACAAAAACGTGTGAGCCGGAGGCTAAAAAACTGTGAGCTAGCTCACACTAACTCAGAGGGAACACTAAGGTAAAGGTAAAGGTTCCCTTGCTTGAAAGCCAGTCGAATCCGACTCTAGGGTTGCAGTGCTCATCTCCGTTTCAAAGCCGAAGAGCCAGCGCTGTCTGAAGACATTTCCGTGGTCATGTGGCCAGCATGACTAAACACCAAGGCGCATGGAACGCTGTTACCTTCCCACCAAAGTGGTACCTATTTATGTACTTGCAATGTCTTGCTTTCGAACTGCTAGGTTGGCAGGAACTGGAACTAGAGACGGGAGCTCACCCTGTCATGCGGCACTCACAGGTCTTGAACTGCTGAACTACTGACTTTCCACAGCCTGCAGTTCAGCGTCTTAACCACTTGAGCCACCGCAGCTCCTAGAGGGAACACTGCTCCTGTCTAAATCAACTGAAATTCATGCACTTAGACTGGAGTAACTTTGATTAGGACCAGTGTTCCCTCTAAGCTGAGTCAGAGTGAGCTAGCTCACAGCATTTTAGCCTCCGGCGCACACATTTCTGTCTCAGCTCAGGGAGGATGGCTCCAGAGCAAACTTGATTGATGCAGCGGCCAAATCGCTCGCTCACGACTTTAACGCCGGTAGCTCACAACGGAGAAGTTTTGCTCACCAGACTCCACGGCTTAGAGGCAGCACTGATTAGGACTGCAGTGTAAATTTCCTTCTGGGGGTGTAACCTAGGCACAGCCCCAGGCTGCCGTCACACACACTAAATAATCCACCTTCAGTGCACTTTCAATCAACTCTCCAACTGGATTTTGCCAGTTCACACAGTACAGATCCAGTTGGAAAGTGCACTGAACGTGGGTTGAAAGTGGATTATTTTGTGTGCGTGACCGCAGCCTCAGACTTCGAAGAGAAGAAGAACGGGAGGAGTAAAGCTCAAAGAGGAACTGACTTGCCGCTTGGCAAGTCCCTCTGAGGCTGTTCTTGGCATTACGGGAGCCGGGGGCCGAGTGCCCGTCCCTTCATTTGGGACTCTCTTCAAGAACCTATTCTAAGGGTTCCCAACATAGTCCCCGTGGGCAGCGCGGTGAGAGCAAGAGGTGAGGAAAGGAAGTGCCAACACCTTTTCTGCCGCCAAACAAGTCTTTTTAGAAAGTGGGTGGGGCCCGGTGGGGCTTTTCCCCAGCAAGGCCTCTGATTGGCCACCGGAGATTTGACTGGCGGCTCAGATTCTTAAAAGCCTTGCTTCGGTAGCAGCTGCCACCCACCACACCACAAGGGTTTCCGTTGTGTGGCTTAAGGTAAGCAGCCCCAGCCATTTTGCGGCAGCCATTTTTGGCAGCCTTTTCTTGTTATTTCAGAATTCCAAAGGTGCCCATAGGCTCAAAAGGGATGGGCATCCCTGATCTAGCCACAACTGCAATGCGGGCTGATTCAATAGGCTCTCAGTAAGACGAATGCTGATAGGCCAGTCGTAAGCTTATGGCGCTCTGCGCTACTTTAATGACTGGTTTGCTCCGCAGTGAATCTTATGCTTATCGGGGCCTTGGGGGTAGTGGTTTTATTTCCGTTCATTTTAATTCTCTGACCACGAGCGACGAGAATTTCCCAGGGCTTCCTTTCCTCATCTCTTGTTCTCACACATCCTTTAACTGGAGATGCAGGGAACTGACCTTGGGACCTTCAGAAGTGCTAAACAGGTGCTTTGCCAAGGGGAGGGGTTAGGGTCTCTCAAAAAGGCACCCATGCTAATGTTTAAAACAAATTATAACCACTGGTTTTAATGATAGGGAAGAGGTCCCACCCCTCCCTCTGCCTAACCCCTTTGCTTTCCCCTCCAACAGAGCTTCTTGACAGCATGTTTATTAAATTCCGGTGCGTATTGATGGTTTCATCGCCTTGCGTGACGATGTTACCTCTTTGAAAAGACAGGATGCCGCAGAAGTTAACGGCTTCGCTCCACGGGGGGGAGAAAGAAACACTGCTCGCTAACCATATACTTTACAGGTTCCAGCAAAACAACACCCCTTAATTGAGACTTAATGAACTTCCCATTTAATAAACACCCTCTGCTTCCACCTTTGACACCTTCAGGTAGGTGTGTGCGTTTATAAGGATGTGTACTACCGCTAATTGAATGCAGCCACAAAAACACACACACAAAATTAGGGTCTTCAAAGTGGCACTTTGAGATTCGGTGGCTCGGGGATAGAAGACGGCCGACCTGCTACACTGGAGGCCCGAGTTCGATTTCTGATCCAGACACCGTAAGCTCCCCAAAGCCTTACAACAGGAAGCCCCAATCTTTCTGAGTCTGCGGGCACCTTTGGAATTCTGACCAGGTCTGGTGGGCGCAACCATACAATGGCTGCCACGGCAAAAGGTTTCCCTCACCTTCTAAAAACACCTGGCGGGCAACACAAAAGGTGTTAACAGGTGGCACAGTGCCTACACATTGGGGAGCTCTGCCTTGTGGCATGATCCTAAGCAGAGCGATGCCCTTCTTAAGCCCACGGTTTCAACAGGTTTCAGAAGGTGTAACCCTGCTAAGGACCACACTGCAAGATGAGGTAAGAAAGAAGTCCTTTTCTCCCTTTCTCACAATACAAGAACTCGTGGGCACTCCATGAAATTGCTGAGCAGTCAGGTTAGAACAGATAAAAGGAAATACCTCTTCACCCAAAGAGTGATTAACACACGGAATTCACTGCCACAGGAGGTGGTGGCAGCTACAAGCATGGACAGCTTCAAGAGGAGATTAGATAAACATCTGGAGCAGAAGTCCATCAGTGGCTATTAGCCACAGGGTATAGATGGGAACTCTCAGTCTGGGGCAGGTGATGCACTCAATTCTTGGTGCTGGAGGGGGCAGCAGTGGGAGGGCTTCTAGTGTCCTGGCCCCACTGCTGGACCTCCTGATAGCACCTGGTATATTTTGGCTGCTGTGTGACAGAGTGTTGGACTAGATGGGCCATTGGCCTGATTCAACATTGGCTTCTCTTATGTTCTTATGAGGTGTGATATTGGAAGATCTGCCATTGAACCTTCGGAATATTTTTACATTTGGGGGTGGGGGGTATTTTTCATACAGAATCACAGAGTTGGAAGGGCCCTCCAGGGTCATCTAGTCCAACCGCACGTACAATTTAGGGAATTCACAAATACCCTCCCCCCCACACACACACCCCAGTGACCACTGCTCCATGCCCAGGAGATGGCAAAGAATCCTCCAGGATCCCAAACTGGCCTGGAGAAAAACTGCTTCCTGAGCCCAAAGCGGTGATCAGCATTTCCCTGGGCATGTAAGAAAGGGCCACGAGAACCTAAGCACTGATGCAACCCTTCCTCCACATGCACATGTATGTATGTGTGCAGGGCTCTTTTGTAGGAACTCCTTGCATGTAGGCCACACCTCCTAATTAGCATAGTCCTTCAGGGGCTACTGAGCTCTTGGAGGACTGCTACTCAGGAGGTGTAGCCTAATATGCAAAGGAGTTCCTGCTACAAAAAGAACCCTGTGTGTGTGTTTGTGCATCTGGAAGTCACGGCAACCTCTGGTGATTGCCCCCTACTGGTGTCCTGGAGGATCGTCAGAGAGGTGGCTGAATAAGGCCTGCTCCCGCCTCCCGACTGCTGGTATTCCTTGGAGGTCTCCCATCCAAGGACTTGCCAGAATCGACCCTGCTTAACTTCCGAGATCTGATGAGGTCGGGCTTGCCTGGCTTTTCCAGGTCAGGGTACCCGCAGGACATTTTTTAAAAGGCAAAGAACGGCCTTCTAACCAAACAAAGAAATACAGAAATCAGCCAGTCACTCCCCTGTGCTTATAAACGCCGCCAAAATGTGCATTCCACCAAATCCTGGAACAGCCAGTGTACCCATATCAGGGATGCCCAGAGGGCATTAACTGCAGCGCATTTCACTTTGGGATGGCATCTCTGCAAAATCCCACAAGCTTCCGCTTGACGTTACCAAAGATCAACCCCGAGACAGATGGTGGACTCGGCAACGGCCCCGCTTAACCCGGAACAAACGTCTTCCGAAGACGACCTTCGAAACGCCTCCCTGCCCCCCGCCGGCGCCCACTCTCTTCCCGTTCGGCAGAAGCCCGCAAGCACCACCCGGGGAAAATTAAAAAATAGGAGATCCGTTCGGCCATTCGCAGCACGGCTCGGGATTTCTGACCTCCTCACCCACACGAGATGAACAGACAGGCGTCCTGGCCTGCCAGCGGGTTGGTATCCATCTGCCTGGATGGCACCGTGCCCGCCCGCGAGGTGTCAGACAACATCCCGGGTGCCAAGAAAACGTGACTCAGAGCCTGCAGCTTGGCTGCTGAGCAAACAGCTTTCCCCTTCCGAGTGGATTCCTTCCCGGACAGCGTGGAAAGACCCACCCCTCCTCTGGCCGTGATCCTAATAAACGGCCAGCGTCCCTTTGGGTCCGTAAGACCTGCTCTGGTCATTCAGACAGCATCTCGACAAACAGTGTCCTGCCGGAACGCGTCTCTGCAATTTCACAACTGCACAGTTTCACTCAGCGGTTTCGGCTGAGTGAATGGCTGAAGCCCACTCGCTGAGCTGAACGGGGATTCGAACCCCGGTCTCAGAGCTCCACACTCTAGCGAGAACACCCGACTGCAGCTCAGAACCACCTTGCGGGGTGGAGAGATAGCCATAGTCGCCAGAGGAGAGAATCAGAGAGTTGGAAGGGGCCATGCAGATCATCTAGCCCAACCCCCTGCCCAATGCAGGACCAGCCTAAAGAATCTCTGACAAATATCCGTCCAGCCTCTTCTTGAAAGCTGCCAGTGAAGGGGAGCTAACCGCCTCCCTAGGCAGCTGATTTCACCTCTGAACCACTCTGACTGTGAAAAAGTTTTTCCTTATATCCAGCCGATACCTTTCTGCATGTAAACCCATTGCTTCGGGTCCTATCCTTTGCTGCCAACTGGAACGGCTCCTTGCCTTCCTCCAAATGACAGCCTTTCAGATATTTAAAGACAGCAATCATGTCCCCTCCTCAATCTCCTCTTTTCCAAACTAAACATTCCCAGGGCCCTTCGCCTTTCCTCGCACGGCTCGGTCTCCAGACCCCTGATCCTCCTCGTCGCTCTCTTCTGCACCCTCTCGGTTTTGCCCACGTCCTTTTTGAAGCGAGGCCTCCGGAACTGCACACAGGAAGGCGAGCGGCTGCTCAGCTGGGGTCGCCCACCAGGTAGAGACCGGAGAGCGCCTAAAACAGGGGTGGCCCCACTTGCTTAACGTCAGAACCACACAGAATAAACCTCAGACGTTCGAGAGCCGCAGGAAATGCACAAATATGATACGTTTTTACTGGGCAATACGCAGATTTGCGTTTTATTACCGTTGAACTGTGGTGGAGCTGTGGTGGCTCAAGTGGTTAAGACGCTGAACTGCAGGCTGTGGAAGGTCAGTAGTTTAGCAGTTCGAGACCCGAGAGTGCTGCATGACGGAATGAGCTCCCGTCTCTAGTTCCAGCTCCTGCCAACCTAGCAGTTCGAAAGCAAGAAATTGCAAGTAGATAAATAGGTAACACTTCGGTGGGAAGGGAACAGCATTCCGTGTGCCTTGGTGTTTAGTCATGCCGGCCACATGACCACAGAAACGTCTTCGGACAGCGCTGGCTCTTCGGCTTTGAAACGGAGATGAGCACCGCAACCCTAGAGTCGGGTTTGACTGGCTTTCAAGCAAGGGAACCTTTACCTTTACCTTTACGCAGATTTGCGTTTTATTACCGTTGAACGAGACTGCCAAAAAGAATAGCAGAAGCGGCAGAAGCAGATATTGATAATGATATGTATTTGCCCAATGGTATTTGTTTTGCTAATGATGTTTGGCTTCCTCAGCCACCCTGCCGGGAGCTGCGCAAGATGTGTGGAAGAGGCGCATGAGGCTCCTGAGCCACAGTCTGGCGGCCATCCCTGGTCTAGAATTACAACTGACCTCCAGAATAAAGATCCTCCCCCTGGAGAAAATGGCAATAGTTTGGAAGGTGGGCTCCATGCCATCGTACCCTGCCGAGGCCCCTCCCAAATCCCACCCCCAAATCTCCAGGAAATTCCCAACCCAGAGTTGGCAACCCCATGCTCGGCCCAACTCTCCTTGGCGACTGAGGCGCTTAAAGAGGCACGAGCTGGCGGAAAGAACCAGGGATGTTACGTGAGAGGTTTTACGCGAGAGGTTTTGTTCATGCTTTCAGTCGTTCTGCCACTATCCGTTTTCTGGTAAGCTGCCCTGGGGACTGATCTGCATCTTACAATGCATAAAAACAGATTAAAAAAATGAGCTTCACAAAGCTAACTGGGGATTCGAACACAGGCTCTCTCCGACCTTACTTCGAGCTATATCCACTGGCCTTCGTGTTGTCAGCTCGGGGCTTGGCGATTCGTGGAGATTTGAGGGTGGAGCGTGGCAAGGGCGGGATTGGGCGAGCCCGGGTCACACGGGCAGAGCCCACCCTCTGCAGCAGCCATCCCACCCCCAGGAGAACTGACCTCTGTCGTTGGGCTACGAGTTGTAATCCTGGGAGATCTCCAGGCCATAGAAGAGAAGAAGAGAAGAGTTTGGATTTATACCCCGCCCTTCACTGCCCAAGGGAGTCTCAGAGCAGCTTACAATCTCCTTTCCCTTCCCCTCCCCACAACAGACACCCTGTGAGGTAGGCGGGGCTGAGAGAGCTCTGACAGAAACTGCCCTTTTTCAAGAACAGCTCTTATCAGAACTACGGCTTGCCCAAGGTCATCCAGCCAGGTGCAAGTGGAGGAGGAGTGGGGAATCAGACCCGGTTCTCCCAGATTAGAGTCCGCGCACTTAACCACTACACCAAACTGGCTCTCCATACCTGGAGGCTGGCAACCATAACTAGCCTGTCCCACCCAAACTCCTCTATAAGACACGACCGAGGCAGGTGCATGAAGGAGATCTGCCCGTCACGTTCCCATTCCACAGGTGGGGGCAGGGGATCCCCGGTTTTGCGGGTTCCTCCCCGCCGCTGGCCAGCTGGCTAGCGGGAGGAACTTCCTCCCACCCACCCCCACCGTGCACGACACGTTGACGTCACCCGGAAGTGATGTCAGCACATCGGGGACGTCGGTGGTTGGGGGACACTCTGCTTTTTGGGCAAAACTCTATGGTCTGAGGCCATTTTTACCAAAAGCAGAGCGTAGCCCCATGACGTGCTGATGTCACTTCCGGGTGACGTCAGCGCACAGCGCAATGTCCCCGCCCACCCCCGGAACACCCCCAGATCCCCCCACTGGTGCGATGAGGGGACCCGGCAACCCCGCTTGCCCACCTGGCACATCTAGCTTTGGCCACTCTTGCTTTGTGAGCCGTTTCCTCCGGTCTCTTGGGGTTGCCAACTCTGGGTTGGGGGATTCGTGGAGATTTGAGGGTGGAGCTCGGGAAAGGTGGGCTTTGAGAAGGGATCTCACGGCGGTTTAACGCCACAGAGTCCACCCGCCAAAGCTTTCTCCAGGGGGAACTGACCTCTGTTGTCTGGAGAGCGGCGGTAATTCCGAGAGACCTCCAGGCCCCACCTGGAGCTTGGCAACCCTAGCGAGCCTCGGCCTCGCCGCAACAGCCTTCCGCTGCAGCCTGTAATTTCTCCGCTGGCAGCTTCCTCGGCAGAGCCGGGCCACAATTGCAGGGCGGGTTCCGTGCCAAGGCTCGGGGAAGTAAACACTCGAGTGGACAAGACAGCCCTGAGGCCCGCTGAAGACCCGGGCCTCGTTCCAGGGCCGAGGGCGGCAAAACCCCCTGCGCTCCACCTTCGGCCTGAACCCAGATCCCTGGAAGCCTGGGCCTTTGGCTCTGCCGTCCCTGCTGCTCTCTCTATGTTTGCTTTTGGGTTTTGGGCAGCAGGATGCGGGGAGCTGCTTAAATAAGCCTGCGGAAATGAGAAGCCGCTCCGCGACTTGAAAGGAAGGCGTGAGGGCGGAGGGGAAATAACGGCTTGCGAAGCCAGGCTGACACCCCCATTGCCTCCGAGGCGGGTCTCGGGTGCCTACAGTGCAAACAACGGACAAAGAGGCTGCTGAGAGTTCAGCCAGGGCTGCCACCCTCCAGGTGGCACCTGGAGATCCCCGGCTATTACAGCTTTTCTCCAGACGACCAAGATCAGTTCCCCTGGATAAAATGGCTGCTGGGGGGGGGGCAGTGCGGACTCCCTGGCATTCTACCCTGCTGAAGTACTTCCCCCTCCCCAAACCCTGCCCTCCCTAGGATCAGGATCTGGGCCACCCCCCCATTCTCCAGGGACATCCCAACTCAGAACCGGCAACTCTTAAGCCCAGCAGAGCAGGGTTGTGCTTATAACTTTGGGCAATTCGGTGGGTGGGATCAGACCAACTTTCCCATTTGTTCTTGCTTGATTTCCCTTCTTTGCCTCAGCCTCGGTCCTGCCTCAGGAACCCAGGGTGCCCAGGTCTGGTCTGGAAAGTTCTTAGATATCCGGGGGTGGAGCCCAGGGATGGTGGGGTCTGGGAAGGGACCACAGTGGGGCATGATGCCACAGGGCCTTCCCCCTGAAGCTGCCATTTCCTCCAGGGGAAATGATCTCTCTGGTCTGGGGATCGGTTGGAATTCCAGATCTCCAGGCCCCACCTGGGGGGTGACCTTGGGCAAGCCATAGTTCTGGCACAGCTATTCTTGAAAAAGAGAAGAAGAAGGAGGAGGAGGAGGAGATTGGATTTATACCCCGCCCTTCACTACCCAAAGGTGTTTCAGAGCGGCTTACAAACTCCTTTCCCTTCCCCTCCCCACAACAGACACCCTGTGAGGTAGGTGGGGCTGAGAGAGCTCTTGACAGAAACTGCTCTTTTAGGAACAGCTGTGCCAGAGCTTGTGACTGACCCAAGGTCACATCAGTAGATGCAAGTGGAGGAGTTTCTGTCAAGAGCTCTCTTGGCCCCACTGACCTCACAGTGCGTCTGTTGTGGGGAGGGGAAGGGAAAGGAGTTTGTGAGCCGCTCTGAGACTCCTTTGGGTAGTGAAGGGGGAGCTAAAAATCCAATCTCTTCTTCTTCTCTTCTTGTGCTTGACCTTACAAGCCACAAGACCAGAATGCTCGTGGCTTTCCTTTCAATCACAGCCTGCATCCACACCTTGTAAGAACATCAGAAGAGCCTTGCTAGGTCAGACCACTGAGGGTCCATCTAGTCCAGCATCCTGTCTCACACAGTGGCCATTCAGCTCCTTTGGAGGGCCAACAACTGGGCACAAAGCCCAAGGCCTTTCCCTGATAAGAATGTAAGAAGAGCCCTGCTGGATCAGACCAGTGGTCCAAGTAGTCCAGCATCCCATCTCACATAGTGGCCAACCAGTTCCTCTGGACAGCGAAAAACAGGGCATAGAGGCTGAAGCTTTCCCCTGAGAAGAACTCCAGAATAGGGGTGTGCAAAAAAAAATAAAAATAAAAAAAAATTCGGCCTGATTCAGATTCCTCCGAATCAATTTTGGCCGGCCAAAGACTCCTGCATGTCAATATCGGCAGTAGGAGCCTTGGGGAGTCTTTCCGCCAGCCCAATGTCAATTTCAGCCCTATTATATCCTATGGGCCATTGAAGTCAATGACGAAAACATAGGATATATTCTGGGGACTGGAGGGGAAGAGGTTTGAGTTAGAGACTCCAAACTCACAGAGTAGCTGCGGGAGCCTCTCCCCAAGATACCCACCAAGTCTCGAGAATATTGGACTAGGGGGTCCAATTTTACAGGCTCCCAAGCAGATTGCCCCCATCCCCTCCATTGTTCTCTATGGTGGGAATAAAAGTTACTTTTCCCCCACAGTGCTGTTAGTGGCTCTGGGGGGGAGGGGGTTTGAGAACTGGACCCCCTGGTCCAATATTCTCGAGACTTGGTGGGTATCTTGGGGAGAGGCCACCGCAGCTACTCTGTGAGTTTGGAGTCTCTAACTCAGTCCCCCTCCCCTCCAGCCCCCAGAATATATTCTATGTTTTTGCCATTGACTTCAATGGCCCATAGAATATAATGGGGCCAAATTGCTGCCGAATTTCTGCAAAAATTTAGCAGCAAGCCGATTCAGATCAGAGAATCTGAATCGGCCCAGAGGAGCCCGAAAGAGGCCCGAATGCACATCCCTACTCCAGAAGAGCCCTGCTGGATCAGAATAGCTGTCCATCTAGTTCAGCACCCTGTCTCAAACACTGGCCAACCAGTTCCTTTGGAGGGCGAACAACAAGGAATGGAGGCCAAGGCCTTCCCCTGATAAGAACATCAGAAGAGCCCTGCTGGATCAGATTAGCTGTCCCTCTAGTCCAGCATCCTGCCTCACACAGTGGCCAACCAGTTCTTCTGGTGGGCCAACAACACGGCATAGAGGCTGAGGCCTTCCCCTGAGGGAAGAACGTAAGAAGAGCGTCACTGGATAAGACCAGTGGTCCATCTAGTCCAGCATCCTGTCTCACACACGGCTGACTAGTTCCTCATGGATAGGTTTTGTGCGATCACTGGATTTTGTGTGATCGATGCACTGTGGCAATCGTTTGCAACCTGATTTTCCAGCGCGGGCCGGACCAGTTGTGAATGCTCGCTGGAGCGAACCAACAGTGTAATACCCAGTGATGCGCAGATCTGCAATCATGTGCCAGATTGCCCTGCTAGATCGTTGGCCTGCGTCGTTATCTCTCTCCATCAAACCCTGCCGAAGAGAAGTATTTTCTGACTCTTCTTCGTCATCTTCTTGAGAGATACGACAGCGCTTTATCCCAAACATGCATCACGGACTTGAATGTTAGGATGAAAAACATTCGGCCCTTTGGATGACCTTTGTCACACAGTATGTCTGGAGCATTGGAACCTTACAAGAAATTACTGGTTTACCAACCCGAGCGTCACTGTTAGTGTGTAAACTGTCCCTCCCTTAGCAAGGCTTTTTCTGTGGCATGATGCTTAACAATTCCTTCTAGCCCTTTAGAATTGAGGCAACGAAATGCATCTTGTACTTAGGAAATTGGTGGACGGGCAGAAGAAGCTGCTGAAATCTAAGTCTGCGGCTGCGTTGTTTTGATGCCTTGCATACAATTAGTTTCTTCCCAAACCAGAGATCTATGCAAGGGTGGAGTTCAATGCTCCTTCTAAACTGGGGAGTCTTGTAAGCAAGAATTCTACTTTGTGAGCTACTGGCATTGAAGTTGTGAGCAGGCGATTTGGCTGCTGCATAAATTTGTACGCTCTGGAGCGACTCTTCCTGAGCTAAGACAAAAACGTGTGAGCCGGAGGTTAGAAAACTGTGAGCAAGCTCACACTGACTCAGCTTAGAGGGAACACTGGTGGAGCTGGTTTTTTAGAAATCATTTTCAAAGGATTTGGATCCTCACAGCTGACCTCCACTTAGGAGGACTTCCGCTGTACTCCACTTAGGAGGACTGCCGCTGTACTCCACTTAGGAGGACTTCCACTGTACTCCACTTAGGAGGACTTCAGCTGTACCTCAGTCTACTTCTGTGTGAGGCTGAACACATGATGCAGCATTAGACTACATCGGGCCACTGGTCTACCATTGTCAGTATTGCCTGCTCAGACTGGAAGCAGCTCTCCAGGGTCTCAGGCGGAGGTCTTTCGCATCACCTACTACCGGATCCTTTCGACTGGAGATGCCGGGGACCAAACCTGGGATCTACCACATGCAAAACAGATGCTCCGAGTCACCACATCCCCCCATCCTTGGTCCATCAACATCAGTACTGCCTACTCAAACCGGCAGTCGCTCCCCAGGGTCTCAGACAGAAGTCTTCACCTATCACCTTGTCCTTTTCACTGAAGATGCCAGGGATTGAACCTGGGACCCTTTGCACGCTAAGCAGATGCTCTTCCACTAAGCCACGGTGCCTCCCCAAGCCAAGGAGAAGGTATAATGGCCTACCTCAGCAGTAGTGATTTGAGAGTGGGGGTATTCAAATTAGTCTGGGTCATGAAAGTGAGCACTCCGGAGCACGACGGAAGACAGGAGGGCCTGGTGGGACGTGGTCCATGGGGTCGCGAAGAGTCGGACTCGACTGTGCGACTTTACAACGACAATGGAAGTGAATTTTTCAGTGGAGTGTTTTAGGTCATGTGCTTTGACCTGGATGGCTTAGGCTAGCCTAATCTCGTCAGATCTTGGAAGCCAAGCGGGGTCAGCCCTGGTGAGTACTTGGATGGGAGACCCCCAAGGAAGTCCAGGGTTGCCACACACAGGCAGGCAATGGCAAACTACCTCTGCTTGCCCCTTGCCTTGAAGGAAGCTATGGGAAAGCCATATGGCACCTGGGTTCTGCTTACTGTGTGACACACAAGTGTTGGACTGGATGGGCCGTTGACCTAATCCAACATGGCATCTCTTACGTACTTATGTCTGGGGCAGTGATGCTCTGTATTCTTGGTGCTCAGTGTGGGCATAGTGGGAGGGCTTCTGGAGTTCTGGCCCTGCTGGCGGACCTCCTGAAGGCACCTGGGTTTTGGCTACTGAGTGACACAGAGTGTTGGACTGGATGGGCCATTGGCCTGATCCAACATGGCTTCTTTTATGGTCTTATGTCTGGGGCAGTGATGGTCTTTATTCTTGGTGCTTGCGGGGCAACAAGGGGAGGGCTTCTGGAGTTCTGGCCCTGCTGGTGGCCCTGGGTTTTGGCCATTGTGTGATGAAGTGTTGGATTTGATCAGCCATCGGCCTCATTCAACATGGCTTCTCTGCTGTTTTTATGTTTGGAGCAGTGATGGGTTCTATTCTTGGTGCTTGAGGGTCCATGGTGGGAGGGCTTCTGGAGTTCTGGCCCCGCTGGTGGACCTCTTGATGGCACCTGGGTTTTGGCCACTGAGTGACACAGAGTGTTGGACTGGATGGGCCACTGGCCTGATCCAACATGGCTTCTCTTATGTTCTTATTTTGTGTCTAGCTCCGCCTCCTGCAGCAGCCATGGTGCAGTAGCCATTTTGTTGCTGCGCCCACTGTGCCCTGTCAGAGTCCCAATTGTGCCCACAGGCTCCAAAAGTTTGGGGACCCCAGTCTACTCCGACTGGCAGCAGCTCCCTAAAGACTCAGGCTGAGATCCGGCCTGATCCTGTCGACTGGCGCTGCAGGGAATCGAACCGGGGACCTTGTGGACACCAAGCAGATGCTCTGCCACTGAGCCACGGCCCCTTCCTTACGTAAGCCAACCGCTGAACTTGCATGACAGAAACAGCATCTGAACTCAGGTCTCCAAGATCCAACATTTATTCACTGGATGGTGAACTTCCAAACTGCTTAGAACTAGGGTTGCCAGCCATCCAGGTGACACCTGGAGACCCCCCCACTATTACAGTTTATATCCAGATAACCAAGGTCATTAGTTCCCCTGGAGAAAATGGCTACTTTGGAGGGCGGACTCTGTGGCATTGGATCCTGTTGAGGCCCCTCCCCTTCGCAGGCTCCGCCCCCAAAATCTCCAGGCATTTACCAACCCAGAGTTGGCAAGCCTACTTAGAAAGGCCTTTAGAATGAAGAAGAGATTGGATTTATACCCTGCCCTTCACTACTCAAAGGAGTCTCAGAGCGGCTTACAAACTCCTTTCCCTTCCCCTCCCCACAACAGACACCCTGTGAGGTAGGTGGGGCTGAGAGAGCTCTTGACAGAAACTGCTCTTTTTCAAGAACAGCTCTTATCAGAACTATGGCTTGCCCAAGGTCATCCAGCAGCTGCGAGCGGAGGAATCAAACCCGGATCTCCCAGATTAGTGGCCCTTAACCACTACACCAAATTGGCTCTCTTCCGAAACACAAAACAGGACCCTGTTAATGTTAGATCCTGGCTTGTGGTTGGTCTGTCGGAGTTGTCTGTCGGGCACATGGTATCATTCTGGACAAGCGGGGTGTGAGAAATCCCAACCCGTGGGCAACATCGCCGTACATTAAGCAAAGCTCCCTGCTGATCGTTTGTTTAGATGCATTTTCGGCTCTGCTAAAAAGTCCCTTGGAGTTTCTGGAAGCAAGCTCATTTGGGTTGATTCATTCGAAATTAGCGATGGAATTTACACGGGGACGACGGGATTTGTAAATGGAACTGGGTTAACCCTGAAACCTTTTATGGGCAATTATTGCAGGACGGCGGAGGCAGGCCTTCCAAAGGGATGAAATAATTGTGGCGTATTGGTTTTTTAACTCACCGCAGAAGTGTTCTCCTGGCCTTTCTTTCCCAGCCTTCAACTTGATTTAAGACACCGGAGTGTAAAACAATGAGAAGGCCTGGCGATTTAAAAACTTGCTGGCTGGTGGAAATCGATAAGTGAAACTCAACCACTCCTTTCCCCCCCTTCCATTAGCTCCTTGTTTATTCTGGGAACTCTTTCCAGGTTTCTTTCTTCATTTACTCTTTCTTCTCAGACAATTGCTAACTTTGCATCTTTCCTTGTTTCAGGGCTCCCCGCCCCTTTTCTTTTCAAATATCCAGGATCATTTCCCGTTTCATGGCCAGCCCCTCAAACCAACCATCTCTGTGATCCGCGTGAGGTTTTAATCTCAGCCAAACTGACAACTCTGCCTTCCCTCACGGAACCAGAACAGCTAACATTCTGACAGTTCTGCTACTTTAAGCTTGCTGACACCTTTCCTGGCATCTGCCAGGTGTTTTAAAAAAGTTACATGGGGGAAGATGGAGCATTTGTCCAGCAGGGCTTCCGATTGGCTACTGGAGATCTGATTGCCTTTGCAGATTTTTTTTAAATGTTTTTTTGGCAACAGCTGCCACCACAGCAGACAAGGATCTTTACTGTGTGACTGAAGGTAAGTTCTGTATATGGAAGACAATGTTTTAAAAGTTACACTCATTTTGAAAGGCATCCTGTTAAAAGAGACCTTCTGCCTGAGATTTTGAAGGGTTATTGCAGTCATGCATAACTTAAGCCCCCCGACATTTGTGGCTGGCTCCGCCTTCTGTGACAGCCATACCGCGGCCGGCCCCACCTCTTGTGGCAGCCATTTTGGGGTTGCACCAACCATTCTGTCCCAGAATGCCAAAGGCGCCCACAGGCTCAAGGAAGTCTGGGACTCCGAATGGTTGTGGACAGTGTTCCCTCTAAGCTGCGTTAGTGTGAGCTAGCTCACAGATTTTTAGCCTCCAGCTCACACATTTTTGTCTTAGCTCAGGAAGAAGGGCTCCAGAGCAAACTAATTTATGCAGTAGCTGCATCACTCACTCACAACTTTTATGCCAGTAGCTCACAAAGTAGAATTTTTGCCCACAAGACTCCACAGCTTAGAGGGAGCATTGGTTGTGGATATTCCTTTCTTGTTTTGCTTGCCGTTCCCTCACTAACTGTTCATAAGAACATCAGAAGAGCCCTGCTGGATTAGGCCAGTGGTCCATCTAGTTCGGCACCCTGCCTCACACAGTGGCCAGCCAGTTCCTCTGGAGGGCCAACAACATGGCATAGAGGCTGAGGCCTTCCCTGATCAGAACATCAGAAGAGCCCTGCTGGGTCAGATCAGCCGTCCATCTAGTCCAGCATCCTGTCTCATACAGTGGCCAACCAGTTCCTCTAGAAGTCCAACAACACCACATAGAGGCCGAGGCGTTCCCCTGCTGGATCAGATCAGCTGTCCATCTAGTTCAGCATCCTGTTTCACACAGTGGCAAACCAGTTCCTCTGGAAGTTCAACAACAGCACATAAGAGGCCGAGGCCTCTCCCTGATAAGAACATAAGAAGAGCCCTGCTGGATCAGATCAGTGGTCCATCTAATAAAGCTACCTGTCTCACACAGCAGGCAACCAGTTCCTCTGGAAGTCCAACAACAGGGCAGAGGCTGAGACATTCCCTTGTGAAGAACATTGGAAGAGCCTTGCTGGATCAGACCAATAGTCCAGCATCCTGTCTCACACAGTGGCCAACCAGTTTCTCTGGATGGCCAACAACAGGGCAGAGAGGCCGAGGCCTTCCTCTGAGGACACCTCCTAGCTCTGGGATTCAGAGGATTAGTGCCTCTGAATGTGGAGGTTCCCCTCCATCACCATGGCTAGTAGCCACTGATAGACTCATCCTCCATGAATCAGTCCAATCCCCCTTTAAAGCTGCTTATTCCTGTGGCCATCACTACATCATCTGGCAGCACATTCCACATTTTAATCACTCTCTATGTAAAGTAGTCTTTCCTTTTGTCCGTCATGAACTTACTGCCAGTCAGCTTCACTGGATGCCCATTCTAAGCCCTGCCCCGTTGGTGTGTTCATGTGTGTTTAGTTTGTTCTAAATATTTCATATATCTTCGTATTTTAAATGCTGTTTGAAATGCTTGAAATGGTCCAAGGTTTGACGCGTTTTAATGTCCACTGCCCTGGGTACCCTGAGTTGTGTCGAAAGGCAGCGCAGACCTGTTTTACCTTAATGTCATCGTGTATAGAACCACAGCTCAGTTAGAGCAAATACAGATGGAGTTAACTTTTAACAGTGTTCAAAGATCAATGAACTAGTTTGGGAAATACAAGAAAGAGGTTGGCTCAGGTAATGGATCCCCAAAGCTTGGCTTGGGTTCAGGATTCTTTGAAGCCGGCTGGCCTCACCACAAAGCAGCCGGAGAACTCGCTGTAAACACCCACTGGCCCGCTCTCTCCCAAATTTGAAAGAACCACGGCCAACAGCCTCCAAATCAGGCTTTTAGAAGCTCATATTCACCTAAACCACATCACAAGCCCTCTATCGCTTGTTTGCTGCCTGTCTGGCGTGTTTCCTTTATCCTACTTTTACTCCAGGGAGCTCCTGGCAGCATATGTGGCTGGAGAGGGTCCGTGGCTCAGTGGCAGAGCCTCTGCTTTGTGTGCAGAAGGTCTCAGGTTCAGTCCCTGGCATCTCCAGTCAAAAAGGACCAGGCAGGAGGTGATGGGAAAGACCTCCCCCTGAGATCCTGGAGAGCTGTAAAGAGGGGCTGGAGGCTCAGCGGTAGAGCATCTGCTTGGTACACAGAAGGTCCCCGGTTCAATCCCTGGCATCTCCACTAAAAAGGACTGGGCAGGAGGTGATGGGAAAGACCTCCGCTGAGATCCTGGACAGCTGTAAAGAGGGGCTGTGGCTCAGCAGTAGAGTCTCTGCTTGGCATGCAGAAGGTCCCAGGCTCAGTCCCTGGCATCTCCAGTCAAAAAGGACCAGGCAGGAGGTGATGGGAAAGACCTCCACCTGAGACCCTGGAGAGTTGTAAAGAGGAGCTTTGGTTCAGTGGTAGAATATCTGTTGGGCGTGCAAAAGATCCTAGGTTAAATCCCTGCCATCTCCAGTTAAAAAGCATCAGGCAGTAGGTGATGGGAAACATCTCCACCTGAGACTCTGGAGAACTGTAAAGGGGGCCTGGAGGCTCAGCGGCAGAGCCTCTGCTTGGCATGCAGAAGGTCCCAGGTTCAGTCCCCGGCATCTCCAGTCAAAAAGGACCAGGCAGGAGGTGATGTGGAAGACCTCTGCCTGAGACCCTGGAGAGCTGTAAGGAGGGGTCGTGGCTCAGCAGTAGAGTCTCTGCTTGGCATGCAGAAGGTCCCAGGTTCAGTCCCCAGCATCTCCAGTCAAAAAGGACCAGGCAGGAGGTGATGTGGAAGACCTCTGCCTGAGACCCTCAAGAGCTGCTGCCAGTCTGAGTAGACAATGCTGACCTGATGGACCCAGGGTCTGGCTGAGTAGAAGGCAGCCTTGCACATCCATGCCTCTTCCTTTCACACTTTTCTAATGACAACCCTTGAGGTAGCCTTCATGGCTGAGCAGGGGGTATTAACATCGACCTCCCAGTCTAACCAGGTTATGTATGACTCTTGATAGTAACATTTCAAGCAGAGACACTTTTCTACGGGATGCCTTTTAACCGGCACCTCCAGCAAGAAGCCCTGCTCTCCTAGCCCCTTCCCATTTCCCCAAAGCACTTGGTGGGCACCGGGAAAGACGCCAGTGGATGCCACAATGCCCATGGGCACCACGTTGGGGGGCCCTGCCTTCACCACTGAGCCGCCCCCCCCCCAGCCCAGCATTTACGCCAGCTCCGTTGAGCCTCATTTCGGAAATTCAGCGCCACCCGCTTTCCGAAGACTTCATTCGCGCAGCCTGCTATTTGGCAGGGGAACCTGGAGCGCTAAAGCACTCTCCCTTCTCCCCTTCCCCTTCGACAGCCTGCTTCACGGGCCCACTTTAAGGAACTAATAATTGCACTTCCATACGGCGGAAACAAAGGGAAGAAATGAGTTTATTATTTCAGCGGTGCCCCGACACCGAGGCTGAATGGCTTCGTTAAACCCCGCTGCCGCCTTGAGTCACTTTTCTGCTAAGCTCAGCGTGACAAACGTGCCGTGGTTTTCCAGTGCAGGGCCCGCTCCGGGGATGCGCTTTATTTACACTGTCTTTGCTCCTCTTTATCGCCGTCCTATCCCACAAGGGTTTCCCAGCTCCCAGCGGAGATTCCCCCACTCTCGAGGGCTTCGATCTGGGGAAAACCACTCCCAAACGGGGATATTGCACAGTGATGATGTCGCCCGGAAGTGATGTCGCCCGGAAGTGATGTCGCCCGGAAGTGATGTCGCCCGGAAGTGATGTCATTGTGTTGCCAATGTCAGGGGGTGACGCTCTGGTTTTTAGGCAAACTCTATGGTGTTTCTGGCAAAAAACCCATAGAGTTTTGGCCAAAAACTAGAGTGTCACCCCTCGACATCGGTGACGTGATGATTTCATTTCCGGGTGACGTCATTGCGCCGAACCTACCTCGTACGCATAGCAGAAGATCCCAGAAAGGACCCGGGAGCCCCCGTCGGCTACCAGGTGGGACCTGGTAACCCGACATCCCACTGATTTTTAAGCTGAACCCTTTCTGACATACCAAGCGTCAATCTGAAGAAAACAACATCCCTTTTAATCACGCTGCACACCCAGTCCCTGTCCCCACCCCGTTTCTCCTGCTTGCTCCAATTTCCCCGGCCATCTTCTTGACAGTTATTTTACAAACGTCAAAAGCAGAAAAGAAACCCACATCGGGGCAGTAATGCAAACTGCTCGTCTATAGACGGTGGATTCCCAATGTTACGCTCGACGACGCCAGTAGTCCGTCACGCTGCAGTGTGACCAAGAACCGTGGACGGAGTGTATATTTCTCCCGTCTGAATCTTTGTTATTCTGGAAGGCCTGTCTGCACTGAGTCCTTTCCCAGCCCCACCCTGGTAGACTCCAGTTCAACAAGGAGAATTTTCCACATTAATTCCAGAATGGCAGCATACGCTATTAGCTTTCTCCTTCTTTTGTGGTTTTTCAATACATCCACATTGTATTTTCAATACAACGCAGAAGGTCCCAGGTTCAGTCCCCGGCATCTCCAGTTAAAAGGACCAGGCAGGAGGTGATGGGAAAGACCTCTGCCTGAGACCCTGGAGAGCTGTCAAGAGGGGCTGGGGCTCAGTGGGAGAGACTCTGCTTGGCATGCAGCAGGTTCCAGGTTCAATCCCCGGCATCTCCAGTTAAAAGGACCAGGCAGGAGGTGATGGGAAAGACCCCTGCCTGAGACCCTGGAGCGCTGTAAAGAGGGGCTGTGGCTCAGTGGGAGAGACTCTGCTTGGCATGCAGAAGGTCCCAGGTTCAATCCCCAGTATCTCCAGTTAAAAGGACCAGGCAGGAGGTGATGGGAAAGACTTCCACCTGAGACCCTGGAGACCTATCAAGAGGGGCCAGGGCTCAGTAGAAGAGCCTCTGCTTGGCATGCAGATGGTCCCATGTTCAAACCCCGGCATCTCCGGTTAAAAAAGGACTGGGCTGGAGGAGATGGAAAGACCTCCGCCTGAGACCTTGGAGAGCTGTAAAGAGGGGCCGTGGCTCAATGGCAGAGCCCCTGCTTGGCACGCAGAAGGTCCCAGGTTCAATCCCCAGAATCTCCAATTAAAAGGACCAGGTAGGAGGAGGTATGAAAGAACTCAGCCTGAGACCCTGGAGAGCCGCTGCCGGTCTGAGTAGACCAGACTGACTCAGACAGATCACGGGGCTTCAGTGGAAGGCAACTTTGTGTGTTCATGCGCTGACAAAAAGCTATGGCAATCTGTGCGTGCATGGCGCTCTGTACAAAACCCACACATTACAAATGAAGAACAGCTTCACGGTGGATTCCTAGAGCATTGCTCTCCCTTTGGAAACGAGGCCGGGTCGTTCAGAGCTACCCCATCCGGGGAGGGAACTTGTACAGGGAGGATTTTTGGAAGCGCCCGAGCGAACGTTTAAGAACCGGTAAACAGAAAGACGCTTCGCGCTCTCCCAGCACGGAGTGGCACGGCGGAGAGCGCGGACCGGGTGCCAGAGAAGGAGCTTGTCATCCGAGGCCCCTGCCAAGTCAGTCTTCTCTGGGTCCTTCTTCTCCGTGTTGGACCTCTCCTACCTCAGGGAGCCTGGCCACACGCCCGGACCGTTCTCTGTGTATGTGTGCGTTTGTGTGTGTTCCCTGCTTGGTTTGGGTGGGGAGCCAAGATCGAAATGTCAGAGGCACAGAGGAGAGAGGGAAAGAACCGAGGCCTGAGGTTGCGGCGAGTTTTAATAAATGCAACAAACCCTTCTTTGGAGGAGTCGTTTCTAACTTTCAAAAAGGGGCGGCGGTATCAGCAGCAGGGGACGGACGGACACGTCCAATGTTCCCTCTAAGCTGAGTTAGTGTGAGCTAGCTCACAGTTTTTTAGCCTCCGGCTCACACATTTTTGCCTTCGCTCAGGAAGGGATGGCTGCAGAGCAAACTGATTTATGCAGCCGCCCAATTACTTGCTCACAACTTGAATGCCAGTAGCTCACAAAGCAGAATTTTTGCTCACAAGTCTCCACCGCTTAGAGGGAACATTGGACACGTCCCTCTATCAAAGAGCACCTTCTCGATTATCTGTTGATCGCCTCTGTTTAATCGGAGCTGCGGGGACATGTGGGTTTCTTTCAGGAAGAAGCGGGGGGTGTGTGTGTGCTCTCCCCGGCTCCGAGCCATCACATATAAAACCGTTCTCCCGGTTCAAAGCCCAGCTCCCGTTTGGAGAAACACAGCTGTTTTCTAAATTGTTTTGACCTCCCGTCGTCGCAAATCCCGGCAAATAAATTAAGGCCATCCAGACTTCCCCCGTAACCCCGTTAAACCAGATTTAAGCTGATTGAAAGCTGATTTGGCAGAAGCCGGGGGGCGGGGGCGCGGGGGGGAGACAGAAACTGGTGTGCACGCAGGCGTCCATCTTGTCGCCGGCTAGTTGTGGGCAGCTCCAGGCTGTCACAGAAAGCCTGGGAGGATTTTGCTGTCGCATGGGGGGGATGTGCCGCAGCACAGGGTGGGCGCGTCTAGCAGGGGCCGGTGATCGTGTGCGCTTTCCCGCACCCCACAGAATGGGCCGGGGCTGGCGTCATGGGTAGGCCCACGCTGATTAATGCGAGTGGCCGGCGGGCCTCATCTCTCGGCCTTAATCCAGGCTCACTGCGTAATCTTGACCGAGTCACGACAGCTTTTACGAACCTCTCCCTCCGGGCTCTCTCAGAGCCAGTTTGATGTAGTGGTTCGGAGCGCCGACTCCGATCTGGGAGAGCTGGGTCTGATCCCCCACTCCTCCCCATGCAGCTGCTGGTGTGACCTTGGGTCAGTGACAAGTTCTCTCAGAGCTGTTCTCTCAAGGGCAGTCCTCGAGGGAGCTCTCTCGGCCCCACCTACCTCACGGGGTGCCCGTTGTGGGGAGGGGGAAAGGAGATGGTAAACCGCTCTCCTTCGAGTAGCGAAGGGCGGGGTATAAACCCAATCTCTTCTTCGTCTCTTCTTCTTTGTTTGAGATCTTTGTTTACTTCATTCGTACCCTCCCTTTTCTTCCCACTAGGGGCTCAAGGTGGGAAAGGAGGCCCCATTATACTCTCTTGCCCAGGGCCTACACAAACCTGGAACCAACCTGGGAAGGCGCCCCCCCAATAAAACCCATATTGGAACAGCTAGATCTCAGCCCAGGAGCATCTTAAGAGACCGACACAATTTTCAGGGGTCTGAACTTTCGAGAGTTCGAGCTCCCTTTGTCAGACACAAGCAGGAATGGCGATATCCAGGGAAGGAAGAGGAGGAGGAGGAGTTCCCGGAAGACACTAGGGCCCCCGCGGGATCTTTTACAGTTCCGCAGGGCCTGCAAAGCAGAGCTCTTCCACCAGGCCTTCGATTGGGAGGCGCTACTAACGGAACTGGGGCAAGGCCCTCTATGTTAACGGCAGCAGCCTGGGATGCCAACAGCGATAGTCTTTGGCCGTACTTTGTTGTTACCATCACATCCTTGGCCTACAGGGATTAGGAGGCAATGCTCCCGCCGCCAGCACGTTATTCGCACTCATTTGCCATGTGTTACTTGTTAGATTATGTATACAGTCTTATGATTCCGCATCGTGTTAATGCACTGGTGTTTTAATGCATTTTAAATTTTTACTGTAAGCTGCCCTGAGACTGCAGAAATAAGAAGAAGAAGAGGAGGAGGAGGAGGAGGAGGAGAGTTGATTTATACCCTGCCTTTCACTACCCGAAGGAGTCTCGGAGCAGCTTACACTTCCTGGATGATCGGAGGTGTCTGACTCTCTCATCTTAAACACCCCCCCCCCCAATTTTGTTAGTCTCTAAGGTGCTTTTGCACTAGGGTCTAGCTGTTCTGGGGAAGAAGGTAGAGAAGGAGATTGGATTCATCCCCCGTCCTTCCCTCGGAGTCCCAGAGCGGCTGACAATCTCCTTTCCCTTCCCCTCCACAATGGACACCTGTGAGGTAGGTGGGGCTGAGAGAGCTCTTTCAAGGACTGCTCTTGCAAGAACAGCTCCGAGAGAGCATTGTGACTGACCCAAGGTCACTCCAGCAGCTGCATGTGGAGGAATGGGGAATCCAGCCCAGTTCTCCCAAATTAGAGTCCGCGCTCCTAACCGCTACCCCAAACTGGCTCTTTATATCGCAGTCAGAAGGCGGGAGGAAGGAGTGTTGCGAAGAATGCTTGTAAAGGAGGCAGAGGAACGTTGCATATTGTCATCAGCCTTTCCCCTCTGTTTTGATCAAGCTGATTACAATATGCAGGGTGCCTTTTCATCCTTGACGAGCATTCTTTGCAACACCCCTCCCGCCTTCCGAGTGGGATACGAAGACTCAGAGGTCTCCGTTCCTACTCGTGGCAATTTGGTGTACTGGTTAAATGCATGGACCCTAATCTGGGAGAACTGGGTTTGATTCCCCACTCCTCCACTTGCACCTGGCTGGATGTCCTTGGGCAAGCCGTAGTTCTGATAAGAGCTGTCCTTGAAAAAGAGCAGTTTCTGTCAAGAGCTCTCTCAGCCCCACCTAGCTGACAGGGTGTCTGTTGTGGGGAGGGGAAGGGAAAGGAGTTTGTAAGCCGCTCTGAGACACCTTTGGGTAGTGAAGGGCGGGGTAGAAATCCAATCTCCTCCTCCTCCTCCTCCTCCTTCTTCTTCTTCTCCTTCTTCTTCTTCACCTTCTTCACCTTCTTCTTCTTCTTCTTCTTGTCTGACAAACAGAACTTTGACTCTCAAACGCTTATACCCTGCAACTGTTCTTGGTCTCTAAGGTGCTATTGGATTTGAATCCAGTTCTTCTACTGCAGACCGACACGGCTACCTCCCCGAAATAAAGTGAAACAGCTCCTAAGCAGGGACCGGAGTGAATTTCAAAAGAGGTGGCCGGATTCAAACAGTCCCCACCGTGTGAGAAACACCCCCTCGGTCTGTTCGCAAATCAGTTGCTCCGGCTTCATGTTAAATTTACCATTTTCTTTTCTCTCTTTATTTTCGCACCTATGGCCTATAAGCAGCCCGTAACTGGGAAGAAGCAACAAAATACGAGAATCGCCATCAACAAAGCCGGAGAACCGGCAGCGGCGGTGGCTATCAAAGCCCTTGAAATCCACGTAAATTTTCAATCTGGCATTAGAACAAATCGGGTTATTGTGACAATCCGCTTGAATCAGACACACTTCCGTTTTTATGAATGGGAGGCCGGCCTTCTCTGGGGTGAGTCTGGAGCCAGCCTTGCATTGTGACCCCACCAAATGCCCACTGTTTCTTCCACTAAGGCCTCGGATCTGCTGAAGATGACATACAGAAGAGGCAGAAAGGAACCTCGCGGCACTGTCAAGGCTAACAAATTCCACGGAGAGGCAGTTTGGTGTAGTGGTTAAGTGCGCGGATTCTAATCTGGGAGAACCGGGTTTTGATTCCCCACTCCTCCACTTGCACCTGGCTGGATGACCTGGGGCAAGCCACAGTTCTGAAAAGAGCTGTTTCTCTCAAGAGCTCTCTCAGCCCCGCCTACCTCACAGGGTGTCTGTTGTGGGGAGGGGAAGGGAAAGGAGTTTGTAAGCCGCTCTGAGACACCTTTGGGTAGTGAAGGGTGGGGTATAAATCCAATCTCCTCTTCTTCTTCACGTGGCAGAACCTTCCATGGACTAGAACCCGCTTCACCAGATGCATGAAGTGTGTTTTCATCACACAGACATATATACACACACACAAGCATAAAGAAAAAAGAACTGCAAACAGCAGACCCCCCCCAGAGCAATAAAGTGCAGAGAATTAACAATGCTGACAGATTGTCAAGCAAAAGAGCTTGAAAAGCAAGCATCCCTGCTCCGGGAAATCCTCATTCCGAGTTAGGTACACCCCGCCCTCCTTCTTAATCTGGGCCTGATTTGAATCTGAGCTCCTATCTCTCTGCAATGCTTTCGGGGAGCATGCTGGGGGCGGGGGGACCGACCAGCAGTGGGGAACAGAAAGTAGAGCTAAGACCACCGACGGGGCTCAGTTCCTGCCAAATAAGGATTCTCAATCTAATTTGCTTCCTACAGGGGATAACTAGAATGGGAGTTTTCTGAGCCTCAAAAATGGTATTAGAAAATTGGGGGGGGGGGGTGAAGAGAAATACAATTGCCATTTGCCCTAGCGGGAAATACCGCTGAGGAAGACTGCAGATTCTGTCTCGCAGCAGAGATAGGCTCCACTGGGACCTAACCTTTACTGAATGAGTATTTCTCCAATCTTCGTTACTTCCCCCACCTGTACCTTTTGCAAGAATAAAAGTTGTAGCTTGGAAAAACAACTGGCAAGATCGTAGAGAGAGAAAGCAGGCTCATCTGTACTTTTTAAACCTTTCCTTTCAACCCTAGAAGCTCACAGATACATGATCTTGAACAGCAGAAATTTTCTAGATATCCTGGAGCCGAGGGCTAAAAGGCCTGATGCACATTTAACCACACCCAATGTAATTTTCAGATCGTTATCTCTGAGTAGGAAGAAAACAGTTTCCGGAGACTTGCTGGGTGGGGTGGGGTGGGGGGAATGATTACTTAACAGGGGCATAATATAGTAACTCTTGCGAGTTGCAAAAAAAGGAAGTCCTTCTTCACCCAAAGCATAATTAGAACATGGAATTCACTGCTGCAGGAAGGGGTGGCAGCTGTAAGCACAGACAGCTTTAGGAGGGGACTGGATCAACATATTGAGCAGAGGTCCATTAGCAGCTTTTAGCCACAACTTATAGACGGAACACTCTGCCTGGGGCGGGGATGCTCTGTACTCTTGGTGCTTGGGGGGGCAATAGCAGGAGGGCTTCTGGACTTTTGGCCCGGCTGCTGGGCCTCCTGACGGCACCTGGTATTTTTGGCCACTGTGTAACACAGAGTGTTGGACTGGATAGGCCATTGGCCTGATCCAACAGTTCTTCTCTTATGTTATGACTGGGGCAGGGGTGCTCTGTATTCTTGGAGCTTGGGGGGCAACAGTGGGAGGGCTTCTGGAGTTCTGGTTCCGCTGGAGGAACCACCTGATGGCACCTGGGTTTTGGCCACTGTGTGACACAGAGTGTTGGATTGGATGACTCATTGGCCTGATCTAACATAGCTTCTCTTATGCTCTTATATCTGGGGCAGTGATGCTCTGTATACTTGGGGTTTGGGGGTCAACAGCAGGAGGGCTTCTGGAGTTCTGGCCCCGCTGGTGGACCTCCTAATGGCCCCTGGGTTTTGGCCACTGAGTGACACAGAGTGTGGGACTTGATGGGCCATTGGCCTGATCCAACATGGCTCCCCTTATGTTCTTATGAGCAAAATATGAAAAAGATTTGTCGATCGTTTGAGGACCACAAGTGTAGTTTCGGTCAAAACATACTTTGCCTGCGCACCTGCCCTGTAAAACCATAGAAAGAATGACCTTTAGCCTAGCGAACAAAAATGCCCTACAAAACCATGGGACTGTATGTACACGTGATTAACCCGCCACATATTCACAAACGTTCTCCGGCTTTCTTTCCTAGTATTCAGACTCACAAAAAATGAACAAACAACAGGGGTTTTCCAGGTCGAGCCAGAGTTGGAGAGGAGCAGAAAAGCCTTTTCACCGGTTACCACAAAAGAGCTAGGGACTTGTGATACTTTTACAGAAAAGGGGAGGGGAGGCATTTGTAACGCCAAGGAATATTCCGCCCTGTACACATTTCACAGCGGATTTTAAGCCTCGGTTTGCGAAGACTCCTGCAGTCCGTGCGCTCCGTGTGTTTATACAGAACGTTTGGGTTTTTTTCCATCTTAGCGTGGCCAAGGACCTCAACAAACCCTCCCCAGAAGCGTCTGAAGGAACCTGCCGGCGACGCCGACCCTTCGAAAAGGCCGCAACGAGATTTGGCACTTACTTCATCGGCTTAAACAAGGCTTGTCCGTAGTTTTGGAAGGTCATGATCAGTTTGAGCTGGGTGCCTCCCGACTTCATTGCTTGAGAGAAAGAGAGAGAGAGAGAGAGAAAAGAGGAAATTAATAACTATCCGCACCATATGGTTCGGCCGACACCTCAAAACGTTTTCTTTATATTGTGAAATGTCACAGCTATCCATCTGTAGAGGAAAAGCAAAGACATTTATACTGCCGTCAGCATTAAAACGCAGCGATGTCGGGTCTTAATGTTCTGTCGCTTCACGCACGGCTTCTCTCTATTGGAGGGGGCCCCTCGTTCGGCGGAATTTATTATGCCTTAACCCACTGGTAGATTTTCAGCAGTTAGATCTGGAAAATTGGGTTCTGTCCTACCTCACAGGGGTGGCCTGCAGAGTGCAGTTCCACAGGCTAACATTGTACCAAGGTGGGGTCTCTAAGCCCACCCTCCAGGACAAATCCCAGGTGCCAGGCCACGATTGGGCCTAGAAATTTCTCACGGCACCTACTATTTTAACAATGATTTTATTATGAGTTTTTAGTAAAGGTAAAGGTTTCCCTTGCTCGGAAGCTAGTCGAATCCGGCCCTAGGGGGCGGCACTCATCTCCGTTTCCAAGCCGAAGAGCCAGCGCTGTCCGAAGACTTCTCTGCGGTCATGTGGCCGGCATGACTAAATGCCGAGCGCACAGAACACTGTTACCTTCCCACCGAAGTGGTACCTATTTATCTACTTGCCATTTCTTGCTTTCGAACTGCTAGGTTGGCAGGAGCTGGGGCCAGAGATGGGAGCTCACTCCATCACACGGCACTGGGGTCTTGAACTGCTGAACTACTGGCCTTCCGGTCTGCAGTTCAGCGTCTTAACCACTTGAGCCACCGTGGCCCTATGAGTTTCTACCCCATATTTATTTAGATACCACAATGCTTTTGTCATATTGTAGCTTGAGTACGATGCTTAGGTGTAGGTTTGTTGGTAGCAGTAATGAGAAAATAGTTGCATGGACACACAAAGCTGCCTTATACGGAATAAGATCATTAGTCCATGCAAGTATTGTCTGCTCTGACTGGCAGCTGCTCTCTAAGGTCTCAGGCAAAGGTTCTTCCCACTTCAATTGAGATCTTTCACATCACCTGCTCCTTGGTCCTTTTTTTAGCTGGAGATGCTGGGGATTGAACCTGGGGCCTTCTGTGTGCCAAACAGATGCTCTGCCACTGAGCCATGCCCTTTCCCTAAATTAAGCTGCCTTAACCTGAGCCAGACCCCTGATCCATCCAGGTCAGTCTTGTGTCCACTGACTGGCAAGAGATCTCCAGGGTCTCATGTCTTTCCCATCACCTGCTACTTCATCCTTTTAAGCAGAGATGCTGGGGATTGAACCTGGGATTGAACCTTCTGCATGCCAAGCAGAAGCTCTACCACTGAGCCACAGCCCCTCTTTGCAGCTCTCTGGGGTCTCAGGCGGAGGTCTTTCCCATCACCTCCTGCCCAGTCCTTTTAACTGGAGATGTCTGGGAATGACCCTGGGACCTTCTGCATGCAAAGCAGAGGCTCTACCGCTGAGACATAGCCTCTCTTTACAGCTCTCCAGGGTCTCAGGCGGAGGTCGTTCCCATCACCTACTGCCTGGTCCTTTTAACTGGAGATGCCGGAGACTGAACCTGAGACCTTCTGCATGCCAAGCAGATGCTCTACCACTGAGCCACAGCCCCTCTTTGCAGCTCTCCAGGGTCTCAGGTGGAGGTCTTTCCCATCACCTCCTGCCCAGTCCTTTTAACTGGAGATGCCGGGGACTGAACCTGGGACCTTCTGCATGCCAAGCAGATGCTCTACTACTGAGCCACAGCCCCTCTTGACAGCTCTCCAGGGTCTCAGGCAGAGGTCTTTCCCATCACCTCCTGCCCAGTCCTTTTAACTGGAGATGCTGGGGACTGAACCTGGGACCTTCTGCATGCCAAGCAGATGCTCTGCCACTGAGCCACAGCCCCTCTTTACAGCTCTCCAGGGTCTCAGGAAGAGGTCTTTCCCATCACCTCCTGCCCAGTCCTTTTAACTGGAGATGCCAGGGATTGATCCTGGGACCATCTGCATGCCAAGCAGAGGCTCTACCGTTGAGACATAGTCCCTCTTTACAGCTCTCCAGGGTCTCAGGCAGAGGTCTTTCCCATCACCTCCTGCCTGGTCCTTTGAACTGGAGATGCCAGGGATTGAACCCAGAGCTTTCTGCATGCCAAGCACAGCCTCTGCCACTGAGCCACGGCCCCTCTCCGAACACCAGAAAACAAAATCCTGAAGGCTGAAAAACGAGTCTGGAACCTAAATTTCTGGGCTGACTCTAAGAGTGAAAGAAAATTCGTCGAGGATAGATGAGACACTAGAGAGGTTTTGAATGTTCAAGGGAAGAGCATCTGCTTCGCAGTCCAATCCCTGGCAACTTCAGCGAAAGGATCTCGGGCAGGAGATGTTGGAGAAGACTTGGGACCTTGGAGAGCCACTCCCTGCCAGAGGAGAAGCTGTGGAGTTTGATAGACCAAAGGTCTCTCTCAGTAGAAGGCAGCTTTGTGGGATCCCACTTGACATTCAAAACCCGCATGAATGTTCAGGCGCATCAAGTTTTGTGATAAGCCACCAAGCAGCACAACCAACCAAAACAACCATGAAAGCAACAAGCCGGGAAGAGTTGAGAACCAACCATCTGAAACCACTGGTGCAGATTTCACATTTGAGAGCCACAGTGCTGCAGTGGTTAGAGTGATAAGACTATGATCTGGGAGACCCAGGTTCAAATTCTGACTATGCCATGGAAGCCTGGTGGGTGACCTTGGGCCAGACACGCACTCCCCCCAGCCTCACCCATCTCAGAGGGTATTTGTGGCAAGGATAAAATGGAGGAGGGGAGAACACCATTGTAAACTGCTTTGGGCTCCCCTTGGGAAGAAAGGTAAAGGTAAAGGTTCCCTTGCTCGAAAGCCAGTCGAATCCGACTCTAGGGTTGCGGTGCTCATCTCCGTTTCCAAGCCGAAGAGCCAGCGCTGTCCGAAGATGTTTCCGTGGTCATGTGGCCGGCATGACTAACACCAAGGTGCACGGAACACTGTTACCTTCCCACTGAAGTGGTACCTATTTACCTACTTGCTTTCGAACTGCTAGGTTGGCAGGAGAAAAGGTTGGGAAGAAAAGCAAGGTATAAATGGTCTGATTTTCTAACCACAGTCTGATTTTCTAGTCAGGGTGAGGAGACTGGGAAGACCCAGCTGTCCTGTGTGTTTTATTCTCTTTTCCCTCCCCTGTCATGCAGTCTTCCTTTCCCTCTGGTGTTTGGTGTGCACTGAAATTTACCAGGGTTAATGGCAAACCAGGGTTTGAAACCATGGCTAGAATCAGGCTTGCAAACTCCAGTTTGAACTGATCATACTCAAGCCCAAACTGGTGCATCAGAAGAACCCTGCTGGATCAGACCAGTGGTCCATTTAGTCTAGCACTCCGTCTCAAACAGTGGCCAACCAGTTCCTCTGGAGGGACAACGACAGGGCAGAGAGGCCAAGGCCTTCCCCTGAGAAGAACCTCAGCCCTGCTGGATCAGACCAATGGCCCATCTAGTCCAGCATCCTGTCTCACACAGTGGCCAGCCAGTTCCTCTGGACAGCCAAAAACAGGGCATAGAGGCCAAGGCCTTCCCCTGAGAAGTACATCAGAAGAGCCCTGCTGGATCAGACCAATGGCCCATCTAGTCCAGCATGCTGTCTCACACAGTGGCCAACCAGTTCCTCCGGACAGCCAAAAACAGGGCATAGAGGCCGAGGCCTTCCCCTGAGAAGTACATCAGAAGAGCCCTGCTGGATCAGACCAATGGCCCATCTAGTCCAGCATCCTGTCTCATACAGTGGCCAACTGGTTCCTCTGGTAGGGTTGCCAATCCCCAGTTGGGGGTGGGGAATCCCCTGGTTTGGAGCCCCTCCCCTCACTTCAGGGTTATCAGAAAACGGGGGGAGAATAGCTGCTGGGCACTCCATTATACCCTATGGAGACTGGTTCCCATAGGGTATAATGGAGAATTGATTCATGGGTATATGGAGCTCTGGGGAGGCCATTTTTTGACGTAGAGACACCAATTTTTTGGCATAGCTGCTAGTGCCTCTCCTCAAACACCCACCCCACCCAGTTTCAAAAAGATTGGACCAGGGGGTCCAATTCTATGAGCCCCAAAAGAAGGTGCCCCCATCCTCCATTATTTCAAATGGAGGGAAGGCATTTAAAAGGAATGTGGGCCCTTTAAATGCGACGGCCAGAACTCACTTTGGAGTTCAATCACACTTTTCCCCTCCCCTCTCCCGGAGCCTCCCGTTAAGTCCCCTGCTCACTTGTCTACCTCACCTGGCAACCCTATCATCTGGAGGGCCAACGACAGGGCATACGGGCCAAGGCCTTTCCCTGGTGTTGCCTCCTGGCTCTGGGAATCAGAGGCTGACTGCCTCTGAATGGGGAGGTTCCCCTCAGTCACCACACCTAGTAGCCATCGATAGACTTATCCCTCCGTGAATCTATCACCATAAATCGTGGTGCCACCACCAATGAGGCCTGCTTAGTAGACCAGGAATTTGCTTTCTTCAGCGGAAAGGTCCCAAACAAACAAGTTTGCCCTACAAGCCCCAATTCACACTGCTGAGAGGACTGACTCCTTGCATGAACGTGGGCGTCCACACGGAGAGGAAAACCAGCCTTAATCCCACAGAACCTCCGATGCGGGGGCGCTTAATTCCACCAACTGTCTTCCAGTTACGAGATTAGTTAAACCCGAGCTGTTCTCCCACAGCTGCTCTGCTGCTCCCCAGGCCTGGCGTACGACAAGCACAGCTCTTCCCTGCTTTTAAAAAAACTGGGCCAGTTCCCTTGGTCGAAAGCAAGTCCTTGGCCCTCGTTGACACGGAATGAGGCGCAGTGCTTCATCAGCGTGGAGGGCTCGAACTGGCAACCCTCCCGTTGCAGATAAGAGGGCTGGAATGGAATTTGCTCTCTCTGCCTCTCCGCCTGACGCATTTCCCAAACAACCCGCCGCCGACGGAGCGACCGGTTTTTTTCAGATCTGCCATTTACTCTCTGCTTGACAGAGGTCATGAGGACAACGCTCAGTCTTTTGACTGCGGCTGAGCCTGCCTGCGGAGGCACTTATATACCTACCTCCTCCACTTGTATCTAGGGTTGCCAACCTCGGGTTGAGACATTCCTGGAGATTTGGGGGGAGGGGTAGAGCCTGGGTTTCAGAAGGGGAGGGTATGATGCCACACAGCCCACCCTTCAAAGCTGCCATTATCATTATTATTTATTATATTTATGAATCACCCAACCCCTGCCGCAGCAGGGCCTGTAAGACGGAGCTCTTCCGCCAGGCTTTTGAGTAGGAGCCGCTGCCACCACTATTCCACCAGCGCTATTTATGCATCATTGTACCACCACTACGTGGTTCCATCGGGGTGCAAGGTGATCCCTGGAAGGAGAAGAGATGACAGGCTACTAGAATGTCGCCATTGGATTAAGATCTACCCCATCTTGTAACAAATGGAGCACTGAGACTTTGTTGTGCGTATTATAATATTGTTTTATTCTGTTTTATGCTGTTTTTATCTGTTTTAACTCTGGCACTCGTGCCTCGCTGTTAGCTGCCCTGAGCCTTCGGGGAGGGTGGGATATAAATCCAATAAATAAATAAATAAGATAAAATGAGTGAAAACACTAATAAACATTTCAAACAGTCAGATGGCGAATAATTAACCAATCCCAGTTCCAACTGCCGGCTACTTTGCGGACAGGGGCAGGGGGGAGAGGGCGAGGTAGATGTAAATAGCAGAGAACAGAGAAGGGTGCCGGCCAAGGTGAAACCGTTGCTGCCTTCAACCAAAAGCCTGGCGGAACATCTCTGCCTGGCAGGCCCTGAGGAATTGGCAGAGAGTTCCACAGAGTTCCGCCGGGAGACCAGAAGTGATGTTGGGCATTTTGGGGCCTTCTTCTGGTTTCAGGCCTACTTCTGATTTCAGGCCTACTTCTGGTCAGGGGTGACACTCTGGTTTTTGGGCAAAACTCTATGGTAAATTCGGCTTCAAACCATAGAGTTTTGCACAAAACCCAGAGTGTCACACCCAAAGTAGGCCCAAAACCAGAAGTAGGCCTGAAAAGGTCAGTTGGGGGCAGGATTCCCCCTCCTGCCAGCCAATCCTGGTCAGGGCAGAGACAAACAGAGGTGGATGCCATTGGCTACCGTTGCATAGCATCCCTGGACTTCCTTGGTGGTCTCCCATCCCTGCTTAGCTTGCAAGATCTGATGACACTGGGCTGACCTTGGCCATTCAGACAGAAGCATAGAGGGCTTTAAAAGGGACTTGGGTTTACACAGGAGCAGTCCCTCAGTGGCTAAGGGCCAGTTTGGTGTAGTGGTTAAGTGCGTGGACTCTAATCTGGAAGAACCAGGTTTGATTCCCCCACTCCTCCACTTGCAGCTGCTGGGTGACCTTGGGCAAGCCATAGTTCTGACAAGGGCTGTCCTTGAAAGGGCAGTTTCTGTCAGAGCTCTCTCAGCCCCACCTACCTCACAGGGCGTCTGTTGTGGGGAGGGGAAGGGAAAGGAGTTTGTAAGCCGCTCTGAGACTCCTTCGGGTAGTGAAGGGTATAAATCCAATCCTTCTCTCCTTCTTCTTCTCTAACGCACATGATGACCAAAGGGAACCTCCACCTCCAGAGGGAGTCAACCTCTCGATACCAGTCGTAGGAGGCGACATGAAGCCCGTGTGAAACAGAACGCTGGACCAGATGGGCCACCAGCAGTCTGATCCAATGGGGCTCCTCCAATGTTCTTATGTCAACTGAACTCCTTTAAGTAAACCCAAACTGGTGTCCTAAATCGAGGCCAGGGAATGAAACAGGGACCTTCCCCATGTAAGACATGAACTGGCTCTACCTCATCCACCAGAGACCAAAAAAATAAATAAATTTCACTCAATAATAGCCCATACCTTGACTTTCAAATTCACCTCCTTAGAAGTTCCTTATGTCGGCTAGCTAACCACATATCATTCTTTTCCTTTCTAAGAATCCTTTGTGCAAATGGTCAAAGAAGCGCCCCCGTCTTCCCAGAAGCTAACAAAAGGCCTAGAAGCCAAGGAGAGGGAATTAAGTTCAGCCTAAAACGCCACGTTAACTTTTACATGTATTTCCATTTTCTTGCCTTTAACCGATGCTATTAGATACACATCCTTTTTAATTACTTCCATTGGAGCTGAACTGCCACTAGTCACGCGTCCGTAATCTGTCCCCCCACACAAACCTTTTATCTCCTCCTCCGTCCGCCTCGTTTTGCACGACAAAAAAACCCCAAAACGTTATGCAAATCTGGCCAGTTTAATTACTCTTCTGCCAGAGCAAAACAATCCCTCCAGCTTTCGCTGTTTTGTTGACCCTAGATTTCTCGTGCATTACCAACCCGTCCCACGGGAACAAATAAATAATTAGAAATTAAAGGGCATTAAGCAATTTTGCACTGAATGGGCAGAGCAGAAAAGGGTGGTTTTCACATATTAGATTACGCCGGGAGGGTGTGCTGAGTAGGCCCGATTTTTTTCAGGGGTGTTTGAGGGGAACGAGGCCGACGGTGACTTTCGCGTCAGTTTACAAAGTTAGGTAAAGCTCCATGTAAGGATGCGGCACAGAAAGGTAAGTAAGGCCCGAGACTCATCGTTGGTAACTCTCCTGTGAATTACGTGGCGACTCCCCATACATACTGTGTGCCTTCAGATTAGGTTTACCAGGTTCCCAGTTATAGTGGAACATCTCCTCTCCTCCCTTGCTAATGCCTACTGGGGGGCGGGAGGAAGCTGGCTAGAGAAATGGGGAGGGGGCTCAACTGTTGTCTCTGATGCAAGGACACAAATTCTGGTAAGACATAAGAACATAAGAGAAGCCAATGTTGAATCACACCAATGGCCCATCTAGTCCAACACTCTGTCACACAGCGGCTAAAATATACCAGGTGCCATCAGGAGGTCCAGCAGTGGGGCCAGGACACTAGAAGCCCTCCCACTGGAAGCAATGTTGTTTTGCTGGGGGACACACACACACATATGCTTTAGCACTTGCCCCAAACTCTATGGTTTCCATAAAGTTTTGAGCCAGTTGCTAGAGCATCCCCCCAGCATGATTACATCACTTCCTGGTAACACCAGAAGTTGCATCATCGTGTTCGTGATGACAATGGCCCCCCATAAGTTCCCGTCTTTCCCATCTCCTGCCAGTTTTTGTAAGTTCCCGCCTCCCTTTCTCCTGTTGTTTGCAGGGCAACCCTAATTTGGGTGTCTTGCCAAGCAGACATGATGCTTGAATGGGTATGTGTTTGTGCCAGGCTTGCCCGGGTACATCCTTCCTCCTCCCTCCCTTCTCACACAGAGAGTAATGAAGGAATCCTGCTTTAAGACTTCAATTACCCACTTCGGAAGGGAAAATTTGTTGACTGAGCAGTTGCGCGCGATTGTACGTGTGCTGCATACGCGGCCATACTGCATATGCACGTTTTCCTTGCAACATCAGCACCGCTATCATTTATTCATTTACAGCAATTTTAGCTCGACTTTTTTCCTTAAATAAAAAAAAGGAGTCAAGGTAAGATACACTTTTTAAAATTCCAATTAAAGCTGGCACGTTAAACACAGAGGAACGCGATTTCTGGGCAACCAGAAAACCTTTATCTACGGGGAGTCACGTTTAAATAATTGAGTTTTGTGCTACCATCAAAATGCTGACCGTGAGGGGCATTCCTGGCCTTCACTGTAGCCCAACTTTAGCCCTTTTTAGGAGAAAAGGAGCGGGGGGGAAGACGTCGATAAATAAACATGCCACAAATAAAGTCCAAAGTATAGAAGAACAAGAAGTGGGGACCCACGATACTCGCGAGAAGGAGAAGGAGCTCCACATGGAGGAGGAGGAGGAAGCAGCTGCAGGTGAGCCTTCTCCCCTTCTCCCCTGCCCCCCGACAGCTAGGCCCGGGCCTGCCATTTCTCCTCCCAACTCCACAGCACCAAAGGCAAGGCCCGTGTGGCTCCCAGCTGCTGGGCCTGCCAATCCTTCTCTCCTGCCCCCCATACTGGCGGCGAGGCCCGCGTGGCTCCCAGCTGCTGGGCCTTCTCCCGCTTCCCCTCACTAGGCATCGGTGGTGAGGTCTAAGCAGCTCCCAGCCACTGGGCCTTCTCCCGCTCCCCCCCAGGCACTGGTGGAGAGGCCTGAGCAGCTACCGGGCCCGCTGAGTCTCCCCCCAGCAACAGCCAGAGCGTTCTCTGTGCATGTGCAGGGAATGCTCTTTTACTTTTGGGGGGATTTAAGTATCCCCCGTACATTTTTTCAACTTTTCAGATTTTTCTGCAAACCTGGGGACTGCCCCAAGTGTGCAGGAAAATCTCTTTGCTTCCCAAGTGTCCCCGGTGTGCGGATTTAGATATCTGCACAGAAGGGGCATCTTGGCTATTAGTATATAGTTGTCACTCTAATGCACACTACAATAGATAAATAGACATCTTCCCCCAAAGTGCTTGGTATGGGTTTTGTCTCTAGTTTAGTGACAGAGACGAACTGTGGAACTGGGGAGTTCAGTATTTGGACTGCCAACCTCCACAGACTGGGCCTGGAAGTCACCTGGTTTACAACTCCAGATTACAGAGATTCCTTCTGAGGAAAATGGCTGCTTTGCAGGGTGGACTCTGTGGCATTATGCTCCGCTGATGTCCCCCCCTCCCAAGCTACACCCCCAAATCTCCAGGAATTTGTGAACCCAGATTTGGAAACCCTAAAACTCCTCCAATATTTTTTTTTAAAAAGCCCACCCTGCTAAAACTCAAGGCCAAACAAAGTTCAGGTCCAGCTTGTAATGGGTTTGTTGCTGCCCCCGCCACTCAGCCATCCCTGTCTGTTCCCCCCCTTCCCAAGCACAATTACCCTTTTGAAGGGACAGGGAACAGTGGTAAGGAGGGCTCACTAGAGCAAAATAAGAAGTCACACAGGCTGCATTCATGTGACTCTTCAGCACCACGTTCCATCATGAGCATGAGTAACTAGTGTGATGCGGCAGCAAAAAAGGCAAATGCGATCTTAGGGTGTATCAATGGACACATAGCATCTAGAACAGGAGATGTGATAATACCCCTGAATACTGCATCATTCAGACCCCATTTGGAGTACTAAGCCTCCTTACAGGAAGGACATGGAAACTTTAGAGCAGGGCAAAAGAGAGCGACAAGGATGATTAGGAGTTTAGACATTAAGCCTTACAAAGAATGGCTGCAGGGATTGGGAACGTTCAAGTCTGGAGAAGAGGAGGCTGAGGGGGCATATGATTATTCTTTTCAAGTATTTGAAGGGCTGTCATTTAGAGGAGAGCAGGGAGCTGTTTCCATTGGTAGTGGAGGACAGGACTCATAATCATGGGTTTAAATGACAGTTGTGGCAATACTGGCAGGATACAGGGTTGTCAGCCCCCCCCCCCATGGAGGTGGAGGTCCCCAAGCAAACTGGTCACCCGCCATGTGTTGTGTTTGACTCGCCGCAAACCACAAGTCCAGCTTCCTCCTGAGATCCCAGACAAGTTACGGTCAGTTGAGCAACCCACTGCTGTGACTCAGATGTTGGGACGGGACAGGGTTGTCCGGAGGTGGCAGAGGTGGACGAATGGCCGGGGGATTATTTTGTTTGATTAAGCACTTTGCTTTGCTTTGAATCGATAAGACCGCACAACCTTGACCCTTCCTTGTGTAGCAACCCTTGCAGAAGCGTCTACCCAACATCCAAATGGGGGCGGGGGAGTCACTGCTTTAGCAGCCTCCAGGGGGATTTAAAAAGGACAACAAATGAAACCAGAACCCTGAATAAACTCCACCACTTTAACTTTGAACGTGCACTGCAAAAACTGCTCTGTCGGCTCGCTGAAGACAAAACGAAGAGGAGAAAAAAAAATCACAACTGGCACGACGGCATTACATCAGGCCAGTCTAGGAATTGCCAGAATCTCTACGGGGTTACCATAGAGTTTCCAGTGATTCCTAGAGAGGCATGACGTCACTTCCAGCTTTTCCCTGTAACGCCCTTGTGCTGATGGTGCCCCCCCATGTCTCTGGCCCCCTCAGACTACTGCCGCCACCTGGTAACCGGATATGAGATCCAATTAAGAGTCAGCTCCTTGGAGCCCTCTGCTTAGCAGCTGGCCAATGAAACAGCAGCTTTTTCAACGTTGCCATTTTATTTCTACATAACAAAAAGGTATATTCTCTCTAATTTATGCAGAAGAGTAATCCTCCGACAAAGGGAGCCCACAAATAGGATTGGCAAATCTATTCCGTGGGACCTGATACCATTTACTTTTGAGCTAATTAATCCCCTTGCATTAGATCCTGTGCTATTTGAGTAAAGGATTTGAAAACTAGGGAAACTTAGAAAGCTGGCATGCGGTAATGGTTGTCAGAGTGTGGAGGCACAGATTCCATCCCCCAGTCAGCCATGAAGCCTTTGGCCAACCACTCTCTCACAATCTAACCTACCTTACAGGGCTATTGTGAAGGCAATGTTGGGGAAAGAGACATGTAGGCCACCATTCCTTGGAGGACAGGGTCAATAAAAATATTACAACCTCACCCAACTCTCACACTTCCTGCCAGCAACATACTCTTCCTTCCACAGGAGAAAATTAAAAACAAAACAAAACAAAACCTGGCATTGCACACAATGTGCTATTTCTCTGGAGGTGACTCCATGTTGCTCTAGGAATCACTGGGAAGTCTACGGTTTTGCCACAGAGTTTCCAGCGATTCCTAGAGCAACATGATGTCATTTCCAGTTTTCCCCTGAAGAAGAGATTGGATTCATACCCCGCCCTTCACTACCTAAAGGTGTCCCAGAGTGGCTTACAAACTCCTTTCCCTTCCCCTCCCCACAACAGACACCCTGTGAGGTAGGTGAGGCTGAGAGAGCTCTGACAGAAACGGCTCTTTTTCAAGAACAGCTGTGCCAGAACTATGGCTTGCCCAAGGTCATCCAGCAGCTGCAAGTGGAGGAGTGGGGAATCAAACCCGGTTCTCCCAGATTAGAGTCTGCGCTCCTAACCACTACACCAAACTTACTCTCAATTGATGTCATGTTGCGTGTGATACCAGTCCTCCCCCCTGCCCCCAGACCCTGTCTCCCGCAATGTGCCGGTCACTGGCTGGCAAACCTAATCCCAACCTATATTCCCTTTGCAGCCATTTCAGTTGGGGAAACTTGTGTGGCAGGGAAGGCTAGAGTCCCACTTGAGCTCAGGTTGCCAGGTGACCGGCGGGGATGGGTGGGTAGGGCTGCCAGATCTAGGTTGGGAAACCCTGGATATTTGGGGGTGGAGCCTGGAGAAGACAGGGACTTCAGTGAGGTACGATACTGTGGAGTCCTCCATCCAAGACATCTATTTTCTCCAGGGGGGTTGATCTTCGTAGTCTGGAGATGAGCTGTAATTCTGGGGGGTCCCCTGGCCCCACCTGGTGGCTGGTACCCCTAACTCCAACTCCTGACACAGTTCCCAGACCAATCAAGCCACTGCACGCCTGGTGATTAAGTACGAAAAACACATAGATCTGTGGAAATGTACGTTGCCTACATATCAAGCTCAGACGTTTCCCTGCTGGCCTCATCTGAACCCAGATTGTATTAAGGCTCCTGGGACCATTCTTAATTCTGTTTTCTGTGGAGAAGAACAGAAAATAATTCTGTTTTCTCTGCTCCCTTTCCACAGTATTACAGAAAAATAAGAAGCAGCTCATACGCCCAGGGCTCTGTTCCCATGTCTGGAGACGTTCGACCTGCAACTTCAACTTCTATTAAAAACAAACAAACAACCCACTTTGAAGGTTTACAGTGCGCGGGATTAGGGCCAAAGTCCCTCAGGAAACCGCACGAGGACATCAAATCATCGGCTGCCAGTAATTTCTAGGAAAGGCAGCGGACCGGGGCCTCAAAATGGAGACCAGAGCACAGATTTCAAAAAGGCCTTCCAATCAGAGGCACGATCGATGTATTTCAGAAGCCACCAGGTATGTATTAAAGCGACAAGCGGTTTCTTGCTTTCGTCCACCACCACCACCCCTCAGAAAAAAAGCCTTTATAATTCTCCAGCAGTGTACAGTTTACTCTGGAAAAGATTACCCAGAACATTTGCACGGCGTCAGAAGTACATTCAAATGCAAATGTTACCGTTAATCTGCAAGCATCGGAAAGCAAAACTAAAACAAAACCCTCGACAAAAGAATAGAAAGCAAAAAAAAGATTAAATGAGTAATCGCGTGTAAAGATTAACCCAGAAACACACACGGCGGGGACCACCTTGACTCCCCACCAAAGCTGGAGGAGAAGTCAGGGGCGAACTTGAAAAGAGCCCGGATCGCATTACGGCCTTGCCTTCCGCTTTCAGGTAGGGGGAAAAAGAAATACTGGAAGGATTTCCAGGCTGCACTCCAGATGGTTTTGCGTTGCTCCAACTGGCTTACGGTCAAGCCTTTGATAGGCCATTCCCACCCCCCCACCCCTTTCGGATGGCACACTCCGTTGGCTTCCAAAATTCCTACTTTCACGGAAACGTTTTCATAACAGACTGGGCTGCCAGGTCTGAACCAGCCAATCCTGAGATCTTTAAGGGGGCCACGGGGAGGGGGGGCAGTGGGCCACACTACAGGATTTCCCTCATAGAGACTGGGGGAAATTCCTAGAGTGTCGCAGATACGGCAACTGAAAGTGATGTCATGTCCACGATGGCATGCCCTGCCCCCCATTTTCTCCTGCAGCGAGAGTGAGGGAGGTTGCCAGCTGAGGCAGATGTGCTAAGCCTAATTCTAGATGGTGGGGGGAAGGGACAGGGGGGTCCGTCTCCCAGGTCTGCAGGAAAATCTTAAGACCTAACAAAAAACTGGGGTGGAGAAAATAATCTCAAGATAGTTCCCCTCGAGTCCTCTCGAGATTACCTCTCGAGATCTCAGCAGCCATTTTGGATTGCCTAGACAACTAGAGAGAGCACCGTTGATCTCGTCTCCGGTTGCCTAGCAACAGGGCTTTTTTGGGGTAGAAAAAGCCCAGCAGGAACTCATTAGCATAACAGGCCACACCCAACAGTGGAAGCTCATTAGCATATTAGGCCACACCCCTGACAGCGCCACTGCCTCCCAGGATTGGCTTCCCTAGGTGCCCCGTGGCTTGCAGGATGCCTGGGGAACCCAAGGGAAGGAAGGCAATTTCTGGATCGGGGCGCCTGGGGAACCCGGGGAGGGGAGGCAGCTTGCGAGGTGCCTGGGGAACCCAAGAGGGGGGGAGGGCTGTAGGCATGGCCAACTCGGAAGCCAGCCGGAACGCCGTTCCTGTGCGTTCCTGCCCCAAAATAGCCCTGCCTAGCAACATAAAATGGACGCCGGGATGTCATGAGGTAGTTTTGAGAAATTTCAGAGGTCATTTACTTGACTTGGAAAGCAAAAGCCGGTCTGTGAGTAGGCTCGCCGGGCCTCCTACTATAGATCTCCCGGCAAACCTTACTTTTGCCGGCTGGTACCCGAAAGGATGGCAGGAGAAAACAGGCAAACGGGGGGGGGGGAACCACTGTGCAATGCCACTTCCGGAGAAAACTAGAAGTGACATCATGAGAAACTCTAGGATTTGGGGGGGGGGACTCTATTGTTTTGCCACAGAGTTATTGAAAACCCTATCGTGTCCCAAGACATTACTTTCAGTATCTGCTGAAAGTGACATCAGAGCACCGGTTTGATGATGGCGCTCCAGTCTCCACCCCCAAAATGTTCCCAGGGGTTGATGGCTGAACCCGGGGACTGAAGGATTGAGGGCCTGAAGGAGTGGAGAGGCATAAAGAAGGAAACAAAACGGAGCTAAAGGGTGGGAAATGGGGACTGGAGGAGAGGGGAAATTCCCCTCCCCCATAAGTTTTACCAGTTCCGCCCTTCTATCAACCATCTGCTAAGGTACCTAAGGTACATTTTCACGCTTTGAAATCATTACGGTCAATTATCCATCATTACCAAAAATTGGAATGAAGTCTAAAATGTTAATGAATGGGACCTAACTGCAATACCCTTGCTCGGAATGGCCTTTGTGCACTGAAAAAGAGGCGGGATGGTTTTATGTCCACTGGACACAAAGTGAGACAGCAGCCTTCCCCAATCCTCTTTGAAACTTTCCCTCACACAAGAGCCTGAAGGGTATCTAGAACACCTTGGGACAGCCGCTGGCTTACTCTATTATAAATCCATGGTACCCCAGTTCACTATAATTAGCTCTTCTGCAGTCAGACCACTCGATCAACATTTTACAGATAAGAACAGGGACAGTCTTGTGAAACATTCCTATTCTGATAGCAAGGATGGCTTCATGCATTGCTGGCTTTTTGTTCATGTGAGATCAACAGCATTTATTCGATATGTGATCCTAAGACCTGATTACAAGGTTAGCTCGGTTCACAGGCAGACACGGAAGGCACACAGGGACACCTCAGTAGGAAGTCTCAGCTCAAAAATCCCCCCCCCCTTTTATTGTTTGTCTCAAAAATCAGAGGCAGTTGCAGATGTGGAGGGGGTGGGGAGGGCTGCATTTCAAGAAGGTAGCATAATTGTTTAACTGGATGTTTCCAAATCTGTTTAAATACATCCAGCCTCTCACCAAATGATCAGCTCCCTAATCACAAATACCAACCAGGATGTGAGCTACACTTTTGGGTGAACAAGAAAGTCTACCATTTCCTTTTTTTTCTTCTTTTCTTTTTAAAAAGATGATACATAATCCAGCATTTACTCTCACAGTGAATACGGCGGTACTTCTTGTAGAAGTGCAATTCAAACCTATCCAGCAATGTTTTCCACCAGGATGGAAAAGTTATCATTTATTTATACTCCGCACTGCTCAGCCAGCACTGGCTCAAATCATCACATGCCGTAAACATAATTATCCTGAAAAACCCACTTAGCAAACATAAAAACTTGGCAGAGAACAACAATTAAAAACCAATTAAGAATCACACTAAAAACCAACAAGCATCATGAAGATCTTATAACATATTTCAAAACGGCAGACTAATTTATATATCTAATAGCCACGGGAAGATCACCCGGGCAGATAACACCAGGCCAGTAGCCAGGAATTTTGTGACTTATGGGGCAACTTTTTTTTTCTGGCGGGGCTGCCGTTATTTGCCATAATGAGCTGGGCGGTGCGTGCCCCTCTCCCTCCCCCTCCTGCAAGATTTAAAGGGCCCTTCAGCTGATCAGCGGGGGGTACATGGCAGCTACTGGATGACCTTGGGCAAGCCATAGATCTGTCAGAGCTGTTCTCTCAAGGACAGTTCTGGAAAGAGCTCTCTCAGCCCCACCCACCTCATGGGGTGTCTGTTGTGAGGAGGGGAAGGGAAAGGAGTTTGTAAGCCGCTCTGAGACTCCAAGTGAAGGGCGGGATATAAATGCAATCTCTTTTTCTCTTCAAAACCATTGAAAGCAGGGCTATTTTTGGGCAGGAACGCACAGGAACGGAGTTCCGGCTGGCTCTTGAGTTGGCCACGCCCAGCAGGAACTCATTAGCATAATAGGCCACACCCAATGGCAGAAACTCATTAGGACTGGCTACATTTGGGCTGTGTGGCCTAACATGCAAAGGAGTTCCTGCTCCAAAAAAAGCCCCGGGTTTTGAGAACAAACAAGGTAAACAGAATAAGCAGCAAAAGGTGGGTGTGGCTGGATGAACACATTTCTGGCAACATGGGGGTGTGGCCTAATAGGCTAATGAGCTGTGCTGTCAGGGGTGTGGCCTGTTATGCTAATGAGTTCCTGCTGGGCTTGTTCTACCAAAAAAGGCCTGATTGAAAGGATCCCTCTAAATGCTTCAGTGGAGAAATGGGGGGGGGCTTTAAGGAAGGGGCCTGGCTCCTTAAGGAAGGAGGCAGAGCCTCCAATTGCCCCGTCGTAGCTATGGGTCAGGATAACACGCAAACATACACAACAGGATCACCCAGGGCAAGGGTGTCGATCCGTGCGAACCCAGGAGAATTTGGAGATCCGTACAGAACTCAGAAAGCTCTTTTTCAGAGGGAGGGAAGGAAACACAAACAGAAGAAAACTGCATGAACAGCGGTGTCTGCAGAACAAGAAAAGAAAAACCCAAGCGCTTGGATAGCCACAAAAAGGTCTCTCAAGAGACCTCACACGATTGCACAAGAAGGTTTCTAAGAAAAAGAACTGCTGGTGGGTGGCTGAGGAAACACACAACTCGGGACCGATGGCTCACGTCGAGTGCTTTGTGGTGGCTGAAAGCGTTGTGAAAGATCTCTCTTCCCTTGAGGACCCCGGCATGAGCCACCGGAAGCCGGAAACCTGAACCAGAGGGGCCAATGTTCCAGCTCAGGATAAGTCAGCTTCCTGTGGACATAGGTTTGGCACTTGTGGAGAAAAGCACCTGTAAGGAGGGACATGAACAGCAACTGTGGGGGAAGTTAAGTACTGTTCATCACTCTCCCACATAAGGTTGCCAGCTGGAAACTGGGAAATTCCTAGACATTGGGGGTAGGTGGGGATTGGAGGGGCAGGGTTAGGGAAGGGGAGGAACCACAGCAGGGTATAATGTCATGTTGTTGTTGTTTAGTCGCACAGTCGAGTCCGACTCTTTGCGACCCCATGGACCAGATCACGCCAGGCCCTCCTGTCTTCCGCTGTCTGCTGAAGTTTGCTCAATTTCATGTTCGTTACATCGATGACACTGTCTGACCATCTCATCCTTTGCCGTCCCCTTCTTCTTTGACCTTCAATCTTTCCCAGCGTCAGGTTCTTCTCCAGTGAGGGTGCCCTTCTCATTTGGTGGCCAAAGTATTTGAGCTTCAGCTTCAGGATCTGGCCTTCCAGGGAACAGTCAGGGTTGATTTCTTTTAGGATTGACTGATTTGATCTCCTTGCAGTCCAAGGGACTCTCAAGAGTCTTCTCCAGCACCATAGTTCAAAGGAATCTATTCTTCGGCGCTCGGCCTTCCTTATAGTCCACCTCTCGCAGCCATACATTACTACGGGGAATACCATTGCTTTGACCATGTGGACTCAAACTAGCCATTTTCTTCAAGGAAGCTGATTGCTGTTGTCTGGAGATCAGCTGTAACTCTGGCAGATCTCTACGCCCTACCTGGAGGGTGACAACCCTATTCTCACATCACTGTATTGTCCCACAGGCATGGACACACTGCTTAAGTTGACTTTCTGCTGCACTGTGGCTCAAAAAACTGGACATGTAGTTGTGGTCATGTGGGAGGTGTTGGTGTCCACATCTACTGGCTGTGCTACCGCCAGCGAGAAACAACATGGAAGTTCAGGGCAGGTCTTGGATTCACAGCATGGGGGAATGAGCATAGAGTCAGAAAGACTAGAGTGCCACACACCCTTTCGTTTCCAGTTCGACTCGGGAAATATCCATCACTCTCTGACTGATCTTCCTGCGCAGTGATACAAAACAATATAAATGGTAACAGCCCAAGATAACCAGTGAACCAGAAAGCAGGCTCACACTCAGCACTTTAGGATGAAATGAAATGCAATTTCTCTAATGCACTTAACAATGTTGTTTTATAGTGGTAATTAACAAATCCACATTCTATGCACACCCTTTTTTCATAAGCACACCATAAGTACAGAAAAAAGTGGGTTGACGAAACTCCCCAGAGTTGACTTTCGTTTCGCTCACAACTTCATCCGAACACTCTGAAGCACTGTGGTAATCTCTCTTGAAAACCTACTGTTCACATAAGATTTTCCAGTAAAATGGATGAGGATACATTCTAGTACTTGAAATTATGGCATGGAATATCATGTTGAAGACACTGTGAACAGTAGGTTTTCAAGAAAGATTACCACAGTGCTTCAGAGTGTTTGGATGAAGTTGTGAACGAAATGAATGTCAACTCTGGGGAGTTTCGTCAACTCACTTTTTCTGTACTTATGGTGTGCTTATGAAAAAAGAGTGTGCATAGAGTGTGGATATGTTAATTACCACTATAAAACAACATTGTTAAGTGCATTTCATTTCATCCTAAAGCGCTGAATGTCAGCCTGCTTTCTGGTTCACGTCCTGCACAGTGAGGCTGACCATGCTTCCAGTGGCAAAATTAATTTTACAAAGGTGGCACAGAATGGTGGCTAGGACTGACCATGATTGCTGGTGCATGCTGTAAACACGGCTGTGCCAGAGCTCTGTCACGTGCTACTACACATATGTGCAGCTTAGAAAACTGAGCTACTTACTGTGTCCATAGTGGTACTCACAAAGGTATGCAATGAAAAAATATTCAGTATCATTCTGATTCAGGGTTTAAAAAACCAAATATATTCGGTATACCCGAATATTCCTGAATACCAATATTGGTACTGTATTGGTATTCAGGAAATACTCAGGAATCCCAGTGGGAAGGGCGGGGTATAAATCCAATAAATATATAAACATATGCAACTTCATTATACCCTGCGGGCCCATTATAGTCAATAGCAAATTTCCTAGAGTATAGCCAGTGGGCAGGGGGGAGGGGTTTAGGGGAGGGGTTTATGGTAGAGTTATCAAATTTGCTGTGCACATTGCACTGATTCTGCTGCTGGCCTTGCAAACATGCCCCCCCCACACACACTTCCATTTCTACTACAAAGATTCTCTGGGACATTTGGCTGGGCTTCTATTCCCTTGCTATTCCCCCCCCCCATTGGAAACAATGGAGGATGGGATCATCTTCTTTGTGTGTCCATAGAATTGGACCTCCTGGTCCTATCTTTTTGAAACTTGGTGGGCCTTTTGGGAAGAGGCTCCAGCATCTAGGCAGCAAATTTGGTGTCTACCTCAAACCTGTCCCCGCCCCCCCCGCACACCACTGAATATACCCTAGGAGATTTGACTTGAATGGCCCCATGGGGTATAATGGACCTGAATAATAACCAAATAGATCCAATTAGTATTCAGGAATCTCTATTCGGCTACCATGATTTGGTATTCTGATTTGGTATTCAGCTGAGTGAATACCCAAATAATAATAAGGTATTATTCGGTATTTATTTGGCTCGGTATATACTGAATGCACACCCCAGTACCCCACTATGTTTCGTTGTTTTTTTGTGATGGAAAATGCAGACTTATGGCAACCCCACAGGGTTTTTAAGGCAAGAGACCATCAGAGATGGTTTGTCATTGCCTGCCTTGGATGGGACTTCCAAGGTGGTCTCCCATCCAAGTACTAACCAGGGCCGACCCTGCTTAGCTTCCGCACTGGGATGGGATCAAGCTAGCATGGGCCATCCACGTCAGGGCATACCCAGAGTTAAATGCACCATAGATTTTAGAAACAAACTGAGTCCGGTGATACGCTTTGGTGGCCAAGAAAGAAAAGGTACCCAGAGGCATTCTCTTCTCCCTTGGAAATCAAGGGCAAATCTCCAGTTAATTTTTGCTCGAGGGAAGAAGAGGCCTCCTCTCATTAATAAATGGCATCTCGCCGTTATATGCCACGCGGCGTTTCTAATTAAACAAGCCTTTGCCTCACGCAGGTGGCATTATTATAGATGTAAATTTCAAATTGCACCCAAGAAATTGCTAATTATGGTCATTTTTGAGTGTTAATTTCAGGTAATTATGCTTGCAAGAACGCACTGTCGCCTCTGAGTTCCGGTGCGCTCACCTTTCTCTCTCAAACACACTGCCAATGGGCGATGGGAAATAATATCCAGGATCTAATTATTCTCTCAGAGCTTGGTGCAGCACAAAAAAAAAAAAAAGAAAACAAGAAGACAACCAGGTTTTTTTTCTGGATGACAAAAAAGGAAGGGATTTCTGTTTACTGCACAACTTGAAGGGGCCATCTTTGACTGTAGATGATCTGCAGTCTTGTCATTGTTCCGTCTGCAGGCAGCAAGACTGGAGTTCTGCTACTGGCTTGCATCCAGCCACACCACTCAAAGGACGGAGCAGACGATGACCCCCGCTGGTTTCGCCCCTCCCACTGTACATCCCCTCCCCATTTTCTCCATCAAAGTCCAGTAATACTCCCACCCCAAAATACCTTATTCTCCCAGAACACCATCCATTAACACAAAGTCCCTCCCACTGAGCTCCTATTATCCGGCTTATAAGGATATCTGATGCTAGGGTTGTCAACCCCAGGTGGCGGCTGGAAGATCTCCTGTTCTTACAACTGATCTCCAGCTGATCCAGACCAGTTCCCCTGGAGAAAATGGCTACTTTGGAAGGTGGACTTGATGGCATCGTACCCGGCCGAAGTCCTTTCCCTCCCCAAATCCTGCCCTCCTCAGGCTCCGCCTCCAAAACCTCCAGGTATTTCCCAACCTGGCACTGGCCACCCGAACGGATGCTGCCTTACATTGAATCGGACCACTGGTCCATCAGTAGGGATCTCAGCATCCTGGTTCACTGCCTACCAACATCACGTTGGCATGCCAGGCCCCTGTTCCCTGTTTCCTCCCAGGGGGTTGCTGGTGCAGCCTGGCAACCCTGTCCGTTGTGAAGTCGGGTTAGAACAGATAAAAGGAAGTCCTTCTTCACCCAAAGAGTGATTAACATATGGAACTCACTGCCACAGGAGGTGGTGGCAGCTACAAGCATGGACAGTTAGATTCAAGAGGTAATTAGATAAACATATGGAGCAGAAGTCCATCATTGGCTATTAGCCACAGGGTATAGATGGGAATTCTCAGTTGGGGCAGGTGATGCACTCTATTCTTGATGCTGGAGGGGGCAGCAGTGGGAGGGCTTCTAGTGTCCTGGCCCCACTGCTGGACCTCCTGATGGCACCTGGAATTTTTGGCCACTGTGTGACAGAGTGTTGGACTAGATGGGCCATTGGCCTGATTCAACATTGGCTTCTCTTATGTTCTTATGTTCTTATGACCGACATCGAGGAAGACGAGACTACGGAGCCTGAGACGACCCTGACTGATGAAGCAACACAAGATGCTCCACCAGATTTGCCCGATCAACAGAGAGGGAACAGAGAGACCGCCAACACTGAGGTGAGACGATCAAAGCGCTCAAACAAAAGTGTTCCAGCCTCGAGACTGACCTACCTCGCGGAAGCAGCAGAAATGCCAGAACTTTCGACACGGGGACAAATATCCCACCCGCCACCTCAAGAAGCATGGAAGTGGAAGCATGCTGCACAAGAGGAACTTGGGAGCTCTACACCAGCTCAACACATGGACATTTACAGAACTGCCTCAAGGGAGGGAAGCTGTAGGCAAGGCTCCCTCTGAGCTGGGGAGTCTTGTGAGCAAAAATCCTACTTTGTGAGCTACGGGCATGAAAAGCTGTGAGCGAGCCATTTGGCTGCTGCGTCAATAAGCTTGCTCTGGAGCCCTCCCTTCCTGAGCTAAGACAAAAATGTGTGAACTGGAGGCTAAAAGACCGCGAGCTAGCTCACACAAACTCAGCTGAGAGGGAACGCTAGACGGTAAATGGGTTTTCAAGCTGAAGCATGACGCTAAAGCCAGACTTGTGGCTAAGGGATACTCGCAGAAATCTGGTGAGGAATATGATGAGACTTCACGTTCCTGGGATCTCAGATCATTGCAGATGGTGACTGCAGCCATGAAATTAAAAGACGCCTGCTCCTTGAGAGGAAAGCGCTGGCAAACCTAAACAGCATGATAAAAAGCAGAGACATCACCCTGCCAACAAAAGTCCGCATGGTCAAAGCAATGGTATTCCCCGTAGTAATGTATGGCTGCGAGAGTTGGACTATAAGGAAGGCCGAACGCCGAAGAATAGATTCTTCTGAATTACTGTGCTGGAGAAGACTCTTGAGAGTCCCTTGGACTGCAAGGAGATCAAATCATTCAATCCTAAAAGAAATCAACCCTGACTGTTCCCAGGAAGGCCAGATCCTGAAGCTGAAGCTCAAATACTTTGGCCACCAAATGAGAAGGGAGCATTCACTGGAGAAGACCCTGATGCTGGGAAAGATTGAAGGTCAAAGAAGAAGGGGACGGCAAAGGATGAGATGGTTAGACAGTGTCATCGATGCAACGAACATGAAATCGAGCAAACTTCAGCAGACAGCGGAAGACAGGAGTGTGCCTGGAGTGATCTGGTCCAGGGGGTCGTGAAGAGTCGGACTCAACTGTGCAACTGAACAACAACAACATGATGAGACTTCTGCACAAACAGTTAAACACACGGCAATAAGAACACTGTTTTTTTAGCCTCCGGTTCACACATTTCTGTCTTAGCGCAATGAAGGATGGCTCCAGAGCAAATTAATTTATGCAGTAGCCAAATCGTGAGCTCACAACTTTAATGCCAGTCGCTCACAGAGTAGACTTTTTGCTCACATGACCCCACAGCTTAGAGGGAGCATTGCCGGGGATTGAACCTGGGACATTCTGCATGCCAAGCGGACGCTCTACCCCTGGCTCTACAGCCGAGAATCTCACAGACGCACACAATATAAAAGAAGCAATTGTAAGATCTGCTCGGAAGTAAGTCCCCTTTTATTCAGTGGGGCTTACTCCCAGGAAAGGGTTCTTCGGATCGCAGCCAAAGAGGCCTATACGTGGAGCATTCCATACCAGGAAGTCCTGGTCTCTCCTGTTCCGCAGCATCCAGGGAACTGGAGCTCTCCCGGTGGAATGCTCCAGGCCTTCACAAAACTACAATTCCCACAGTTCCTTGGGAAAAGTCACAATAGAATTGCACCCATCGACAGAAAATGTCCAAGCACTGGGACTCCTCATGCTCAGCGACCAACTTGTGTTTTCAAGAATCAGAAGAAGAAGAGATTGGCTTTATACCCTGCCCTTCACTCAGTCTTAGAGAGGCCTACAAACTCCTTTCCCTTCCCCTCCCCACAACAGACACCCTGTGAGGTGGGTGGGGCTGAGAGAGCCCTTTCCAGAACTGCCCTTGTGAGAACAACTCTGACAAAACTATGGCTTACCCAAGGTCATCCAGCAGCTGCAAGTGGAGGAGTGGGGAATCAAACCCGGTTCTCCCAGATTAGAGTCTGCACACTTAACCACTACACCAAACTGACTCCCCTACCCCAAACTGGCTCTCACCTGGTCTCTTTTTATACTGTCCTCCTTTGAAAGCTCTGGCCCTCTCTAATTGCTTGAACATTATACGGCGACGCATGCTGCGGTGTGAAGTGAAAAATGTGACGCTGGATAAATATTACCTCGCACTGCTATAGCAACTTTCGTCCAAGAGTACAAACATTTCCCTTCACAGCATTCCAGCCCCTGCGACTGGACTGTTAACTTGGACTGTTTTCTGCCAACTGGTAATCCGACACTCGTGCACAGTTACAGCCTAGTCTGATGCACGGTTAGCGCACAGGGCCATGGAAGGGCTAGAGCTGGACGAGGAAGTCCTCTATTTGAATCCTCTCTTGAGCTCGGAAGCTTGTTGGGTGACCTAGGGACAGTCACTCTTTCAGACGTAGCAGGATTGCTGCGTATCCTGCTACGGTGGGACACCCTCCCGTTGGGCAACTCATCTTCCCATCACTGCTTGGAAAGGAAGTGGGAGAATTTTTTAAAAAAACAACAACAATCACCATCGTGCCAATGGTGTGATGTCACTTCCAGAGAAAACCCGGAAGTGATTGCTGCATCTTTGTCCCTGCATGTAGATAGGGTTGTGTGAAGGAGGGGAGAAGGGAAACCTGTTTTCCCCCTTTAACAGTCAGTAGGCCACCTATACCCTGAGACTGCATGCCTCACGTCAGGCAGAAATAGGTACTCCAGGCTTGCGGTTACACGTGCAAGATAATGCAGGGAGGGGGGAAGCGAGGCTATTTGCTCCGTAGGACTTTGACCCGCATCTGTGCGATCACACAGTCCCTGGGAGCTGCGGGGGCAGCCCGCCACTGCGTGATCAGACGCAACCGCGGGTGGATTGGTTTGGGGGTTTTTTGCCGCGTGTTTCTAGTGCGCTTCCATGATTCACATCTCTGCACTGCGTGCTTCCTATGCAGTGTGTGATGACGCACCTACGGAAATGGAGGAAAAAAATAACAGCATGGAGTCAGAATGGGCTGATCAGACCATCCCGGTGTCATGGGAATGCGCCGGAGCGATGCAACGGGGAAAGTCCATTTCTGGCCCATACCAACCCGTTTGTTACTGGACTTTCCCTAGTGTCTTTTTACCCCACTTCTGCGGCGGAGCAAAACGAGTTGCCGACGGGTGCGGGACGCTTCCCAGATATGTGTATCTGATCGCGCCCTTAAAATCCGCCTGGCGTTCATGCCTATGTCATGGCTAATTCTGTGTGATCGCAGCCCAGGTAACTCCAGTGCCCAAGCAGTATCCAGAACAGCAGGGCACTCATGAACAGGGGAGGCCAGAATGCCTGAATGTCCGCCACCTCAGCCAAAAGCCTGGCGGAACAGCTCCGTTTTACAGGCCCTGCAAACTGTAGTAAGTCCTGCAGGGCCCTGATCTCGAGTGGGAACATCTTCCACCAGGTGGGGGCAAGGGACGAAAAAGCCCTTGCCCTGGTTGAGGCTAAACAGACGTCCCTTGGGCCGGGGATCACCAGCATCCCACCTGGCAGCCAGCAGGAGGCTCCCGGGTCTTTTCCGGGATCTTCTGCCACACGTGCTTCACCCGGAAGTGACATCATCATGTTGCCGATGTCGGGGAGGGGGACACTCTAGTTTGGTGGCAAAACTCTTATGGTTTTTTGCCTTCAAAACCATAGAGTTTGCCCAAAAACTACAGCATCAACCCCCGACGTCGGTGACGCCACCGACGTCACGTCTGGGTGATGTCACTGCATCAGGGACGTCACACAGCGACATCCCTGCTTGGGGATGGGGTTTCCCCTGCTGGCCCGCTGGCCGGTGGCGGATCGGAGCCCCCAAAAGCAGGGGAACCCCCACTGGGACCTGGGAAGCCTAAATCTTAAGCACTCAGAAGTAAGTCACACTGAACACACATGAAACTGTCTTATACCAAATCAGACCCTCGGTCCATCAAGGTCAGCACCGTCTGCTCAGACCGGCAGTGGCTCTCCAGGGTCTCAGGCGGAGGTCTCTCCAATCACCTGCTGCCAGATGCTTTTAACTGGAGATGCTACCGGGAATTGAACGTGGGACCTTCTGCATGCCAAGCAGAGAGGCTCTTCCTCCGAGCCGCAGACCCAATACTATTTTTTTTAACTTTATTATGATTTAACACTGCAATACAGTAGGTAAAGGTAAAGGTTCCCTTGCTTGAAAGCCAGTCGAATCCGACTCTAGGGTTGCGGTGCTCATCTCCGTTTCAAAGCTGGAGAGTCAGCGCTGTCCGAAGACGTTTCTGTGGTCATGTGGCCGGCATGACTAAACGCCAAGGCGCACGGAACGCTGCTACCTTCCCACCGAAGCGGTACCTATTTATCTACTTGCAATTTCTTGCTTTCCAACTGCTAGGTTGGCAGGAGCGGGAACTAGAGATGGGAGCTCACTCCGTCATGCGGCACTCTCGGGTCTCGAACTGCTGAACTACTGACCTTCCACAGCCTGCAGTTCAGCGTCTTAACCGCTTGAGCCACCACAGCTCCTAACAATACAGTAGGTATCCACACACACAAAAATTCCACAGCATAAATAAATCATTCCTTCCAAGCTTCAGGTTATTAAAAATGTCCATTACAAATTTAACGCAGTGTAATTCGGTTGCATTTTAAAATGCCTTTGACTTCACAAACCAAACAGAAAACACAAAGCTGATCTCAATCAAAATTATTATGATCGGCACAGTGGTGTTTATCGGTAGGAAGAGTCTTACCTCAGTAATTCCATGTCGCCGGATAAGCTATAAAATTACAGACCGCTAAACCAACAAAAAAACAAAACAACTTAGTATGTTGTTGTTTTTTTTCAAACACATTTGCAGCAGGAAGATCTTCCCAATACTTCAACAGCTTTTGCATGTCAGAAATGCTCTTCCAGTTAATAGCTATCTCCAGGGCTTTTTTTTGTAGAAAAAGGCCAGCAGGAACTTATTAGCATAATAGGCCACACCCAACAGCAGAAACTCATTAGCATACTAGGCCACACCCCTGACAGCACATCTCATTAGCATATTAGGCTACACACCCCATGATACCACCCACCTTTTGCTTCTTATTCTGTTGACCTTGTTTGTTGTCAAAACCCAGGGCTTTTTTTGTAGCAGGAACTCCTTTGCATGTTAGGCCACACAGCCCTAATGTAGCCAATCCTAATGAGTTTCTGCTGTTGGATGTGGCCTATTATGCTAATGAGTTCCTGCTGGGCGTGGCTAACTTGGGAGCCAGCCGGAACTCCGTTCCTGTGCGTTCCTGCCCAGAAATAGCCCTGGCTATCCTGTCCTCCATCTGATCTTTTAGACTGGAGATGCTGGGGCTTGAACCCATTACCTGGTACATGCAAAGCGGATGCTGTACCACTGAGCCACAGCAGAAAAGAGCAAGAATCCAGTAGCACCTTAAAGACTAACAGAATTTATGGCAAGTTATGTGCTTCCGTGAGTCACAACTCACTTCTTTAAATACTACACCTCCTCCTCACATTGAACTCATCAGAGCCTGTTCCCTAGTAAAGGAGCTTTTGACTCTAGCATTCGCATCCTGGCCCTGCTCTGGCTAGTCATGGAAACAGTTATGCACAGTAAGAACTATGCAAAACATTCCTCTTTCCAGAATATACCAAGGGTCACAGACTTCAGCTTTGGCTAGTATTATCTTGGCCCGGAATTGCACTTTCTGCTTTGCGCACAATTGTTTTTCATAGAATCAAAGAGTTGGAAGGGACCTCCAGGGTCATCTAGTCCAACCCTCTGCCCAGTGCAGGGAATTCACAACTCCCCCCACACACACTCCCAGTGACCCTTGTTCCATGTCCAGAAGATGTGCTGTTGCAAACTTGAATATGCAGTTCAGGTGTGTATCTGTAAGCTGCAAACCTACGACGACGCAGCAGCAGCAGAACTGGAAGAAGAAGCAGAAGACAGCCAGTTCCACTGTGGGCCTGATCCGGCCCCCGGGCTGCATGTTTGATACCCCTGCTCTAAGGCGTCTGGGCCTCAGTGGCTGCTAGGCTTGCCAAGTCCCCCCGAGAGGCCCGTTACCCGCCACTAGAAAATCGGGCCCAGGGGGAACTCCACCCCTTCCAGCAATGTACCCAGCATGATGATGTCACCCGGAAGTGACATCATCACACTGGCCACATTGGGGGCGGGACACTCTATGATTTGAGGGAAAACTCTATGGTTTTCCCTCGAATCCTAGTGGCCCCGCCCCCAACGTCCCGACGTGATGATGTCACTTCCGGGTGGCGTCATAGCGGCGGCGCGTGCGCACAAAAGCTCCAGGGACGGCACGGGACTCCCCCGATCTAAGGTAATTTCAACTTGGCAATCCTAGTGGCTGCCCAAGGTCTCTGCCTGGCATGTGCCACCCACCTTGTTTGCCCAGCACTTGAAAGGGCCTTTCTCTCCTTCTCTTGGTTCATAGGGCCAGGGCTTCCAGCTTCCTCTTTCTCTTCTAAGGCGTCACCTCTGTGTCTCCCACTAGCTGGCGCTTCGTTACTATGGGAACAGCTTATTGCCTTGTACGCCTCCTCTCAGGGAGTAGCCCTTCACCAACTAACTGTCCCCCACCTTTCCTGGAGCTCCTTTTTAAAATAGCACTCCCGGAACGATGGAGGTCTAAGGTGGTACAGAGAACCGCTACCAGCACTAAAAGTTATAATGCATTTATTAAAAAGGAAACGTCCACACTAGGGATACCATTTCCCAGGTGAGGGTGGGGAATCCCATGTTTTCTCGGGTTCCTGCCCGCTGCCAGCCAGCAGGCCAGCAGGAGGAGATACTCCCCACCTCGATGCCGTGCGTGACATACTGATGTCACCCAGAAGTGATGTTAGCATGTTGGTGACGTTAGGGGGGTGGCACTCTGCTTTTGGGCAAAACTCCATGGTTTGAGGCCATCTTTAATCAAAGGGTTTTGCCCAAAAAGCAGAGCGTCACCCCCAACATTGCCAAATCACTTCCGGGTGACATCAGCGCATCACGCAACGTCCCCGCCCACCCCCAGAACACCCCCAAATCCCCCAGCCAACAAAACAAAGAGATCTAGCAAGCCTAGTTCACACACATACTTTCAGAACAGCACCAGACTGAGCAAGGGATCCAAAGGAAAAGCTTAAAGAGCAATTCCTCTTTCCCGCTCTCTGTACATGCCCTAGTGGAGCTTAGTACAAGGCAGGCTCTTTACCCTAAAAGGTTACGGTTGTTCTAAAGGGTTTCCATTCCCTTGAAGCCTCTGCTCAAGTGTGCAGGCCAGCACATGGCAACGCTCGCCTCCTATAGACCTCAGAGGTCAGAGTTGTGTCTGCCTCACTGGAATCAACCCAAAAGATCCTTCTCCTTGCTCCCAGGAGTTTTATCAGTCTCTCCTTCTCCTCTCACTGCCCTAGTCTCTCAAGCTCCTTCAGTCCTCCAAACCTCTGTCCCCTGCTAGATATCACCCATTCAGCTGGAGGGTTTGTGTGACCATCTCATTGTGTCCAGCCAGGCCTACTATTTGCATTTGTAAAGCTGCAATGAGTGAGGCTGCTGAGCAATTGACTTCCCCTGCCCCCCCACCCCGTACTCTGCCAAGGGAGAGAGAGAACACTTTTAAAAAAACAAGGTGAAGGTTTTGCTCAATTCAGACCTCCGAAGAAAAATGTATTTCTCCACACATATAATCAAGCAAATAAAGCTTTTCCTGGATTGTAGCTTGCAAGCTATAGAAAGGAATTCCTCCCCTTGAGGAAAACAGCTTTTTTCTTTTGTATCCTCTTTGCTTTCTAAGATAATATGTGAAAACATATATAAATAATAAATTATATGTGTGTGTGAAGAAAAGAAAAGAAAACAGTTTTTCAAACAGAACCCTTCACCCACGTTCTACCTGCAGGAAGTTTTTGTTGAGGCCGGGTTCTTCTTATATTCTTATAAGCAGCTTTAAAATGGTTAGATAGATTCATGGAGGATAAGTCTATCAGCGGCTATTAGCCATGGTGACGAAGGGGAACCTCCACATTCAGAGGCAGTCAACCTCTAAATCTCAGAAGGCAACCTCAGGGGAAAGTCTATGCCCTGTTGTTAGTTCTCCAGAGGAGCTGGTTGGCCACTGTGTGAGACAGGATGCAGGACTAGATGGACCTTCATTGGTCTGATCCAGCAGGGCTCTTCTGATGTTCATTTCAGGGGAAGGCCTTGGACTCTATGCCCTGTGGTTGGCCCTCCAGAAGAACTGATTGGCCACTGTGTGAGACAGGATGCTGGACTAGATAGGCCACTGGTCTGATCCAGCAGGGCTCTTAGGTTCTTATCAGGGGAAGGCCTCTATGCCGTGTTGTTGGACATGGATAGTAACTGCCTGGTCACTATGTGAGACAGGATGCTGGACTAGATGGACCCTCACTGGTCTGATCCAGCAGGGCTCTTCTGATGTTCTTATTGGGGGAAGGCCTTGGCCTCTATGCCTTTTTGATGGCCCTCCAGAGGAACTGGTCGGCCACTGTCTGAGACAGGATGTTGGACTAGATGGACCACTGCTGGTTTGATCCAGCAGGGCTCTTCTGATGTCCTGATCAGGGGAAGGTCTCAGCTTCTATGCCATTGGTCTGATCCAGCGGGGCTCTTAGGTTGTTATCAGGGGAAGGCCTCGGCCTCTATGCCCTGTTGTTGGGACATGCATAGTAACTGGCTAGCCACTGTGTGAGACAGGATGCTGGACTAGATGGGCCACCGGTCTGGTCTAACAGGGCTTTTCTTATGTTCTTATGTGTTGCCTCTCACCTGCCATGCTACACTCCAAGAAAAGCTTTACCATCCTTCTTACTGAGTTTTCACACTATGCCTCCAAGAGAAGGGCCAATAACAGTGACCCACTGGCAATCTAACTGAACTCAGCCAGGTGGACAACCTGCCTGCTGGTCTATAATATAGATCTGAATATTTCAGAACTGATTCGTAATTAATAACGAATAATAAACAAAACCATACATAGCTAAATTGGAGTCCAGGAGGACCTTAGAGACCAGCAAGACTTTTGGGGCATACTCCTCATACCCCGTAGTGGTTAACTGTGTGCGCAGACTCTAGGAGAACCGGGTCTGATTCCCCTCTCCTCCACATGCAGCTGCTGGATGATCTTGGGAAAGTGATAGTTCTGCCAGAGCTGTCCTTTCAAGGACAGTTCTGGAAAGAGCTCTCCCAGCCCCACCTACCTCACAGGGTGTCTGTTGTGGGGAGGGGAAGGGAAAGGAGTTTGTGAGCCGCTCTGAGACTCCAAGTGAAGGGCAGGGTGTAAATCCAATCTCGTCTTCTTCTTCTTGGGTCTCCAAGGTGCAACTGAACTTGAATCTAGGTATTCTACTGCGGACCAACATGGCTACCCTCCGAAAATAAAACCACGCTTAATCCAAAGATACACCTGAATTTAGATTTCCCTAACATCAGAGAGGTAGGGAAACCCTCCATACCCTCCTCTGCTGCAAAAACATGCCCGAAACACCCGAATTCTTGTTCCTCCGATGACAGCCCGAACTCTGCTGCCTGCACACAATTATACCTTGGGAGAGGCTCTGCTTTGCTTAGTTTGCATTTGTTGCCTCTGCAAAAGGCCCGCCCTTCTGCCGACTTATGAACCAAGAAGCCGTTTGTTCTCCGGGTCCACCTAGAGAGACCTCCTTGCCCGAAAAGAGTTTACCAACAGCTCAAAATATGTCTTCGCATATGAAGCGGCGGGCTATACACTGCATGGCATCTCTGCAGGGGTGGTTTTAGCCAACCCACCCGTGACCCCTCCTCCTCCAAAGGAGGGGAGAAAAGAAGAAGAAGAAAATAAAAACTCACCCCCACCCTGTCTGGGTCTCCGGCGGCCGCCCCAGCGTCCCTGAGCATCTATTTACGTGCATCACCCCCAGAGACAAGGCATATCTATTCCCCGTCCTGAGAGTTAACTTCTCAAGACTCTCCAGAACGGGCAGCACGCACTAATAACATGGACGGACAGGGACAGGAATTTACCAAGAACGGAAAATGGGAACAGCGGACGGTTGAAACGGGCACTCACTGGGCCCCTTCTACCTCTCAACCAGATTTCTTGCTGCCTCACTGTGCATACTTGTATGCAGGGCTAATTTGGGGCAGGAACGCACAGGAACGGCGTTCCGGCTGGCTCCCAAGTTGGCCACGCCCAGCAGGAACTCATTAGCATCAGAGGCCACGCCCAACAGCAGAAACTCCTTAGGACTGGCTACATTGGGGGGGTGTGGTCCAACATGCAAAGGAGTTCCTGCTCCAAAAAAAAGCCCTGGCCATTTTGACAACAAACAAGGGAAACAGAATAAGAAGCAAAAGGTGGGTGTGGCTGGATGGCCACACTTCTCGTAACATGGGGGTGTGGCCTAATATGCTAATATGCTGTGATGCCAGGGGTGTGGTCTAATACGCTAAGGAGTTCCTGCTAGGCTTTTTCTATAAAAAAAGCTCTGCTTGTATGGACCGACGAGCTCACGCTCGGGTCCCGCACGTTGGGAAAAGGAAAGGAAACCGACCACCTCCCCCTGTGAGGAATCAGCAGCCGGTAGCTCCTTTAATTCATACGACTCCCAGCTCTCTCCTGTAGCTTATCTCTCCAGCCTCCAGTTCATCTCCAAAGGCAGAGAGGGAGGCCTCACAAGCGAGGGAAGGCCTCGCTTCTCCTGAGCGAAGACAAAAATGGGTGAGCCGGAGGCTAAAAAACTGTGAGCTAGCCCACACTAACTCAGCTCAGAGGGAACACCGATCCCAGCCAAGGACAGAAACATTTCGCCACCCTTTCAGAAAGAATGCTGCTTCGACATTCCTTCCCCTGACGGGTGGGTTCCTTGAGGTGTCTGAAGGGCTCAAAGGCCGGGTAATTAATCGTCCTCCCAGCCAAGCCATGATTAAAAGAAAAAATACCCACTCCTCGTCCTCTCTCTTAGGAGGCCTGGATTGCCGAAGGAAGTTACAGGAGCTCGGATAGCGGAAGAAAAGGTTCTAAGTGCAATTAGGACTTCCATACCATACGGCAAAGCAGAATTACTACAAAAGAAAAAGTCTTCCCCGGAACGGAAACTTCTTTGCACCGTTTGCAACCCGGAGCACGGCAAAACGACGGTTGGCCGTTCCGCCCTTGGAATAAGAAGCTGCACACTAAAATAAGCAGGTCTCTGGTCTGTTTGGGGGCATAACGAGGAAATGGGTGTGACAAGGAGGACAGGGAGAGACGCCTGCACTCTATACCCCAAAGCTCCTCGTGATGTTGGAGCCACATGCCAGGAAGAAGGGGGGACCCAGCATTATGGTTTTGCCAGGGCCAAAGCAACACGAGGGTCAGTGCAACGGATGGATTCGCTGCACTGCTGAATGACCCCCACCTTGTCCTATTGATGCTCCTGATAAGTAAAGGTAAAGGTTTTCCTTGCTCGAAAGCCAGTCGAATCCAACTCTAGGGTTCCGGTGCTCATCTCCGTTTCCAAGCCGAGGAGCCAGCACTGTCCGAAGACGTTTCTGTGGTCATGTGGCCAGCATGACTAAACACCGAGGCGCATGGAACTGCTGTTACCTTCCCACCAAGGTGGTACCTATTTATCTACTTGCCATTTCTTGCTTTCAAACTGCTAGGTTGGCAGGAGCTGGGGCCAGAGACGGGAGCTCACTCCGTCACGCGGCACTCGGGTCTCGAACTGCTGAACTACCAACCTTCTGGCCTGCAATTCAGCGTCTTAACCACTTGAGCCACCGCAGCTCCTGAAAGGCTGCACGCAAAGAGAGGCGGGGGCATGGGGCCCTGCTCCTCTACCCACGCCGTCCTTCCAAAAGGCAGCAAAACAGGGCCGCCTGTATAAGAGTCTATGACCCAACAGGTACAGCTCCTGTACCCAGCTGAGATCCCCACACAGAGGCCAAAGAGCGCAGGACTGCGAGGGTTGAGCCAGGAGTGGCTCTTCCTGCCCTCCTGATCACAGCAGATCGACCTTTTGTGAAAGGGAACAGCTACAGCAGTCAGTTCAAAGATGGCAGCCAGTCCCCAACAGTGTTCCCTCTAAGCTGAGTTAGTGTGAGCTAGCTCACAGCTTTTTAGCCTCTGGCTCACACATTTTTGTCTTAGCTCAGGAAGGGATGGCTCCAAAACAAACTAATTTATGCAGGAGCTAAATTGCTTGCTCACAACTTTAATGCCAGTTGCTCACCAAGTAGAATTTTTGCTTACAGGACTCCACAGCTTAGAAGGAACATTGGTCCCCAGTTGGCAGCGGGGCATCCCCTGCATTTGCACATCAGGGGTGATGCTTCTGGCTCCCAGAGCATCTCCCCCAATGGCAAATCAAAGGGACCGGGCAACCATGCAGGACTAGTTCCAGGCAGAACTGAGAGGGTGTTTTCAAGGACCTGGTGGACCACCAGACATGGCTATCTGGCTACATTTGGACTGGTGGTTAGGAGCGCAGACTCCAATCTGGAGAGAACTGGGTTCGATTCCCCACTCCTCCACGTGCAGCTGCTGGTGTGACCTTGGGTCCATCATAAGCTCTTTCAGAGCTGTTCTCTCAAGGGCAGTTCTCAAGAGAGCTCTCTCGGCCCCACCTATCTCACAGGGTGTCTATTGCAGGGAGGGGAAGGGAAAGGAGTTTGTAAGCTGCTCTGAGACTCCTTTGGGTAGTGAAGGGCGAGGTATAAATCCAATCGCTTCTTCTACTACAACTACTACTTGCCCTAGTTCATAGACACACGACTCCACTAAGCCACTTCCGTCTACTCTACATGACAACAGCAATGTAGGGTCTCCTATGGAGCTCTTTCACATCCCCTGCTACCTGATATTTTCGGCTGGAGATGCTGGGGATTGAACCTGGGACCTTCTGCATGCACTGCAGACGCTCTGCCACTGAGAGCACACATATGAACCCGTGAAGCTATCGACTGAGTTCAACTCTCAGGCTATTGTTGGTCATCTACTGTGACCAGCGATGGCTCCTCCGGGTCTCAGGAAGAGGTCTTTCCTATCACTTACGGCGCAATTCTTTTACCCGGAGATGCCAAGGACTGACCTTGGGACCTTCTGCAAGCAAAGCAGCTGCTCCGCCACTCAGCCACGGCCCCACTCTCACGCCCATGTTGCAGGGCGGGATCGGCCAGCGGCTCAGCTTGGCAAAGCAACAGTCAGAAAATACGGCCAGAACTCAAAAATGATAAAATGACCCCCCTGCACTTAGTGACTGGACTCCTGCCACTGTCCCCTTGTCATTCAGAGCCAGCGCCGTTCTAGCAGTCGGGCTCCCTATAAAGCTCTTCAGCTTGGACAAGAAGGCTTCCAGGGACACCAAACGTCAGGCGTGCAAACAGCAAACACGAACACACAAAGCTGCCTTATTGGTCCATCCAGGTCAGTCTTGTTGACTCTGACTGGCGGTGGCTCTCAGACAGAGGTCTTCCGTGTGACCTAATATCTGATCCTTCCAATTGGAGATGCCGGGGATTGAACCTGGGACTTTCCACAGGCCAAGGAGAGGCCCTACCATTGAGCCACAGCCTCTCCCCACATCCTTCCCACAGCCTCAGGCAGAGATCTTTCACATCACCTACAGTCTGACCCTTTCCACTGGAGATGCCGGGGATTGAACCTGGGACTTTCAGCATGCTGCGGAGACGCTCTACCAATGAGCCACAGCCCCTCTTTGAACATGTCAAGTTGCCCTATACTGAATCAGACCCTCGGTCCATCATGGTCATTAGTGCCCAATCAGAATGGCAGCTGCTGTCCAAGGTCTCAGGAGGAAGTCTTTCACATCACCTACTGCCTGGTCCTTTTAATTGGAGGCGCTGGGGATTGAACCTGGGACCTTCTGCATGCCAAGCAGATGCTCTACCACTGAGCCACGGCCCCTCTTTACAGCTCTCCAGGGTCTCAAGCAGAGAGGTCTTTCACAACACCTACTGCCTGGTCCTTTTAACTGGAGGTGCTGAGGATTGAACTTGGGACCTTCTGCATGCCAAGCAGATGCTCTACCACTGAGCCACAGCCCCTCTTTACAGCTCTCCAGGGTCTCAGGCAGAGATCTTTCACATCACCTACAACCTGATCCTTTCCACTGGAGATGCCAGGGATTGAACCTGGGACTTTCAGCATACCACGGAGATGCTCTACCAATGAGCCACAGCCCCTCTTTGAACATGTCAAGTTGCCCTATACTGAATCAGACCCTCGGTCCATCATGGTCATTATTGCCCAATCAGAATGGCAGCTGCTGTCCAAGGTCTCAGGAGGAGGTCCTTTCCATCACCTACTGCCTGGTCCTTTTGAACTGGAGATGCCGGGGACTGAACCTGGGACCTTCTGCATGCCAAGCAGAGGCTCTACCACTGAGCCACAGCCCCTCTTTACAGCTCTCCAGGGTCTCAGGTGGAGGTCTTTCCCATCACCTACTGCCTGGTCCTTTTAACTGGAGGTGCCAGGGACTGAACCTGGGACCTTCTGCATGCCAAAGCAGAGGCTCTTCCACTGAGCCACAACCCCCTCCATAGTTCTCCAGGAGCTCAGGCAGAGATTTTTCACACCACCTACAACATAATCCTTTTCACTGGAGATGCCGGGGATTGAACCTGGGACTTTCAGCATGCCATGGAGATGGTCTGCCACTGAGCCACAGCCTCTCCCCACATCCTCCAGGGTCACAGGCAGAGATCTTTCACACCACCTACAACCTGATCCTTTCCACTGGAGATGCCGGGGATTGAACCCGGGACCTTCGGCGTGCCAAGCAGAAGCTCTACCACTGAGCCACAGCCCCTCCTCATATCCAAAAATGAACAGCAGTAAGAAGAAAAGAGCAACCCTCTGCTGGGAACTGCACGTTCATCAACCTACCGACGCTTGTGATTTTCTGGGCTGCCAGGTCCTGCAGCAAGGCTTCGATCGCCGGGTTGTGTCTGGAGTACAGTTCGTGTCGATTCATGCCAATGTGGAATTTGAGCCAGTTTGGGTAGGAATCAATGGCCGCCTCTCCGGTGGGTAAGAATGCTTCATCCTCATGGCCTTCGTTTTGCCTACGAAAGAGAAAACAGGCAGAGAGACAGCAGAATATTAGGTTTCGTGAAAATGCCAGCAATGCACTTTGTGCAAGGAGGACGGGACCGATTCCAAGCTCAGGGATGCCAAGAAAGCACTATGTAGGTCAAAACACCAAGCCTTAAAACAATTTAAAAAAAAATCCTTGATGGGTTTCAGGCCAGCATTCTAGTTTCCTCGATCTTTGGGGACACCACTTTCGCTGGTGTTGTATGAGGAAGAGTGCTCGAAAGTGTTGCTAATGAAAATTCAACTCTTTTGATGCTCCTATGCAGCCAAAGAGAATGTGTGCAGTGCGGAGAAAGAGGACATCCATGATCGGACAACATAATATTAATATACCACTGGTGCACCTAGCTTTGTGTCATGGCCTCTAAGCGCCAGCAGCTCCCCAGGGTCTCAGGGGACCTGACTATATGTTATATAGCCCGTTCCTGGCTAGGCGGGATATAAATCGAAAGTAATAAATAAATAAATATAAATAAATTATACTGTTTATGGGTCCATCGCATTTCCTATCAACCAGATGTGCGCTGGGAGTTCCATGTTGAAAATTAATTCCTAGGCATATAGAGGCTCTATTTATATCGGGACCATAGCACATGGTGAGAGGGTGCTTGAACCCTGTGCTATTTTCCCAACTTGAAACAATCCCCAGGAACTGTTATTTGCCCCGTTGGGGGAAACATATAGCTTTTCCACATCCTCCTTTTCCTCACTTGTAATTTCTTGTTTCGGGGGGGGGTGTCCCTCTTCTGCACGTGTTCTGCTCCCTCTAGTGGTGGTTTCGATATTACATTGGTTTATGTCTGACATATCCCCCTGCAGGTTTAAACTGCAGGTTTTTATGCCGGACACAAACCAATACAACAGTGAATCAACCGCTAGAGGGAACAAAACATGTGCAGGACAGACCCCCCCCCCAAAGAAACAGGAACTTACAAGCCAAGAAAAGGAGAATGCAGAACGGCCCATATCTGTACTGACATGGGCAAAAACACCATGTGGAGACATCAGGGATCGAACCAAGGAGTTACTGCACACCATGAATGCTATGCACCATTGAGTTACAATCTCTCCCTTGAGATCGCTGGATATATGAAGCCACTTTATACCAGACCTGGCAATTGCACTGCGGGCACCTAATATTTTCTGCAATGATTTTATGATGAGGTTTTTATTATGATGATATCCAGGGTTGCCCCATATTTACATATATACCACAACACCTTTGTCATATTATAGCTTGAATAAAATTACCACAAACCATGAAGGTTTAGTAGTAGGCTTATTTTGATAGCAATGATTAGGAAATGCAGTCCTGAAAATACAAAGCCTGGAAAAATGAGTCTGGTGTCTAAATTTGGGGGGCTGACTCCTAGAGCGAAAGAAAACTGATCAAGGCCTGCTTTGTACTTTATATCCTTACTAGGAAGAAGGCCTGTTGTGGGAAGAAGTACAGCAAGATCTAGAAGGAAGCTCCAGGTGAGTGTCCCAGCTATGGCTGGTGGGGCGGCAGAGGGAAGGGGGAAATAGAGGGAGGCCAGCCACGTTTATTTCCTTCTGCTTGGCTATAAGGCAGGGCTGTCTCAAGTCCTTTTGCTGCCCCAAGTGGGTAGTAGGGGAGGACAGCCTCACAGTCACAGGTATGGTTCCCTCCACCCCTGACTTATGTTGATTTGGGGTTATTCAGTGGCAGCTAAGGTAGAAAAGCACCACCTCCTATGCCATGTCTTCTGGGTTCCAAGGGTCTGGAAAGTGGTTCCATAGCCCGTTACAGAGTTGCCAACTCTGGGCTGGGAAATGCCAAAGCAGCTGTTGTAATAGCTGGGAAATTTTCTGTAGGGGAAATGATGTGCTGTGGCTGGGGAACATGGTAATTTCTGGGAGATCTCCAGGCCCCACAGGGAGATTGGTAACTCCAGTGACCGTTTAAGGGAAGATTGGGATATGTATTTTACCTCAGGACACATTCAATGATTCCAAACAGCAACAGCAAACTGTTTAGAATATTAGCGGCAAAGGCCAATAAGGCCGCATATGCAAATGACTTCTGTGTTCCGACTGGCTACTGGGGGGAGAAGAACAGGAAACTGTTTAGAATATTGGGGGCAAGACTTAGGCAACGCAGCCAGTGGATAGGGACAGCTTCTGAGTGACAGATCAGGGAGCCAACTGATTTGGGAGCGTGTGGAATGTTCGGGAGAGTCCATGACCGAAATACAATTATACATAAGGAGAGATATGGAGTCACATCATTGGCCTCTCTGGTGGTTAGAGTTGACAGCTCCAGACTGGGAACAGGCCTGTAGCCAAGATTTTGTGGTTGGTGGGCCAAACGTTTTTCTGGTGGGGCTCCCATTATTTGCCATAATGAAGTAGGGGTGGCCAGCACCCCTCTCCCTCCCCTCCTGCAAGATTTAAAGGGCCCTTCAGCTAATCAGCGGGAAGCACACAGCCCGCCAATCGACTGGAGGGCCCTTTAAATTAGGGGTGTCAAACATGCTGCCCGGGGGCCGGATCAGGCCCCCGGAGGGCTTCTATCAGACCCGCAGTGGAACTGGCTGTCTTCTGCTTCTTCTTCCAGTTCTGCTGCTGCTGCATCATCGTAGGTTTGCAGCTTACCTGGCAGCTGTTCTTGAACATCTAGAGAAAAAAGGGATATTTCTCAACGTCTTCTATATGAGAGCCTTCTGACTGGAGAAGCCAGTGATTGAACCTGGGACTCCTCCACATACTAAACATGAGATCTGTTACTGGGCTTATTATATTCCTCACAACATTCCCATTTCTCTTTGCTATACATGTGCAGAGCAGCCACACTGAAGCACAGACGGACGCCCTGAAAAATATGTCAAGACACTGGGGCCGTCTAGAAGCTTGCAAGTGAAATTGCCACTGAATCAAAAGAACGTGACGGCACAGCCGAAGAAGGCCTGGCTTCGTTTTCCAGTGTGGAAATGGAACATGCCGGAAAAGCAGAACAGGGACTCATAACAAAGCTGTATCATTATTACAAAAATCTAGGAAAAGGTAAAGTGTTAGAAACAAAGAAATGTAGGGTAAAGCCCTTCTGGGACTGCAGCATTTTTGAAGGCGGGCGAGTTATATGTTCAAATATTTTCCCGACTTGCTGTTGTTATTTCCAAATAGTCCTGCACATAGAAATCTACAGGCACAGTAGGGGAAAACTAAGCCAGAATGTGCTGTTGTAACAAAGGAATTGTGGTATATACATCTGATTTCTTCAACGGCACAACCCCAATCCCACAATGACTCAGGGACAGGTTCAGTGAACAAGAGAGGTAGTTAACTGTAACACTGCAGCGAGATATATTTTTGACTTCTTCAGTGGCACAAACGCAGCAGGGCGCAAGCAGGGAAGGCAGGTACACTTGACCTGGACTCAAGTGTCCGGGAGTGGGGCTGAACTGGGCTATCATTTGACATTTTAGAAACAAAACAGAATCTTTTCTTTCATGACTCAGGGATAGGTTCAGGGAACAGAGGAAGTAGTTTATTCTAACGCTGCAGTGAGATATATTTTTGACTTCTTCAATGGCATAATCCCAGCAGGGCGCAAGCAGGGAAGGCAGGTATACTTGACCTGGACTCAAGTGTCTGGGAGTGGGGCTGAACTGGGCTATCATTTGACATTTTAGAAACAAAACAGAATCTTTTCTTTCATGACTCATGGACAGGTTCAGGGAACAGAGGAGGTAGTTTATTCTAACGCTGCAGCGAGATATATTTTTGACTTCTTCGATGGCACAGTCCCAGCAGGGCCCAAACAGGGAAGGCAGGGGGAGATGACCCGGGCTCCGGTGTCTGGGAACAGGGCTGAATTGGACCGTCATCTGACATTTCAGAAACAAAACAGAACTTTTCTTTCATGACTCAGAGGTAGGATCAGGGAACGTGGGAGGTAATTCTGACATGCAGTTAAGAGACAATTTGTGCGGCGTCAAAATTTTTTTTTTTTTTTGTGCTGCGCGATTTTCTGCGTGTGAGAGTGCAATTGTGCGTGCTGGCATTAATAAGGAATCAGTCTTCTGCTTAAAAAACAATAGAGGAAGGAGAGATAAAAAGGCACGGAAGAGAAAGATGACGCCCGTTCCCTTCAACCTTTCCCCATTTTATACTAGCAGTACATTACAGGGGTAATATCAGTACATAGGCCTGTCAACTTTGAATTGGGAAATTCCTGGATATTTTTTTTTTTTTGGGGGGGGGGGGGCCAGCCTGGGGAGGGTGGAGTTTGAAGGGGGGCTCAGACGGGATACGATGCCACAGAGTCCTCTAAAGCCGCCATTGTCTCCAAGAGAACTGATCTCCGTAGCTTAGAGACCGGCTGTCGTTCGGGGAGAACTCCTGGCCCCACGTGAAGGGTGACAACTAGGGTTGCCAGATCCAGGTTGGGGAACTCCTGGCGATTTGGGGGCGGAGCCTGGGGGGGACAGGCACTCCAGTGGGATGCAATGCCACAGAGTCCACCCTCCAGAGCATCCCCTTTCTGCAGGGGAACGGATCTGTGTAGTCTGGAGATATGGTGCAATTCCGGGGGATCCCCAAGTCCCACCTGGAAGCTGACATCCCCTGAGTCAAAAGCCTTCCTTGACGCATACTGAACTCTGCCAAAAGCGCATCCTGATATGAAACAAGTGCAGAAAAGGAAGAAGAGTGTACAGTCCTGGTCGCCACATCTCAGAAAGGGTATTATAGCATTGGAAAAAGTGCAGAGAAGGACAACTGGAATGATAAAAGGGTTGGAACACTTTCCCTATGAAGAAAGGTTAAAACGCTTGGGGCTCTTCAGCTTGGAGAAACGACGGCTGAGGGGCGACGTGATCGAGGTTTATAAGATTATGCATGGGATAGAGCAGGTCGAGAAAGAAGTCCTTTTCTCCCTTTCTCACAGTACCAGAACTCGTGGGCACTCAATGAAATTGCTGAGCAGTCGGGTTAGAACAGATAAAAGGAAGTCCTTCTTCACCCAAAGAGTGATTAACACATGGAATTCACTGCCACAGGAAGTGGTGGCAGCTGCAAGCATGGACAGTTTCAAGAGGGGATTAGATAAACATATGGAGCAGAAGTCCATCAGTGGTTATTAGCCACAAAGTATAGATAGGAACTCTCAGTCTGGGGTGGGTGATGCACTCTATTCTTAGTGCTGGGGGGGGCAGCAGTGGGAGGGCTTCTAGTGTCCTGGTTCCACTGCTGGACCTCCTGATGGCACCTGGTATTTTTTGGCCACTGTGTGACAGAGTGTTGGACTAGATGGGCCATTGGCCTGATTCAGCATTGGCTTCTCTTATGTTCTTATGAAGAGAAGAGATTGGATTTATACGCTGCCCTTCACTACCCGAAAGAGTCTCGGAGTGGCTTACCATCCCCTTTCCCTTCCTCTCCCCATAACAGACACCCGGTGAGGTAGGTGGGGCTGAGAGAGCTCTCTGGAGAACTGCCCTTGAGGGAACAGCTCTGAGAGAACTTGTGGCTGACCCAAGGTCACACCAGCAGCTGCATGTGGAGCTGTCTTTCTCTACTTACGTTCCACCTCCTCTTTCTTACTCTTTTCCTTCTTTCCTATTCTCTTTTGGTTACAAGGTCAGCGGCAGGGGTGGTGCTACCCCTGGATCAGAAAACTCCTGTTGATTTGGGGTTGGAGCCTGGGGAGGGAGGGGCTTGGGGAGGGGAGGGGCCTCAGCGGGGTAGAATGCCGTAGAGTCAGCCCGCCCAAGTGGCCATTTTCTCCAAGGGAGGTGATGTCTGTCACCTGGGGATCATTTGTAATTCTAGGAAATCTCCAGGCCCTACCTGGAGACTGGCAACCCCAGGTGGGAGCAATATTTAATTACTTACTTATTTTGTTCATCTTCTATCCCGGCCTCCCTACACTGTAGGCTCAGGGCGGGTACCAATATATAGGTCTACTCATGGCTTTTTTTGTAGAAAAAGCCCAGCAGGAAATCATTAGCATAATAGGCCACACCCAAAAGCAGAGATTCGTTAGCCTATTAGGCCACACCCCTGACAGCACAGCAAAGAAAGAAAGAAAGAAAGACAGAAAGAAAGACGAAAGAAAGACGAAAGAAAGAAAGAAAGACGAAAGAAAGACGAAAGAAAGAAAGAAAGAAAGAAAGAAAGAAAGAAAGAAAGAAAGAAAGAAAGAAAGAAAGAAAGAACACCCACTCTGCAATGGTCTGATGATTAATGAGAAGAAAGTTGCCAGCCACAGGTTGCAAACCCTGGGGAGGAACTGGGGTGCCAGGACAGGCGTGCCCATGTCATGCCGGCACCCAACGTCCCTTCCGGCAAAAACGAGAAGTGAAGTCATCATAGCAGTGCAACGCTCTAGGATTTACCCAGAACTCTATTATTAAACCTCAGGGATATCGGCGAATCCTAGAGTACCGCCCTGTTCACCAGCGCAACCCCCCCTCCCCTATTTATCACCTGCTGGCCTTGGAAGTGCTAGTGGGGAACAGGGACGTGCACACCAGAAAAAAAGAAACTGGTATTCTTCATATCCAGACTTCAGGGAAGGCATACTTATCAGCAGGGCTCTTTTTGTAGCAGGAACTCCTTTGCATATTAGGCGACACACCCCTAATGTAGCCAATCCTCCAAGAGTTTACAGTAGCCCCTGTAAGAAGAGCTTTGTAAGCTCTTGGAGGATTGGCTACATAAGGGGAGGTGTCACCTAATATGCAAAGGAGTTCCTGCTACAAAAAGAGCCCTGATTATCAGTACTCCAGGTTATTCAGGTAACCAATACTGGTTCACTATTTGTAGTTGGGGCTGGGATTCCAAAATTATTTTGGTACATTACTCTCTATGGGGAATATCTCTAGGAGGCTGGAGGGGCAGTTTGTCAAGCAAATGCCACCAAAACTGGAGCAGAGTGGGTGCTGCCCGTCCACTAAACAGCCCCCAAGTTTCAAGTGAATTGGACCAAGGGGTCCAATTCTATGGGCCCCTGAACAAAGTGCCCCACAGCCATCCTGCATTATTTCCTAAGGGGGAAAAAATCCCATGCCTTGTCCAGGGCAAAGAACAGCTAAAAACACACACCAGAGCAAGCAACCAGTGGCTGAAAGCCTCCCACTAGAAACAGAACCAAGAAGTCCAACAGAACCAATATCAAACTAGAGAATCCCAGCAGAGCCACAGACTGATGTGGCAAGCCCAACACATCCAATGCCAAACTAGAGAATCCAAGCCAAATCAACTGAAGCAAAGGATGGGAGTCCAGCCCCACAGAACCAATGTCAAACTGCAGAAACCAAGCAGAACCCAATGCTAATGTGGCAGCGCAAGCCCAAAGGAACCCACGGCAAACCAGAGAATCCCAGCAGAAGCAACCTGGCAAGCTCCCCCCAAGATGTGAACCTGTATACCTGAGAGAGGGGCTTCCCGCCCCCTCCCTCCTGTTGCCCAGGAAGCCTTTCCCCTCTAAGTCAAATAAAATATTTTGGGTTTTTTAAAAAACTTTAAATGTCCTCTAGAGTGCCATTTCAGTAGTTTAAGTTAAAGAGGGTGACCCTGTCCCTTCCCTCAAGTTCTTGGGCTGAGCCAGCAGAAGAATATCATATGGTGACAGGGTTGGGACAGCCATTGTTCTTCACAAAAGAAGAAAATAGATAAATAAGGCTACTCAGTCAGCAAGGGTGAGAAAAACAGAGGGAAAATCTTGCCTCTGAAGGAGGGAAGTGAGTGAGGTCATCATATTTGAGACAACTCTTCCATTTCCTGCTCTCAAAGGCAAGATTTCCCCTCCTTTCTTCGTTGCCTGTCTAACTGAGCCATCCTACTTATCTGTTTTCTTCTTTCCTGAAGAAACTATGACTGCCCCACCCTGTCACAGCCTGATATTTTGCTGCTGATTCAGCCCAGGAATAGAGGGAAGGGTCGAGATTGCCCTTCAACTTAAACCACCAATATGGCACTGGTGCTTCAAAATACCGGCCCTGGATATTCCCGAATAGTTCCAGGAATATTCGGGATCGTGTTACTGGTATTGACCAGAATTCTCTAATGTGTATCTGGATCTGGAATACACCTGAAAAATAATGATAAAGGGAGATGTGGAAACTGGACTGCTCAAGACACCCAGTTTGGGGAGAAATCTTCCAATTGTTCATCTTCCTACAGGAGAGAGGGAAATTTATCTAGGGCAGGAGTACCATAATGAACACACATATGAAGCTGCCTTATACTGAGTTGGTCCATCAAGGTCAGCCTTGTCTACTCAGACTGGCAGCAGCTCTCCAGGGTCTCAGGCAGAGGTCTTTCACATTAGCTTTCTACTGGAGATACCAGGACTTGGACTTGGGATCTTCTGCATGCTAAGTACAGGCTCTTTCACTGAGCCATAGCCATCCTTCATATGAAGTCCAGGGGAAGGCCTCAGTCTCCATGCCCTGTTGTTGACCATCCAGAGGAATAGGTTGGTCGCTGGACCAGATGGACCACTGGTCTGATCTGGTAAGGCTGTTTTTATCAGGGGAATGCCTCAGCCTCTATGACCTGTTGTTGGCCCACCAGAGTAACCTGGTTGGCCCATGTGAGAGACAGGATGCTGGAGTAGATGGACCCTCACTGGTCTGATCCAGCAGGGCTCTTCTGAGGTTCTTATCAGGGGAAGGCCTTGACCTCTGTGCCCTATTGTTGGCCCTCCAGAGGAACTGGTTGGCCACTGTGTGAGGCAGGATGCTGGACTAGATGGGCCCTCACTGGTCTGATCCAGCAGGGCTCTTCTGAGGTTCTTACAAACCACTGTGAATTACTGTAAACTGACTGAGTAACTGGTGGGGAGGCAGACGCAACTTTCCTAAAGGTTGCTTCTCAGCTCGATTTTAATCATTACCCACCACAAGGTTATGAAACAGAAGAGGAACACCCTATGATCAATAACTTTTCCTCTCTTACTATTGCAACACCCTGGGCTGGATGACCCAGGCGATCCCAATCTCGCCAGATCCTGGGAAGCTAAGCTGGGTCGGGCCTGGTTAGTGCTTGGATGGGAGAGCACCGAGGAAGTCCAGGGTCGCTACGCAGAGGCAGGCAAATGTTTCTCTCTCGCCTTGAAATCCCTATGGGGTCGCCATATGTTGGCTGTATCTAGATGGCACGTTCCACCACCATTACTGGCAAGCCCTCCTTGGGCCTAGGTCTATGCTTGGAGTGGAATGAAGGGGTTAACAAGATGGCCACTGTGATGCTATGGCGGAAAGGACTGAACCATTTCAGACGGCAGGGGGAACAAATGTTCAGACTCTCCCCTACATTATTAATCCTTCTGTAAATAGAAAGCCAACATGTGCACGGCTAGGCTAGAAGCCCTGATGTGCTACATTGTCAATTTGCAGGGAATCGGTAAACAGAGCATCAAGGATATTACCCCCCTCCTTTCCAGCAGTGATACAGCCCATTCTCTGATTGCCTGATGTGTAGGCCAGGCCCTGGGCCATACCATTTCTGCCTGCAGGGGAAGAGATGGCATGCTTTTCACATATCCCAGTGGGGTGGGGAATACCCGGCATGTAGAAAACTAGCACGTCAAAGAGAAAGGTTCAACACAGGCCCCTTCCCTCCTTGACGTGCTGTCTTTCTAGACTCAGGGAGATGTTTTTCTTGGAATCCTGAAGCGGTACAGTCCCCGAAGAATCTCATCCCTTCTGCCTGCATAAACCCGTCTGCGGAAACGGGAGTCAAAGATGGAATATGAAACCAGAGCATCACACGTGCTGGCTGCGGCCTGTCGGGAAGGAGGCATTTCATGCCATCGCACAGCTGTTTCAACAAGGCTGTCGGGGATGCTGGAAAGAGGGTGTGGGGTTCCCCCCTCCTCGAGTCAGCGTTCCTCTTCAAAGCATACCACAGCCTGCTTTGAAAAATTAAAGCACTAGCCTAAAGCCTGACGCATATCAGACCGCGATCTCAAAGCTGGAAAAAAAAACCTTTTGGGGAATATTAAAAATCTCCTTAATTTAAACAACCCACGCTGGGAGTCATTGTGTGACCTTTGATGCTTTGGGGTCTGTTCCTTCGTAAGAGAAGTTAACATTTCACTGCTCTACCCTTTTCTTATCTGCTTTGTTTTACTACAATCTTTCTTATTAAAAACACTGATTAGCCTTCTTTCTACCTTACAGGAACTCCAGGCGGCTTACAAAATATAAACAACAATAAAACACGATGAAATACACAAAACCACTAATTTAGAAGCAGGGATTTTAAACTGCCAGTAGGCAGAAGAACTAAAACGAATCAGATGCCATCTTGAATAAAACTGCCTTCAGCTGCCTCCTGAAGTCTGAGAGTGAGGGGGGCAGGCGTACCTCTCTGCAGAGGCTGTTCCATAATTGTGAGGCCACCACTGAAAAGGCCCCGTCTCCCACCAGACAAGCTTCTTTGGCTGACGGGACAATCAGGAGGGATTCTCCCTGTGATCTTAACTCCCGGGCAGGAACATAGGGAAGAACACAATCCTTCAGATACCCCTGTCCCAAGCCATGCGGGGTTTTAAAGGTCAAAACCAACACCTTGAATCGGGCTTGGCAGTGGATTGGTAGCCAGTGTAATTCCTGCAATATTGGGGTCATGTGATCACAATAATTGGTGGCAACCAACAGTCTTGCTGCAGCATTCTGCACTGGCTGCAGCTTCCCGACACTCTCCAAGGGTAGCCCCAATTGCAGTAGTCCAGTCTAGATCTAACTAAGGCATGGGTCACTGTAACTAGATCGGACTGAGCCAGGCAAACCAGACGAAGCTGGGAGGGAGTACTCCAAACCACAGCAAAGTACCTGATTTTCTAAGCACTCCCAAGAAAAGAAGAAGAGATTGGATTTATACCCCGCCCTTCACTACCCAAAGGAGTCTCAGAGCAGCTTACAAACTCCTTTCCCTTCCCCTCCCCACAACAGACACCCTGGGAGGTAGGTGGGGCTGAGAGAGCTCGGACAGAAACTGCTCTTTTTCAAGAACAGCTGTGCCAGAACTATGGCTTGCCCAAGGTCATCCAGCAGCTGCAAATGGAGGAGTGGGGAATCAAACCTGGTTCTCTGAGATTAGAGTCCACGCACTAAACCACTATACCAAGCTGCGAACCTGACTTTTCAAGGGGAGCATAGCCCCATCCAAGGCAGGAGAGATCTCAAAACCCTGGTCCGCCCTTCTACTAACTCAGAGAACCTCTGTCTTGGGTTAACTTTGGGGGCCACAGAAAAAGAGGGGGTGGAGTAACACATTCACAGCTTCCCTGTTTCCTTGGCCTTGTTTCTTTTCAAAGGCCTGTGCTTCATCCACGGGTGCAAAAAAGCGACCAAGCAAACTGCCCCAACTCACAGCGGGTCAAACGAGCAATTTCTGCGATACGTAGTCCTATTACATTGCTTATTAGATGTATCATCCCATTGACTTCCACCGGCTTTGCACAATCCCCCTTGAGTCTCAGGGAGAAAGGCAAACTATAAATAACATGAGTAATAAATAAAACAAACTGGAATATTCAGCGACGACAATTTACAGCCACATTCTCTGCCCCACAAAAACAATGACAAAGGAGGAGTCTAGTCAATGAACTCGGGAAGTGAGTTCCGCCAGGAGGGGGCGGCCACCAAAACCGGCCTTGCTCTCCTTTAGCGATATTTATACTTCCAGAGACAAGGGCACTCTGAGCAAATTCCAGCAAGCTTCTTGTTGCACTGACTTGATTTAATTGATTGACTTTGTTTATACTCCGCTGTTCTCCTCTACGGGGACCCCAGAGCGGCTTACCGCACCCCTACTCCAGTTTTAACCTCATGGCGACCCTGTGAGGTTGGTGAGGTGGAAAGTGCGTGACCGACCCAAGCTTCCGTGGCACAGGGAGGATCTGACCTAACCCAACAACTGAATCATTACACCACGCTGGCTATCACAGCAGGGGAGGTCTTAGGGATTCTGCGGGCCCGGGCAAAACCCCCTGGGCCAGACCCGCCCCACCATGGCCAAAAAAGGGGTGGCCCTCGGCCCACGTGGAGTGGACAGGAGCCGTGCCACTGCTGCTGGAAGCCAGACAGGGTGGGCATGAGTGACGGCAGGAGCCTTTTCTTCTTCTCTCTTGCCCTCACCTTTTGGGTGGGAGGAGCTTTGGGTGGTCAGGGTCCCAGGGCGGGTGCCCCTCTTGGCCACTGGCCGAGACCGCCCCTGGTCTCATCGGCCAGAGAGAAGACCTGTCATCCCCCCAATGTTTAGATAATTGCTTTCTTGCCTCTTATAACTGCAGTTACTGCAGACTCATGAAACGCTACCTTCCCCGTTTGTCTACGTCAGTGTTTCTCAAACCGGGGGCCGGGAACCCGTGGAAGTCCGCAGGGGACCTCTAGGGGGCCCTCTAATCCTTTGAAAGGACCGAAGTCAAGATCCAGGCGAGGCCCTCCGATCAGTCCAAAAACAGCTTTTTAGGAATCAGCGAGCAAGAATTGTAGATCTCCTCCATCACCTAGCCTCTAGTCCCGACCATCTCAAACTACTCGCTGGGGAATTGAGGCTGGGATCCAGTAGCTCAGCCCGAGAAACTCTCATTGGCTGAATGGCACTAAAAAGGCACAGCCCTGATACAGACGTCCTAGTTATACCTGGGATAAAACTCAATTGGTTTTCATATTTTTTTTCCACTGAAGGAAAGGACTGCACCGTAGGTCTTCTATTTCCTTCATTTATATGCCGCTTTTTCCCAAAGCGGGGGACCCAAAGCAGCTTACAATATCCCCCTCTCCATTGGGGCTTTCACACATGCTGAATAATGCAGTTTTAATCCTCTTCCGTGACTGTTTGCTAATGTATCTTGCCATTTCACACAGTAAAACCCAGTTGCAAAGTGCATCGAAAGTAGACTGAAAGTGTGTCGTTTAGTGTTTGTCAAGCGCCCCTTTATTTTATCCTCACAACCACCCTGTGGGGTAGGCTAGGCTGAGAGTGTAGGACTGGTTCTCAAGATCATCCAAGAAGCTTCCATGACAAACCGGGGATTCGAATCTGGGTGTGAGGGGCAAAGAACTGTCCTTCTGCATCCACAGACAACAGCAGCCGGTAGCCCTTTCTCAAATGCCAAGACACTTCAACTCTGCTATAAGATAAGGATTCCCAGCTAGTGGTTAGAGCATTAGACTAGAATCTGAGAGACCTGAGTTCGAATCCCCACTTTGTGATGAAAGCTCGCTGGGTGACCTTGGGGCCAGTCACATGCTTTCAGCCTCACCTACCTCACAGGGTAGTTGTTAGGATCATAAGACGGGAGACAAGAGAAGGGTGCAAGCCACTTTGGGGAGAACATCAGGGTACAAATGAAGCAAACGTATAAAACCTCGCTTTTAACAAACCAGTCGACATAAAGAGACACTGTGGGGGGAAGTGTCACAGTAGAAGGAGGTAGCCGAGCCCCAAATATGTTCTACAGAAAATGGAGCACCCTGGTATTATTAAAAAGTTTTATTCTTTGGCAGGGCTTTTTTTCGGTAGCTCATTAGCATAACAGGCCACACCCAACAGCAGAAACTCATTAGCCTATTAGGCCACACCCCTGACAGCACAGCTCATTAGCCTATTAGGCCACACCCCCATGTCACCAGAAGTGTGGTCATCCAGCCACACCCACCTTTTGCTTCTTATTCTGTTTACCTTGTCTGTTGTCAAAACCCAGGGCTTTTTTGGTAGCAGGAACTCCTTCGCATGTTAGGCCACACACCCCCTAATGTAGCCAATCCTAATGAGTTCCTGCTGTTGGGTGTGGCCTATTATGCTAATGAGCTCCTGCTGGTCGTGGCCAACTCAGAAGCCAGCCAGAACTCCCCTGTGCGTTCCTGCCCAAAAATAGCCCTGTTCCTTGGGAAGGGAAACATGTTCAGCTTTGAGAGAAGAGAGTTTGAGGGTCCCCCAGCTCTTTGGAAGACAAAGAAGTTGCTTCGGAAGAGCAGGAGGGAATTCAAGGCCTCATGTGCCCCCTTTCAAAGCTGCCCAGCATGGGGTTATCACCAGAAGCCTAGGTTCAAATTCTCACTCTGCCACGAAAGCTCGCTGGGGGACCTCGGGCCAGTCACGCGCTCTCCGCCTAACCTGCCTGACAGGGCTGTTGTGAGGATAAAACAGGGGAGAGGAGAATGATGTCCCTGATTTGGCGTACCACTGAGATCTCACTTCAGCGGTGTGTTTTGAAACCAGGCGTAACTTAAAATGTGTCAGAAGACCAGGGTGATGTTCTTTTGGAAGTGCCAAAATAGAACCTCTCTCCCTTCACACTCTTCGAGCATTTTGCATTTCTGGGCTGACAAAGTTCCCTTGAAATGAAAAGCATCCAGATGCTTTGCCCCCCTCAAAATTTAGGAATGTCTTGGGATTCATTTTTAAGGACAGGGGGAAGAATAATGTTAAAGGGCATCAAAAATGGGGGGAGGAGTATAGATTTCATTCAGTTTTTGTCTAATTCCTGGCAGGTGAGAAGGGGTTAAATATGGACATCACCAACTATATTCAAGAGGTCTCTAATTCTAAGGGGTTGGAGAAGGAATGGGGGGGCCTTTAAAGGGGAAGGAAGGCCTCTCATTTATCATTCCTGTTTTTCTACATCTTTTAAGCCTCCCCATCCTTAATGCTAGGACCCTTTACACATCTGCAACCAGATAACAGGGATGGGGCCGTTCCACCCATTCAAAGCACATCTGTCTGGCACTGCCTATACAATCCAAGTAAGCCCCCACAACAAAACCATCTTAAGGCACTGGGAGGGTACCTCCATAATTTAATTTCAGAATTAGCTGCTTTTTTTAAAAAAAATGGCAGTTTCTCTGACGAAATCTAAAAAGGACCCTGTCTTCTCCCCACCACCACCCTTAGTTTTCTCGATGGCTCTTTGGGGGGAAGAAGCAATCTTCCTGGGAAGAGGCACAGCTGGGAAGCAGGACGCCCCCACCCCGCACACTTTCTTTCGGCTTTGAGGGCGAAACCAGCAAGCTCCCAGGAAACATCAGTCGCTGTCGATTTCCCGGGTTGTGTGGCCGTGGTCTTGGCGTTGTAGGACCTGACGTCTCACCAGCAGCCATGACTGGCATCCTCCGAGGTATAAACACAGCGACTGGCAAAACGTCAGGTCCTGCAATGCCAAGACCACAGCCACACAACCCGGGAAATCTACAGCGACTGATGAACTCCGGCCGTGAAAGCCTTCGATCCCAGGAAACAGTAGGAACCCAGTGATTCCAGCTTTGGGCTCTAGAAAGGCCAGATCGCCCCTTTTTTTTGGAGGGAGGGGGAGTTTCCAGAAAGTTAAACTGAAAATAAATCTAGCAACCATAGGAAGGCAGGGTACACAACCACTGTGTGTGTGGGGGGCGTGGGGAGGGACGACACAAAATGAGAATGGCCAAGTCCAACCACTTTGATCGGTCCGATATTTATTTATTTGGGCTTCTTTGACGGATTTCATCAGCAGGTTCCATTCAAGCCGACGCCATGAATGGTATTCAGAAAGATTGGGGGGGTGGGGTGCATCTTTTGAAAACCACTCCTGTGCCTTGGGTGAATTAAAACGGCCCAATAAAATTAAAAAAGGAAGAACTGTACCTACCCTGTCTAAAGTGTCTTTTTTTTTTAAAAAAGGGTCTTCTCTTTGAGAAGAGGGGAAGGCCAAATTATCGGAGGAGGGAATAGGGGAATGTCCATCTCGTTCTTTGTCATAGCTAGTCTCTGGGGGTCAGTGAATTCAGCCAACTTCCCTTAGAATAAAAGAAAATATTCCAGCAACCCTCTTCCCGACAGCATCCCTGGAAAAGTGTCCCTTTTTTGGAGAGGAAGATTAGAGAATCCACCTGCTTTTCTCTCTCTCTCTCTCTGCGGTCAAGAAGTTAAAACTGAAATCTTGAAACTGACATGTACCAGTCAATGACTGTAACAATAAACCTGACCGAAATTGAAATCGGAAAGGGCAGCAGTCGATCCTGTTTTTGAAAGACCCCCCACACAAACCCAATTTGTGTGCCTGGGGACAGAATTAGAAGGCGAGGAGGGGGGAGGGAGGAGAGCAGGCGGTCTCAGAAAGACCCTCCTCTCCATTTTGGCAACATTAAGAGACACACACCCCTCCTGACCCTCTGAGGAGTGGTCTACGCCCCATTTGACAGACCCTCCCCCATCTAGTTTATTGGGGGGGGGTCAGAAACAGGCGGGTATCAGCCCCCTTTTCGTTGTTGTTGGGGTTTTTTTTCCTTTGAGAGGGAGGAAGGGAAATGGGGGAAAGAAATCAGAAGGAATCAGAACACAGCGGCCGACGCCCCCTTCCAAAGACCCTGCTTCCATTTCTTAGTTGTCAGGGGGAGAAGCAGACATTAGCCAAAGCTACCTTTGAAAGATGATAATGCTGGGGGGGGGGCGGGAATAACCAATGCAAGAGGGAGGGCATTGGAAGGAAGAAATAGAGGGTGTGGGGGGGAGCACATCAGCTTCAGAAAAACTCCCATCCAAATCTGGCACAGGTCGGGGGCAACGCTCCCTCTAAGCCGTGGAGTCTTGTGAGCAAAAATCCTACTTTGTGAGACCACCTGGCATTAAAGCCGTGAGAGATTTGGCTGCTGCGTAAATTAGCTTGCTCCAGAGCCATCCCTTCCTGAGCTGAGAGACCAAAATGTGTGAGCCGGAGGCTAAAAAACTGTGAGCCGGCTCACGCTAACTCAGCTTAGAGGGAACGCTGGCTGGGGAGGGAAGAGGTTCTCGTCTGCACTGTTTAATATTCTTTGTTGCGGAGGGAGGGGTGATCAGTCAATGCCCACCCCTTCTCCATTTTGGGTGGGGTTGGGAGAGTGGGGGTGGGGGGGTGGGCCAGGCAAATCACAGGGGAGGGGTGCACCGGTCAACACACCCTTTAAAAGGCCCTCACCTAATTTTAGCTAGGGAGGGGTGGGAGAAGGTGAATCCACCCAGGCGACTTTCAAAAGGTTTGGATTCTGCCGGGTGGGAGAAACAAAATTAGCCATTGCAACCTTGAAAGGAACTTCTGTTTTTATTTATTTATTTATTTTTGGGGGGTGGGGAGAGGGAGGAATGCCAAGCCTATTGTGTCTAGGGTGGAGGGACCCTAATTTGTGTAGGGGTGGGAATCAGCCAGGGCTACTCTCAAAGTAATTGGGTTGTGTTGGATTGGGGGAAACCTGCTATCTAAAACAGAACTTCAATTGGGCCGGGGGGGGAGAATAATGCAGGACCCATTGTAGGGGGGCATGTAGTGGGCGGGGGCACGTCTTCTCACGCAACCTGAAACAGACCCTCACCTAATTTCTTTCCGGGGTGGGGGTGTAAGAAGACAAAACAGCCCACGCTGGGGTTTTTTTGCTAGGTTGGGAGGGGGATGGACTCCATCAGCCTCCTGCTACCTGGGGGGATGCAGGACTCATTGTGTCGGGGTCTCTGGACCACTGAGGAAGGCCACGTCTTCCTGAAACAGATCCTTGCCTAATATCTACTGGGTGATGGGGGAGGGATGGATGAAAGAAGACAAATCTTTAATTAACGCTTTAATTAAGTTTTGCTGAATCGGGCTGGGGGGGGTCTGTCCCTGGGCTCCCTTAAAAATAACTTCTATCGGGGCGGAGGAAGAACGCAGAAGCTATTGTCTGTGTGTTTGTGGGGGGGGAGTGGACCAGTGGGGAGGGCCACCTCTTCCCCTGCATCCCGAAACAGAACTAATTCCTGGGGGGGAGAGCAGAGACATCAGCATTACAAGCTCCCCCTCCCCGGTCCAAAATGGAATCAGTGCCCAGGGAAACCAAGCCAATGCTGGCTTGAGGAGGTTAAGGAAGGGTGGTGGTGGCAGTGATGGGTGGAAGGGGGTCCAAGGCAAGCCTTAAGGGGACAATAAAGGGAAGGTTGCAGTGAAGGGGGGTCCAATGATAGGGGGCCCCAATGCAAGCTTTAGGAGGATAATAAAGGGGGGGTCCCAATGATGGGGGGTCCAATGCCAGCTTTAGGAAGATAATAAAGGGGGAGTTTCCACTGATGGGGGTTCAAGGCAAGCCTTAAGAGGACAATAGGGAAGGTTGCAGTGAAGGGGGTGGGTCCAATGATAGGGGCCCCCAATGCAAGATTTAGGAGGATAATAAATGAGGGGGTCCAATGATGAGAGGGTCCAATGCCAGCTTTAGGAAGATAATAGTGGGGGGGGGTTTTTCCATTGATGAGGGGTCCAATGCAAGCCTTAAGGGGACAATAAAGGGAAGGTTGCAGTGAAGGAGGGGGGTCCAATGATAGGGGGCCCCAATGCAAGCTTTAGAAGGATAATAGGGGGGTTCCAATGATGGGGGGTTCCAATGCCAGCTTTAGGAAGATAATAAAGGGGGGTTCCATTGATGGGGGGTCCAATGCAAGCCTTAAGGGGACAATAAAGGGAAGGTTGCAGTGAAGGGGGGTCCAATGATGGGGGGTCCAATGCAAGCTTTAGGAAGATAATAGAGGGGGGTCCATTGATGGGGAGGTCCAATGCAAGCCTTAAGAGTACAATAAAGGGAAGGTTGCAGTGAAGCGGGAGTCCAATGATAGGAGGCCCCAATGCAAGATTTAGGAGGATGATAAAGGGGGGGTTTCCAATGATGGGGGGGTCCAATGCCAGCTTTCGGGATAATAAAGGGGAGGTCGGGGGGGGTCAAAAGCACGCTTTAGGAGGAGGATAATGAAGGGGGCACAATGATGGCGGGGGGGTCGTCCAGCGAGGGGCGGGGCCGCTTCCCACCCCTCCGGCACGCGCACACACAACCGCCCCCCTCCAGAAGAGCGACTCACCAGTCCTGGTTCTCGGCCGCCTTGGGGTTGAAGCGGATGTCGCTGTTGACATTGAACAAGACGTCCTGGTCGCCGAGGGGCGGCGCGGCCAGCCGGTAGAGCGGCTGCTGGAAGAGGGCCGCCAGCTTGGAGCCCTGGTGGCCGGCCCGCGGCTGCTGGAGGCCTCCGCCGCCTCCGCCGCCGGCCTGGGGCTGCTTCCCGGCCAGGCCTCCTCCTCCTCCTCCAGCGTCGCCGCCGTCTCCTGCTCCTCCAGCGTCGGGGATGAGCGCTTTGTGGCCGTCCACGCCGGGCTCCGCTGCCGCCGCCGCTGCTGCGCCCTTCTCGGCCGAGCGCGAGCTGAGATTGGAGCCGGGCTCGCTGCTGAAATCCTGCAGGATGCGCAGCGTGTGTTTGCTAGGCCAGCCCGCCGCTGCTGCCGCCGCCGCCGCTGCTGCTGCTGCTGCTGCTGCCGCGGCCTCGGAGGCGCCTTTCGGTGGTGGCGGCGGCGGCGGCTGCTGCTGCTGCTTCGCCCAGTCCTGCGCCTCTCCGCCCGGCGGCTTGGCGTGCGAGCAGGAGCAGCCGGCCGAAGCGCCGCCGCCGCCGCCGCCGCTCGCTCCTCCGCCCGCCGCCGCCGCCGCCTCGCCGCCCGCCGCCGCCCGCCTCTCCAGCCTGGGCAGCAGGTCGACCATGATGTGGAGGGTGCAGGCCAGCAGGAAGACCATCAGGATCAGCAGCCGGAACCGGCGCACCAGCAGCATTTTCATGGCGCGGGCGGGGAGGAGAGGGGAGGGGAGCGGCGGGAGAGGAGAGGAGAAGGCGGCGGGGAGGGCAAGGAGGGAGACGCGGAATGCAATGGGGGGGGTTTTTAAAAAGGGGGGAGAAGCATGCAGCCGGGAGAGGTGGGGTGGGGGGACACAGGCGATCGCGTTGGCCGAGCGCAAGGTGGGGAGGGGGGGGGAATAAATATATTTTTTGAAAAAAATATATTTTGCAAAAGGCGCGTGGGGTTTCCGAAGTGACCCCCGGGCACGGTCAGGGAAGCTGCGGTCCCGTGTTCCTTTTCTCCGGGCCGGGCAATACACAGGCTTTTGTTAAAAGAATGCAAAAAAATGACAATTGCACAATGCAAAAAAAAAAAAAATTACAATTGCAAAACGCAAAAGACAGAGAGAGTCGGAGCTTCCTCTCGCCCTCGCCGGCTGGCACAGCCCGGAATCGAACCTCTCCGATCGAGCCAGTCGCGGACGGCGGACGGCCCCCCCCCCCTCCACTTCCTTAGCACAAACTCATCGCGGCGAACCGGCTGAATTCAACCGAGGATCCGAGCCCCTCTCCCTGAAAGGGAAGCCGGGTCTTGGACGTGACAGGGCCGCCCCCCCGCCGCCCCAAGCCAGCGTTGGACCGCGGGGCTTCTTGCAAAAGGAGGGCTTCAAGCGCGGCGAGAGACTCGAACCCGAAGATCAGCAGCATTCAAAGCGGAGGGAGGCTTTGCCGGAGAAAAGATCCGGGGGGGGGGAGAAGGAGGCAGAAACACAACCCCCCCCATCCACAGTCTTTGGTGGTCCTCCCGGCCGGAGGCTCGTCCCTTCCTTCCAGATCTTTGCGGAGAAAAAAAATATTTGGGGGGGGGGGGAAGGACCGAGGGCGGTGAGCAGGAAGGCGCCTCTCCCCTTCGCTCCTCCTGGCCGCCGGACTCCGCTTGGCAAGCTGGACCCGGTTCGCTCCTTAACACGCTTCCGGAGTAGTCGTCCTCCTCCTCCTCTTCATGCCAAGCCCGAGACGAGAGAGGACCGGCGTGCTCGCTGCCGTGCGCCCTTGGCGTTCCCGATCCAGGGATGGGAAAGGGGGAAGAAGGAGAGAGTGAGAGGGGGAAAAACCCGAGAAGGTGGGTGGGAAAGAAGCGGGGTGGGGTGGGGGGGGGAGAAGGCAGAAAATCCGGCGAATAAACAATCCACGCTCTTTAAATAGACCGCTCGCCCGAGGACGCTGCCGGTTTGCAGCGCGGGGGAGCGAAACTGGGGCGCGGAAGAAGCCGGCGGAGAAACCGCGACGACGCTCGGAGAGTCGCCGGGTTCTTCGAGCTTCTGGGGCGTCTGTGCGGGTTGCAAAAAAAATAATAATAATAATTACAAAAAAAAAGAGGTGTGGGGTGGGGGTGTGCGGAAGGGGGAGAGAAGAATGGGAGAGAGAGAGAGAGCTCTGCCTGGCAGGTGCAGTTTGAACGCGGCTCACCCCCCTCCCCGCCCTTTCCCCCGTTTCCAGCCACACCGAACGCAGGAGATTGGTTGGTCCAGCCGGGAGGCAGCGCTGCCCCTCGGTGGGTGTGTTAAATAGGGGGAGCCAGCCCGGCACATCCAGACGTCACAGTTGAGAGATTGGCTAAATCATTCCGGAGAGATAGTGGCTGGCGAAAGAAAAGGGGGGTGGGGAGAGAGAAAGCCTCGACCCCCGAGCTGGCACTGCTGCCTCTCCTCCCCCCCCTTCTCCTTTCTGCTCTTCTGCAAATCCAACTGGGGCAAAGAGGGAGGGGGTTGGATTCTCAGAGGTCTGGAGGGGAAATGGGGGCGGCGGGGGGGTGAAGATCTCTGATCAGAGCTTTGCAAAAGTGTTAGGGGAAGCCAGCGTTTGCCTCTGGCGTCTGGCCGTTGCCAACTCTGGCTTGGGAAATCCCGGGAGATTTGGGAGGGGGCGGGGACTGTGGAGGGGAGGGGGTGAGCTCATGAGAACGTAAGAGAAGCCCTCCCACGGTTGACCCCCCCCCCGCAAGCACCAAGAATACAGAGCATCACTTGCCCCAGACCAAGAGTTCCTATCTATACCTTGTGGCTAATAGCCACTGATGGGCCTCTGCTTCATACATAAGAACATAAGAGAAGCCAATGCTGGATCAGGCCAATGGCCCATTCAGTCCAACAGTGTCCAGAAATACCATGTGTCATACAGTGTCCAGAAATACCAGGTGCCATCAGGAGGTCCAGCAGTGGGGCCAGGACACTAGAAGGCCTCCCACTGTTGCCCCCCCCAAGCACCAAGAATACAGAGCATCACTTGCCCCAGGCCAAGAGTTCCTATCTATACCTTGTGGCTAATAGCCACTGATGGGCCTCTGCTCCATATGCTTATCCATAAGAACATAAGAGAAGCCAATGTTGGATCAGGACAATGGCCCATTCAGTCCAACACTCTGTGTCACACAGTGGCCAGAAATATCAGGCGTCATCAGGAGGTCCACCAGTGGGGCCAGGACACTAGAAGCCCTCCCACCATTGACCCCCCCAAGCACCAAGTATACAGAGCATCCCTTGCCCCCAGACCGAGAGTCCCTGTCTATACCTTGTGGCTCATAGCCACTGTTACACTGCTCCATAGGCTTATCTAATTCCCTCTTGAAGTTGTCCATGCTTGTAGCTGCCACCACCTCCTGCGGCAGTGAATCCCATGTGTTAATCACTCTTTGGGTGAAGAAGGACTTCCTTTTATCCGTTCTAACCTGACTGCTCAGCAATTTCATTGAGTGCCCACGAGTTCTTGTATTGTGAGGAAGGGAGAAAAGGACTTCCTTTTCGACCTGCTCTATCCCATGCATAACCTTATAAACCTCGATCATGTCACCCCTCAGCCGTCGTTTCTCCAAGCTAAAGAGCCCCAAGCGCCTTAACCTTCCTTCGCAGGGAAAGTGTTCCAACCCTTTTATCATTCTGGTTGCCCTTCCCTGCACTTTCCCCAATGCTATAATATCCTTTTTGAGGTGTGGCGACCAGAACTGTACACAGTACTCCAAATGAGGTCACACCATCGATTTATACAGGGGCATGATGATATTGATATAGCTCCCTCTTCCCGGCAGTCTTTAAGCAGCGGCTGGACAGACATTTGTCAGGGTTATGCTCTAGGCTGATCTTGCATTGAGAAGGGGGTGAGACTTGATGGCCCGTGTGGTCCCTTCAAACTCTGTGATTCTAGGATTCTATGAGAATTTGGGAAGGGGTTGCATCTAGAATCGGTTGGCATGCTGTGTAGTTTGCTCTCTGTTTGTGCCGGGGGGACTGGTCTCCATAGTCTGGAGATCAGGTGTGATTCTGGGGGGAACTCCAGGTCCCACCTGGAGATTGGCATCCCGACTTACAGAGAGCATTTTCTCTTTGTGTGTGTGTGTGGGGGATCCAGTCTCAAAAACAGATGTAGGAATCTCTCTCTGCCCTCCCAAATGAGGTCGTGATTGTAGGCACTGGGCCTTTCTGGAAAAGTTGATGAACAAATTATTATTTTTTTTAAAAAAATAAAAAATATGTAAATACACGGAAAGTGAACTTGATCAGCCCAGCCAGGTTCGTAATATTGTGAGGCATAGGGGGGAATAGTGGACAGATGGCCAAATTGGCCCCTAATAGGTGTATTTACTTAGCCAGTAAATTTGACCATATTCTCACCCCACATAGATTTCATTCTTTGAGACACAGGTGCTCAGCCAGGTGTGGTCAATATCACTGGTGGTGACGGGAAGTGCTGTCAAGTCACAGGAGACCCTGGGGTGACGCCGTAGGGTTTTCAGGGCTAGAGCTGAATTGAGATGGGTTGCCCATGTCTGCCTCTGTGTCACAGCCCTGGGCTTCCTTGGTAGGTCTCCCATCCAATTCTAACTGGGGCCGACCCAGCTTAGCTTCAGGAGCTCTGACAAACTCCAGCTAGCCTGGGCCATCCAGGGCAGGGCAATAGACAAACAGAGTTGGTTTGCCATTGCCTGCCTCTGTACAGGAGGCCCTTGTATTTCTTGGTGGTCTCCCATCCAAGTCCTAACCAGGGTCAACCCTGCTTAGCTTCCACGATCTGACATGATTGGGCTAGCCTAGACTATTCAGGTTGGGAGAAGATAAATCTGGACAAACACGACCTGAACACAAAACAAGCATAAAGCCAACAGTCATGAGAGTCTGACCCACAATTCAAACAGCCATCAAGACTTGCAAAGAAAATACAGTGTATTCTAATCTGCAGGGGGTTGGACTAGATGACCTGCAAGTCCCTTCCAACTCTAACATTCTATGATTCTATGATTCTAATCTAAAGCACTACAACATCATAAACATAAGAAAATCCTTGAACATAGGTACGTAAGCAACGTCGTCTCCGGATTACATGACAACGTTTCAATCATGGCTCTTCTTCAGGAGTTATTATACAGGTGCAAAAGCTCTGTGTTCCATGAGTACCAGACAACAAGTCTTAAGAAATATTATAATAAGATAGGACCCTGATCTCAACTAACATTCAGGCTCAAAAATGTGCTGCTATGTTTATAATGGATGCCGGGCGTCTCCAGGACGGGGCAAGAGACAAACGGATGTCGTTTGTCAAGTCAGTCTTATTGATGTCGTTTGTCATTGCCTGCCTCATGCGTAGGCAACCCCGGGCTTCCTCAGTAGGTCTCCCATCCAAATACTAACCAGGGCCAACCCTGCTTAGCCAGGGCAGCCCGTTATCAACATGTCTGCTGTGGTTCCTCTGTTTTTTTTAATCACACCATGAATCAACGATGCGCTTGTTTCTAAACAGCAAAGGAAGTTGTGAGGTTGGCAGCTCCTGCTGGCAAACAGACCCCATTGTGTGGGCTCGTGCGCGCCAGATTATGGATCTGCTTCATACCGGTCAGAGCCGTGGTCCACCCGGTTGTGCCGCCTGCTTTGGCCGGTAGCTGCTCTCCGGGGTCTTGGAAGGTCGTTCTTCCTGCTTACTGCTCAAGAAAAGCTGTGGCCTGAACATCAGAGAAGCCAATGTTGAATCAGGCCAATGGCCCATCTAGTCCAACACTCTGTCACACAGCGGCCAAAAATACCAGGTGCCATCAGGAGGTCCAGCAGTGGGGCCAGGACACTGGAAGCCCTCCCACTGCTGCCCCCTCCACCACCAAGAACAGAGTGCATCACCAGACTGAGAGTTCCCATCTATACCCTGTGGCTAATAGCCACTGATGGACTTCTGCTCCATATGTTTATCTAATTCCCTCTTGAAACTGTCCATGCTTGTAGCTGCCACCACCTCCTGTGGCAGTGAATTCCATACGTTAATCACTCTTTGGGTAAAGAAGTATTTCCTTTTATCTGTTCTAACCCAACTGCTCAGCAATTTCATGAAGTGCCCACGAGTTCTTGTATCGTGAGAAAGGGAGAAAAATACTTCTTTCTCAACTTGCTCAATCTCATTCATAATCTTATAAACCTCGATCGTGTCACCCCTCAGCCGTCGTTTCTCCAAGCTGAAGAGCCTCAAGCGTTTTAACCTTTCTTCGTAGGGAAGGTGTTCCAACCCTTTTATCATTCTAGTTGCCCTTCTCTGCACTTTTTCCAATGCTATAATATCCTTTTTGAGATGTGGTGACCAGAACTGTACACAGTATTCCAAATGAAGCGACCTATGAAAAAAAAGACAGGATCTCCACAGAATTGCCAACTCCAGGTTGGGAAATCCCAGTAGTTTTGGGGGTAGAGGCTAGGTAGGGCAGGGCTGTGGGGAGGGGAGGGGCCTCAGCCGGGTTATAATCAGTGTTCCCTCTAAGGTGAGTTAATGTGAGCTAGCTCCCAGGTTTTTTTAGCCTCCGGCTCACACGTTTTTGTCTTCTCTCAGGAAGGAGGGCTGCCCAGCAAACTAATTGACATAGTAGCCAAATCGCTGGCTCACAACTTGAATGCCAGCAGCTCACAAAATAGAATCTTTGTTCACAAGACTCCATAGCGTGGGGGAATTGTTGTCTGTCAACAGCAGACACAAGAACTCGTGGGCACTCCCATGAAATTGCTGAACGGTCGGGTTAGAACGGATAAAAGGAAGGACTTCTTCACCCAAAGGGTGATGAACACATGGAGTTCACTGCCACAGGAAGTGGTGGCAGCTAAAAGCATAGACGGCTTCAAGAGGGAATTGGATAAGCATATGGAGCAGAGGTCCATCAGTGGCTATTAGCCACAAGGTATAGATAAGGACTCTCAGTCTGGGGCAAGGGATGCTCTGTCTTCTTGGTGCTTGGGGGGGGGCAACAGTGGGAGGACTTCGAGTGTCCTGGCCCCACTGCTGGACCTCCTGATGATACCTGGTATTTTTTGGCCACTGTGTGACGCAGAGTGTTGGACTGGATGGGCCATTGGCCTGACCGAACATGGGCTTCTCTTATGTTCTTATGTAATTCCAACTGACCTCCATGACCCACCTCCACGGTGTCAACTAGGACTGCCAACTCCTGGTTGGGAAATACCTGGAGATTTTGGGGGGCAGAGCCTGGGGAGGGTGAGATTTGGGGAGGGGAGGGGGGGCCTCTGCAGGGTGTAAAGCCATAAAGTTCACCCTCCCAAGCAGCCATTTCCTCTAAGGGAAGTTATCTCTGTCACAGTTGTAATTCTGGGAGATCTCCAGGCCCCACCTGGAGTTTGGCAACTGTAGTGGCGGCCCCAGTTCTCTCAGTATGACCCCCCCATATGCTTATCTCTGCTGAAAACAGCCCAAGACATTGTACGGTTCCTTCAAGGGAGCAAATATCCCTCCCTCTATTTAAAACCAGTGTGATGTAGTGGTCAGGATTCTAGAACTGACTCGTGGCGGCCCGCGGGGTTTTCAAAGCAAGAGACAAAGCGAGGTGGTTGGCTGTTGCCGGGCTCTGCATAGCAGCCCTGGGATTCTTTGTTGGTCCCCCAACCAAGTACTAACCAGGGCTGACTCTGCTCAGCTTCCAAGATCTGACGGCATCAGGCAAACCTGGGCCATCCGGTCAGGAGAACTTACAGGCCATGTTGAACTAGCATTGAGGAAATCAGAAGTTCGATCCCCGCTCTGCCATAAGAACATCAGAAGAGCCCTGCTGGGTCAGACCAGTGAAGGTCCATCTTGTCCAGCATCTCATCTCACATAGTGGCCAATCAGTTCCTCTGGAGGGCCAGCAACACGGCATAGAGGCCGAGGCCTTCCCCTGATAAGAACATCAGAAGAGCCCTGTCAAATCGGACCAATAGTCCATCTAGTCCAGCATCCTGTCTCACGCAGTGGTCAATCAGCTCCTCTGAAGGGCCAACAACAGGGCATAGAGGCTGAGGCCTTCCCCTGATGTTGCCTCCTGGCTGTGGGACTCGGACGCTTAGTGCCTCTGAATGTGGAGGTTCCCCTCAGTCACCGTAGAAGCTTGAGCCATTCACACTCTCTCAGCATCACAGTTTAGTTGTGAGGATAATAAGTAGGAGGAAGGGGAGAATGGAGCCCTAAACCCCTTTGTGAAGAAAGGTAAAGGTTTCCCTTGCCCGAAAGCCAGTCGGATCCGACTCTAGGGGGCAGGGCTCGTCTCCGTTTCCAAGCCGAAGAGCCAGCGCTGTCCGAAGACTTCTCCGCGGTCATGTGGCCAGCATGACTAGATGCTGAGGCACACGGAACGCTGTTACCGTCAATGCTCCCTCTAAGCTGTGGAATCTCATGAGCAAAAACTCTACTTTTGTGAGCTACTGGCGTTAACATTGTGAGTGAACAATTTGGCCGCTGCATAAATTAGTTTGCTCTGGAGCCATTTTTCCTGAGCCAGGACAAAAATGTGTGAGCCGGAGGCTAGGAAACTGTGAGCTAGCTCACACTAACTCAGCTTAGAGGGAACACTGGTTACCTTCCCACTGAAGTGGTACCTATTTATCTACTTGCAGTTTCTTGCTTTCGAACTGCTAGATTGGCAGGAGCTGGGGCCAGAGACGGAAGCTCACTCCGTCACACATGCTACCGACCTTCCAGTCTCCAGCTAAGCATCTTAACCACTGAGCCACCGCGGCCCCTTTTGCGGACAAAGGTAAAAGGTAAAGGTTCCCTCGCTCGAAAGCCAGTCGAATCCGACTCTAGGGCTGCGGTGCTCAGCTCCGTTTCCAAGCCGAAGAGCCAGCGCTGTCCGAAGACATTTCTGTGGTCATGTGGCCGGCATGACTAAACACCAAGGTGCACAGAACTCTGTTACCTTCTCACCGAAGTGGTACCTATTCATCTACTTGCAGTTTCTCGCTTTCAGACTGCTAGATTGGCAGGAGCCGGGGCCAGAGATGGAGCTCACTCCGTCACACGTGCTACCGACCTTCCAGCCTCCAGATAAGCATCTTAACCACTGAGCCACTGCGGTCCCTTTTGCAGACAAAGGTAAAAGGTAAGAGTTCCTCTCGAAAGCCAGTCAAATCCGACTCTAGGGTTGCGGTGCTCAGCTCCGTTTCGAAGCCAAAGAGCCAGCGCTGTCCAAAGACGTTTCCGTGGTCATGTGGCCGGCATGACTAAACACCAAGGCGCACGGAACGCTGTTACCTTCCACTGAAGTGGTACCTATTTATCTCCTTGCAGTTTCTTGCTTTTGAACTGCTAGGCTGGCAGGAGTTGCGGAGAAAAGCAAGGTATAAAAGCAAGGTATAAATATCTGGGAAAATGCAACCCCGCATTTCTCCACTAGGGACTCCAGGTAGGTCACGAAAACGCCTGAAATGCAATTTCCCAGGCGATCAGAATGAAAACCGACACGTGCAATTAAGGCTGGGGGAATGGAAGAATATCGGCCATCCAGTTCGGCCTTACGGTGGTGCTGGAATCAGGCTCTCCCCTTCACATGCACATTCTTTGCTTTTAGAGGGAAAGAATCCTGTGGCTGCGTTGTTGCAGAATGCTGGGAGTTCCGTGGAATACCGTGTCTTCCGTGGACAGATAGCAGATCTGTGTTAGATAAACTGCAGCTCGTTTTGCTTCCCGTGGTTTGCCAACCCCAGTGGTGGCTGCCGATTTCTGTTAGTACCACTGATCTCCGGGCTACAGAGACCAGCCCACCTGGAGAAAGCGGCCACTTCGGAAGGTAGATTCTATGGCCGTGGAGTTCCCTCCCTCCCCCAACCCCTGCCTTTCTTAGGCTCCACCCCCAAGGTCTCTACGTATTTCCTAACCCAGAGGTGGCAACCCTAGTTTCTCCAAAATAATCATGCCTCAGAGTGGAGGGGGAAGGCAGCGGACCCCAGCACAGTGGTGGAGGAATTGCTCTAAGGCAGGGGTGTCAAACATGCGGCCAGAGGGATGGAACCGACTCAAGAAGAAGAAGAAGAAGAAGAAGAAGAAGAAGAAGAAGAAGAAGAAGAAGAGGAAGAGGAGGAGGAGGAGGAGGAGGAGGAGGAAGAGATTGGATTTATAACCTGCCTTTCACTTGGTGTCTCAGTTGTTGTTCAGTCGCACAGTCGAGTCTGACTCTTCGCGATCATACCAGGCTCTCTTGTCTTCCGCTGTCCGCTGAAGTTTGCTCAATTTCATGTTCGTTGCATCGATGACACTGTCTGACCATCTCATCCTTGGCCGTCCCTTTCTTCTTTGACCTTCAATCTTTCCCAGCATCAGGGTCTTCTCCAGTGAGGGCTCCCTTCTCATTTGGTGGCCAAAGTATCTGAGCTTCCGCTTCAGGATCTGGCCCTCCAGGGAACAGTCAGGGTTGATTTCTTTTAGGATTGACTGATTTGATCTCCTTGCAGTCCAAGGGACTCTCAAGAGTCTTCTCCAGCACCACAGTTCAAAAGAATCTATTCTTTGGCGCTCGGCCTTCCTCATAGTCCAACTCTCGCAGTCATACATTACTACGGGGAATACCATTGCTTTGACCATGCGGACTTTTGTTGGCAGGGTGATGTCTCTGCTTTTTATCATGCTGTTTTGGTTTGCCATTGCTTTCCTCCCAAGGATCAGACGTCTTTTAATTTCATGGCTGCAGTCACCATCTGCAGTGATCTGGGATCCCAGGAACGTGAAGTCTGTCACTACTTCTCAGAGTGTCTCAGAGCGGCTTACAAACTCCTTTTCCCTCCCCTTCCCCACAACAGACACCCCGTGAGGTAAGTGGGGCTGAGAGAGCTCTGACAGAAACTGCTCTTTTTCAAGGACGGCTCTGACAGAACTATGGCTTGCCCATGGTCATCCAGCAGCTGCGAGTGGAGGAGTGGGGAATCAAAGCTGGTTCTCCCAGATTAGAGTCCCCGCACTTAACCGCTACACCAAACTCCAGGGTCTCGGGCTGAGGTCTTTCACATCACTTCCTACTCGATCCTTTCAACCAGGGATGCCAGGGATTGAACCCGGGACCTTCAGCGCGAAGCAGATACTCTACCATTGAGCCATGTACAACTAGGTTCCTATACAATTGCCTCATGCTGTTTTCCTGACCTGAAAGGCTCCAGGGGAGGCATTATTTGCTTCACTATGGGGCTCCCTCTGTGCCATGGTCCCGATCCAGATACTACAGCAATACTAGATTGAGTGACCAAAGGGCACATGCTATAGGGCTGTTGTGTGTTAAACACAGAGGGTATCGCTTGGTCCTGTGGTCCAACAGAGAGCAAGGGAGAGGGGTATCTTTGCTACTAGTCCAGAGAAGGGAAAGAGATTATTATTATTTTTTTTCCAGAAGTCATTTTCGACCATGGGGAAAAGGGGCAGATGGAGAAGAAATCATGTATCTGAACACAATTCGAATCCAGTAGCAGCTTAAAGACCAACAACGTTTCCCAGGATATAAGCTCTTACTTTGTTGGAACAAAAGGTACCTGTTCACCACTGATGCGGAAAACTCATGGAAGTTGAAATATGATTTTCCCGCCTGCACGTGTGGCCACCGGACAATTTTAAAAGCGGGCGCAAGTGCTTTCACAATGGCCTGTCTTTTTTGCCTGCATCTATAGCGGGGTCTATTTATCTATGGATAAATAGGTACCACTTCGGTGGGAAGATAACAGTGTTCCATGCAACTTGGTGCTTAGTCATGCTGGCCACATGACCACGGAAATGTCTTCGGACAGCGCTGGCTCTTCGGCTTTGAAACGGAGATGAGCACCGCAACCCTAGAGTCAGATTCGACTGGCTTTCGAGGAAGGGAACCTTTACCTTTACCCTTATAGGGGGGTCAGATGTTGGGCAGTGCTTCAGGTGCCCCTTTTATATCGGACTGAGTCGCCCCATCTATTTCAGTATGATTTTTTCCCCAGTGACACTGAATGAATAGTGACATAGCGAGGGCCACAGGAATAAACAGCTTTAAAAGGGGATTGGATAGATTCACGGCGGATGAGCCTATCAATGGCTACTGGGCCATGGAGACGGAGGGGAACCTCCACATTCAGAGACACTAATCCTCTGAATCCCGGAGCCTAGTGGCAACATCAGGGGAAGGCCTCAGCCTCTGTGCCCTGTTGTTGGCCCTCCAGAGGAACTGGCTGGCCACTGTGTGAGACAAGGATGCTGGACTGGATGGACCCCTGGTCTGATCCAGCAGGGCTCTTCTGAGGTTCTTATCAGGGGAAGGCCTCAGCCTCCGTGCCCTGTTGTTGGCCCGCCAGAAGAACTGGTTGGCCACTGTGTGAGATGGGATGCTGGACTAAATGGCCCACTGGTCTGATCCAGCAGGGCTCTTCTGAGGTTCTTATCAGGGGAAGGCCTCGGTCTCCATGCCCTGTTGTTGGCCCTCCAGAGGAACTGGTTGGCCACTGTGTGAGATGGTTCTTATCAGGGGAAGGCCTTCTTATTAGGGGAAGGCCTCGGCCTCTATGGCTCTTCTGATGTTCTTATTTTGCAAGACCTGAACAAGGCTGGCAATGACGGGATGTTTTAGAGGTCATTCATTCATAGGGTCCCCATAAGTCGGGAGCAACTTGATGGTACTCAACACATACACAGAGAGGTGTGGATAAGGCTTTCCGGAACATTTGTTTGGCACTGATAGACTTCCCCCCACCCTTCTCCCCTCAGTTTTGTTCCCAAAGTTGAGCTTGAAGAATTTTGGAGACAAATCTTGTCAGAAGTGACATCGACAGCGAGTTTCATTTGCAGGAAATATACCAGTGGGAATAAACAGCTTTAAAAGGGGGTTAGATAGATTAATGGCGGATAAGTCTATCAATGGCTACGAGCCCTGGTGGCCAAGGGGAACCTCCACATTCAGAGGCACTGAGCTTCTGAATCCCAAAACCAGTCGGCAGCATCAGGGGAAGGCCTCGACCTCTATGCCCTGTTCGTTGGCTGTCTAGAGGAACTGGTTGGCCACTGTGTGAGACAAGGATGCTGGACTAGATGAGCCACTGGTCTGATCCCATGGAGCTCTTCTGATGTTCTTATCAAGGGAAGGCCTCAGCCTCCATGCCCTGTTGTTGGCCCTCCAGAGGAACTGGTTGGCCTCTGTGTGAGACAGGATGCTGGACTAGATGGACCACTGGTCTGATCCAGCAGGGCTCTTCTGAGGTTCTTATCAAGGAAGGCCTCGGCCTCTCTGGCCTGTTGTTGGCCCTCCAGAGGAACTGGTTGGCCTCTGTGTGGGACAGGATGCTGGACTAGATGGACCACTGGTCTGATCCAGCAGGGCTCTTCTGAGGTTCTTATCAAGGAAGGCCTCGGCCTCTCAGCCCTGTTGTTGGCCCTCCAGAGGAACTGGCTGGCCACTGTGTGAGACAAGGATGCTGGACTGGATGGACCCCTGGTCTGATCCCATGGAGCTCTTCTGATGTTCTTATCAGGGGAAGGCCTCGGCCTCTCTGGCCTGTTGTTGGCCCTCCAGTGGAACTGGTTGGCCTCTGTGTGGGGACAGGATGCTGGACTAGATGGACCCTCACTGCTCTGACCCAGTAGGGCTCCTCTTAGGTTCTTATACAGTTAGGGGTTAAAAGAATGAGCTCAAACAGGGATACTTCAAGAATTCTCCTTGTTCACATCTTGCGTCAGATGAATATTACCCTTGATAACACTCCCTAATATAAACGCAAGCCAACAATGAGCTCTTAATGGAATTATCTGTCTTAAATATGCTTTTTTTTTTTTTGGCAGGCTGACAAATTTAGTCAAATTAACTCCTTTCTACAGTTTAGCACCTTTCTGTGATTTATTTTGCTCTTCCACTCGAGGCAAGTTTCTCCTTTTATCTCCTGTCATGCCTATTTTTAAAATTATTATTTGCATGGAAAATTTCTCCTCTGAATAGCGATAATCTTGCAGATCTGGTTCCCAGACCACAGATTTAATTTGTTCCAGCACTGGATTCCACGGCTAGGGAGGTACCTGAATGTCAGGACGACTCTAGTTTGATTTCAGTGTTCCCGTCGTGGTTTCGCTAGGGTCGGGATGGAAATCTAGATTTCAGCCGACTCTTGATGGTAAAATATCGGCTGAGTTCAGACTGGCAATTTGCTCCGGGAGCCAGTCGCGGCAAAAAGCCCCGGAACAAAGTGTTCCAGGGTTTCCTGTCCACACAGCCCGGGCTGCTGCCGGGGCATACTGGGAGGAGGTGCGCCGGAGTGTTCAGACTGCTGCCCCGGAGGGCATTTCCCCATTAATTTGGCTGTGGGTGAATGGGTGTATGTGTGCATGAGCGGCCACCACCTCCTGTGGCAGTGAATTCCATGTGTGAATCACTCTTTGGGTGAAGAAGGACTTCCTTTTCTCTGTTCTAACCCGACTGCTCAGCAATTTCATGGAGTGCCCACGAGTTCTTGTATTGGGAGAAAGGGAGAAAAGTATGTTAACATGGCGAACCCCCCCGTCATGATAACTTGAAATATTGTATTTACGTTATATATAGCCTGGCTTTCTCTCAGGGACTCGAGGTGGACTACAAAGAGTGAATCGGTACAGTCAACAAAACGGGACATTCATCCACCAGAAAGAAGCGCAGCCCAGCGAAGAAACTTTGGGCAGGGCCCTGGCAAACTGTTTCACTCAGACCCGACCTAATCCCTCTCCTAACTAGGACCATGTGGCCTTTGCCCACGCAGGCCCCATGAGTCCCAAAGCCTGTTTGAGGGTCATCGGAGACTTCCCCATTCCTTGTTCAACAGTGGAAAACCCGGTTGGATCCGACCTGACAACATCATGGCCTGCTTGGGATCCAGGAACTGGTTCCTCCGAAGGCCCCGACTTTGAGCCATGGGGCAAGAGCCCTTTGGCTCACACCCAAGGCCTCATGCCTGTGGCTGTTGCCCCAGGGTTCTAATACCTGCAAGGAGAGGTGGACCAACGGAGAACAGACGGAGTCCAGCTTTCTCTGCTTGCTGGCTTCCAGCAAGACCGTCCTCACTTCCCCCTGCTGCTGCTAAAAGTGGTGCTAATTATGGCACTGGCTGTCGGGCTAATTGCCAGGGTGCCTTTTTGCTTAATTTTTTTCTCTCTCTGAAATGCTGTGTTTGTAGCTGACCCTCTCTTTGTTAGGCCGGTGAGTCAGAGACGAGTCAGCTGGTGCTGATACATAGCTCTGTGAGCGTTTGTCACTTTGTGCTGCCAAGTCTGAATTGGGAAAGAACTGGGGATTTGGGGTGGTGGTGGAGCCTGAGGGGGGCGGGGTTTGGGGAAGGGAGGGCGCTTGGGGCCCTTTAGCTTGGAGAAATGACGGCTGAGGGGTGACACGATCGAGGTTTATAAGATTATGCGTGGGGTAGAGCAGGTTGAAAAAGAAATCCTTTTCTCCCTTTCTCACAATACAAGAACTCGTGGGCACTCTGTGAAATTGCTGAGCAGTCGGGTTAGAACAGAGAAAAGGAAGTACTTCATCACCCAAGGAGTGATGAACACATGGGATTCACTGCTCCAGGAGGTGGTGGCAGCTACAAGCATGGACGGCTTCAGGAGGGAATTAGATAAACATATGGAGCAGAAGTCCATCAGTGACTATTAGCCACAAGATATAGATAGGAACTCTCAGTCTGGGTCAAGGGATGCACTCTATTCTGGTGCTGGAGGGGGGGGCAGCAGTGGGAGGGCTTCTAGTGTCCTGGCCCCACTGCTGGACCTCCTGATGGCACCTGGTATTTTTGGCCACTGTGTGACAGAGTGTTGGACTAGATGGGCCATTGGCCTGATTCAACATTGGCTTCTCTTATGTTCTTATGAGGGACCTCAGTGGGGTATAATGTCATCGTGCCCACCCTCCAAAGCAGCCATTTTCTCCAGGGGAACTGATACCTGCAGCCTGGACATCAGTTGTAATTCTGGGAGATCTCCAGGTGGCACCTGGAGATTGGCAACCTTATCTATCAGAGACTGGAGATGAGGACTAAGGGAAAGGTGGCTAACAGGAGGGGAAGAAGGTACAGGTTTTGAGTTTTGTTTCAGAGGGTAGCTGGGTTGGTCTGCGGTAGAAAGACTCAAATCCTTCGAGACCAACAAGGTTTTTTGGGGTAAGAGCTTTTAAGAGTCAAAAGGTCAATGCAGTTTATCTATATATCTAATTCTCAACAGTCCCCTATGTGCGGGTATATAAATCCGCAGATAGGGGGCGTACTTACCCCAAACAAGTTTTTCTGCAAACTTGGGACACCCTTTAGGTTTGCAGAAAAATCTGAAAACTTAAAAAAAATACTATATACATTGGGGGGTTTAAATTCCCCCCACCCCCAATAAAAGTGTTGTCTGCACATGCACAAATAAGCGCAGCTTACCACTGAGGGCCTGGCTGCTGGTGGTCCTGTGTAGCTAATTTGGGCCAAGCCACGGTGGAGGGAATGCTGGGAGCTACTCTGGGCCCAGTAACACTGCCAGGGATTGCCAGAAGAGGCTCCAGGCTTGGCTGCAGCAGTGGGGGACACTGGGAGCCACTCCAGGCCTGGCTGCGGTGGAGAGGAATGCCAGGAGAGGCTCCAGACCTGGCTGCAGCGGTGCGGAACACCAGCAGAGACTCCAGGCTAAGCCACAATAGCAGGGGACACTGGGAGAGACTCCAGGCCTGGCCACGGCAGATACAGCTCTGGACGTGGCCATCACTGGGAGCTGCTCCAGGCTTGGAATCGCTCCCATGCACTGCCACCACTGCTGGGCTCAAAGGCAGGGAAAAAGAGGGAGGGAGAAAGAAGGGTGGATTGGCTTGGGATGGGGAGAGAGAAAGGAAAAGACAAAGAAAGAGGGATTGGCTTGGTCGAGGAGCTGGGAAGAAAAAGAAAGGAGGGCTAGCTTGGGGAGAAAAAGGAAGGGGAAGATGGAGGGAGAGGGAAGGAAGCAAAGGTGGGGGAATGCCTTCTCCCCGCAGGTTCCTTGCGAGTCCCCACTTGTTTATTTGGATAGTCATACCCCACTTTTTCCCCCCTATGGGGACCCAAAACAGCATCACTGCCCTCTTTTTTATTGCTACGACGACAACCCTGTGCGGAAGGTAAGGCTGAGAGAGTGTGACCGGCTGAAGATTGCCCAGCCAGGATTTGAACCTGGATCTCCTGGATCCTTGCCGGATGCACTCATTGCTACACCACATTTAGGGATGCCAACCTCCAGGTGGATAAACATATACCGCAAGAAACTCTTGTAAATTAACATGTTCCATTTATAACTATCATTCTATAAAGCATACAGTTTGTAAATTAATGTGTTCTGTTTATAACTATCATTCTATAAAGTGTGTTGTGTGCTATTATAACATCCTTGTCAGGGGCATACATTCAGTTCATTCAGTATAACAACCACCAGTCAATTTTGCATCAGTATTTTAAAAGTCAAGCCCCAACGGGGAGTTTCCAGAGTTACAAGCCCGCCTCTACTTGTAACGACATCTTCCAAAAGTGTGTGGGGGGGAGCTTTCATTCGCAGTTGTGTTGATGCCTATTGCCAGTCCTACAAAAGACACAGTGTGCAGCTAAAATTCATGGACGGAGCGCTCCTGTCATTCTTAAGGCTGCTACGAACGACGAATGAAAGCTCCCCCCCTTTTTGGAAGATTTCCTGGAAGTAGAAGCCGGCTTGTAATTCTGGAAACTCCCCGTCGGGGCTTGACTTCCAAAACACGGATGCAAAGTTGACTGGTAGTTGTTAAACTGAATGAACTGGACACATGTCCCTGACGAAGATGTTATAATAGCACACTGTGCACTTTAGAGAATGATAGTTAAAAATAGAACACGTTAATTTACGAAAGTTTCTTGCGGTATATGTTTATCCACCTGGAGGTTGGCATCCCTAAATGTGGTGTAGTAATGAGGGCATCAGACTAGAATCCAGGAGATCCAGGTTCAATTCCTGGCTGGGCGACCTTCGGCCGGTCGCACTCTCTCAGCCTTACCCTCCTCACAGGGTTGTTGTTATAAACAGAACACATTAATTTGCAAAACTTTCTTGCAGTGTACATTTATTCGTTACTTGACTCTCCTGACACTGCCGCTTGGGTTGCTACAACCTCCACGTGGAATCTTGGGGACCACCCCCGGAATTACAATTCATCTCCAGTCTACGGAGACCAGTTCCCCCCAGAGAAAATGGCTGCTTTGGAGACTGGACTTTATGTCCTTGTACCCCACAGATGTCCCTGTCCTCCCCAGGCTCCAACCCCAAATCTCCAGGAATTTCCCAAGCTGGATCTGGCAACCCCACCCTCCCCCACTCCCAGGGAGGACCCGTCAACCCATAATTCCCAGCACCTTTCCGTATACCTGTTTGTTTAGTCAACTTGAATAGACATTAGACACCGTCCATTTCCGCCAGTCTGTGGTTCAGGCTGGTTTAACAAGGTAGAAAAGGAAAACGGGAGTGACCGTTCCCTGGCATTGTTCTCGCTCTTGCTGCCACCTGCCCCCCACGCCGGAATGTTCTTCCTGCAGATGCCAACCCAGTCATGTTCTCCACCGCCACCCCCTTTCCCCCAAACATATACAGAAAGGCAACTTCATAGTTCTGGTCCGTCACAGCTTTCCCCTGACAGTTTCGCTGAGGTCGATGGGCGTTGCATTGAGAGCTCCCCTTTGCTGGCGAGATAACGGAAGAAAGAAAGAAGAAGCCGTAGAAGATGCGATTCTCTTGTTGTTACAGGAGAGCATGCTGTTGGTTTTGAATATGCTCTTTTTGTAGAATGTGTTTAATTGTTCTGAGCAATCTGTTGGATCGATGTCTGTACACTCCACTGGGTTGTGACCACTAACCTTGTATTTCGGTGAATGTAATGTATAGTTTTGAACACAGTTGTGAATTGTAGATAGTCTCCTTGGACCTCAGGGAGTTCCTTCCCAAGCAAAGGCAGCCAGGCTCGCCAAACCATGAAGCCCGACCCCGTGCCGGTTGAGTCAGAAGTTCCCGCCTCCAGAAAGGGGGCTTCCTTCCCAGAAAGCGCGCCCCTTTAAAAAAAAGTTTAAAAATGATTCTTAAAAGGTTTTTAAAGGAGAATCCTGTGGGGTTGTGCCTTTAAGAAAGGGACCGGAGCCTCGAATACCCTCACACTTGCTATGGGCCTGCCCAGGATTGAATCCCCACTTGTGCCATGGAAGCTCGCTGGGTGACCTTTGGCCAGTCACGCCAGTTTAGCAGTATACCATGGATAGAGTTGTATATAGTGTAGGCCCAAGGGTGGGCTAAGTATAGAAGGAGAGCCACTTTGGTGTCGTGGTCAGGAGTGCAGACTCCAATCTGGAAGAACCGGGTTTGATTCCCCACTCCTCCATTTGCAGCTGCTGGGTGACCTTGGGCAAGCCATAGTTCTGTCAGAGCTGTTCTCTCAAGGGCAGTTCTGGAAAGAGCTCTCTCAGCCCCACCAACCTCACAGGGTGTCTGTTGTGGGGAGGGGGAGGGGAAAGGAGTTTGTAAGCCCTTCTGAGACGTCAAGTGAAGAGCGGGGTATAAATCCCATCTCCTCCTCCTCCTCCTCCTCTTCTTCTTCTTCCGCTCTCAGCCCCACCTACCTCACAGGGTGTCTGTTGTGGGGAAGGGAAGGGGAAGGGGTTTGTAAGCTGCTCTGAGACTCCAAGTGAAGGACCGGGTATAAATCTCATCTCCTCCTCCTCCTCTTCTTCTTCTTCCTCCTCTTCCTCCTCCTCCTCTTCTTCTTCCTCTTCTTCCTCTTCTTCCTCCTCCTCCTCCTCCTCCTCTTCTCCTTCTTCTGCTTCTTCTTCCTCCTCCTCCTCTTCTTCCTCCTCCTCCTCTTCTTCTTCTACTTCTTCTTCTTCCTCCTCCTCTTCTTCTTCCTCCTCTTCTTCTCCTCCTCCTCTTCTTCTTCTTCTTCTCCTCACGCTCTCGGCCTAACCCGCCTCACAGGGTTGTTGTGAGGATAAAATGGAGGAAAGGAGAATGTCAGCTGATCTGAGACCACACTGGGGAGAAAGGCATGGTACAAATGAATCAAGTCAAATCAATCAATAAAAAGAGTAAATCTGGACATATAAACGGAGCCCCTCCTGCCTATCTGCCTGGGCTCCATGATGGAAGCATGATGAGATATTCATGGAACGACGGGACCCCTCGGTCCCTCCCTCTCCCTTCTCCCCTCAGCTAATTCTTTGCTCATTTAGGTTCCGATCCTTAAAGCTGACGAGGCCACACTCCGGAGCTCCCAGCTGGTGTCTCCCAGGGCCAAGCTAGCCTCTGTCTCAACAAAAGCCCGGGGGCCGTGGCCTTCAGCACAACCTCCTTTTGTTTCCTCTTCATATTTGCGGGTTTGGTTTATTTTTAATTCCTCTCCCCCACCGTCCTCCAAGAAAAAGATCTCCACTGGAGCGGTGATTCACTGGTTGGACCTCAGGCCTCCTGAGTCACTGGGAACAAGGGCAGGATGTGCCGGCCCCCGGTGGGGGTGGCACCGAGGGGAAGAAATGCTTGACCGGGCTCCCGTCTGCCTCCCACCGTCTCCCTTTTTTCACTTCTGCTTCCCGACAAACACGTCACGGGATAGATCAGGAAATCCAGGCTTCTCTTGGCACACACCGGAACAGGACTGTTTCCCCTTCAGAAGAATCGGGGCTTCTTTCCCCCCCTGGGGGGAACACGCCGGAACGGAGTTCCGGAACCTCTTTGACAAAATCCTTTTAAAAATGTTTAAAAGTTCGTGAGTTTTCGGTATGCAGACTGAAAACTTCATTCCCCTCTTGAGAGTTCCGGCACCTCCTTTTCGAAACAACACCAAAGAAGCCCTGAAGAGAAAGGAATTCTCCGACCGGCTGTCTTTCGGGATTCCAAGTCTTTCTCCCCCATCCTGTTCCATTTAGAAGACAAGAAGAAGAGATTGGAATTATACCCCACCCTTCGCTACCCAAGGGAGTCTCAGAGCGGCTTACAAACTCCTTTCCCTTCCCCTCCCCACAACAGACACCCTGTGAGGGAGGTGGAGCTGAGGGAGCTCTGACAGAAATTGCTCTTTTTCAAGAACAGCTCTGACAGAACTATGGCTTGCCCAAGGTCATCCAGCAGGTGCAAGTGGAGGAGTGGGGAATCAAACCCAGTTCTCCCAGATTAGACTCCGTGGACTTAACCACTACACCAAACTGGCTCTTTAAATTCCCCTTTTCATTCTTGAAGCTCCTATTTCCCTAACCACTGGAAAACATGGGTGACAATCAGTGCTCCCTCTAAGCTGTGAGCAAAAATTCTACCTTGTGAGCTGCTGGCATTAAAGTTGTGAGCAAGCAATTGGGCTGCTGCACAAATTAGTTTGCTCCGGAGCCATCCCTTCCTGAGCGAAGACAAACATGTGCGAGCAGGAAGCTAAAAAACCTGTGAGCTAGCTCACACTGACTCAGCTTAGAGGGAACACTGGTGGCAGTCCATGCAAGCAGGTAACATCTATGAGGGATGTATGACTATCATATTTCTTCGTTTCTTTTCATTTTTATACGTACCGTCCGTGAGCGTTAGTAAAATTGGTAGAATTAGTAAAACACTGCGCAAAAAATGTTGGCGCGCCCTGACTTGGAGAGCCCAGGCAAGCCCGGTTTTGACAGGTCTTGGAAGCTAAGCAGGGCCGACCCTGGCAAGTAACTGGAAGGGAGACCTCCAAGGAATACCAGGGCCGGGATGCAGAGGCAGGTAATCAAGCCAATCTCTCTGAAAAGTCCAAACCCCACTAGGGTCACTAGAAATCACCATGACATCCAGGCATACAAACATGCACACACACACGAAACTACAAAACATGGTGGTGCAGTCCTCCATATGATCACGTCAAGTCTGATATCTCTTTTTGACGGGCAGGGTTTTCTCAGTGCATCCATGTAGCTGGGGTGGACACAAGCCTCTGACTAATGTTTGGCATGGGTTGTGGGGATAATCCTACAGCAGCTGGGCCCTGACTTGCTCAGAAATCAAAGAATCACAGAATCATAGAGAGGAAAGGTGCCGTAGAGGCCATTTAGTCCAACTCACTGCTCAGTGCAGGCTCAGCCTACAGCATCCCTGACAAGGGTGTTGTCCAGTCGCTGCTTGAAGATGGCCAGGGAGGGGGAACTCGCCCTAGATATTTTAAATGAATGAATGAATGAACGAACCTTAGGCTGAGTTCAGACTGGCAGCTTGAAGCGGGAGAGAGTCGTGGCCAAAAAGCCCTAGAACAAACTGTTCCAGGTTTTCCTGGTCACACTGCGCAGACTGGAGCATACCGGGGAGGAGGCGTGAGGGAGCGTTCACACTGTTGGCCTAAAGGCGCGGCTTTCTTTTTTGCTAATCTGGAGATGTGCGCTTATGCGCATGAGCACATATGTGCATAAGCGCACAATCAAAATAGCAGAATTTAGTGTTCACACTTTGTTGGTGCGGGATATACGTGGGATAGACACGCTTTCCAGGGTTTGATACCAGTTTTACCAGGTATCTTTTAAACTCGGGAGGGAAGTGTTACAAGACGGGTTGAGTACGGCTGGGGAATGCCGGACAGATGTGCCTGTGTGAACGGCCCCCTTTAATTCGGTCGTGAAACGTTGCTGAAACGTGCCTATCTCGGGGCAAACTGCCAGTCTGAACTCAGCCTTATATCTGATTTTGCGTCTGGCTAAGGATAATCATGGGCAAGACCAGGGCTTTTTTCGTAGAAAAAGCCCAGCAAGAACTCATTAGCATAATAGGCCACACCCAACAGCAGAAACTCATTAGCATATTAGGCTACACCCCTGACAGCACAGCTCATTAGCATATTAGGCCACACCCCCATGTCACCAGAAGTGTGGTCATCCAGTCACACCCACCTTTTGCTTCTTCTTCTGTTTACCTTGTTTGTTGTCAAAACCCAGGGCTTTTTTTGTAGCAGGAACTCCTTTGCATGTTAGGCCACACACCCCAAATGTAGCCAATCCTAATGAGTTTCTGCTTTTCGGTGTGGCCTATTATGCTAATGAGTTCCTGCTGGGCGTGGCCAACTTGGGAGCCAGCCAGAACTCCGTTCCTGTGCATTCCTGCCCCAAAATAGCCCTGGGCAAGGCAGATTTCGTACACATAAAGGGCCTCATACAGGGCATCTGAGTACCTATTCATTCTGGAATAGTGGGTGGCCGAGAATCCATCCCATTGGGGTTACCGACTGCAGTTTGGGAAATTCCTGGAGATTTGGTATGGAGTCCGGGGAGGGTGATCAGAAGGATATAATGGCACAGAGTCCACCCTCCAAAGCAGCCGCTTCCCTCCGTAGCCTAGAATTGCCAGGTCTTCCCTGGCCACCAGTTGGGGGTCAGGAGGGTAGCTGCCAGATCCAGGTTGCAGAACGCCTGGAGATTTGGGGATGGAGCGTGGGGAGGACAGGGATCTCAGCAGGGTACAATGCCACAGAGTCCACCCTCCAAAGTAGCCATTTTTCCGCCTGGGGGAACTGGTCTTTGTTGCCTAGAGATGAGCTGCAATTTCAGGGGATCAATTGTAATTCTGGAAGATCAGTGACTCCCAGGCCATGCCTGGAAGTTCATACAAAAACCGAGAGCCACAAGTAGATATGCAGAAGCAGGGCTATTTTGGGGCAGGAACGCACAGGAACAGAGATCCGGCTGGCTCCCGAGTTGGCCACGCCCAGCAGGCACTCATTAGCATAATAGGCCACACCCGATAGCAGAGACTCATTAGGATTGGCTACATGAGGGGTGTGTGGCCTAACATGCAAAAGAGTTCCTGCTCCAAAAAAAGCCCCGGGTTTTGACAACAAACAAGGTAAACGGAATAAGAAGCAAAAGGTGGGTGTGGCTGGATGACCACACTTCTGGTAACATGGGGGTGTGGCCTAATAGGCTAGTGAGCTGTGCTGTCAGGGGTGTGGCCTAATAGGCTAACGAGTCTCTGCTGTTGGGTGTGGCCTGTTATACTAATGAGTTCCTGCTGGGCTCTTTCTACAAAAAAAGCCCTGTGCAAAAGTATGTAGCACTGTGTATAACAGATGTATGTTCAAGGTAGATCTATTTTGTGCTCTTTCTTTTTTATTATTTTTCTATACTGTTATATGAATATCGGTATCGAATATTATCAAAAATAGGTTTCACCCGAACAAAACATCAAAGTGCGGGTTTGCCGTTCTGTTCAAATATTCAGACAGCACCTTGTCAGTATCCCAATCGCTAGTCCCACGGGACTCTAGTAATTTATCCGTTTCGAATCCAGTCTTTTTCAAGGACCATGATGTATATAAAGGACATAAGGCGCAATAATTTCTCTTTGTGAGCACAAAAACTCTTAAAGATAGCAGCATATTTTCTAGGGTCCCATCGGAACCTTTGCGGTGGACATTATAACCTATCTAGGATAGCATCTCTCTCAAGTTCTACCAGGTGAAACCTATTTTTGATAATATTTGATGCAGGTATTTATATAACAGTATAGAAAAATAAAAAAGAAGGAAAGTCACAGAATTGATTTACCTTGAATATACAGCTATTATACACAGTGCTATATATTTTTGCATACCCACCTGGAAGCCGGCAACCCTGTATCACAATTGGACAGTGGTGATGACGATGATGAAGAAGAAGGAGAAGAGGAAGAAGAAGAAGAATTGGATTTATACCCCGCCCTTCACTCAGAGTCTCAGAGCCGCTTACAATCTCCTTCCCTTCCTCTCCCTACAACAGACACCCTGTGAGGTCGGTGGGGCTGAGAGAGCTCTGAGAGAACTGCTCTTGAGAGAACAGCTCTGAAAGAACTGTGGCTTGCCCAAGGCCATCCAGCTGACTGCATGTGGAAGAGCGGGGAATCAGAACTGGTTCTCCACATTAGAGTCTGCCACTCTTAACCACGACACCAAACTGGCTTGAACAACCTACCCTAACATGAAAGCCTGCCCATTCTCAGATGAAAAACCACCCCAATTTTGGTTGCTGTCTTCCCTGCGCAGAGCTTCAAGACCACAGCTGGAACACCAGCAGCCAGTTTCCCCGAGGAGCCAATCAGAGGAAAGCAAACATTTGTTCTGGCCCATTTGCACTCAGCAAACGGCACTCAAAGAGAGTGTTCGTCTCTCTTGATTCTCCTCTCACCCCCATTATTCCATTAGGCGGCTCTTTATTGATACGGTGGGGCTTATCAAACGCCCTGTGCCTCTCTGCCTTGGCGAAGCCCCTTCTTTAATTCTCTTTTCTTTGTGTTTTTGCTCTCCAGTCCGTGTCTTCTTAATATTCCTTCCCCTACCTTATTTCCCCTGCCTCTGAACCCACAGCTATTTCATTGAAAACAATAATGGCTCTGTCTTTCCTTTTCCTGCCGGTTATTGAAAAATGTTGCCCGTTTGTTCAGCGTACAATTCTGTGTATCTTTCAGGGTTGGTTGGGATGATGTTCAGACTTTAAATTAGAGGGGAGAGACCACGAGCGTGTGCTGTTTGCCTGGACACCTGATAACAGCCTTGCCTCCAGCACTACTGGATATCCTGTGTGCAAGACCACGGGGTGACGTCGTTAGACTAGAAGTGTGTCTGTGTTAAGTGCCGTCAAGGGGTCATTTGGAGCAGGAGTGCACAGGAGCGGAGCTCCGGCACTTAGAAGCACAGGCGGCGGCAAGCCCCGCCCCCAGCACCCAGCAGGAGTGCGAAGCAGCACGTGTAGCATTCCTCCTGGGCCCAGATAGGCTACTCTGGGACTGGAATGACAGCCCCCAGAGTGGAAAGACAGTCCCTAGGGGTGGAGCCTGAGCGGTGGGTGTTGCCTTCTGACACACTTCCGGTGATGTCAGGGGGTGTGGCATATGCAAATAAGTTATGCTAATGAGTTATGCTAATGAGCTCCTGCACCTCTTTTTCTACAGAATGACCCCTGGTGCTGTCACTTCCGACCTGGCGACCTTATGAATGAATGTACTCCAAAACATCTTACTGTTAACTGCCTTGCTCAGGTCTGGCAAGCGGAGGACCGTGGCTTCCTTGATTGAGTCGATCCATCTCATGTTAGGTCTGCCTCTTTGCCTGCGGCTGCCTTCAACTTTTTCTAACCTTATCGTCTTTCCCAGTGACTCTGGTCTTCTCAAAATGTGACCCAAGTATGATAGCCTCAGTTCAGACATTTTAATTTCTAGAGAGAGTTCAGGCTTGATTTGATCTGGAACCCAGCCATCTCTGTCTTTTGGGCGGTACACAGTATCTGTAAAACTCTTTAAGTGTTGGATCAGGCCAATGGCCCATCGAGTCCAACACTCTGTGTCACACAGTGGCCAAAAATACCAGGTGCCATCAGGAGGTCCACCAGTGGGGACAGGACATTAGAAGCCCTCTCACTGATGCCCCTCCCCAGCACCAAGAATACAGAGCATAAGAACATAAGAATGTAAGAGAAGCCAATGTTGGATCAGGCCAATGGCCCATCCAGTCCAACACTCTGTGTCACACAGCGGTCAAAAATACCAGGTGCCATCAGGAGGTCCAGCAGTGGGGCCAGGACACCAGAAGCCCTCCCACTGTTCCCCCCCCCAAGCACCAAGAATACAGAGCATCACTTGCCCCAGACCGAGAGTTCTTATCTATACCTTTTGGCTAATAGCCACTGATGGACCTCTGCTCCATATGTTTATCCAATTCCCTCTTGAAGCCGTCCATGCTTGTAGCTGCCACCACTTCCTGTGGCAGTGAATTCCATGTGTTAATCACCCTTTGGGTCAAGAAGGACTTCCTTTTATCTGCTCTAACCTGACTGCTCAGCAATTTCATGGAGTGCCCATGAGTTCTTGTATTATGAGAAAGGGAGAAAAGCATTTCTTTCTCTACCTGCTCTATCCCAGGCATAATCTTATAAACCTCGATCATGTCACCCCTCAGCCGTCGTTTCCCCAAGCTAAAAAGCCCCAAGCGTTTTAACCTTTCTTCATGGGGAAAGTGTTCCAACCCTTTTATCATTCTAGTTGCCCTTTTCTGCACTTCCCCCAATGCTATAATATCCTTTTTGAGGTATGGTGACCAGAACTGTACACAGTACCTCAAATGAGGTCGCACTGTCGATTTATACAGGGGCATTATGATACCGACGGATTCGTTTTCAGTTCCTTTCCTAATAATCCCCAGCGTAGCGTCGGCCTTTTTTATTGCAGTCGCACACTGCAATACTTGGCGGACTTGCCCCAGACTGAGACCGAGAGTCCCTATCTATCCCTTGTGGCTAATAGCCACCGATGGACCTCTGCTCCATATGTATATCTAATTCCCTCTTGAAGCCGTCCATGCTTGTAGCCGCCGCCACCTCCTCTGGCAGTGAAGTCCATGTGTTAAATCACTCCGGCACCACATGTCATAGGAATCAGATTTCTTCCTGTCAGATTTCTTCCTGTCAGCTTCCTCCCTTATCCAACTTCCACACCCAGACACAATAATGGGGAGTGCTACAGTATTAATTAACTTGACCTTGGTCACCAGCGACAAACCAGCGACGCACTTAAGGGTCTTTTCTAGCTCCTTTCAGGCTGCCTTTCCCAATCTCAATATCCTTCTGATTTCTTCTTGTTGTTTTTTTTTCTGCTTGCCCCAAATAGGGCAAGGTTTATTAAAATTTTTTATTATTTTTCTAAACACAAACATACATTCACAAACACTGACACACAAACACATATGGGGGGGGGAGCATAATGCATAGTACATAGTTTCACTTTTAGCCTTATACAGGGCTTTCTTTGTAGAAAAAGTCCGGCAGGAACTCATTAGCATGTTAGGCCACACCCCCAACAGCACAGCTCATTAGCGTATTAGGCCACACCCCCATGCTGCCAGCAGTGTGGTCATCCAGCCACACCCACCTTTTGCTTCTTATTCTGTTTACCTTGTTTGTTGTCAAAACCCAGGGCTTTTTTGGTAGCAGGAAATCCTTTGCATGTTAGGCCACACAGCCCTCATGTAGCCAATCCTAATGAGTTTCTGCTGTTGGGTGTGGCTTATTATGCTAATGAGTTCCTGCTGGGCGTGGCCAACTCGGGAGCCAGCCGGAAATCTGTTCCTGTGCGTTCCTGCCCCAAAAATAGCTCTGGCTTTATATACAAAGAGTTTTCTCGATGCAAGTAACTAAGGAGTCCATTCTCTTTGTTGGCTTCTTTATTTCTTATAATTTTCTTGCTATGCCAGTCTTTATTAATCATGATACGTTATTATAGCTATTGTACCAACCATAGAATCTTGACCATGTATTTTGAAATGTGGACTCTCTATGTCCCTTTAACAATAAAGTCAGTTTATCCACTCCTGCCACCTCCAAAAGCTTATTGAGAATTCCTTGTTTCGTTGGGACCTCCTGGACTTTCCAGTATTTAGCATATAGAAGAAGAAGAAGAGATTGGATTTATACCCCGTCCTTCACTGCCCAAAGGCGTCTCAGAGCGGCTTACAAACTCCTTTCCCTTCTCCTCCCCACAACAGACACCCTGTGAGGTAGGTGGGGCTGAGAGAACTTCTGACAGAAACTGTCCTTGAGTGAACAGCTGTGCCAGAGCTTGTGACTGACCTAAGGTCACATCAGGAGGTGCAAGTGGAGGAGTGGGGGAATCAAACCCAGTTCTCCCAGATAAGACTCCACGTACTTAACCAATCATGCCGGCCACATGATCACAGAAACGTCTTCGGACAGCGCTGGCTCTTCGGCTTTGAAACGGAGATGAGCACCGCAACCCTAGAGTCGGATTCGACTGGCTTTCGAGCAAGGGAACCTTTACTTTACCTTACTTAACCACTATACCAAACTGGCTCTAGCAGCTGTTGTTATATAGACAATAAGATAACAATCATCCTTTTTACATAAATCAGAAAGAATATTTAACAGTAATACTTCAGGAGTGAAAGGAACAGTACACTTTAAATTTTTTTTTTTTTGCAAAATTTCATGTATCCAAGCCCAGATTTTTTTTTTAACTTTTTCACAATGCCACCAAATATGATAAAATGACCCCACCTTATTTTGGCATTTCCAACACTTGTTTGAACACTTACTATTATATTTAGCAGTCTCCAGATGGGTTGGCGGCAGAGCCAAGGAGCAGAACGTACTAGACGATCCGAGTTCACATCCTTTCTCAGCCACAGATCTCACCGGGTGACCACACTCTTCCAGCCAGACTTACTTCATGGTGTCCTTGCAAAGATACAACAGAGGAAGGGAAATGCTCAGAGGAAGAGCTCTGTAAGCTTTTGGAGGACTGGCTACATTAGGGTGTGTATCGCCTAATATGCAAAGGAGTTCCTGCTACAAAAAGAGCCCTGGTTCATAATAAAAAGAGTACTAGCAAAATGCCCGATTTCTGAGATAAGAATGCAGGAATCCGCCATACGATATCAATATATGAGATTGCTGTCCTTCCTAAAGCCTCTGAAACCGCGTACTAGGAGGCGACATCAGGGTCTTTGACCTCTATATCAAGTCTTTGACATCTATACCCTGTTCGTTGGCCCTCCAGTGTAACTGGCTGGCCACTGTGTGAGACAGGATGCTGGACTAGATGGACCTCTGGTCCAATGCTCCCTCTAAGCTGTGGAGACTTGTGAGCAAAAAATTCTACTTTGTGAGTGACTGGCGTTCAAGTTGTGAGCGAGCGATTTGGCTCCTGCATAAATAGGTTTGCTTTGGAGCCTTCCTTCCTGAGCAAAAGACAAAAATGTGTGAGCCGGAGGCTAAAAAACTATGAGCTGGCTCACACTAACTCAGCTTAGAGGGAACACTGCTCTGGTCTGATCCAGCAGGGCTCTTCTGATGTTCATATCAGGGCAAGGCCTTGGCCTCTATGCCCTGTTGTTGGCCCTCCAGTGGAACTGGATGGCCACTGTGTGAGACAGGATGCTGGACTAGAGGGACCACTGGTCTGATCCAGCAGGGCTCTTCTGATGTCCTTATGAGGGGAAGGCCTCGGCCTCTATGCCCTGTTGTTGGCCCTCCAGTGGAACTGGATGGCCACTGTGTGAGACAGGATGCTGGACTAGAGGGACCACTGGTCTGATCCAGCAGGGCTCTTCTGATGTCCTTATGAGGGGAAGGCCTCGGCCTCTATGCCCTGTTGTTGGCCCTCCAGTGGAACTGGATGGCCACTGTGTGAGACAGGATGCTGGACTAGATGGACCATCACTGGTCTGATCCAGTGGGGCTCTTCTGATGTTCATATCAGGGCAAGGCCTTGGCCTCTACGCCCTGTTGTTGGCCCTCCAACGGAACTGGTTGGCCACTGTGTGAGATGGGATGCTGGACTAGATGGACCACTGGTCTGATCCAGCAGGGCTCTTCTGGTGTTCTTATCAGGGGAAGGCCTCAGCCTCTGCGCCCTTTTGTTGACCCACCAGAGTAACCTGGTTAGCATTTGGGAAGACAGGACACTGGATGAGATGGACCTGTAGCCTGATTCAGCAGAGCACCTCTTACGTTGTTTACAGAGTTACTGATATAGGTTATACTTCAAAGAAAAAAAAATACTAGGTCTTGCTCTCTGCTGCTTCTGAAACCCACAATTCCGCTTTCATCCAAAAATATAGATATGTTCCCATCCATCAGACACATTCTCTGTTCTAACACACAAGACTGCCTTATCCTGTCTAGCCCAGTTCTGTCTCTTTTGACTGGCAGGAACTCTCTAAGGTGTTACCGGTCCCCCCTTCCAGCCCAGTTACCTGAGATCAGTTTTTAAATTGGAAATGTCAGAGATAGAACCGGGACCCTGATTTCCGGCTATTACTTTACTTAGAAAATCCGCTTCCCACCTTTCCATTTGGAAACAACCCTGGTCAACAGTCAGGGGCATTGAAAGATCAGCATTAATGACCCGCCATAAAGTATGTTCCTAAAAGCACTGATTCAGTCAGTCAGATCCACACTGCACATCTATAAGCGGAGAATATTTAATTTAAAACGCTGAATATGGTGGTGAAAAGAACACGCACCAGGAATCGTCACTATATGAGTATTTCTTGCATATGCGTGCGCACAGCATGAGAACCTGAGGTAAAATTCTATGGCCTTGTTTCCAGGTATTCCCACAGGTTTTCTGTTAGTGGTGCTAGGGTTGGTTAACCCCCCCCCCACACCATGAATTGGCACTACATGAGTATTCCTTGCATATGCACGCATGCAGCGTGAAACCCTAAAATAAAATTCTGAGGCAATCAATAATTAATTAATTATTGTTGTTTGGCATTGTGCGTAGAATAGTCAGGAGATCCTAAGATTGCCTGGCAGACAGAAGTTCTAGCTCTTTTAGTGTTATGCACCACTAGGGGGTGAGCCAGACTTGTTTTTAGGACAAGCGACGTTTCAGAGTTGGTTTGCCATTGCCTACCTCTGCGTCCCAGCCCTGGAAGGTCACCCTTCCAAATACTAGCCAAGGCTGGCCCTGCTTAGCTTGTGAGCTCTGACAGGATTGAGCTAGCCTGAGTTATCCAGGTCAGGGCAATTCTGAGGTAAAATTCTGAGGTAAAATTCTGAAGTAAAATTCTGAGGTAAAATTCTGAGGCCCTCCAGAGACCCTGAAGCGAGGATGATGTCTGCAAGTGGGAGGGTGTGGTTATTCGGGAATACCCTCCTCCCTTGAATTACCTGGCCTTTCATCTATATAGATTTATGCTCCATGTGATAAGGATGATCAGGGCCTGGAAACCAAACCCTAGAAGGAAAGGCTGGGGGTAGGGTTGCCAACCTCCAGGTAGCACCTGGAGATCTCCCACTATTATAATTGATTCCCAGGTGACCAAAATCAGTCCTCCTGGAGAAAATGGCTGCTTTGGAGGGTGGACTCTGTGGCATTGTACCTTGCTGAGGCCCATCATCTCCCCAAACCCTGTCCTCCCCAGGGTCCACCCCCAAATCTCCAGGTATTTCCCAACCCAGAGATGGCAACTCTAGCTGAGGGACTTGGGAATGTTCAGTCTGAAGGAGAGGAGGTTGAGAGGGAACAGGATTGCTCTCTTGAATTATCTGAGAGCAAGAGCAAGAGGGAGAGGAGAGATTGGATTTATACCGCACCCTTCACTACCCAAAGGAGTCTCAAAGTGGCTTACAACCTCCTTTCTCTTCCCCTCCTCACAACAGACACCCTGTGAGGGAGGTGGGGCTGAGAGAGCTCTGACAGAAACTGCTCTTTTTCAAGAACAGCTATGGCAGAACTGTGGCTTGCCCAAGGTCAACCAGCAGCTGCAAGTGGAGGAGTGGGGAATCAAACCTGATTCTCCCAGATTAGAGTCCGCACACTTAACCACTGCACCAAACTGAAAGACTTTCACTTAGAAGAGGGCAGGGAGCTGTTCCTGTTGGCAGCAGAGGAGAGGATTCAAAATAATGGGTTTAAATTAAGGGCAGGAAGGTACCGGCTGGATGTTAGGAAAAACTTTTTTACAGTAAGAGTTGTTCAACAGTGGAATCAGCTGCCTGGGGAGGTGGTGAGCTCTCCCTCACTGGCAGTCTTTAAGCAGTGGCTGGACGGACACTTTTCAGGGATGCTCTACGCTGATCCTGCCTTGAGCAGGGGGTTGGACTAGATGGCCTCTATGTGATTCTATGATTCTGCTATAAAAACCCATCTGTTCTCTTGGTCATTTAGTTAATTTTGGTTAATTCTGGTTAACAGGAATTTTCTGTCGGGTCCCCCTCATTTTTTTGCTACCCATTACATTCAGTGGCTTGGGCATTTTTAACGATGGCATTTGCTTAATCTGTGACTCTGGCAGTTGCACAGACTGTTGTTTAAGAGGAGCAAAACACCAAGACTCAAATATGATTGTGGTGCAGCCCGCCAAACTATTTCCCAAGCGTCACAGGAATGTGAGCATCGTGCTTTCCAGGGAGATGTGATGGAGCTCTTTGAACCCTCCCCAGCTGTGAATGGGTGGATTGAAAATTGAGATATTAGTATTTAGGGAGATTGCTCAGTCTTTCTGTCCTTTGAGCACACTGTATCTAGTTGGTTACATATTTGATATTATTATATGCTTCCGGTGTATAACTCTGCCCTGCGATAAATAAATAAATACATACATTTATGCTTTGTGAAATGGTAGCATTCCTTTTGTTGTTGGAATTTTTTTTTAAAAAAAGTACTGATTGTATGAGGGAAGGCAGCATGGTATAGTGCGATCTTGTCAGATTTCGGAAGCTGGCAATCAAAGAAGAAACACAGCTGAGAAAGTAAGGAAACGAGGAGAATCAAGCTGTGTAAAATGACGCTAAAGCAGAAATAAAACAAAACTTAAACTTCATCTCTCTATGTGATTTATACATCAAATATGAGTGCAAAATACCAAAATACAACACGAAGAAGAAGAAGAAGAAGAAGAAGAAGAAGAAGAAGAAGAAGAAGAAGAAGAAGAAGAAGAAGAAGAAGAAGAAGAAGAAGAGGAGGAGATTGGATTTATACCCCACCCTTCACTACCCAAGGGAGTCTCAGAGCGGCTTACAAACTCCTTTCCCTTCCCCTCCCCACAACAGACACCCTGTGAGGTCGGTGGGGCTGAGAGAGCTCTGAGAGAACTGTCCTTGAGAGAACAGCCATGCCAGAGCTTGTGACTGACCCAAGGTCACATCAGCAGGTGCAAGTGGAGGAGCGGGGAATCAAACCCAGTTCTCCCAGATAAGAGTCCACGCACTTAACCACGACACCAAACTGGCTCTCCTTAGAAAGTTATACGGAAATAAAGTCCAAATACATGCAGAAGAAAGTCCAGATAAAGCAACATGAAGTCCAGTTGACCGCAAGTCCAGATGAACACAACAAAGATAACGGCTATATCTTTCATTTTGATAATCTTCTTTAAGACGGACTACGTTTATCTTCAATAACAGATTTGTTTTGATGTTTTCAGATCTCAAAATTTTGAGATACCAAGCCAAGCAGGGTCGGTGCTTTAGATGGGAGACCTCTGATGAAGACTCTGCAGAGGAAGGCAGTGGGCAAACATCTCTGCTTCTCACTTGCCTTTGAAACCTCTTGCAGGGGTCAACCATAAGTCGGTTGCAACTTGACAGAGCATGCACATCTGTTTTACTGATTATTCTCACCGTAAGCTGCTCAGAAGCTTTAGCCAAGAGTTTTGTCTCTTTGTCTATTTCCCCCCCCCAAAAAACAATTTTATTAAACTTTTCACACTCGATGCATATTACATAGTAAGCAGAACGTTTTACATGAAATACAGATTGTGTTCGTAAGTATTTTAACTAAAAGAGTTATTTACCGAAGAGGTAACTTATCGATTATATCTGGCATTTCCTCTTGTCTAGACAAGTGTTCTAAAATAGTGAACCAAACCGGGATAAAATCAGATGTAACACAAAAAGGGTAAGCGTCATTAATAATTTCAGTAATTTTTGCCATTGTACACATGTTCCATAGTTTAGAGTACCAGTTCTGCATGGTAGGGCCTTTAGTATTTTTCCATTTTGCGGCTACTGCATGTTTAGCCACTGCTAATAAAATAGCAACTGTTTTACTAATACTGTTTAATCCAATTTCCATAATCCAGTGGTTTAAAATAATATGCTCCATTGTAAATTGCAAAACAATACCTGTTATCAGGGCTATTTTGGGGCAGGACTGCACAGGAACGGAGTTCCGGCTGGATCCGGAGTTGGCCACGCCCAGCAGGAACTCATTAGCATAATAGGCCACACCCAACAGCAGAAACTCATTAGGATTGGCTACATTAGAGGTGTGTGGCCTAACATGCAAAGGAGTTCCTGCTACCAAAAAAGCCCTGGGCTTTGACAAAAAACAAGGTAAACAGAATAAGAAGCAAAAGGTGGGTGTGGCTATATGACCACACTTCTGGTAACATGGGATGTGGCCTACTATGCTAATGAGCTGTGCTGTTGGGGTGTGGCCTAATATGCTAATAGGTTTCTGATGGTGGGTGTGGCCTGTTATGCTAATGAGTTCCTGCTGGGCTTTTTCTACAAAAAAAGCCCTGCCTGTTATTAAACCAATTTGAGCAATAGTTTCTTTCCAAAATGCCTCCATTACTGGACATTCCAGCCAGCAATGGAGATATGTTCCAACCTGGCCACATTGCCTCCAGCAGGAACTCATTAGCATAATAGGCCACACCCAACAGCAGAAACTCATTAGCCTATTAGGCCACATCCCCATGTTACCGGAAGTGTGGTCATCCAGCCACACCTACCTTTTTGCTTCTTATTCTGTTTACCTTGTTTGTTGTCAAAACCCAGGGCTTTCTTTTGTAGCAGGAACTCCTTTGCATGTTAGACCACACACCCCTAATGTAGCCAATCCTAATGAGTTTCTGCTGTTGGGTGTGGCCTATTATGCTAATGAGTTCCTGCTGGGCGTGGCCAACTCGGGAGCCAGCCGGAACTCCGTTCCTGTGCGTTCCTGCCCCAAAATAGCCCTGGTATAGAGTAAATATCAGCAAGTAAGTGTACAGTCGAGGATTCCGCTTTCTTGTATATCTTCTCAAAAGCAGTCAGTGGTTGGTTCATCAGATCAGTAATGTGTATTTGAGAGGCTAGATGCTGAAACTGTAGATATTGAAACCATTGAATCTGTTTCCCGAGTTTCTCTTCGAATAAATATTTTTTTCCATTAGTGTATTATTTCGGGGAATATCTTGCATTTTATCCAAAGCGGTAGATCTCCATGGTTTTAAAGTATCCGAGATATTTGGTGATAACAGCATCTTTCGATTAAAAAGAGTTTGAAACCTAGACGCATTAGGTAACAGCAGTTTCCTCTTGCTTTCCCAGGTGTTCAAGAAGGACTTGAGAAAAAGGCTATGCATAACATCACTGGATCTTTCTGAAGTAGTTTGAAGACGCCTTGTCTCTTGAGGTCAGTACTGTCTACTCAGACTGGCAGCGGCTCTCCGGCAGGGGTCTTTCACACCACCTATTGCCTAGTCCTTTTTAAACTGGATATGGCAGGGACTGAGCCTGGGACCTTCTGCGTGTCAAGCTGATGGTCTGCCACGGAGCCACGGCCCCTTTCGCACAGGTCACCCGGGAGCTCAGACATCCCATAAATGTTATGAATAGGTGGCTGCCTTTCCTCAAAAGCTGGTGAGACATACACAACGTTCCAAATGGTAAGCTGTGGGCTTTGCTGTTCCGGCTGACGCCCGTCTCCCACGATGCCCCGGTGATGGCCGAAGCCCTGACAACGTATGTGCCAAAGGCTGTCCAGAGAAGAGTCCCGCTATAATTTGGTCTTGTTTTCATTCAGCGGGATCCTGTGGCAGACTCAGCAATTTATTTTGTTTTCTTCTGAAGGCAGGGCGGGTTATTTCGTTTCGTTTTGTTTTCTCAAGGCCCTGGAAAGACAATAACCACAGGGTGACGGGCCAGTCAGGAAAACAGCGATGTTCTATCTTGTCTAGGGCTGGTGCCAAATCCCCCACGGACCCAAGCCACAGAACTACACCCGTGTGAGTCACAGAAGTGTTTGGGATAATTGCTACGCTGGGTAAACCTGAAGCTGCAGCAGTCTAAACCTTTTCCTGTCTCTTAATTCCTGCTTTCCTTCGGCTGTGCTTGGCGGGAGAGCTGCATAGGTTGCCCGAAGTTCTGAAAAGATGTTTTTTAAAGCTCCTTGGGCTGTAGTTGGAGTGGGGGTAGTGTTGCCAGATCTCCAGGCGGAGTCTGGAGATTCCCTGGAGTTATAACCAGTCTCCCGATTATAGAAATTCATTCCCCTGGAGAAAATGGCTGCTTTGGAGGGTGGGTTGTATGGAATGCTACCCGGCTGAGGCTCTTCCCCTCCAAAATTAAGCCCTCGCCAGGTTTCACCCTCAAATCTCCAGGAATTTCCCAACCCAGAGCTGGCAACCTTAGATGGAGGGGGCAGGCATGTCGCCCCACCTACAGCCATGGCGTCTTTCAGATCATCTGCTTTCTGATCCTTTTAACCGGAGATGCCTGGGATTGAACCCCGGGACCTTTGGCATGCAAAGGAGATGCTCTGCCACCGGACCACAGTCCCTGTCCAAATGAAGTTGCCTCATATAGAGTCAGTCCATTGGTCTACTCCAGGGGTCCCCAACCAGTTTGGAGAGCCAGTTTGGTGTTGTGGTTAAGAGCGCGGACTCTAATCTGGGAGAACCTCCACATGTAGCTGCTGGTGTAACCTTGGGTCAGTCACAAGTTCTCTCAGAGCTGTTCTCTCAAGGTCAGATCTCAGTCAGAGCTCTCTCAGCCCCACCGACCTCACAGGGTGTCTGTTGTGGGGAGGGGAAGGAAAAGGAGATTGTAAGCCGCTCTGAGACTCCAAGTGAAGGGCTGGGTATACATCCAATCTCTTCTTCCTCCTCCTCCTCATTTTCCTTCATCTTCCTCCTCCTCTTCTTCTTCTTCTTTCCAAGTACCCAACCCTGCTTAGCTTCCAAGTTCTGGTGAGACGGGGCTAGTTTGGGCTATTCAGGCTGCTAAAAGAACCACAGAGTTCCAACCAACTCATAGTGACCCCATGGAGTTCCACCTCATGGGGTTTCAAGGTAATGGATGAGCAGAGGTGGATTGCCATTGCCTTCCTCTGGTCTTCCTTGGTGGTCCCCCATCCACGCACTGCCCCCGCTAAGCTTCTGAACTGTGATGAGATCAGGTTAGTCTGGGCTATTAGGGGCTGCTACTGGATGTGTTTGGAGCACCCAAAATACCCCACATACTGCACATGCAGCACACTGGGGTGACATTGGGTCAGTCACAAGTTCTCTCAGAGCTGTTCCAAGGTTTCCCATTCACACAGCCCTGACTGTGCCGGAGCATTCAGACTGCTGCCCTGGAGGCTCAGCGTTTCCCCATTAATTTGGCTGTGGGTGTATGGGTGTATGTGCGCATGAGCGCTCATGTGCATAAGCGCATTTTGCTGATTGGGGGAGGACCCCACAGCACTGGCACCGCATTGGGCAGTAGAGTGGAGCACAGCCAATCATACCGCTGCTGCCTTCTGCCCAACGCGGGTTTCTCCCGGCTTTTCAGCTGCGCGTTCAGACTTCCCAGAAGCGGAGAAACGCGCGATGCATGCGCGATTTAGGGATTTGCTACCCGTTTCTTCAGGTATCTTTTTAATGTGACAGTGAAGCGGAACAGCGCGGGTTGGCTACAGGTGGGGGATGCCAGGCAGATGTGCCTCTGTGAATGCCCTGTTTACTGCGGGTTTGAAGCGTCGCTGAAACGGATCCCCACCGGGGCAAATTGCCAGTCTGAACTCAGCCCCTGACCCTTTAAACTGGAGACGGCCAGGACTGAACTTGGGAACTTCTGCAGGCAAAGCAGAGGCTCTTCCACTGAGTCACAGCCCCTCCCCCAGCGGGCTGCACAACGTTTCCATCCTGCTCAGTATTCTCTTGGAAAAACAAGGATAGTTGAGGACAGCATTTAGCACTGATGTCATTGGGTTCCATCAACTGCCTTTCCCCCCAGGTTTCCATTGACTATAAACAAGCTGTCTGCTTCCACTTCCCCTTTTCCCACATACTTCGCCGTTTTTGAGAAAAGCCATAAACTTGGAGTTGCGTAGACCTCCTCCGGCAATGCTCGATTTTCAGAAAAGTTTCTTTTTTTTTAAAAAAACAATGCACATTATTGACCTTGCCTTCCGTTAAAACGCTTTAAAAAATTGCAATTCCAATTTGCAGCAATGAGACCTTGGAGACGGTTATATATGGAGATTAAGGAACATGAGAAGGCTCCTTGGGAGTAAGTGAAAGATAGACCCTCAGAGTGGCTGACGCACAGAAGTGTACTGTATGAGCTGAGTTTGACGCACACTGGGAAAGTCGTTCAGTAATTTTTTTTTTTTTTTAAAATACACAATTAAATGTTGAATTGAATTAGGTTTCCAACAGCACAACGTGCACTTGCTGTTGTCAGTTGTAGAATAATGGGGTTTATATAGATATTTGCTTCTAAATATAGGAGGAATGGCACCTATTCACAGCCCTTAGGAAGTTCAGAAAGTCTGAAGGAGCCACAGAAAAAATGAGTCAGAATTTCTGAACAGAATGGGTAGTATTTGCAAGGACTTCTTCTTCTTCTTTGTCACAGTCAGATATCTGACTGGTAGATGGTTAGGGATGGGCACATGTACTAAAGTTCATCACAAATTTTGTCTGGTTCATGAAGCAATGTTTGTGAACTAAATAGCTGACATGAACTTCCACATTTTAAGGTGAATCGAGCCAGTTTGCGAAGAGCGGAAAGCAGGGGCTTAAATGACTTTGAGCCATTTAAACCCCAGCTTTCTGTTCCTTGCTGCTCAGCTGTTTGGTGTAAATGGCTGGTAGCTATTTAAACCTATTCTTTCTGCTCCCTGCCAAAAGTGGTGGGGAGCAGAAACCAGGGGTCACAAACTGATATGAACTGGTTTGGTTCGTGAATTGATGTATTGGTTTGTGTTTCAGCCATGAACCATGGACCGAACCACAAAAATGCTGTTCGTGCCCATCCCTATAAGGTGGGGTTCTACAATTCGAGATCTAGCCAAGTTCTTGGGAATTGCAGATGTATCTTCACAGGACTCTTGCTGTTCCAAACAACATTGTCTTCTGGAGCTGAGCTAGTTTAATTTGCTCAATGCCTGGAATGTCCAGGTGTTTCTTGAGACTTCTAGGCACCACTCCAAGGGCTCCAGTGACAACTGGCACAATGGTCACCCTTTCCCAGAGGTGTGCTAACTCTATTCATAGGTCTCGGTATTTCATGATTACCCCTCCCCATAAAATGCTGTCTTGCTGTGCTGGTAGGGTTAGTGTGCAGCGAAGCAGAGGGCTATAGTATCGCCAGCGTAGCTGCTGGCAAGGTCTCCCATGGTAGACAGGCCTCTGCTGAGAAGTCAGACTAAATGCATCCCAAACCCTCATAAAATAGGATGAGAAAAATTAAATTCAAAGTCTATACCGGCTCGATCGTTGCCTGGATTAACAAGCGCTGCCTCAGAGACTGGTGTTCCTGGATTGTTGGAGAAAAATGGGCGACAGGATATGGGCTCTTCTGTTGGGCAACCGAGGCAGAGGCCAGATGTGGTATCGGGAACAGGATCTTCTATAAATGAACCAGATTAGGGACCTGATAAGCTACTGGAAAACCAGAAATGCCAGGGAAAAATGGTCTCAAGAACAAAACAGAAAAAGAAGTAGAAGAAGAAGAGGAGGAGGAGATTGGATTTATACCCTGCCCTTCACTTGGAGTCTCAGAGCGGCTTACAGTCACCTTCCCTTCCTCTTCCCACAACAGAGCCACTGTGAGAATCATTGCAGAATCTTATTATTATTATTAGTAGCAGCAGTAGTAAAGGTGGTGTTATTACTATTACTTGTAGTACTGCCAGTACTTGTAGTATTGGTAGTAGTAGTAGTACAATCTTATTATTATTATTAGTAGCAGCAGTAGTAAAGGTGGTACTATTACTATTACTTGTAGCACTGCTAGTACTTGTAGTATTGGTAGTAGTAATACAATCTTATTATTATTAGTAGTAGCAGCAGTAGTAAAGGTGGTGCTATTACTATTACTTGTAGTACTGCCACTACTTGTAGTATTGGTAGTAGTAGTACAATCTTATTATTATTAGTAGTAGCAGCAGTAGTAAAGGTGGCACTATTACTATTACTTGTAGTACTGCTAGTACTTGTAGTATTGGTAGTAGTAGTACAATCTTATTATTATTATTAGTAGCAGCAGTAGTAAAGGTGGCACTATTACTATTACTTGTAGTACTGCTAGTACTTGTAGTATTGGTAATAGTAGTACAATCTTATTATTATTAGTAGCAGCAGCAATAATAAAGGTGGTACTATTGCTATTACTTGTAGTACTGCTACTACTTGTAGTATTGGTAGTAGTAGTACTACAGGAATTGATACGGTGCTTCTCCAGGGTCCTGCTCAAGGCAGCTCACAACGATAAATAACATCCCCAAATCCTAAAAAAAATCATAAATTATCCATATAAAAATGAATCAAGCCATTAAAAACAAAATAAAACCATCACCAAGCACAAACTCAAAATAGCCACAAAACAGACCTGAAGCCATAAAACAGCTAAAAAGATAAAGCCCCCTGAGTTAAAAATCCTGGTAGAAGGTCAAGATGGTTTGGCCTGGTGCCTAAAAGGCAGAACAGCGGGTGCCAGGTGAAAAGGTTTGCCCACCTCCAGGTACGGCCTGGAGACCTCCTGCTTTTACAACAGATCTCCAGGTGACAGAGGTCAGTTTCACCTAGAGAAAATGGCTGCTTTGGAGGGCGGACCCTATGGCATTGTATCCTGCTGAGATCCCTCTCCTCCCCAAACCCCGTCCTTTCCTGGCTCCACCCCCCCCCAAGTCTCCCGGTATTCCCCCACCCAGAGCTGTCAACCCTACAGGCGAGGCTCAAGGGGGACGGGCACTCCAAAGGCAAGGTGGCACCACTGTAAAAGCCCAGAATCTAACTGCTGTTCACCTCACTTCTGAAGCCAGGGGCACAGCGAGCAGGTCTTGGGAGACCTTAACTGTCTTACTGTATTTTTGAGCTCATGGTCGATCTTCAAACTGCCTTGAGCCACAAGGAGAGGGCGAGATACAAATGCTGAAATAAATTAATTGAGTTAAAAAGTCGTGACCCAGGAGGAGGCCAGTCACTGCCAATGTGACAAGCTGGGTGGCTGGCAGCTGGTAGGGGAAAAACGTAACGTAAAAGCAAAGACCCGGAAGGTACCCCAAGGGCCATCTGGTCCAACCCACTGCACAATGCAGGAAATTCACAGGAACACCGCATTTCACCCCCCCACTCCCCCAGGGACCCCTGCTCTACGCCCAGAGGAAGGAATAAGAACACCAGAACAGCCCTGCTGGATCAGACCAGTGGTCCATCTAGTCCATCATCCTGTCTCACACAGCAGCCAGACAGTTCCTCAGGAGAGCCAACAACAGGGCACAGAGGCTGAGGCCTTCCCCTGTTAAGAACATCAGAAGAGCCCTGCTGGATCAGACCAGTGCTCCATCTAGTCCATCATCCTGTCTCACACAGCAGCCAACCGGTTCCTCTGGAGAGCCAACAACAGGGCATGGAGGCCGACGCCTTCACCTGATGTTGCCTCCTGGCTCTGGGATTCAGAGGTTGACTGCCTCTAAAAGTGGAGGTTCCCCTCAGTCACCATGGCTAGTAGCCACTGATAGACTTATCCTCCATGAATCTGTCTAATCCCCCTTTAAAGCTGTTTATTCCTGTGGCCATCACTACATCCTCTGGCAGCAAATTCCATATTTCAATCACTCTCTGCAAAACACGCCTCATTATTTTCCTGGGAGGAAGGGACGTGGGGGGGCAACATCGTGCCGACAGCATGGCATCATTTGCAAGGTGAACCTAGAAGTGACATCATGCTGCTCTAGGATTCAGCAAGAGCTCTTGTGGTTAGAATTCCCGCTGAATCCTAGACTGGCATGACGTCACTTCCGGGTTTGCCCTGGAAATGAGGTCATGCCGTTGGCACAACATCAGCTTCGTAATCTTATCCCCCCCCCTCCAGCCAACAGAGCGGTGGCAGGGGTCGGGGGCGCAAAGTGAGGGATCTCCCCCACGGCACATAGGAACACGGCAACCCTATTGACAAGACACAATCTCTAGAACCAGGCCTCTTTTTGTAGAAAAAGCCGAGCAGGAGCTCATTAGCATAACAGGCCACACCCAACAGCAAAACTCATTAGCTTGTTAGGCCACACCCCTGACAGCAGAAACTCATTAGCATTTTAGGCCACACCCCCACGTTACCAGAAGTGTGGTCATCTAGCCACACCCACCTTTTGCTTCTTATTTTGTTTACCTTGTTTGTTGTCAAACCCAGGGCTTTTTTTGGAGCAGGAACTCCTTTGCATGTTAGGCCGCACCCCCCTCATGTAGCCAATCCTAATAGTTTTCTGCTGTTGGGTGTGGCCTATTATGCTAATGAGTTCCTGCTGGGCGTGGCCAACTCGGGAGTCAGCCGGAACTCCATTCCTGTGCATCCCTGCCCCAAAATAGCCCTGTCTATAACACTCCCAGGTCAAATTCTCTCCCTCCCTCCCTCTGTCCCTCCCTCCCTCCCACTCCCTCCCACTGGTCTGAGCAACGTGGTTGATTGTGCTGCCACCAACTGCAGAGCCATGGTCCCGCTAAGCTGTGGAGTCTTGTGAGCAGGAATTCTACTCTGTGAGCTACTGGCTTTAAAGCTGTGAGCGAGCGATGTGGCCGCTGCATCAATTACTTTGCTCTGGAGCCCTCCTTCCTGAGCGAAGACAAAAATGTGTGAGCCGGAGGCTAAAAAATGTGAGCTAGCTCACACTGACTCAGCTTAGAGGGAACACTGCTGCAGAGGGGTCCATTGGCACCTTTGAAAGATTAAGAGCATAGGCTAAGTCTTCCCAAAGGTGGAAGAATCAACACAGCAAGCTCGCCTCTGGTTCTTTGGTTCCTTCCCCCCCCTCCAGCCCTTCCAAACTTTCCCCTCTTCCTGAAGATACTGGGCATGAGACAGGCATCTGTCGGGCCAGGAGTCAGGCCCCAAATCTCCATCTCAACCCACCCTTCCCCAACCTGCATTTCAGTCGCGTAGGAGAAAGGGTCCCTTAGGGTTGCCAAACTCCAGGCGGGCCCTGGTGACCTCCCAGAATTACAAGGGTTCTCAAGATGACAAACATCAATGCCCCTGGGGGAAAAAAATTGCTACTCTGGAGGTTTGATTCTATGGCTTTGTACCCTGTGGAGAGGCAATTTGGTGTAGTGGTTAGGAGCGCAGACTCTAATCTGGGCGGACCGGGTTTGATTCCCCACTCCTCCACATGCAGCTGCTGGTGTGACCTTGGGTCAGTCATAAGTTCTTTCAGGGCTGTTCTCTCAAGGGCAGTCCTCGAGAGAGCTCTCTCAGCCCTGCCTACCTCACACGGTGTCTGTTGTGGGGAGGGGAAGGAGATTGTAAGCCGCTCTGAGACGCCTTTGGGTAGTGAAGGGCGGGGTATAAATTCAGTCTCTTCTTCTTCTTCAGTTTGCTGTAGTGGTTAGGAGTGCGGACTCTAATAAGAGAGAATTGGGCTTGATTCCCCACTCCTTCACATGCAGCTGCTGGTGTGATCTTGGGTCAGTCACAAGTTCTCTCAGAGCTGTTCTCTCAAGAGCAGTTGTCTCAGAGCTCTCTCAGTCCCATCTACCTCACAGGGTATCTCCTCTTCCTCCTCCTCCTTCTGTTCTTCCTCCTCCTCCTCCTCCTCTTCTTCCTCTTCTTCTCCTCCTCCTCCTCCTCTTCCACCTCCTCCTCTTCTTCCTCTTCCTCCTCTTCCTCTTCCTTCTCCTCCTCTTCTTCCTCCTCCTCCTCCTCCTCCTCCTCTTCCACCTCCTCCTCTTCTTCCTCTTCCTCCTCTTCCTCCTCTTCTTCTCCTCTCCTTCCCCCAAACCCTCCCAACCCCAGGCTCTGTCCCCAAATTTCCAAGAATCCCCCAGCCTGCAGCTGGCCACCCGACTTGTCACTACCCCAACCTCAGCGCTCTCCATTTGTTAACCTTGGCAGCATAATTCAGGGGCACAAAATGAGCTGCAACATTTGGACCCAAACTGACCGGCCCAGTTCTGTTTCTCCCCACCCCGGTGTGTGCGTGTGTAGGTATGTGTGTGTGCCACAATGGTTATTTTATAACTTGCCAAGTTCCTGGAAGCTCAGTGGAGGAGGATGTTGATTTCTGGTCCAAGTCCTCACTGGGTCGCTGCCTGCAGTCATGGCAAATAAAAGGAACCGGCAGTGAGGTTCCCCGTTCCCCGAAGCCCTGCCTTTACTTGACTCAAAAGCCGGCCTTGTTGTGGCCTGGCTTCTCTCTGCTCTGCCAGAAGTCCCTTGACCGCACTGACTGCTTCTATTCACTCGCTGGCAATAAATCCATCCCTCTGTTCTGACTCCCTTTCAGATGCTCAGGGGATAGGAAGGACCAGGAACACAGAGCGTCACTAAGAGGACAAGCTCAGAGATGGGCCTTTACTGACCCGTCGCTCCTTCGTTTTGTGTCAGGGAGCCCCGGGTGGCCTTCCTGCAACTGCTTTAGCAGGGATCGGGTGTTGGCGTACAGACTCGAGAAGCCCAGAGACGAAGGAACTGGCTGGCTCGTTCAGACCAACATGCGGAATTCAGTCTCACCACATTGTTGATGGCCTTTCAAGAATCCCAAGGCTCACTGCTACAGTGCCAGTAGAAATCACATTGGGCAAGGGCCTAGGGTTGCCAACTTTAGGTTGGGAAATTCCTGGAGGTTGGGAGAGGAAGAAGAAGAAGAAGAAGAGGCGGCGGCGGAGGAGGAGGAGTCTTGGGAGGGCAGGGCTTAGGGACGGAAAGGACCTCAGCAAGGTATAATGCCCAAGTGTCTACTTTCCAAAGCAGCCATTTTCTCTGTTTTGCCTGGAGACCAGTGGTCATTCTGGGAGGTCTCCAGGTCCCACCTGGAGGTTGGGAACCCTGCAAGAGGAAGGCAAAGGCAAGCCATCTCTGCTTCTCACTTGCTTTGAAATCCTGCTGCTGGAGTTCTCCAGCCCTCATCTTCCCACATCAGGATCTCCACTCCCTGCTTGGGACGCTCAGATGGAATCTAAGTGATCTGCCTATGAACAGAGTAACCCCATTATTTGATATCATTATTAGGAGGAGGAGGAGGAGGAAGAGGAAGAAGAAGAAGAAGAAGAAGAAGAAGAAGAAGAAGAAGAAGAAGAAATTGGATTTATACCCCGCCCTTCACTCGGAGTCTCAGAGCAGCTTACAATCTCCTTTCTCTCCCCCTCCCCACAACAGATACCCTGTGAGGTAGATGGGGCTGAGAGAGCTCTTTCAAGGACTGCTCTTGAGAGAACAGCTCTGAGAGAACTTGTGTCTGACCCAAGGTCACACCAGCAGCTGCATGTGGAGGAGTGGGGCATTGAACCCGGTTCTCCCAGATAAGAGTCCATCACTCTTAACCACTACACCCAACTGGCTCTACTCAGCCTGGAAGCTCTCCACCACCTTACCTGTCTCAGGGAAGGTAGAATGGTACAGCCCCATCTTTTCAGATCTCAGAATCTAAGCAGGGCTGGTACTTGGGTGGACTGCCAAAAAACAGTAGGGTTGCCAGCTCTGGGTAGGGAAATTCCTGGAGATTTTGGGGGTGGAGCCTGGTGACGGGCAAGGTTTGGGCAGAAATGAGAGCTCAGCGGGGTATAGGGCCATAGACTCCACCCTACAAAGCCCCCATTTTCTCCAGGGGAACTTATCTCTGTCGTCTGGCAACTGTTGTAACTCTGGGTGATCTCCAGGTCCCACCTGGAGGCTGGCAACCCGACAGAAGGAAGGCAACGGCCAGCCATCTCTGCTTCTCTCTTGCTTTGAAAGCCCCCTTTCTGGGGGTCTCCATAAGTTGGTTGCAACTGGGCGGCATTCCTGTACATACATTACCTACCTTGGAGGGTTTCTGTGAGAATCAAGGGGGGGAGGGGAGAACAACACGGCTAGCATTCTTTGAAGCAATGTTTCCTAGCCCATGGATTGGGACCAAAAAGTGGGTTGCAAAGTCTCTGAAAGTGGATTGTGGGCCAGCCCTCCCTAATGGACACCCCCCCACCACATTTTTCTATTGCTTTCTTTTGTGTGTTGGAAATCAAGATCTGACCTGGAAACAGCATCTTCCGTGTTATGCCTTAGTTGGTCTTTTGTCTTCCTTGCACATACACAGGGCTATTTTTGGGCCGGAACGCACAGGAACGGCGTTCCGGCTGGCTTCAGAGTTGGCCATGCCCACTACAACCAAAACCTCTGCATGCATGGCTACAGAGGGGAGGCTTGGAGAGCAACCCCCCCAGCGACTCTGAGGCAGGCAGGTCGGGGGGGGGCCTGGAAGGAACAGGCAGGCATTTAAATGCCTCCTTGTGCCTTCCTTGGCCTGTCCAAGGGCTGGCTTGCCCGGGCTCTCCGCAGCCGTGGGGCACCCACCAAGCCAAGGGAAGGCACTGGGGGTGTGGCCTAATATGCTAATGAGCTGTGCCATCAGGGGTGTGGCATAATATACTAATGAGTTTCTGTTGTTGGGTGTGGCCTGTTATGCTAATGAGTTCCTGCTGAGCTTTTTCTACAAAAAAGCCCCGCACATACATGTTGTTCAAGCAAAACGTGTCCTGCTTGTGAGTAGAGGGAGTTTCTTATAATCTTGGGGGGGGTGCAATTAGAGGGAGTAGTGAAGAAGGAGAGGGTGGTCAGCGGTGGGAATCTAACCTCCACATGTGTCTTAATTGATTGCTATTTTAAGTTATAAGTCTATGAGAGGTTTTATTGTGTTTTACTGTATTTATGAAAGGTACTTCTGAATTGTTTGTAAGCCTTTGTGAGCTCGCTTCAGCAGGGAGGGCAGGAGAGAAATCAATTAATCAATCAATCAATCAAATAAATAAATAAATATGGAAAGGCTGTGTGTGTGTCAGAATGCCACTTGCTGGGGGTTCATAGTGGGGGAAGCTGTACCCTTTGTGTGTTTGTGGGTTTCTCAAAAACATCTGGTTGGGGCAGTATAGAAAATGGAGTGCTGAAGTAAATGGGTTCCGAGGTCATAAGAACATAAGAGAAGCCAATGTTGAATCAGGCCAATGGCCCATCTAGTCCAACACTCTGTCACACAGCGGCCAAAATATACCAGGTGCCCTCAGGAGGTCCAGCAGTGAGGCCATCAGGAGGTCCAGCAGTGGGGTCATCAGGAGGTCCAGCAGTGAGGTCATAGTTCGTCTAGGGTGCCAAGAAGTTTTGGACCAGCCCTGTCTGGATCCCCATACCAAGTAAATTTGGACTTCTGGGGGGCAACTGTGCATTGGCTTTTCCCTGCGTCGTTATACAAAACTCACGATGGAACAGAAATTCCCCTCTGCATTGCATGCCGCTTTCACTTTCTTTGATCATCGGGTTTTATGGTACCTTCTAGATAGATTTATGGCTGTTCAGGGGTGACTTTGCAGTCGGTACGGCGTTGCCCCGGGGTATCTGAATGTGGTTTGAGCTGCACCTTTTCTGTTCCAATGGTGGGTTTGGTAAAACAACAGAGGGAAAAGTCATTGCAGAGTCAGCCTGGGTCACCATACTGAAAAGGTTGGGAATCACTGCTTTAGAGGGAGAGCTGGATGAGAATTTGGGGGATAGCCAGAGCCCCTCTTTAATCTTCAAGTTTCCAAAGGTTTTCCTTTGTGAGACCGAGTGGTGTTATTGCTAGCAAACTGGTAGGTCTGAAATATATGGGATTTTTCTGGGGGAGACGTTTTTGAAAAACAGCCTTTGGACTTTCTCCATCTAATGAACTTCCAATCCTTTTGTAGCCACACGCGCAAATGTGATTCTACAGAGCTCGGGAATGTAGGTCAATAGAATTATCCCCGGTTCTGCAGCCTCCTAATCTTATCATGTGTCCACTAGGCCTTACTTCCCCTCTCGATCTCTGTCTCGAAACAACTCAGGAGAGGCAGCCGGAATGTGGATAATGCCAAATAGAATTTCAGACCTGGCAGACACCCGCGGGTGCCGCCGAACGTTCTGCTTCTGCTGGTTTTATTAAGGGGGGTGGGAATCGGCAAGAAACAACAGAGCCCCGAAGAAACGACAGGAGGAATTTGGTTCCTGGCTGGCGGGACAGATAGATCCATCTTTTTGGGTTCGTCCTGAAAGCAAAGCTAATTTTGTAGATACGGGCCAGGCTGTGATAGAAAAGAGCCTGTATTATTGGGGAATACAAGCAGGGGACCCGCAAGGACTTGCGGGGAGTGGATTTTCCCACCACACAGACAATTTCCACACTCTCCTTCCTGAAAGCCCCCGTAGCCTCCCCTCTTTTCTGCTTCCTTGTCTCCTTCCCACCCACCAGCCAACCTACTTTTTATATACCCCTGTCTTCAGCTTTCCCGTATTCCCTTCCCCTGACTGCCTCTCCCCGGGAAAACCCTGCTGACCACCAATCTGGGCCCTGGTGCACAGTGGGGAACTTGCAAACATTTGTGGGGGCACTCCACTTTCTCCTGTATCCCCCCCTCCACACTATTTCCTTTTTTCTTGGTTTTGGCAGCCCTCATTCCCTTAACTTTCCTACTTCCTTTTCGCCTTCCCACCCACTGACCGACCGACCTTTTATCTGCCCCTCTCTTCAACCAGGGCTCTTTTTGTAGCAGGAATTCCTTTGCATATTAGGCGACACACCCCCTAATGTAGCCAATCCTACAAGAGCTTACAGTAGTCCCTGTAAGAAGAGCTCTGTCAGCTCTTGGAGGATTGGCTACATTAGGGGGTGTGTGGCCTAATATGCAAAGGAGTCCCTGCTGCAAAAAGAGCCCTGTCTTCAACTAAATTTGTTATTTATTCACTTCATTGATACCCCACAATGGGAATTCAGAGCAGCTTTCATCGTTCGCCTCTCCTCCGTCTTATCCTCACAACAACTCTGAGAGGGTAGGGTAGGCTGGGAATGTGTAAATAGCCCAAGGTCACCCAGCAAGCTTCCACAACATATCCAGGATTCAAACTTGGCCTCCCAGATCCTAGTCCAAAACTGTCACCGTTACACCATGTCGGCTTTCATGGCGTGGATATTTAAGAACAGCCAGCAGTCAGGCCTGGGTGAGTCATGCCAGTTAACATGAGGAACATAAGAACATAAGAGGAGCCATGTTGGATCAGGCCAATGGCCCACCGAGCCCAACACTCTGTGTCACACAGTGGCCAAAACTCAGGGGCCATCAGGAGGTCCACCAGCGGGGCCAGAACCCCAGAATCCCTCCCAAACCCCAAGCACCAAAAATACAGAGCATCGCTACCCCAGACAGAGTGTTCCATCTATAGGTAAAGGTAAAGGTTCCCTTGCTTGAAAGCCAGTCGAATCCAACTCTAGGGTTGCAGTGCTCATCTCCGTTTCAAAGCCGAAGAGCCAGCATTGTCTGAAGACGTTTACATGGTCATGTGGCCAGCATGACTAAACACCAAGGTGCACGGAACATTGTTACCTTCCCACTGGAGTGGTAGCTATTTATCTACTTGCAATTTCTTGCTTTCTAACTGCTAGGTTGGCAGGAGCTGGAACTAGAGACGGGAGCTCACCCCGTCATACGGCACTCTCGGGTTTCGAACTGCTGAACTATCGACTTTCCACAGCCTGCAGTTCAGCGTCTTAACCACTTACCTTGTGGCTAATAGCCACTGATGGACCTCTGCTCCGTATGTTTCTCCAATCATCTCTTCAGGCTGTCTGTGCTTGTAGCCACCACCAATTCCTGTGGCAGTGAATTCCACGCATTTTATGGCCAGCTTACAAAGTCTGTTAGGCTTCTTATTAATACAAGTAAAATATGCCCCACAAACCACCTTGGATGTCCTTGTGTGAAACTTTCCTTTGCCCTCCTCTCTTTTGCGGGCATAGACGCAGACGCAGTGAGGCACCAGTGCCTCTCTGTGTCGGCACTTGTGCGCCCGCCGGCGAGTTGGATCTCTGATCAAAAGGGGGCACAGCCTCTAAAGCCACATCGCTGGCTATGGCCCTGCTGGCAATAATGGTTGGGGTTGCCCAGCAACAGCCACAATGGCCACTCAGCGGGCATTCGTTTCTTAAAGCCACAGCTGCGGCTTCTGTTATTTTAGGGGATTTTAACTCCTCCAGGGCTCTTTTTGTAGCAGGAACCTCCTTTGCATATTAGGTGACACGCCTCCTAATGTAGCCAATCCTCCAAGAGCTTACAGAGCTCTTCTTACAGGGACTACCGTTAGCTCTTGGAGGATTGGCTACATTAGGGGTGTGTTGCCTAATATGCAAAGGAGTTCCTGCTACGAAAAGAGCCCTGAACTCCTCCATGTACTTTTAATGTTTCAGATTTTGCTGCAAACCTGTCCCCCCCCCCCACCTCAGGCTTGTAGAAAGATTGATCTTGTCACTTCATGGCCCTAGTCTCTGGATTTAAGTATCCACAGATTTCAGAATTAGCTATATCGATGGTGGTGGTGGTGGTGGTGGTGATGATCTGGGCCATCTTAGGACGTTAATAACTCCGCTAGAAACCTGTCCAAAATAAGTGAAGTAAACAAAACACATTTTAAAAGACAAATATGTTTTTAGAGATTAACCCCAATCAACAGCCAGGCCCATAGCTGCAGTGGGGCATTTAGGGGCAGTGCCCCCTCACTCGTGGCCCCATGCCCCACAACATTTGAATGAAATTGAGTTTGGGGGGAATTTTTCAAGGGCAGCCCCAAGTCCAGCCAGGCCACCTTCTTTTGTTGCTGGGGCCACCTTCTTTTGAGAAACACAAACTGACGGAAAGCTATCGCAGAGCGTGAGCGCTTGCCATTGCTAAAGGACTCCGATGGCAGATATTCTCCCATAATATCTATTTATTGCCGAAAGGCTTTGTGTTGGCAATAGGTTAGAAAAAGAGAGAGGGAGAGAGAGACCATTTATCAGGAGCAAGTATTATTTGAAAACGTCATTTAATCTCTGCCAGGGCTGCAGTGTTTGTCAGCAACGGGACTGTGGGAATTTGAGTTGACTCTGTCACCTTCAGAAAAGCAAGGCGCAGAGTAAAATGGATTTTTAAGGGTTTATCCGCGGCGTGGAAGCAAATTGCATCGGTGAAGAAGGCCCAGGCAAAATAATCCCATTGAGGTCAGCACAGATTTCAGAAGTCTTAAATAGCCTTGGTATGCCTTTTGAGACCCGGCTAGGGGCAGCCTTGAAAGCTACAGGAAAAGCAAGGTAAATTCCACCCCAGAAAGGCAGTGTTCTGTAGTGGTTAATGCAGGGGTCTCCAGTAAGGTTGCCAACTCTGGGTTGAATTGGAAAAATCCTGGATATTTGGGGAGGGTGGGGTTTGGGGAGAACATAACATAAGAGAACATAAGAGAAGCCAATGTTGAATCAGGCCAATGGCCCATCTAGTCCAACACTCTGTCACACAGCGGCCAAAAATACCACGTGCTATCAGGAGGTCCAGCAGTGGGGCCAGGACACTAGAAGCCCTCCCACTGCTGCCCCCCCCCCAGCACCAAGAATAGAGTGCATCACCTGCCCCAGATTGAGAATTCCCATCTATACCCTGTGGCTAATAGCCACTGATGGACTTCTGCTCCATATGTTTATCTAATTCCCTCTTGAAATTGTCCATGCTTGTAGCTGCCACCACCTCCTGTGGCAGTGAATTCCATATGTTAATCACTCTTTGGGTGAAGAAGTATTTCTTTTTATCTGTTCTAACCCGACTGCTCAGCAATTTCATGGAGTGCCCACAAGTTCTTGTATTGTGAGAAAGGGAGAAAAGTACTTCTTTCTCAACCTGCTCAATCCCATGCATAATCTTATAAACCTCAATCATGTCACCCCTCAGCCGTCGTTTCTCCAAGCTGAAGAGCCCCAAGCGTTTTAACCTTTCTTCATAGGGAAGGTGTTCCAACCCTTTTATCATTCTAGTTGCCCTTCTCTGCACTTTTTCCAATGCTATAATATCCTTTTTGAGCTGTGGCGACCAGAACTGTACACAGTATTCCCAATGAGGTCGCACCAATGATTTATACAGGGGCATGATGATACTGGCTGATTTGTTTTCAAGAGACAAGAAGGGAGGGGAGGAGAGACTTCAGCAGGGTATAATGCCATAGGGTCCACCCTCCAAAGCAGCCATTTTCTCTGGGGGAATTGACCTCTATAGTCTGGAGAGCAGTTATAATTCCAGGCCATGGTCACTGGTTTAAAGTGTTGTGGGGCATATAAACCACATAGCGCACCCTGCTGCAGGTTACCCACAGAGACATCCCGTGGTAAAGCGTCCACATTATTGCAGCGCCTCAGCCACGGAGCGCACTGCAATTCCCCCCAAAATTAATGTCTGCGCATAAGTGTGCACGTGTGCGCTCATGTGCTTGTGCACTCATGTGCATGCGTGCACATGCGCACATAGGCAATTTTTTTTAAAGAAAACCCCACCTCCCTAGCGGCAGAACGGATCTGCAGGTTCAGACTGCCAAATCCATTCTGTGGCTGCTCCCCCGTGTTCAGACATCCCGCCCTACGCAATGACTGCACAGGGAACCGAAAACATCATTTGTGATGTGGTGCCTTTTCAACCTGGCTCCAAGTCATCCTACGACAGGGTATGGCACTGATGTTGTTTTTATGGTTGCATGTAAGCCGCCCTGAGCCACTTCGGCGGGAGGGCGGGATGGAAACCGAAGAAATAAATAAATAGATATAAATAAATGTGTGGCTGGGAAACTCCTGATGAATGTGGCTGTCTGACGGAACCCATTTGATCCGGAGGGGGGGAGTGGCTGTGTCAGTCCGAACTGCCCGTGTGATCACGGCCCCAGATCCTTCTCGGAGCCTGGCCGCCCTGGTGTTCGGCCTTGCCGAGCCTGTGAACGAATCCCGAGTTTCGTGAAAAGGTAGTGGGTGCACCCACAAAATGGCTGCCACGGTGGGCGGGACCAATCACAAAAACAATTCCAACTCAAAAGAGTTTTCCTACGATGGATGGCCGCTATTTATGAATGGGTACGTCTGGAACGCCCTGGCCTACATGGCTCAGGCTGGTCAGATCTTCAACACTCAACAGGGTTGGTTTTGGTTACTACTTGGATGGGAGACCACCGATGAAGCCCAGGGTTGCTTCGCAGAGGAAGGCAATGGCAAAACCCACCCCTGTTCATCTCTTGCCTTGAAAAACCAATGGTGTTGCCATAAGCTGCCTGCAACTCGACCACACTTTCCACCAACACCATGGGTGGAATATGTTGGAGGGCAAAATGGATTAATTGGGAGTCTCTTGGACCTATCGCTACTTCCCTGCAACCCCTTCTGTGGAGAAACCCTCCCCACCACACTCTTGAGTTTTAAAAGCATGTTTTCCCCCTTCCTCTGGAAGTGGCAGGCAGGCGGTTCAATGGCCTGCTGGATTACATCTATCTGCATGCTAATGGCCCGGGTAGGAAAACCAGCTAAGGAATCTGGTGCTAGGAAATCTCCAGGTGATTCCTTACAGGATGGCTTCCAGGATACACCTGCGAGACCTGGGCGGGCCAGGTCAAGGGGGTGGAGGGAGTGATGTACAGTGGGAGGAGACACAGGTTTGTTAAAACCACCTTGCAAGGGGAAGGTGGTCTCTCTCTCCCTCGGAATGCTGCGCTGGGGACAACTTTGAGCTCTGGTCCGCAAGCAGGCAGCCATCTTTTCCTGACCATGCAGTCTCCCAGGTATCGGGACATAGATAGGAACCCTGTAACTTTGAAAGATCACTCGTGCCTGCCCTCTCTGACCATCAGTTAGGGTGTGTAAAGAAAAGGGAAAGAGGACTGCCTTTATGACCAATCCTCTTTCGAAACCCATTTGCTGATCTAGTGCTGTGCTTAAGGAGGCTTGTACGCATTTTCTTTTTAATACATCTTTTTTTGACTTTGGAGGCTGGTTCTCAGCCTCTATACCACCTATGTACCCCAGTGCAAGAGGGCCCCCTGGCTTGGGAGGAAAACAAGTCAGCGTGCATATGACTATTTCCCCAGGGGAGTCTCAAAGCAGTATTTGGTCCCTGTGGTAACCAGTCACTGGATTGCAGGAAACCATGAGGCCAGGCCTCAGAACTAGGAAGGGGAACTGGAAGTCCTGTTCCTCCCAGTGGGAAATCCCTGAAACAGGTGGTGGCAGTGGAAAGAAGTGATAAACCCCTCCGGGAGCTGACAACACCTAAGAGGGGTGGGCAGAGCGGGCTCTGCGAGTCAAAGCGGGCCTGTTCCGCCACATCCTCCCTTACTCGTTTTCCACGAACTGGCTGCAGGGAAGAAAAAGCTAGCCAAAATACCTGCCCTCCAAAAATTCACAGACAAAAACAGGAATATACTTGGGACCCCAATTCCCACGTCAAGCATCCCCGCCCAAAGTTCCCTAAAGTCACTATTCAATATCGCCAGAAGTCTATTGGTTCACTCTGCACAATCGCTTATCCTCCGCTGATTTAAAAGCCAAGAAAGCGTTTGTTCTTTTTTGTTAAAATCATATTAGAAATGTTATTGTGGGTGAAGGTATATTTGGAAGAACACAATAATAGATAACATGGGTTAGAACAACTATCAGTGTTTCCCGGTAGATCTCGGTGTCTCAAAGTAGAGCTGAGTAGCATACAGGAAATCTCCAAGCAAAGGTATCTCTAGAAGGAGAAGGAGAAGGAAGAGAAGAAGAAGAAGGAGGAGGAGGAGGAGGAGGAGGAGGAGAAGAAGAATTGGATTTATACACCGCCCTTCACTCAGAGTCTGAGAGTGGCTTACAATCTCCTTCCCTTCCTCTCCCCACAACAGACACCCTGTGAGTTAGGTGAGGCTGAGAGAGCTCTGAGAGAGCTGCTCTTTCAGGAACAGCTCTGAGAGAACTGTGGCTTGCCCAAGGTCACCCAGCAACTGCATGTGAAGGAGTGGGGAATCAAACCCCTCTCCCAGATTAGAGTCCACGCTTCTAACCACTACACCAAACCGTAGAAGAGGTTGATCAAGTCCTTTCTTTCCCTGAGACTGTGTAGTAGCACAGTCATCCATACTGAAACAGATCGATCCAATTGTCTGACTCGGTACCAGGGATGTTGTGACTTCCAACAGAAACCTGCTCAACAGGTGCGAGCACATATGCGCATAAGCACATGATCAAAATCACGGATTTTAGCCTTTACACTTTGTTGGTGCGGGATATATGTGGGATAGACACACTTTCCAGCGTTTGATACCACTTTTACTAGGTATCTTTTAAACTTGGGGGGGAAGTGTTACTAGACCGGTTGAGTACGGATGGGGAACGCTGGACAGATGTGCCTGTGTGAACAGCCCCTTTAATCTGGTTGTGAAATGTTGCTGAAACACGCCTCTCTCGGGGCAAACTGCCAGTCTGAACGCAGCCATAGAATCATAGAATCGTAGAGTTGGAAGGGGCCATACAGACCATCTAGTCCAACTCCACTTGCTCAATGCAGGACCAGCCTAAAGCATCTCTGACAAATATTCGTCCAGCCTCTTCCTGAAAGCTGTCAGTGAAGGGGAGCTAACTGCCTCCCTAGGCAGCTGATTCCACTCTGACCGTGAAAAAGTTTTTCCTAATATCCAGCCGATACCTTTCTGCGTGTAACTTAAACCCGTTGCTTCGGGTCCTCTCCTCTGCTACCAACTGGAACAGCCCCTTGCCTTCCTCCAAATGGCAGCCTTTCAAATATTTAAAGAGCAATCGTCCCCCCTCAATCTCCTCTTCTCCAAACTAAACATTCCCAAGGCCCTCAGCCTTTCCTCGTAGGGCTCAGTCTCCAGTCTCCAGAGCCCTTATCCTCCTCGTCGCTCTCTTCTGCACCCTCTCGATTTTGCCCACCTCCTTTTGGAAGTGAGGCCTCCAGAACTGCACACAGGACTCCAGGTGCGGCCTGACCAAGGCAGTATACAGAGGGGCTACGACCTCCTGTGAGCACAGAAGCAGTGCGGTGGAGCACATGTTGGGCGGGAAGGGGTCCATGGGTTCGGTCCTTGGCACCTCTCATTTGGGGAACTCAGGTAGCAGATGTTGGGGGCGTCCTTTCTCTGCCTGGGACCCGGAGGGAACCACTGCCAGAACAGCCAGCCATCAGCTAGACGTGCCAGTGGTTTTGACTCAGTTCGGGCAGATGCCTTATGTTACTAACAAGCAACCCCGGGAGTACAGCAGGCTAATCCCATCCCGTCTGTGTTTTGTCCAATCGTTCCTCATTTTTCTTGCTTTGCTTCTTTTCTGCTCCTGACTCCCATCACCCCCACGACGGAGGGGGAGAAAACCAAGCCGCCCGGAAAGGAGATAACGGTTTCGTCTTGAAACGTCGTGCTGGCCGAGGATAAAAGAGGCACCTGAACCATGGTGTCGCAGATGACAGGCTTTTAGCGAACCTGGCATCGAGAGTTGGACAGAGATGACGCATCGGACGCCCCCCGGGGCGGCAAGAATCCTGCCTCCGAAGGCGGGGATGAGGTAATCGACTTGGCGACAGGTGGTTGCCTTCCACTGACCAGCTGGGGATCCGGCCCCCTGAAGACCCCCATCCGCCGCGCTGGTTCTTGAGTCACCTCATTCCATAAATACCAATCGCTTTGGAATCTGTGCCTGCACATGCAGGGTCTCGTAGCTCTTGTCCCGCTAGGGCGGTGTATAGTTTGGAACCAAACGCTGACTCCTTGGCAACCCTGTGGCTAGAATGACGACAGCCATGGATACCTGCCAGGGGACAGAGAGAGGAGGATTATGGGCTAATGAGGTAATGCTACCGCTTCACAAAACGTCAGGGGGGGGAAAAAGGCCCGGTTTGATTTCTCTGGGAAAACGTTTAAGCCACCATCCCACCTCAAGAAGGCCTTCGAAAGAGGCCCTGCAATGATTTTTTTAAAAAGGCCAACGTTCACAAAAGAATAACATGTAATTATGTTATAAAGTTGTGGATGTTAATTAATCTCTTATACTGCCCTCCCCGCGGTACACAACAGAAGGATTAAAACAATTCATCGATTTATACCTGCAAATAAATACAAAGGTTTTTAAAAAGCGACAATTAATATACAGAGTCTAGACACAGAGGGCGTCGCATTACAAATTTGCACCTCATCGGCAGGGGAGGAAGGTGTGAGGTAGTCAGTTGGCCCATTTGTTGTTAAAAAACCCCGTCGCTGTCCTCAGCCGTATGTTTGATGGAGTTGCTATTAGAGTTATCCATAACCTGAATCCAGGGCAATTGGTTGTTGGCTCCGCCTCCTGTGGCAGCCATATTGTTGTAGCGTGTCTGCTGCCTTGTGTCCAAATTCTAAGGGTGCCCAGAGGCTCAAAAAGTTTGGGGACCCTTGTCTAACCCATAAGGTAAAAAAGGTTTCCCTTGCTTGAAAGCTAGATGGATCTGACTCTAGGAGGAAGAAGAGAAGAGAAGAGAAGAGAAGAGAAGAGAAGAGAAGAGAAGAGAAGAGAAGAGAAGAGAAGAGAAGAGAAGAGAAGAGAAGAGAAGAGAAGAGAAGAGAAGAGAAGAGAAGAGATTGGATTTATACCCCGCCCTTCACTTGGAGTCTCAGAGGAGCTTACGAACTCCTTTCCCTTCCCCTCCCCACAACAGACCCCCTGTGAGGTAGGCGGGGCTGAGAGAACTCTGACAGAAACTGCTCTTTTTCAAGAACAGCTGTGCCAGAGCTTGTGACTGACCCAAGGTCCCATCAGCAGGTGCAAGTGGAGGAGCAGGGAATCAAACCCAGTTCTCCCAGATTAGAGTCCGCGCACTTAACCACTACACCAAACTGGCTCTGTTCCCAAACCGAAGAGCCAGCACTGTCCAAAGACATCTCCGTGGTCATGTGGCCGGCATGACTAAATGCCGGGGTGCACGGAATGCTGTTACTTGCAGTTTCTTGCTTTCGAACTGCTAGGTTGGCAGGAGCTGGGGCCAGAGATGGGAGGTCGCTCCATCATGCGGCACTCGGGACTCAAACTGCCGAATTACAGACCTTCCGGTCTGCAGCTCAGCATCTTAACCTCTGAGCCACCATGGCCCCTTTGTGTAACCCGTAGTCCTTCTGAAAAAAAAAGGCATATATATAGATATAGACACACACTTCTCAGGGATCAACTCTCTGTCTATCTGATGAAGTGGACTCTTAAGGTTCTTCTGGATCCCGGTTTTATTTCGCTGCTACAGACAGACCTGGCCATCCTTCTGCAAAAGGACACATTCCCTCATCCCCGTTGCGCTCTAATATCCTGGCTCATTATCTCTTTAAAAAAAAAACAAAACCTTGTGCAAATGCATTCAGGGTAAATAGAAAACCATTTGCGTAATTAACATTTACTGTCGGATCGAGACAAATATTGCTGTTTGTTCCCCCGAGCCGCAGCTGCCGACTGCGTCGATCTGGGTGTCATCCTGTTTGACGGGCCGCAAATGAGACGCGGGAGCCCATTGCTTCGGAAGCCCGTGACGGTTTTTCAACTGGATGCGGCAGAGATGGGCTTCTCTCGATTTCAGGAGAGGGGAAACCAGGCCTGTAGCCAGGAGGGCATTTAAATTTTTTAGGGGGCACTGGCTAATCAGATTAATCCAGGGGAGAAGGCCATGATGACCTGGGCTGGATGGGAAGTCAGGGGGCCTCGCCAGCAAGTCAGGGGGCCTAGCCCCGAGATGCCCCATTGTAGCTACGGGCCTGGGGGAAACCCTTGCCTGTAGGAGCCACGTGGCTTATTTCCAGGACACACATGGACGTACTCATTACATGGATTCATTTGATTGTCCCACACACTCTTCCAAGGACCTCGGTGATATATACGGATCTCCCACCCCCCATATTATCCTCACAACAAGAACCTTCATGAGCAACGGCAGATTAACCATTAAGCAGACTCAGCACAGGCTTAGGGCACCAGGGCCAAAGGGGGCACCACAAAGTTGGGGAAAGGGTGAAAAAAAATGTAGAAAAATGCCTTTCAGGTCAGGAATATTGATACATTTAACTTGTGAAATATTAAAATAGATGTCGTATTGCATTTTTGTAGAATTTTGTAGCTGCGGCGGCTCAAGTGGTTAAGACGCTGAACTGCAGGCTGTGGAAGGTCAGTAGTTCAGTAGTTCGAGACCCGAGAGTGCCGCATGACGGGGTGAGCTCCCGTCTCTGGTTCCAGCTCCTGCCAAGCTAGCAGTTCGAAAGCAAGAAATTGCAAGGAGATAAATAGGTACCACTTTGGTGGGAAGGTAACAGCATTCCATGCGCCTTGGAGTTTAGTCATGCCGGCCACATGACCATGGAAACGTCTTCAGACAGCGCTGGCTCTTGGGCTTTGAAACGGAGAAGAGCACTGCAACCCTAGAGTCGGATTCGACTGGCTTTCGAGCAAGGGAACCTTTACCTTTACCTTTTCCTTTACCCTGGTTACACCTGGTCCCCGTCATGTGCTTTTGCTTGACTGCCTGGAAGTTGGCCACCCTACCCATGAGCTGCCAGGCAATCCTATAATCCAGACTGGCAATAGGATATGTTCTCGTCCGGCACTAATTCAGAACAGTGCTTTCTGAGATATGACCAACGCACAGCCATTGGATCTTAAATCATCTTTATTGAACTTCACATGCATACAGAAGATCATTTACTCACGATCTTGCTGACAGCTGGATAGAAAAGTTACATCTTGTGATCAAAGTCACTTCTTTGGCCATGGTGGGAAGAGATGGAGTTTCCCCTTCAACTTGCGATTCGGGGTAGACAAAGAAAATGGAAAAGAACCATAAACTCTCAGCTACGCGCCTCTGAGCTCAGGAAATTACCCTAATGAACCAGTTAGAGGGGACATAGGCTGGGGGGCATAGGCTAGGACTACGATTCCCAGGGGCAACTGGTCTTAAAGATACACAGCAGTCTTATTAAACTACTAATACTTATAGTTAACACTGACTGGGGGCAGCACAGTATATATCTATCTATCTATATATACTGTAGAGAACTTCAGCTCTTACCCCTGTTCTGCATCCTCACCCGAAGCCAGAATCTGCCAATGTGTTTATCAGAGAAGCCTTCCATCATGTATACGGCTTCTAATAAGCAATCGTTGCAGGAAAATCGGTGGAACGTTTAGGAAGGCCGCGAGAGAGGGTCTTTTTTGTCTAATATCTATGAAATATCTCTCCAAATGTCAAGGACACTTTCATAACTTCCTTCCCTGTCATTTTTATTACCTTTGCATAGTGTGTGTGTGTTTTTTTTAAAAAATATATATATTCACAGTGCCTCCATATAAAATACACAGCAAGGGGATTGGAGGGGAGGTATTTCCCCCGGACTAAAAAAAGAACAGGCTCGCAACTGGGGAAATAAGATTTAAACCAAGAGCAATGACCAATTGAGTTCAGTGTCCAGCCTCCCTTCATTTTTTATCCTGGGCAGCCCCCCCAAAGAAAATTATTTTAAAGGTAGCATCGAGAAAATAGATTACAACCTGTGCCGTAAACGACGGCCTGACAGAGCTCATGAGGGGGAGGAAAACAGAGGGCAGAGCCGCTAGGAAGAACCCGTGGAACGTTACAGATGGATTCATTGCGAAATATATATATATATATATCCAAGACTGACAGACAGGGTAATATTTCCAACCCACTCAGAAATATCTCAGAGGAGAGTGGAAAAGTTTGGCTTTGGAGCCAACATGAAAATCTAGGGTTGCCAAATAATGTTCCCTCTAAGCTGTGGAGTCTTGTGAGCAGAAATTCTACTGTGTGAGCTACTGGCATGAAAGCTGTGAGCAAGTGATTTGGCTGCTGCGTAAATTAGTTTCCTCTGGAGCCATCCTTCATTGCGCTAAGACAAAAATGTGTGAGCCAGAGGCTAGGAAACTGTGAGCTCGCTCACACTAACTCAGCTTAGAGGGAACACTGTTGCCAGTCTCCCATCTGGGGCCTGAAGATCACATGGAATTACAATTGATCTCTGGTCAACAGAGCTCACTTCCCCAGGAGAAAATGGCCGCTTTCAGAGGGCGGACTCTGTGGCATTACACCCTGCTTAGTTTACCCCTAAGGAGCTGCGGTGGCTCAAGTGGTTAAGACGCTGAACTGCAGGCTGTGGAAGGTCGGTAGTTCAGCAGTTCGAGACCCGGGTGCCGCATGGCGGAGTGAGCTCCCGTCACTAGTTCCAGCTCCTGCCAACCTAGCAGTTTGAAAGCAAGAAATTGCAAGTAGATAAATAGGTACCACTTCGGTGGGAAGGTAACAGCATTCTGTGCACCTTGGTGTTTAGTCATGCTGGCCACATGACCACAGAAACATCTTCGGACAGCGCTGGCTCTTCGGCTTTGAAACGGAGATGAGCACTGCAACCCTAGAGTCAGATTCGACTGGCTTTCAAGCAAAGGAACCTTTACCTTTACTAGTTTTCCCCTCTCTCCTATTGGGATATTTGGTTAATACAGCAGAGTGTCGCCCAGTCACAGAAGCGTGATACTGAGTGCAGTAAATAAATCTCCCAGTATTGCAAACAAGGGAAACTTGCACTTATTCGAGTTCACATTCAGCTTGCAGTCAAAAGAAGAGAAAGATATTAGAACAAATCAAAGGATACATGGGATATGATCTCCCCAAACCAGAAGTGGTTCTTCTCAGTCCGTGGGAGAGTGAAACAACTCTAAAACCTCACAGAGAACTTATCATGACAAGGCGGACAGCTGCCAAAGCTCTTATAGCTTCATGTTGGAAAAAGGAATCCCTTCCTCGCATAGAACAATGACGTACCATCCTTGGGAGTGTTGCATGTTAGATAAGATTTCGACTAACATACTTAGCCACTTAGGTTGAGAAAGAAGTCCTTTTCTCCCTTTCTCACAATACAAGAACTTTTTGTGGGCACTCCATGAAATTGCTGAGCAGTCGGGTTAGAACAGATAAAAGGAAGTCCTTCTTCACCCAAAGAGTGATTAACACATGGAATTCACTGCCACAGGAGGTGGTGGCAGCTACAAGCATGGACAGTTTCAAGAGGGAATTAGATAAACATATGGAGCAGAAGTCCATCAGTGGCTATTAGCCACAGGGTATAGATGGGAACTCTCAGTCTGGGGCAGGTGATGCACTCTATTCTTGGTGCTGGGGGGGGCAGCAGTGGGAGGGCTTCTAGTGTCCTGGCCCCACTGCTGGACCTCCTGATGGTACCTGGTATATTTTGGCCACTGTGTGACAGAGTGTTGGACTGGATGGGCCATTGGCCTGATTCAACATTGGCTTCTCTTATGTTCTTATGTTCTTATGTTATGTAAAAATAGCCCAAATTAAACAGATTTAATAGAGAAATGGGACTCGTTATTAAGACAATACCACTCTAATGGCAGAAAGTGAAGAGGAAAAGAAGAAGAAGAAGAGAAAGAAGTCTAATCTAAAGAGAACATTCCCTGTCACAAATGGCCTGCTAATCCGGCACCATGTGTGTGGGAGTATGAAAGCATTGTCTCTACAGGAGAGACCTGCAGAGACATGTGATTCCATGGAAGGCCATGTATAGAAAGTGAGAGGACAAAGGGAGAGGAAAGGTCAGAGGGCAACTCCCAGGTTAAGACAACGAGAGACATCCCATTCAAGGACATAACACCTGTACACAGAGTGATGTAGCACCCCCCCCCATTTCCAGACACGCTGAGTCACTCACTCCAACATCCCCAAACTCCAATCATCCCCAGCTCCACCCCTAAATCTTTTCCAACCTGAATCGGGCAACATGGCTGACCTTGGCCCGGAAATTCTCTCTCAACCTTACTTACCTCTCGGGGTTATTGTGGGGATAGAGTAGAAGAAGGAAGAACTACGTCTGCCGCCCTAGCTCCTTGGAGGGAGAATAAATAAATATATCTTTACGTGGTGTGATCTGCTTTTGAGGACTGCCATTCACTCCCCCCCCAGCTAAAAGCAGGTTTAAAAAGGCTAAGAAGAAAGGAATTCTGGAGCACGTGCATTCCGATTCAAAGGGGGCAGTTTTGAAAAAGAAAGCTCGAGGAATGACACGGAAACGAAAAAGCGTCTCCCCTTTTCGGAGAGCACGGGGACTTCCAACATTATTAAATCCGTAATCAAGCATCTTTGGTGGGCAAAGCGCATATCCCCGTTAAATGGGTTAATGACACAGGGATCCCGGCAAAATAACAGTGTTGATTTTTGCGTTAATGGGTGTTTGACTATGAGCCGAACTATTAGCCACAGAGAAGTGGGACTAACGCTCCGGGAACCGGAAGCAAAACATAATCGGAAGGAGGCCTCGGGAACGTGCCAGCGATTGCGGCCATTCCCTTGGCAAAGGGGACATGGTACGCAGTGCCAAGGGACGTCCACGGAGCAAAGGCAAGAAGGAAACGCCAGAACTGTTCCATGTGAGAAAGAAAAGGCCATACAGGAGAGCGTTTCAGAGGGCACTAGCCTTCTTGGTCTGCAGTAGGACAGTTAAATCCAGGGTTGCCACCCTCCAGGTTGCACCTGGAGATCGCCTGCTATTACAGTTGAGCTCCAGACAACAGAGATCAGTTCCTCTGGGGAAAATGGCTACTTTTGGAGGGAGGGCTCTATGGCGTTCTACCCTGCTGAAGTCCCTCCCCTTCCCAAACCCCGCCCTCCCCAGGCTCCGCCCCCAGGTATTTCCCAACCCAGAGCCGGCAACCCTAGCTAGATTTGAGTCCAGTTGCACCTTAAGAGACCAACGAGATTTTATAAGCTTTCAAGAGTCAAAGGTCCCTTTATCGGGTACAGAAGAAGTAACTCTGGAACTGGTAATAAGGTGAACTTCTGCAGGGAAGTTCAGCAGAAAAGGAAGCATTTGCTAGTTTGGTGTAGTGGTTAGGCATGCGGACTCTAACCTGGGAGAACCGGGTTTGATTCCCCACCAGTGTTCCCTCTAAGCTGAGTTAGTGTGAGCTAGCGCACAGGTTTTTAGCCTCCGGCTCACACATTTTTGTCTTAGCTCAGGAAGGGATGGCTCCATAGCAAACTAATTTATGCAGTAGCCAAATCGCTCCCTCGTAACTTTAAATGCCAGGAGCTCAGAAAGTAGAATTCCTGCTCACAAGACTCCATGGCTTAGAGGGAACATTGTTCCCCACTCCTCCACATGCAGGCAGCTGGATGACCTTGGGCCAGTCACAAGTTCTCTCAGAGCTGTTCTCGAAAGAGCAGTTCCCGAAAGAGCTCTCTCAGTCCCACCTACCTCACAGGGTGTCTGTCATGGGAAGAGGAAAGGAAGGTGATTGTAAGCCGCTCTGAGACTCCGAGTGAAGGGCGGGGTATAAATCCAATCTCCTCTTCCTCCTCCTCTTCTTCTTCTTCTTCTTCCTCCTCCTCCTCCTCCCTTCCATTTTGGTCTCCAAACACTGATTCCTGATTGCCTGTAGTGGAAGGCCCATTACTTGACTCATTTCAAATTGGACTGGACAGACGCCCTCCAGGGACTGACGCAGGCATAGGGTTATTCTGGGTTTGGCCTGTGGCTGGAAGTGACCTAATAACTCTGGTGTTTTTCCCTTCTCCTTCTCTGTTTCTTTTTGGCCGGGTTCGCAGTCCAAATACCGACGGGTCAGAAGCGGCTGCCGAACGACGCTGGCTGGGGTGAAGGGCAGGCAGCGGCCCTGGTCTTGGAAGCCACTGGAGAACACTCTCAAGACCTCCAAATGCCAAATCAGCATGAGCTCGACCTGTTTGATAAGGTTGGGCGAAGAAGACAAAGAAACTTCTGGAGCAGGAGTATTCTCTAGCTCCAGGGCCACCAGGGAGAAGGCCCTGCTCTTGGAGACGATAATCTGACATTGCTACAGGCTGGGAATGGCCTCCCCGGAAGACACCAAAACCCCAGAGAAGAGGGTGGTGGCACATATTCCGAGACTGAGCGCTGGCTAGGGGTGCCAACTCCACGGTGAGAAAAACCTGGAGATTTGGGGGTGGAGCGAAGGGAGAGTGGGGTCTGGGGTCGGATGGGATCTCAGCATGTTTATAACGCCATATAGTCCACCCTCCCAAGAGGCCATTTTGTCCAGGGGAACTGATCTTTGTCGTCTGGAGAGCAGTTGTAATTCTGGGGGATCTCCAGGCCCCACCTGGAGGCTGGCAACCCTCATACCAGCCCTGTTGCTGCAGTTGGCGTCTGATTAGCTTTGCACAGAATTAAGCCTGGGTGCTGGGGTTGCCAGCCTCCAGGTGGGGCCTGGAGCTCTCCCAGAATCATGGCTGATCTCCAGACTACAGAGATCAGTTCCCCTGGAGAAAAGGGCCGCTCTGGAGGGCAGACTCTATGGCATTATTTCCCGCTGAGGTCTTGCCCCAGGCTCCACCCCCAGATCTCCAGGAATCTTCCAGTCTGGAGTTGACAGCCCTCCTGGATGCTCTCTCTCTCTCTCTCTCTGCCGAGTTCAAGAATCCTCACGAATCAAGCATTTCAGACTCAGTTTTATATGACCTCCAATCCCCTCTGATGTCACACTTTCCAATGGCGATCGTGACCAAGGTCAGCAGCGAGTTGGGTACTGAAGGGATTAGATATTAAAATGATGTCATCTAGGGTGGGACCGGACTTTCGTGAGATTCAGTTTCCAAGGGCTGGTTAGGAAAACAGTAGGCCCCGATCCCACACGTGGCGGGGAATGTGATGAGAGGGGAGCTTATGCTTTGCCTCCTTGCCTGTCTCCTGAGCCAGGCCCATGTCAATGATGCCCACAGGCGTCCATGTATGGGCGCATCACCCCGTTTGGCAAGGGTAAGCCCCACATCACTCAGAATGACAGCGATGAATGTAAACACATAAAGCTGCCTTAGAGGGTGTCTATTAAGGTCAGCTTTGTCTACCTTGACTGCCAGCAGCCCTCCCAGTGCTGCCCCCTCCAGCCCCAAGAATACAGAGCATCACCTGCCCCAAACTGAGAGTTCCTATCTATACCTTGTGGCTAATAGCCACTGATGGACTTCTGCTCCATATGCTCCAATTCCCTCTTGAAACTGTCCATGCTTGCAGCTGCCACCACCTCCTGTGGCAGTGAATTCCATGTGTTAATCACTCTTTGGGTGAAGAAGGACTTCCTTTTATCTGTTCTAACCCGACTGCTCAGCAATTTCATGGAGTGCCCACGAGTTCTTGTATTGTAAGAAAGGGAGAAAAGGACTTCTTTCTCAACCTGCTCTATCTCAGGCCTGAGGACAGACCCTGTCTTTGCCCCAGCCGTTTCCACTTCCTGCCCCATGAGGTGGGCTTGAGGTAACCTAGAAGGCCGCCCGGAGACTAAATTTCTGCTTCAACCACACACGTGCCCAAAATGTGGCCCTAAGGAGGGGAAACGGTGGTGGCAAATTTTCCAAAAGAAATAAAAATGTGTGTCTGTGTGAAAATGGACATCCAGACCATGCTTGGAAAAGGAAAAATGCATGATCATACATACCTAATACGTATGATTTTCTGCCCTGAGCACGGCTTTGTCATTAAACCCAGTTAATTTTTGACCTGCCGAGTCCCAAATTCACAGATGGCTGCGTGGGCTTTTGCGGGAACCGGCGGTGACGAAGGAATTCTTCTCGACTGCATGCCCAGTTAAACTTTAGGGTGGGAAGGGAATTATTTTCCCCCCCACCCCGGCCTCTATTTACAGCTGCTGGCTCAAAAGGTTTGACCAAGATCTGAAAAAACTAAAGTCCCCTCCCCCGGACACAGACATCCTACCGACCGTGATCTCTAGCTACCCACAAAACCAAACCTCTGTTCTTCACAGAATACCCCCCACGAGGTTTGATTTTATGAATGCAAAGTTCCTGTTTAGGCTGAGCCGGATTGAAGTTCCATGAAATGAAGGGCCGGAATGTACTTAACAGAGAAAGAAACTTTAATGGGGGGCGGGGAAAGTGGAGTAGCCAAACTCCAGGTGGGGCCTAGCATTCTCCAGGGATTCCAGACTTCAGAGATCAGTTCCCCTGAAGGAAATGGCAGCTTTGAAGGGCAGACTTTGAGGTAAATAATAGATTCTAGATGGAATCCCTCCCCATGGCTCAGTGGTAGAGTATCTGCCTGGCATGCAGAAGGTCCTAGGTTCAATCCCCAGTATCTTCAGTTAAAAGGACCAGGCAGGTAGGTGATGGGAAAGACCTCTGCCTCAGACCCTGGAGAGCTGTAAAGAGGGGGCGAGGCTCAATGGTAGAGCATCTGCTCGGCACGCAGAAGGTCCCAGGTTCAATCCCTGGTGTTTCCAGTTAAAAGAACCAGGCAGGTAGGTGATGGGAAAGACCTCTGCTTGAGACTCTGGAAAGCTGCAAAGAGGGGCTGTGACTCAATGGTAGAGGCCCTGCTTGGCATGCAGAATGTCCCAGGTTCAATCCCTGGCATCTCCAGTTAAAAGAACCAGGCAGGTAGGTGATGGGAAAGACCTCCACCTGAGACCCTGGAGAGCTGTAAAGAGGGGCCGTGGCGCAGTGGAAGAGCCTCTGCTTGGCATGCAGAAGGTCCCAGGTTCAATCCCCGGCATCTCCAGTTAAAATGGACCAGGCAGGTAGGTGATGGGAAAGTCCTCCGTCTGAGACCCTGGAGAGCTGTAAAGAGGGGCTGTGGCTCAGTGGAAGAGCCTCTGCTTGGCATGCAGAAGGTCCCAGGTTCAATCCCCGGCATCTCCAGTTAAAATGGACCAGGCAGGTAGGTGATGGGAAAGACCTCCACCTGAGACCCTGGCGAGCTGCTGCCAGTCTGAGCAGGCAATACTGACCTTGATGGACCAAGGGTCTGATTCAGTACAAGGCTCCACCCACAAACCTCCAGGAATTTCCCAGGTTGGAGTTGGCCACCCTGATGGGAGGGCTCATTGTTTCCGCATCTTTTTTGTAGGCATGGATGCAGGAAAGAGAGAAACCCCCTCCAGTCCTGACCTTGAGAAACAGTCACACGGATAGCATTAAATTACCGAAACTCGTACATTTCAGTTTATCATCATGACTCGCCGGTGATAAGATTAGATAATCGTGTAACTTAATTTCCAAAAAGCTTCCTGCGACCAGTAGCCTGTTTGTACTTCTGGCAGCCCTGCCTCGAGAGAGTGATGGGAGATGTGATTAAAGCATTATTTATATATATATATATATATATTTTGCTGTAGAGATCGGGGGAATATTATGTTATGGATGATCCTTTTAATCACCTCTGGGGTGTCGTCTAGATAATGCATGGCTTGCTCTCAGGCTACAAAGGCAGATGGATTAAGGCATGATCGGAGGGGGAGGGGGGCTCCCCTGAGCCTCCTCCTCCACTGGAGTGATCGGGGGCCTGGCGAAGGCGAGCCGCTAAATTTGTGAACGGCACATAGGAGTGTTTTTGTGCACGTTTTAGGCAGGGACACGCTCAGGAGAACTTGATCTGGACAGCGCCTAAAGTAGCGCCGGACCTTTCACATTGCAGAATGTGTGCTCAGCAGAGAACAGCGGTCATAAGAACATGAGAGCAGAAGAGGAGCCATGTTGGATCAGGCCAATGGCCCATCCGGTCCAGTGCTCTGTGTGTCACACATTGGCCAAAACCCAGGTGCCGTCGGGAGTGTGACGGGTGGGTGCAGATCTCCCCCTTCCTCCTAGCAGGGAACAGAGATTTGGAGAAATGAAACGCTAAAGGGATTCTAGGAAGGAAACGTCCTGGAGATCTCCAGGAAAAGCCTCTTTGACCTGGCCTGACCTGGTCAGTGGGTGGGGCAAAGAGAGGTGATAAAACTCAGGGGAGCAAGGAGGAAGGTTCCCCCCACCTTGGGTGCTGAATCCATGTGAGGACACAGACCTCTCCAGTGGGATGGCAGCCATTGACCATGTGCTCATCTGAAGAGCTGGAGGTGGCTTCAAGGTAATGGTAATTCTGTAGGGAGCTAGAACTCCTAAGCTAAAGAGCCCGTCCTATGTTTTAACATCTGATAGGGCATATATAGAGAGAGGGACAGAGGATTTGTGTTTTACCCATCTCTTTTGGATCCCTTGCTCAATCTGGTGCTGTGCTAAAAGTATGCTTGTGAACATTTTCTTTTTTAATAAATAGTTTATAACTTTTGAGGCTGGCAGTGGTCCTCTGTACCACATAGACCTCCACCGTCTTGGGCATGCTATTTTAAAAAGTGTGCCGGGGGAAGGCAGGCAGTCGGAAAGTGGCTATTCCTCCAGGGGCTCACAAGGCAGTAAAGTATCCCCATGGTGACCATGTGCTGAGCAGTGAGAGATGCAGAGGCAAGGCCTATGAACTTCAAAGGGAAGCTGGGAGTCCTGACCTTCCCAATGGGCAAATCCATATAAAGGGCAGGTGGTAATGGCGGGTTACCCGAGCAAAACTAATGCTAGTGGAAAGTTGCATGAAACTGGTAAGTGTGTGTGTATGGAAGTGTGTGTGTGTGAGAGAGAGACAGAGAGAGAGAATGTGCTGCTTTTATTATGACAGATTATCTGACTTTTGGTTGCCATGTTTGGATTGGGAAATTCCTGGAGATTTGGGGTGGGACTCATAAGGCCACAGAGACCACCTTCTACCCTCCAAAGAGTCCACATTTCCTCCACGGGAACTGCTCTCTGACGTCTGGTGATCAGGCATAATTCCGGGAGATCTCTAGTCCCCAGCTGGAAGCTGGAAACCCTTAATCTGACCCAATTTGTACGCCGTCTGCAGATTTGAAGGCAGCGGTTCAGACTGTGCCGTGGAAGTTCACAGTAGTTAGGCAGCTGATATTTCCCTTTCCAATTCATAGATTCAACATGCATGAGCAGGTTTACAGCCAGGCCACCTTGAAGTCACGAGGTGGCGAACAGAGGCGGGGAGGTGAGTTTGCAAGATTCGCGCCTCTGGATTCTTGTCAAGTGGCTGTTTTCCTCACATCTAATTGCTATAACTTTTGGCTGATGTGGCATGTGCTGTTTTCAGGTCAAAATGGGGCAACGTGTTTCAGGTCACTTATCTCGGTCTTTTAATGCATGGCACTGTGCTGGTAATCTATTTACAGTTTTTGCTCGATGAATTTTCGGTATCGGAACACAGCGCGCCTTCACCTCCATAACCGAAGTTTCGTCTCATCTCGAACCAATCAGGTGATCGCCCTGAACGTCCTGAGAAAGAGGAGGTATTCAGGATGTATGTTAAAGTCAGGCTCTCTAGTCAGGTCACGCAACATGGGGGTTCTTCGGAAGAAAGTGTTTATTGGTGACTCATAATGAAAGACACGTGCACAGTTTGTGTCAGGAATGGCCATGTATACCAGGGCTTTCTAAATTATATTATGTTCAAGCAGCCCCCCCACTGAGCTGAAGCCAATGAGTATAATTCACGCGTGCGGGCAGAGCAAGCAAAACAATCTAGAAACCGTTGGTTCCCAGCATAGTATTCCAGCAGCTGGAATACACAAGGTCAGCGACATGATAACACACAGACAGTGAGAGTTCGGAGGCTGGTAGACTGAGGGCCTTATCCAGTGTCCCCTGTAAGCGGAGTCAGTGTGATTTTCTGTCTTAGCTCAGGAAGGGTGGCTCCGGAGCAGACTAATTTATGCAGTAGCCAAATGGCTCGCTCACAACTCTAATGCCAGAACTGTTGATCACAAGACTTCACAGGTTAGAGGGAGCACTCTTCTCCCCCCCCCTTTTTCGAGGGGGGAATCAGCCAGCCGACTGCCCTGCAGTCCTTGGCTTTGCTCACTATTTCAGGCGCCATAAAAGCCCCCTTTGCCATTGGCCGAGGCTCACCGACGCCACGGAATTTCCACAAACGGTCCAACTGGCGGGAAGGATGTCGACAATTGGGGCGGCAGTCATGAAGGAAAAGGAAGGCCACGCGGGCAAGGTAAAAAAAAAAAAAAATCCCACATGGGATCCAGAGACAGGACTATGAGTGGCAGGGAAGGGGGTCGCCGGCAAGCTTCCATCTGCGATATGTTCCCTGCCAAAGAGCTTGTGTTTACAAGCTACCTGATCCGCCATTCCGCTGGCTCTCGTCCCAATGTACTGTAAGATGGGGCATGAGAAAACCGGGCGTACAGGGGGCCAGTGTGGCCTGCAGAGAACTTTCCCATCGATTTCAGATTAAGCCCGGAATTTGCAGTGGTTGCAAGGGACCTCAGCCCCCCCCCCCAAACCCCAGCTGCTTCCAGACTTCCCTGCTGCCCCCCCCCCAGTATAAACCATAGTTCTGTTGAGTCAATGTGCATTGCTTTGGGGTATCAGATAGCTGTGAAAGTATGCAGAGAGAGAGAGACAGAGAGAGAGAAAGAGAGAGGGAGAGGGAGAGAATGACACCACATCCAGCGCCGTTGTGAGAAAACGTTTTCTGTTATAGCTCTCTTAGCGCATGGCACGGCGACGCGGCGATGCTTTTTAACAGATGGCATCCGTAGCGAAGGATACACAAGGAATTCACAACACCCGTGTGCTATAAATCAACATTATCCATTTAATGGGATGGGGAACCGCAAGCTGCAAATGGCCAATTTTTATTTTGTAAAAAAAAATAAAAATGAAATGTAACCAAAGCCCATTGATTTCTTTTTTTGGGGGGGGAGGGATAACCCAAAGAAGGAGCTGCGGTGGCTCAAGTGGTTAAGACGCTGAACTGCAGGCTGTGGAAGGTCAGTAGTTCAGCAGTTCAAGACCCGAGAGTGCCGCAAGACGGAGTGAGCTCCCGTCTCTAGTTCCAGCTCCTGCCAATAAATAGGTACCACTTCGGTGGGAAGGTAACAGCATTCCATGCGCCTTGGTGTTTAGTCATGCTGGCCACATGACCACGGAAAAGTCTTTGGACAGCGCTGGCTCTTGGGCTTTGAAACGGAGATGAGCACCGCAACCCTAGAGTCGGATTCGACCGGCTTTCGAGCAAGGGAACCTTTACCTTTACCTTTAACCCAAAGAAAAGAGCGTTATTCAAAATGTGTCTGGGAAATAGTCACGACAGTGGCCGGAGGAAGTCCAATCTGGCTCGTGCACCGACCATCTGCGGCGAGCAAAGAATGGGCATCTAGGGCTTTGGACCTTGGGTTGCCAACCTCCTGGTGGGGCCTGGGGATTTCCCAGAATTACAACTGATCTCCGGGTGACAGAGGTCAGTTCCCCCGGGGAAAATGGCTGCTTTGGAAGGTGGACTTCATGGCATCATACTCTACTGGGGTCCTTTCCCATCCCAAACTTTGCTCTCCCCTCCCCCAAATTTCCAGGAATTTCCCAACCCAAAGTCGGCAACCTTACTCAAGCCAATCAGGAAACTGGAGCTGGGTGTTCTATTTCATAGGGTCATAGAGTTTGAAGGGGCCTCCAGGGTCATCTAGTTCAATCTCCTGCACAACGCAGGAAATTCACAAATACTTCCCCCTCTGCACCCCCAGTGACTGCTGTTCCATGCCCAGAGGATGACGCGAAAACCTCCAGGATCTCCGGACAAACCAGCCTGGAGAAAAATGGCTTCCTGACCCCAAAGTGGCGAACAGCATTTCCCCAGGCGTGTAAGGAAGGGCCACAAGAACCAAGCACTGATGCAACCCTTCCTGCCCTCCCTCTCATGATCTGCCCAAGTTCACAGAATCCGCATTGCTGTCAGATGGACATCTGGCCTCTGTTTGGAAACCTCCCAAGAAGGAGAGCCCACCACCTCCCGGGGAAGCCCGTTCCACTGAGGAACCACTCTAACTGTCAGGGAGTTCTTCCTGATGTTTAGCTGAAAACTTTTCTGATTTAATTTCAACCCCGTTGGTTCTGGTCTGACCTTCTGGGGCAACAGAAAACAACTCCATGCCTTCCTCTATATGAACATAAGAACATAAGAGAAGCCAATGTTGAATCAGGCCAATGGCCCATCCAGTCCAACACTCTGTCACACAGCGGCCAAAATATACCAGGTGCCATCAGGAGGTCCAGCAGTGGGGCCAGGACACTGAAGCCCTCCCTGCTGCCTCCAGCACCAAGAACAGAGTGCATCACCTGCCCCAGCCTGAGAGTTCCCATCTATACCCTGTGGCTAATAGCCACTGATGGACTATGGCAGCCCTTCAAGTACTTGAAGATGGTTATCATATCACCTCTCCGCTGTCTCCTCTCCAGGCTAAACGTTCCCAGCTCCTTCAACCTTTCCTCTTCGGACTTGGTCTCCAGACCCCCCACCATCTTCACTGCCCTCCTCTGGACACCGTTCCAGCTTGTCTATATCCTTCTTAAATTGTGGTGCGCAAAACTGAACACAATGCTCTAGGGGAGGTCTAACCGGAGTAGAGTGAAACGATACCATTACTTCGCATGATTTGGACACTTCGGGGATCAGGTTCTACCATCTAACTTACGGTGCCCTTTGGTGCAGCAAGGGTTCCTTGGCTGGTTTCCTCTGCTAGAGATCTTGCCATGATCCTAACATGAGGTCATAGGGTTGCCAGCAGTGTTGCCTCTAAGCTGAGTTAGTGTGAGCCAGCTCACAATTTTTTAGCCTCCAGCTCACACATTTTTGTCTTTGCTCAGGAAGGATGGCTCCAGAGCAAACTCATTTATGCAGAGTAGACAAATCGCTTGCTCACAGATCTAATGCCAGTAGCTCACAAAGTAGAATTTTTGCTCACAAGACTCCGCAGATTAGAGGGAACGTTGGTTGCCAGGCAACTGTTAGGAGGGCAGGGGTGGGGACATGGGAGGGGCACAGGGATTCCAGCATTATGAAGTAACTTCTGGGGAACCCTCAATGTCACTTCCAGAGAGTACGGCAGCAGCTCTAGGAATCACCAGAAACTCTATGGTCTTACCATAGAGATTCTGGTGATTCCTAGAACTACTGGTGTTGCTTCCAGGTATTCCCCAGAAGTGACATCATTGCATGGGGACATTTTTTTATTTTTAATTTTCAATTATTTGTTAATTTTAATTTTCGGGGGGGGGGAACGAGGACTCAGGGTGGGGGATCCCCTGCCAAGACTGGGTACCTGGAATTCCTACAAGGTCACAGTGATTTAGTGGTGCACTACTGTGTGTTCGAGCATTTCTAGAAAGGACATCCTGCTAAGCTGGTGTCCTGGACTCCCACTCCAAAGCCCAGCACTGAAGTCCTAGGCAACCAGTCTGCTCATGGATACTTTTAACCGGAGACGCCAAGGGTTGGATCAGAACCTCCAGGTTGGACTACTGTATCTCGCTTTACGTAGGGCCACCCTTGAGACTGACCCGGAAGCTCCAGCTGGTACAGAATGAAGCTGCGTGGGTCCTCACGGGGACCCCACGGAGGGCACATATCTATCCAGTGCTGCATGAGCTGCACTGGTTGCCAGTGGAGCATCGGATCAGATTCAAGGTTTTGGGGCTTACCTTTAAAGCCCTAAACAGTCAGGGACGTATGTACCTTCGGGTCCTCACGGGGACCCCATGGACGGCACATATCTATCCAGTGCCACACTGGATCAGATTCAAGGTTTTGGTGCTTACCTTTAAAGCCCTAAACGGTCAGGGACCTATGTACCTTCAGGTCCTCACAGGGACCCCACGGAGGGCACATATCTATCCAGTGCTGCATGAGCTGCACTGGTTGCCAATGGAGCACCAGATCAGATCCAAGGTTTTGGTGCTTACCTTTAAAGCCCTAAATGGTCAGGGACCTATGTACCTTCAGGACTGCCTCTCCTGATACGTTCCCCGAAGGGCACTAAGATCAGTAGATAAGAATCTCCTGGTGGCTCCCAGCCCCAAAGATATCCGACTACCCTCTTCTCAGCCTTGCCCCAGCCCGGTGGGCCTCTCGGCCGATTGACATCCATGCCCTGTCTCATTCATTAAAGTTCCACAGGTCACGTATTAGGCAGAGATGTTCCGCCAGGCTTTTGGTCGAGGCCAGCGGCGGTTTCCCACATCTGCCTGGTACCCTCCCCCCTCCGAAAAAATCCGAATGCTAGACAGGCCATCTGTTATTGGAATGCCTAAAATGCATGTTGTTGGTTTAATATTGTACGTTTATGGTTTTAATTGGTTTTTATAACTGTATGGAATTATCTTGTAAACCGCCCTGAGCCCCGTGTAGGTGGGGAAGGGCGGTTAAGAAATCCAATGAAACAAGCAAGCAAACATACCTTTTGTGTGCAAACCATGTGCTCTACACCTGAGCTATGGGGGCCTCATGATGCTCTTCCTTATGTGTTTGCCAGTGTGCTTTTGATAACCGCTTTCCTCCCCTAAATGTCTCTCTCCTCATCATCTTTTGGCAATTTCCACATTGCATCACCGGCTCTCGCTCACACTGTCCTAGGCTAGTCACTACTCAGGAGTCTCAAGCTGTTTACTAGCACTCCTTTGGCAGAGTTCCCTGCTAAAGCTCCGGGCCCGACAAGAGTCGATCGCGTCGGATGACATTTCCCGGCACTGCTTCAGTCTTGTCAGGCCTGCCAGGTTTTTTCTTCTTCTTAGGTAGTCCGTCTTATAGTGCCACCTCCTAATTGTGATTTGAGATTTAACTTCCTGGGTGAGTGAAGTCAACTTCCGGGGTTCTCTCCCTCCTGGCACCTCTGCCTCCGAGTGTAGAAGCAGGCCTACTGTAGAGTTTGACCATGAGTGGGTTTGTCAGGGGAAAGAATGCCCAGAAGGGTGTCAGTCCCCCCAGTTAAGCACTGTTTATTCACAAGAGATCTGTGTGGGTATAGCTGAGGCCTGAACATCCACCAAGAACGCTAATCACAGGGAAGAAGAAGGAGAAGAAGGAGAAGAAGGAGAAGAAGAAGAAGAAGAAGAAGAAGAAGAAGAAGAAGAAGAGGAGGAGGAGGAGGAGGAGGAGGAGACTGAATTTATGGGTTGCCGATCAGGCCATGGGGGCCTCATGCAGTGCGACATCACTTCCTGTAGAAAAAGGAAGTGACTAAGAGTAGCTCTAGGAAACTCCAGAAACTCTATGGTAAAACCATAGAGTTTCCAACCATTGCTACAGCTATCCGAGGAGCGACAAAGGGTAGCTCTAGGAATTGCCAGAAACTATACCGTCTGACCATACAGTTTCCAGTGATTCCGAGAACTACCATTTGTCACTTATGGTAAGAACTTCCAGCGAGGTGATAGAAATGTGCATGGGGGGGGAGGGTCAGGCCTGCTTCTGTGGACCAGACCGGCTTCCCGAGTGGGACATAGACTCCCTGCCAGGGAGGAATCGCCTTGGCAGTGCCCTCCAGCCTCACAAGGTCGATGACAGCCAGATAAGGGGCGCCAGTCACTCGACACACTTCGGAGGACTACCAGTGTGTTCGGATTGCTGCTCCTTCCCATTTGAGGCTGCGGACGAGACCTTCGCCTATGGGCCAGATTGCCGCCGAGGCTCAGCATATTAAATCTGCTGCCACACAGAACATTAAGCGTGTAGAACATTAAAGAGCCGCGCAGAGAGTGTGAAGATCAGCGGGAGACCAACCGAGTGTGTCATTAATAATTGCACAGGAATGTTGAATTCTGGTAGAGACGGCGTCTCTCATCCCTCTGTTTATTGGGTTCTTTTTTTTTACATTTGTGATCTGTTTTCCCTCTGAGGTGCTCAGGCCACCATGTTTGGGACGTGTCTTTTAGCCAGGCCACAGTCATAGATGTGGTGGTACCTACCTTCAGGTGGGACCTCGGCATTTGCTAAGATTACAATTGATCTCCAGGCTACCGAGATGAGTTCCCCTGGAGAAAACGGCTGCTTCGGAGGTGGACTTCATGGCATTATACCATGCTGAGGCCTCTCCCCTCCCCAAGAATGGCCCTCCCCCAGCTCCACCCCCAAATCTCCCAGAATTCCCTAACCCACAGTTGGCAACCTTACCACAAGAGTCAAGAAGGCTCTTCTCGTGGCTGCTCAGGGAGCTCTGAGCTTCCTCATCTCAGTCTGAGCAGCACGGGGGCTCGGGGCATTAAGGTGGGCCTTCCATGCCCCTAGTCAGGGCAGGGGATGCCCTGCCCAGAGCTCCCATTGCCCTCTGCCACTCCAAGGGGCGGTAGAAGAAAAATAAAAACCATAGAGTCTCTAGGCAATTCCTAGAGCTACCGCCATTGCTTCCAGGTCTTCCCCGGAAGTGACATCATCAAGCTTGTGATGCTTGATGACATCCCCACCCCCAGTCCTCCCACGGGTTGTCCAGCTCAGCTTGGCAGTAAAGGCAGAGGGGCTTCGGCCGAGCGTGGTGCCCATGAGGAGAGCAGGAATCCTACAACACATCCACAGCCCGCCATTTGTCACCGTGTTTGAACCTTCCAGTTCTCAGAAGTGCCACATGCGGTCAGCTAATTCTCAGGACCCATCATGTCAGTGGAACAAACTGTGCCTGTCCGCGACACCTCTCCTTGATGCATCCACCAACAATGCAGGATGCCTGTCCTGTATTGATTCCGGCAGCCCAAAGCACACCTCAATTAGTAACTGGATACGGGTAGAATTCTATCTCCATGGCAACTGGAAGAGCACCAAACATCTCCCCGAAACCAGGTCTGAGGCTGGGAATCTGAGCCTCGGCTAAGAGAGTAGTTTGGATATTTACCGATCTCCGTTGCATAACGATTTGGGGGGGTTTGCTTGCTTTAATTTTAAGAAGCAGGCTCGTTAAAACGCCGCTCGGCCGTGGATGATAAAACAGAGGCGGCTCGTCTTCGCGGCCCCAACCGAACACGTGGGGACGTCACGTAGATCTGCAGAAGTGTGAGAAACCTAATTAGCGTCACCTGAGACGAAAGGCTCTGTAATCATGACTGCAATCTCCGAACAATTAATCATCCACCGCTGATAGGTCACTGGGCTCATTTTTCAATTTCTTCCCTAACTAACATCCACTCCATCTGGAAAGCAGGGTAGTGAAGCGAAACAAGGCCAGAGAAAGAGAGAGAGTAAAGAGAGACTCCTCCTGAACTCAGCCAAATGAAAACCTACTGCTAGAAGAACGGCTGCGTCAGTGTTTCAGTCCTGATCGTTGTTGTTGTTGTTCAGTCACACAGCCGAGTCAGATTCTTCGCGAACCCCATGGAACACGTAACGCCAGGCCCTCCTGTCTTCCACTGTCCTCTGAAGCTTGCTCAATTTCATGTTCGTTGCATCGATGACACTGTCTAACCATCTCATCCTTGCCGTCCCTCTTCTTTGACCTTCAGTCTTTCCCAGCATCAGGGTCTTCTCCAGTGAGTGCTCCTTCTCATTTGGTGGCCAAAGGATTTGAGCTTCAGCTTCAGGCTCTGGCCTTCCGGGGAACAGTCAGGGTTGATTTCTTTGGGGATTGACCGATTCAATCTCCTTGCTGATTTTAGGGACTGATTTTAGGACCTGGGATTTTCAATTCCCTTGGCACATGCTCCGACGGTCCTTGTTTACCAGCCACAACCCTGATTTTCTTTGGTAAATCACTGTTCCTTTGAGGGATGCTTTCTGGAAATGGCATTTGTTGCTGGAATGCTCTGTCTTCAGGACTGGGTCCCCTTCCCTATACATCGCATGGCCTAGGCGAGCCTGAACTGAACAGAGCTTGGAAGAAGAAGAAGAAGAAGAAGAAGAAGAAGAAGAAGAAGAAGAAGAAGAAGAAGAAGAAGAAGAAGAAGAAGAGGAGGAGATTGGATTTATACCCCACTTTTCACTCGGAGTCTCAGAGCAGCTCACAAACCCCTTTCCCTTCCCCTCCCCACAACAGACACCCTGGGAGGTAGGTGGGGCTGAGAGAACTACTAACAGAAACTGCTCCTTGAGAGAACAGCTGTGCCAAGGCCACATCAGCAGGTGCAAGTGGAGGAGTGAGGGAATCAAACCCGGTTCTCCCAGATTAGAGTCCGCGCACTTAACCACGACACCAAACTGGCTCTCTGGCTAAGCAGGATTGGCCCCGGGGTTCGCTCTAAGCTGAGTTAGTGTGAGCTAGCTCACAGTTTTTTAGCCTCCAGCTCACACATTTTTGTCCTCACTCAGGAAGGAGGCCTCCAGAGCAAACTAATTTATGCAGCAGACAAATTCGCTTGCTCATAACTTTAATGCTAGTGGCTCACAAAGCAGAGTTTTTGCTCACAAGACTCCACAGCTTGAGAAAGCAGTTTCTCAGAGCTCTCTCAGCCCCCCCCCGCCTCACAGGGTATCTGTTGTGCGGAGGGGAAGGGAAAGGGATTTGAAGGCCGCTCTGAGACTCCGAGTGAAGGGTGGGACATAAATCCAATCTCTTCTCCTCCTCTTCTTCTTCTGGTTAAGAGCATGGACTCTAATCTGGGAGAAGCAGGTTTGATTCCCCACTTTTCCTCCACATGCAGTCAACTGGGTGACCTGGGATCAGTGACAAGTCCTCTCAGAGCTGTACTCTCAAGAGCAGTCCTCGAAAGAGCTCTCTCAGTACCACCCACCTCGCAGGGTGTCTGTTGTGGGGAGAGGAAGGGAAGGAGATTGTAAGCCGCTCGGAGACTCTGAGTGAAGGGCAGGGCATAAATCTAATCTCTTCTCCCCCCCCCACCCCGCCTTGTAGAGATGGTGGTGGGAACGTTTTGGGCATCTGTCAGGCATTTAGGAGCGTGATTATGAAGTAGAGAGCATAAATATTTATTTATTTATTCGATTTATATCCCGCCCTTCCACATGGGCTCAGGGCGGTGAACAAGAGGCACAAGGCCATAATCAACACTAAAACATAGAGGCAAGGTAAAGGTAAAGGTTCCCTTCCTCAAAAGCCAGTCGAATCCGACTCTAGGGTTGCGGTGCTCATCTCCGTTTCAAAGCCGAAGAGCCAGCACTGTCCAAAGACGTTTCCATGGTCACGTGGCCGGCATGACTAAACACCAAGGCGCACGGAACGCTGTTACCTTCCCACCGAAGTGGTACCTATTTATCTACTTGCAATTTCTTGCTTTCGAACTGCTAGGTTGGCAGGAGCTGGAACTAGAGATGGGAGCTCACTCCGTCATGTGGCACTCTCGGGTCTCGAACTGCTGAACTACTGACCTTCCACAGCCTGCAGTTCAGCGTCTTAACCACTTGAGCCACCGCAGAGGCAAAGCCATAGATAAATAGTAAGACTATAAAACAATAAATAATCCATTATCACTAAAACAGTTAAAACAGCGGTCAACAGAAGAAAGTTTACAAGATAAAAATCCTTCCAGAGAGCTCCGCCAAGCAGGGTTAAAGTGCAAAGAAGGCCGTAGGACGGAAGGGGAAAATTGTTTCTATAGAAAATTTATGCCACTGTTGTTGTTTTTTTTTTAAAAAAATCATTCTTATTCAACACACCCAAGGGGCAACTGCTGTTGCCAAGGAGGTCTCTTGTTCAAACCACTGAGTTTGCGATGGGTTGGAATTCAGGGCAGGAGCCTGGAAAGCCCAGAGCAGCCCTGAGCTCACGAGAACTTGGAAGCTCAGCAGGGTCAGCCTCAGTGAACACCTGGATGGGAGACCCCCAAGGAAGAGCTGGGTCGATATGCAGAGGCGGGCAACTGGTCAACCATCTCTGTTCCTTCTCCTGCCTTGAAAATCCATGAGGTAGACGTTCATGGGGGGGATTATGAGTCGGTTGTGACTCGGTGGCCCTTTTAGCAGCTTGAATAGCCCCGATTAGCCAGAGCTTGTTAGAGCTTGGAAGTTAAGCAGGGTCGGCCCTGGTTAGTATTGGGATGGGGGACCACCAAGGAAGTCTAGGGTTGCTGTGCAGAGGGAGGCAATGGGAGACTGCCTCTGTTTGTCTCTTGCCCTGACCTGGATGGCCCAGGCGAGCCCAGTCTCGTCAGATCTCAGAAGCTAAGTTCCAAGCTAAGTGCATCATGCGCAGGGTTAAACATGGACGCTGGTTCCATCCCCAGGTAAAAAACCCCAACAATTAGATGGTGGTGGAAATTCCCGTTAGGTTGCAACGGACATCTGGTGAACTCATAAGGGTTTCAAGGCAAGTGACGTTCAGAGTGTGCTTTGCCATGGCCTGCCTCTGAGTAGAAATCTTGGATGTCCTTCGTGATCTCCCATCCAAGGGCTAACCAGGTCTGACCCTGCTTAACTTCTGAGCCCTAACGAGAGGGGGTTAGTCTAAGCCATCCAAGTCAGGGCAGTAATTAGACAGAGGCGGCCAAACAATGGCCCAAGGTCACCACCCTCCAGGCAGCACCTGGAGATCTCTTGCTATTTTAATCGATCTCGAGGCAACCTTGCTTTGGGGTCTCTGTGGCATTATATCCTGCTGAGGTTCTTTCCTTCCCCAAACCCTGCCTTCCCCAGGATCTATCTCCAAAACCTCCAGGTATTTCCCGACTTAGAACTGGCAACCTTCTCCATCTGCCACTTTTGCACACAGACCCCGTTCTCCGTGAAATGAAAGCAGAACCAGCGTTCTGGGCCATCCCATTCGGTGTAAGCTGGGTTAATGCGAAGAAGGATAAAGGGCCCGTGAATTGTCACTACCTTCGGGGGAAGTTTCCTCCGCAAACTTTCTACGCTTCATCTGAGATCCCTCGGGCGGGTGACGCAGCCGAAGATAAAAGCTGTCGATTACAGGGTGCTGAAATCACCCACCCCGCTGTTTATCCCATTTTAATTACAGAGCTCCAGGTGAAGCCTGGTTGTTCAGCCATCCGTCGGAGGTAATAAAGCCCGGCGCTTGTCTCTCCGAAGATTCCCTGGATTCTAAAATGGTCTGGGAGGTTTTCGGAATGGCTACGGCCTCGCCCGTAATAGTAGCCCTGATTATTGGCAGGAAGGAACCCCGGCGAGTAGCAAGCCATTCTGAATGAAGATGACTGGTATAAATTCACCCATTCTAGCAGGCCAGGGCAGAGTACGCTGTTCCCAAGCACCTCTCCAAACACGGGTGTGTCTTGCTTATGCTACCGGGGGTGGGTGGGGGAGAGTGCGGTTTCTGCAGATTGTTTCTGCGGGAAGTTCAAGCCTGGCATTTAATGTGCACATCTTTCTTTAAAAAAACATGAGCTCCGGAGGCACCGAGCAGCTTTGAAAATGCAAGGAGGAGAACTTTTTCGCCTTGCCGCATGGTAAGCAAATGCGTAACCGTAGTGGCTGGTGTGACACCCTTGCGGTAGGGTCCAAGGAGGCCTGGATTCAAATCTTCATGCGGTCATACAGATTGGAGGATCTCGGATATATGTCATATCCAGGGCTATTTTGGGGGCAGGAACGCACAGGAACGGAGTTCCGTCTGGCTCCCGAGTTGGCCACGCCCAGCAGGAACTCATTAGCATAACAGGCCACACCCAACAGCAGAAACTCATTAGGATTGGCTACATGAGGGCTGTGTGGCCTAACATGCAAAGGAGTTCCTGCTCCAAAAAGAGCCCTGGGTTTTGACAACAAACAAGGTAAACAGAATGAGAAGCAAAAGTTGGGTGTGGCTGGATGACCACACTTCTGGTAACATGGGGGTGTGGCCTGATATGCTAATGAGGTGTGCCATCTGGGGTGTGGCCTAATATGCGAATGAGTTTCTGCTGGTGGGTGTGGTCTATTATGCTAATGAGTTCCTGCTGGGGTTTTTCTACCAAAAAAGCCCTGGTCATATCTTATACTGTAAGAACATAAGAAGAGCCTTGCTAGATAAGGCCAGCAATCCATCTAGTCCCACATCCTGTTTCCCATCATGGTAGGGCTGCCAAAGTCCAGGTGATGTCTGGGGAACTCCCGGGATTACAACTGACCTCCAGACCAGTTCCCCTGGAGAAAATGGCTGCTTTGGGGTGGGTGGACTGTATACCATTATACTCCACCCCCAGATCTCCAGGAATTTTCTAGTCCAGAGTTGGAAGCCCTACCTGATGGTCAACCAGATGCTCCAGGAGGTCCACAGAAGAACACCACCGGAGCCCTGCTGGATCAGACTGGTGGTCCATCTCATCCAGCATCCTTTCCTGCATAGTGGCCAACCTGGAGGGCCAATGAACATAATATGGAAGTCAAGGCCTTCCCTGACCTTGCCTCCTAGCATTGGCATTCACAGATTGACTGCCTCTGATTGTGGATGCTCCCTTAAGTCTTCATGGCTTGCAGCCACTGATGGACCTCTCATAAGGACATAAGAGAAGCCAGTGTTGGATCAGGCCAACGGCCCATCCAGTCCAACACTCTGTCACTCAGTGGCAAAAAAATACCAGGTGCTATCAGGAGATCCACCAGTGGGGCCAGAACACTAGAAGCCCTCCCATTGTTGCCTCCCCCTCAAGCACCAAGAATACAGAGCATCCCTTGCCCCAGAGTCCCTATCTATACCTTGGCTAATAGCCACTGATGGACCTCTGCTCCATATGTTTATCTAATCCCCTCTTGAAGTCGTCCATGCTTGTAGCTGCCACCACCTCTTGTGGCAGTGAATCCCATGTGTTCATCACTCCTCAATGGATTAGTCCAGCCTCTAAGCTGTGGAGCCTTGTGAGCAAAAATTCTGCTTTGTGAGCCGCTGGCATTAAAGTTGTGAGCGAGGAATTCGGCTGCCATATCAGTTCGTTTCCTCCGGTGCTGTCCTTCCTGAGCAAAGGCAAACCTGAGTAAGCCGGAGGCTAAAAAAACTGTGAGCTAGCTCGCACTAACTCAGCTTAGAGGGAACACTGCCTCCAGCCCGGACCTGGATAGCCCAGGCAAGCCCAATCTCATCAGATCTTGGAAGCTAAGCAAGGCCAAAGCCGGCAAGTAATTGGAAGGGAGACCACCAAGGAATACCAGGGCTCAGGACACAGAGACAGGCTATCAAGCTACCTCTCTGAAAAACCTCAGGAAAACGCTCTTTTTTCCTTTCTCCACCCCATGTATAATTTTTATAACCCTCTGTCATGCTCCCCCTTAGCCATAGCCTCCCCCCCGGCTGCTTGCATTTAGAGGTACACTGCCTCCAGATATGGAGGCTCTACTTAGGCATTATTGTGTGTGATGGCCAGTGGGGCTAGAGAGCAAGGGCCCTACGAGGATCGGTTAAAACGCTTTGAGTAGTTCAGCTTAGAAAGAAAGGTGAGCGAGGGGAGACGTGATGGAGGCAGTGTTCCCTCTAAGCTGAGTTAGTGTCAGCTAGCTCACTTTTTTTAGCCTCCGGCTCACACATTTTTCTCTTAGCTGCAGTGAAGGGATGGCTCCTGAGCAGACTAATTTATGCAGCAGCCAGAACTTTAATGCCAGCAGCTCACAAAGTAGAATTTTTGCTCACAAGACTCTGCAGCTTAGAGGGAGCATTGGATGGAGGTCTAAAAAAATTATGCCTGGTTCGGAGAGAGCAGACAGAGAGAAGTTCTCCTCCCTCCCCCGTGATACTACAACACCAGGGTCATTCTCTGAACCTGAAGGGTGGGACAAGAGGAAGTGCCTCTTCACACAGCTCAGCATGAAACTGTGGAACTCACTGCCACAGGATTTGGTGATTTCCGCCAACTTGGAAGGCCGACAAAAAATGGAGCCGACAAATTCACGGAGGAGGCTGCTTGTGGGCTTCCTGGAGGCAGCTGATTGGCCACTGTGAGAACAGAATGCTGGACTTGATAGGCCTCTGGTCTGATCCAGCAGGGCTCTTCTTAAGTTCTTAGGTTATAGAATCATTGAATGTTAGAGTTGGAAGGGACCTTGCAGGTCATCTTGTCCAACCCACTGCACTCTGCAGGAGCAGAGCCAAAAGACAGCCCTACATCCCTACAACATACCCGAAAGATGGTCGTCCAGCCTCCGCCTGAAAACGTCCAGGGAAGGAGCATCCACCCCCTCCCGAGGCAGTCTATTCCACTGCTCAACCACTCTGACAGTGAGGAAGTTTCTCCTGATATTTAGCCGGTAACGACTCCCTTGTCATTTCCACCCATTACATCTAGTCTTGCAATTTGGAGCAAGAGAGAATAGATCTGCTCCCTCTTCTACATGATGGCCCTTCGAATACTTGAAGACTGCAATCATGTCCCCTCTAAGCCTTAATGTTTAACACACCTTTTCTCTATCAGCGTGTCTAACCTCCTCTAGGAGTCATGACTGCTAGCAGCTGGTGCGCCATCCCATAGACGCTAAGTCCCACAACTTAATATGCACTGGGTGAAGAATCCGAGGATTATTCCATATGTTGGCTTGTAGTCTTCGTTGCGTCATGACCTGGATGCTGGAGACTAGCCTGGTCTTATCAGATCCTGGAAGCTAAGCAGGCATTATACAAGTTTAAAGGCTGACGGTGAAGAAACTGAGCAAAGTTTGAGTCCAGCGGCACCTTTTGTGTTCAAGGTCTTCTATCCCTCTGCTCCGTCATCCACCAAAAAGAGAGACTGAAACTAAGAAATCGGGAGGAGGCTGAGGCTGGGAAGGGCAGCCATGGAGGAGCTAGAAAAGATTCATGAGGGTAAAGACGTGTCGCTAGTGACCAAGGTCAAATTAGCCAGTTTGGTGTAGTGGTTCAGTGCGTGGACTCTAATCTGGGAGAACCGGGTTTGATTCCCCCACTCCTCCACATGCAGCTGCTGGATGACTTTGGGCGAGCCATTGTTCTGTCAGAGCTGTTCTTTCAAGGACAGTTCAGGAAAGAGCTCTCTCAGCCCCCACCTACCTCACAGTCCGTCTGTTGTGGGGAGGGGAAGAGAAAGGAATTTGTAAGCCTCTCTAAGACTCCTTCGGGGTAGTGAAGGGGTATAAATCTAATCTCCTCCTCCTCCTCCTTCTCCTCCACCTTCTCCTCCTCCTCCTCTTCTTCTTCTTCTCCTCCTCCTCCTCCTCCTCCTCCTCCTCCTTCTTCTCCTCCTTCTCCTCCGCCTCTTCTTCTTCTCCTCCTTCTTCTTCTCCTCCTTCTCCTTCTTCTCCTTCTCCTCCTCTGCTTCTTCTTCTCCTCTTCCTTCTCCTCCGTCTCTTCTTCTCCTCCTCCTCCTTCTCCTCCGCCTCTTCTTCTCCTTCTCCTCCTTCTCTTCTTCCGCCTCTTCTTCTCCTCCTCCTCCTCCTCTTCTTCTCCTCCTCCTCCTCCTCCGCTGCTGCTGCTTCTCCTTCTCCTTCTTCTTCCATGCCATAGTATCCCCCATTACTATGTACAGGTGTGAAGATGAACAATGAAGACAGCAGACAGGAAGAAAGTGGATTAATTTGAAAAGTGGTGTCGGAGGAGAGTTTTACAGATACTGTGGGCTGTCAAAAAGACAAATCAGCGGGTTCCAGATCAAATCAAGTCTGAATTCTCCCCCAAAGCTAAAAAGTCTCAACTGAGACTATTGTACTTTGCTCACATTATGAGAAGACAAGAGTCAGTGGAAAAGACGATCATGCTAGGAAAAGCTGAAGGCAGCAGGAAAAGAGAGAGGCCGAACACGAGATGGATGGACTCTGTCAGAGTCAGGGTTAGGGTTTGCAAGACCCAAGCAAGGCTGTACATGATAGGATGTTTTGGAGGTTATTAATTCATAAAGGTTTCCTTTGCTCAAAAGCCAGTCGAATCTGACTCTAGGGTTGCAGTGCTCATCTCCGTTTCCAAGCCAAAGAGCCGGCGCTGTCTGAAGACATTTCTGTGGTCATGTGGCCAGCATAACTAAATGCTGAGGTGCATGGAACACTGTCCCACTGAATTCATAGGGTCACTGTAAATCAGAAGTGAACTGATAGTGCTTAACACACACACAGATACACACACAAACAGGTGGAGAGAGAACGAGGTGGGTAGCCATGTTGGTCTGTCTGTAGGAGTAGGAAAGAGCGAGAGGCCAGGAACACCTGAAAGACTAACAAAATTTGTGGCAGAGGAGGCCCTTTCGTGAGCAGGGACTCAAGAAAGCTCCTACCCTGCCACAAGTTCTGTTAGTGTTTTAAAGGTGCGGTTGAACGCTCGCTCTTTTCTACACACAAACAGGGTCAGCCCTGATTAGTACAGGGATGGGCAACCACCAAGGAAGTCCCGGGTTGCTACGCAGAGTCAGACAATGAGAAACCATCTCTGAATGTCTCTTGCTTTGAGTACCTCATGAAGGTCACTATAAGTCCATTGCAACTTGATGGCCATTTCCTCCATCGCCACTTTTCTCTGTCGAGTAGTGGAATAGCTTCTCTCCATCCCGTGTTTATGAGGTGTGTGCTCTAAGCCTAATTCACATCCAGGGCTCTTTTTGTAGTGGGGACTCCTTTGCATATTAGGCGACACCCCCCTAATGTAGCCAGTCCTCCAAGAGCTTACAGTAGTCCCTGTAAGAAGAGCTCTGTAAGCCCTTGGAGGATTGGCTACATGAGGGGGGTGTGGCCTAATATGCAAAGGAGTTCCTGCTACAAAAAGAGCCCTGCATGTAGCCAATGTTTTCAGTGAGCAAAGGGAATTGGACTTTCTTGGCCCTCCTTCCAGAGCTTCATGGCCAGCATTGTTATTGGAGATAAAAGGAAGTGCTTCTTCACCCAAAGGGTCATTAACTAGTGGTATTCACTGTCACAGGAGCAGCGGTGGCTCAAGTGGTTAAGACTCTGAACTGCAGGCCGGAAGGTCGGTAGTTCAGCAGTTCGAGACCCGAGTGCCGTATGACGGAGTGAGCTCCCGTCTCTGGTTCCAGCTCCTGCCAACCTAGCAGTTCAAAAGCATGAAATTGCAAGTAGATAAATAGGTACCACTTCAGTGGGAAGTTAACAGCATTCCATGTGCCTTGGCATTTAGTCATGCCAGCCACATGACCACGGAAACGTCTTCGGACAGCGCTGGCTCTTCGGCTTGGAAACGGAGATGAGCACCACTCCCCCTAGAGTCAGATTCGACTGGCTTTCAAGCAAGAGAAACCTTTACCTTATTCACTGCCACAAGAAGTGGTGGTAGCGACAGGCATAGACAGCTTCAAGAGGGGACTGGAGAAACATTTGGAGCAGAGATCCGTGAGTGGCTATTAGCCACAAGGTATCATTGGAACACTTTGTCTGGGGGAGTGACACCCTGTATGATTTTTGTTTGGGGGGCAACCATGGGAGGGCGTCTGGCATTCTGGCCCTTCTGGTTGACCTCCTGGCGGCACCTGGGCTTTGGCTACTGCGTGACACAGAATATTGGACTGGATGGGCCGTTGGCCTGACCCAGCATGGCTTCTCTTATGCTCTTATAGAGGAAATGTCCACCCGGATCATTTGTGAAATGGCACGCGGCAAATCGCAATGTCATGCATGGAACTTAGGAACAGTCGTCACAGAATTTTCTTGACAGTTTGCCATGCAATGATCCGGTTGTCAGATTTGTTGTGTTTCTGGTGCGCGGTCAAAGTTTATGATCTTCATAACAGTGTTTTCCTTCAGTGGGTGCCCCCAAGCCATTGGCAAGGTCAGGATGACAAGATTTCAAGTATATAAATAAAACCATCCATGTCCACTTCGGCCTCCGTAAGGCAAAGCGGAGGGGGAACACAAGTGGAACTGATACAGCCGGGGAGGGCCTGTGGCTCCATGGCAGAACCTCTGCTGGACACATAGAAGGTCCCAGGTTCAATCCCCAGCACCTCTAGTTATAAGCAGGGCTTTTTTTGTAGAAAAAGCCCAGCAGGAACTCAGCATAATAGACCACACCCACCAACAGAAACTCATTAGCATATTAGGTCACACCCCTGACAGCACAGCTCATTAGCATATTAGGCCACACCCCCATGTTACCAGAAGTGTGGTCATCCAGCCACACCCACCGTTCGCTTCTTATTCTGTTTACCTTGTTTGTTGTCAAAACCCAGGGCTTTTTTTTTGGTACCAGGAACTCCTTTGCATGTTAGGCCACGCACCCCTAACATAGCCAATCCTAATGAGTTTTTGCTGTTGGGTGTGGCCTTTATGCTAATGAGTTCCTGCTGGGCGTGGCCAACTTGGGAGCCAGCTGGAACTCCGTTCCTGTGCGTTCCTGCCCAAAAACAGCCCTGGTTATAAGGATCATGTAGTTGGTGATGCAAAAGGCGTAAGAAGAGCTATGCTGGATCAGACCAAAGGTGCATCAGGACTAGCATTTTGTTCACGTGGTAGCCAACCTGCTGCCTCTAGGAAGCCTATATACAGGAGGACTGCAACATTTGCTGGTTGTCCCTGGCTCAAAGGACTTCCACTTAGCTTCAACCAGGGCCAGGGCTTTTTCTCCCGCTGGAGATCAGGGCCTTGCAGGACCTATAACAGTTCCACAGGGCCTGTAAAAGGGAGCTGTTCCACCAAGCCTCTGGGTGAGGTTGTGGGAGTCCAATTATTCCATCGACCGGCCTCCCTGGCTGAAAGTCCCATCTCTGTATGGGCCATCAGCAATGCTCCCTCTAAGCTGTGGAGTCCTGTGAGCAAAGATTCTACTTTGTGAGCTCCTGGCACTAAAGTTGTGAGCGGGCAGTTTGGCCATTGCAGAAATTAGTTTGCTCTGGAGCCGTCTTTCCTGAGCAGAGACAAAAATGTGTGAGCTGGAGGCTAAGAAACTGTGAGCTAGCTCACGCTAACTCGGCTTAGAGGGAACACCGGTGAAGACTCGTAATCTGGTTTACGCCTTAGCAGCTCCAGTTTCTTTCTTTCTTTCTTTCTTTCTTTCTTTCTTTCTTTCTTTCTTTCTTTCTTTCTTTCTTTCTTTCTTTCTTTCTTTCTTTCTTTCTTTCTTTCTTTCTTTCTTTCTTTCTTTCTTTCTCTCTCTCTCTCTCTCTCTCTCTCTCTCTCTCTCTTCCTTCCTTCCTTCCTTCCTTCCTTCCTTTCTTTCTTTCTTTCTTTCTTTCTTTCTTTCTTTCTTTCTTTCTTTCTTTCTTTCTTTCTTTCTTTCTTTCTTTCTTTCTTTCTTTCTTTCTCTCTCTCTCTCTCTCTCTCTCTCTCTCTCTCTCTGCCTTCCTTCCTTCCTTCCTTCCTTCCTTCCTTCCTTTCTTTCTTTCTTTCTTTCTTTCTTTCTTTCTTTCTTTCTTTCTTTCTTTCTTTCTTTCTTTCTTTCTTTCTTTCTCTCTCTCTCTCTCTCTCTCTCTCTCTCTGCCTTCCTTCCTTCCTTCCTTCCTTCCTTCCTTCCTTCCTTCCTTCCTTCCTTCCTTCCTTTCTTTCTTTCTTTCTTTCTTTCTTTCTTTCTTTCTTTCTTTCTTTCTTTCTTTCTTTCTTTCTTTCTTTCTTTCTTTCTTTCTTTCTTTCTTTCTTTCTTTCTTTCTTTCTTTCTGCTCCAGTTTCCATTACACTAAACTGCAGTGCTGTCTGTCCTTAGTTTTAACTATTTATTGTGAAAAGTTTTAATCCTTATTATGGATTCGCTGTTTTGATCTGCCCTGAGCCCGCTTGCAGGGAGGGCGGAATACAAGCCGAAATAAATAAATAAATAAATAGCCCTTCTGTGGCCCCCTCTGCCCAAGACCCCGGACAGCGCCCGGCAGTTAGAAGGGACAATACTGACCGCAATGGACCCAGGGTCTGACTCAGTATAAAACAGCTTCACGGGTACAACTCCGCGGCTGATCGCGCACAATGCAATTCTGGGCATCCGACTTAGAAATTCTATTTTTAATTGAACTGCGGAGGAATGAAATATGGCACGGAGAGAAATCTGGACGTGACAGAGGAACAGAATGGGGCGGGGTGGGGGGAAGGAATTCTGCTTATCTCTAATAAGCCCTTCTGCAAGAGAGGATGAACCTACCAGCACTGCAGACGGTGTTCTTTTTAAAACCGTTTTAGCATACTTTTTTGGGGGGGGACGTGAGGGAAGACAGAGCGGCACTTGCGGATTTGGGTGGCCGGGCTTCTGTTCGACTGCTGCTCCCGACAACCGACCCAAACGCCTCTAACTGAGAGAGGGAGAACTCTGGGCCAAGAAAAATGCAGACAGATTGGGGAGTAAATTGTTAAGAAGCGTTTGCAGACGGGGTGTGTGTGTGTGTCGCGTTTGCCAGCGTGTGACTCAGGGTTCTCGGCAAGTGCCACCCTGCCGATTCCGAGGCGTCGAACAAACAGAGGCAAAGTCTGAAGCCGTCGAGTGTGTTCCTCACCCCGGGGTAGAAGGTTGTGCTTCTGCACCCCCCGTCTGCCAGGAATCCAGCAAGCGGGCCTTGAGAAGCTGGAGGCTGAAGTCATCGGGAGTCCTGCCCTTTTTAATGAGAAACAAGGAAGAGAAAACTATGCGCGGGTTCCCCTGGTGCTGGGCTGAAGCCTTCGTCCACATCTGGGTTCGCTCACAGAAAAAGCTGACACCTTTCTGGATCTAGGATGCAGAAGCGTTTCGCTATCAGGCCAACAGCCAAATCCCTGTGTTCCGTCATGCTCTGGTGAGAATGACCAAGAATGCACAGAGTTCAGCTCTTGAGATATGACGGGCTGGCTTGGTTCTCCATGCTGTGAGCCCCGATAGGTTGGGCCGCCGTGCCGTGTTCCCACGGGGGGCTCCAAAGAGGTGCCTGGAGAGCCATGGATGTCCATAATTAACAGATACTTCTATGGCCCTCTTGTCAAGCTTTTTTACCCACAAAGGATATGGCGAGCCACAAAGGATGTTCTGTTGTTCTTGCGGGGGGACGGGACAGTGGGAGGGCATCTAGCAGTGGTTAAGTGCACGGACTCTAATCTGGGAGAACTGGGTTTGATTCCCCACTCCTCCACTTGCACCTGCTGGATGACCTTGGGCAAGCCATAGTTCTGGCACGGCTGTTCTTGAAAAAGAGCAGTTTCTGTCAGAGCTCTCTCAGGCCCACCTACCTCACAGCAGGATGTCTGTTGTGGGGAGAGGAAGGGAAAGGAGTTTGTAAGCTGCTCTGAGACTCCTCTGGGTAGTGAAGGGCGGGGTATAAATCCAATCTCCTTCTTCCTCTTCTTCTACCTCACAGGGTGTCTGTTGTGGGGAGAGGAAGAGAAAGGGGTTTGTAAACCGTTCTGAGACTCCTTTGGGTAGTGAAGGGTGGGGTATAAATCCAATCTCCTCCTCCTCCTTCTTCTGTCCTGGCCCCACTGGTGGACCTCCGGATGGCACCTGGTACTTTTGGCCACTGTGTGACAGAGTGTTGGACTGGATGGGCCATTGGCCTGATCCAACATTGGCTTCTCTTATGTTCTTATGCATGAAGCACAGGTCCATCAGTGGCTATTAGCCACAAGGTATAGATGGGAACTCTCAGTCTGGGGCAAGGGATGCTCTGTATTCTTGGTGCTTGGGGTGGGCAACAGTGGGAGGGCTTCTGGTGTCCTGGCCCCACTGCTGGACCTCCTGATAGCACCTGGTATTTTTGGCCACTGTGGGACAGAGAGTTGGACTGGATGGGCCATTGGCCTGATCCAACATTGGCTTCTCTTATGTTCTTAAGCTGGCTCTATGTTCCCTGATAAGACAGGTGGAAGTCTGGGTTCCCTGGCAGGAGATGTCGATTGGATCTTCTCCCAGTGGTACTTGCATGAAAGACCATGATCTTGCCCATGCAAGACCTATTTCAACTGCAGCTGCCTTCAATTTTTGGGACGCGGCCAGGGCAAACAGCTTGCGCCAACATGCCACCCCTAAATAGCATTGCAAACCGACAGGAAAGAGCTGAGTAGAGAATTCACCTTCTGCAATTATTCCTCAGGTCCAAGCCCCTCCTCCCCTGCGTCTAAGGGTTCATCTTACAATTACGCTAAATACTCAAATGTGATTTCACATAGAAACCTGCAGAACTGGCTAAAGGAAGACGAATTGGCCATAAGCAAAGGGGTGGTGGTGGAATCTTTAAAAGAATTTTTGCTAGTTTGATTCCGCCCCAGCCCAGGGGCATGAGATAAACAACAAAAGGGAGAAAAATGTTGGATACAGAATATCTATTTACGAGAAATTACACAGTGATTCATGAAATGGTTTGAGAGCTGTCAGCTGCAAAGTCCCCGACAGCGATTGGTTAAGGTGTTGTGATGTCACAGAAGGGCTGTCCAGACAGAGATGTCTAGGCCTCTCTGGCTGCTGTAGACCAGTGGTTCTCAACCTTCTCTGTATGGTGGCCTGGGATTGAACCTGGGACCTTCTGCATGCCGAGCAGATGCCTTACCACTGAGCCATGGCCCCACTCTGAACATGTGAAACTGCGTTACACTGAATCAACCCCTTGGTCCATCAAGGCCGGTCTTGTCTATTCAGATTGGCAGCGGCTCTCCAGGGTCTCAGGCTGAGGTCTTTCCCATCAGCTCCCACCCAATCCATTTAACTGGTGATGCCGGGGATTGAACCTGGGACCTTCTGCATGCCAAGCAGAGGCTCTACCACTCAGCCGCAGCTCCCTCTCCAAGAAGCCCTCTCCCAAAATGGCTAGGATATACAATCCTTTCAGCCCTGTATTCTTTCTGACCCCTTGGAAATCAGGTGGGTGTCCGATCGACATCTCCTTGAAGTCCGCCTCAGTACGTGGATTTGAGTTGCTCCGGATTCCAGCAATCAAGAGCTAGTCTGACGTGGCGAACCTGAGTATCGACGCTGCCGTTCCTTAGCGATCGTCTCTTAAGCAGTTCCGTTAATTGTGAGACGCTTGCCCTGCCGTTGAAAGACCGGGCACCGGGGCTCAGAACCTCAAGTGCCAATTAGTAGGACCACCTCTGATAGGTCACCTGCTTTTGACGACTCTAGCCGTTAGCACTGCATGTGGAGCCCACCACGAGTGGGCCATTAGCACAGACACACCACGGCACCCCATGATGCAGAGCCCAGTGTCTGGGCGCACTCACAAAGCCTGCCCTGCAGCCTCATGCGCAAGATCCCTGCATGCTGAATTCTGCCTGGCCCAGGCACACAGGCTTCCAGGCACTGAAGCACCAGCCAGGCGTCCAAATAAGCCCCAGTTGCCGTGCCAGAGGTGGGGAGGATAATTGGTGTTGTGTCTTCTATGGAAATGGCCCCAGAGACGGAGGTGTGCTGTAGACTTGCCAGCAGCAATTGCATAGAGTGCTCGAATAGACGGAGAAATTGCGTGTAATGGTACCACAGCAGCGGTGACGGAGATGGCACTGCACTGTCGAAGACTCTTCGGAAGTGCCACCAGCAACTCAGCCGTCCTGGAATTTTTCCTCAGATCCCCACTGGGATGTTTGTTCTCTTCCCTCCCGAAGGAATTCTTTTGGGTCTTCATTCATATCGAAGCCACAGTCAGGCGAGCTCCATTGGGATTTGTTGAACTTTGGAAATGTAGTCCCTTTTGTGCAGCAGTTAAGAGCGCCAGACTCGAATCTGCAGAGCCGGGTTTGATTTCCCACTCCATCTCGACATGCAGCCAGCTGGGTGAACTTGGGCCAGCCACAGTTCTCTCAGAGCTGTTCTCTCAAGAACAGTTCTCTCGGAGCTCTCTCAGCCTCACCTACCTCAAAGGGTGTCTTCAGGGCTTTTTTTTTTTGTAGAAAAAGCCCAGCAGAAACTCATTAGCATAATAGGCCACACCCATCAGCAGAAACTCATTAGCGTATTAGGCCACACCTCCATGTTACCAGAAGTGTGGTCATCCAGCCACACCCACCTTTTGCCTCCAGGGCAGCAGTCTGAACGCTCCCGCGCGCCTTCTCCTGGTATGCTCCCGCATCAGTCAGCCCCCTGTGACCGGGAAAACTGTTTCAGGGTTTTTTTGCCGTGACTGGCTCCCGCTTCAAACGGCCAGTCTGAACTCAGCCAGTCAACATTCAATGAGGAAAAACCTTCAAAGTCTTATGTTGCTGGCAGGCAACGCATTTACTCATTAGTAAATTGTTCTATATTTTTCCTTAGCATCTTTTTGCACAGGTTTTTTTTTTTAAATCTTTTCATGTTTACTATGTGATCACTGATTTTACTGAATTGGACCACTGCTCCACCTAAAGAAGAAGAAGAAGAAGACTTTGGATTTATACCCCGCCCTTCACTGCCCAAAGGCGTCGCAGAGCGGCTGACAAACTCCTTTCCCTTCCACTTCCCTCCCCACCACAGACACCCTGGGAGGTAGGTGGGGCTGAGAGAACTTCTGACAGAAACTGTCCTTGAGAGAACAGCTGTGCCAGAGCTTGTGACTGACCCAAGGTCACATCAGCAGGTGCAAGTGGAGGAGTGGGGAATCAAACCCAGTTCTCCCAGATTAGAGTCTGCACACTTAATCACTACACCAAACTGGCTCTCAGTATTGGCCCCGGTCACACGGGAGGATTTGCAACACAAGAGGGACGGATCGGAGGTGCATTAAGTGGGCGTGATCATACCGCAACATCTGGGAAGTGGAGTGCACCTGTCCTCGATCCGTCCCTTCCAGATGAAACTGCACATCAAAAAGGTAGCACTAAAACAGTGCTACTAACCGGCTGATGCGCAGCACGGGTGGGCGTCTGATGGCCACCGCGCCCATCTCTGCGCAGCTTCCGAGGCCCTGTTGAACTGCGCATGCTCGCCTAATTCTCCTGTCTGTGGCTCCCCCCCCCCCGGCATCTGATCATGCCAGGGAGCAACTGTGGGGAGGCTCGGGAGATCTGTCTGATCCTGCCGCCGCGCTTCTCTTTTGATGCGGCTCTAAAAAGCCGCACTTCAGCCGCGTCTTTTCCCCCAGCGTGACCGGGGCCATTGTCTACTCAGATTGGCAGCAGCTCTCTGGGGTCTCTGGCCTCCAGGGTCTTTCACACCACCTGATCGTAACTGGAGATGCCAGGGACTGAAACTGGGATCTTCTGCATGTGGCTCAGGTACTCTGCCACTGAGCCACAGCCCGTCTTGAGTCCCTTAAGAGGAAGTGGCTCACACAAACTCCAGTCCAATAGTCATTTATTTGCCAAAGGCCGTCACAACTCCAATAGACACCAAGAGCAAAAAGATGTTGAACAATAACCGGCATCAAATAATATAAAAAGAGCATTAAACCAAGTAGCCGAGGCAATTACCGAGTGTTGAAATTATTTAGTCAAATTTATCCTACAGGACCTTTAATTATTCAGGGACTGTGGCTAAAATCTCCAATCTGGACCATAATCGCTTACGCGCTGTATATAAACTGTATCACACGAGGTCTTGTGATAAGTAATGAACCTGAACAGTAGCGCATTGCAGAATTGTTTCAGCATACTGGCGTAAAGCGGCACATGTTTTGGTGCAAGGCGGGGTATAAATGAATGAATGAATGAAGTAATTAAAGTATCATTTCCCTTTCTGTAAAGTATCTCGAAGAAGAAGAAGAAGAAGAAGAAGAAGAAGAAGAAGAAGAAGAAGAAGAAGAAGAAGAAGAAGAAGAAGAAGAAGAAGAAGAGGAGGAGGAGGAGGAGATTGGATTTATACCCTGCCCTTCACTACCCAAAGGAGTCTCAGAGCAGCTTACAATCTTCAGAGCCAGTTTGATGTAGTGGTTAAGTGTGTAGACTCTGATCTGGGTTTGATTCCCCACTCCTCCACTTGCACCTGGTGATGTGACCTTGGGTCAGTCACAAGCTCTGGCACAGCTGTTCCTGGAAGAGCAGTTTGTGTCAGAGCTCTCTCAGCCCTGCCTACCTCCCAGGGTGTCTGTTGTGGGGAGGGGAAGGGAAAGGAATTTGTGAGCCACTCTGAGACTCCAAGTGAAGGGCAGGGTATAAATCCAATCTCCTCCTCCTCCTCCTCTTCTTCTTCTTCCCACAACAGACACCCTGTGAGGTAAGTGGGGCTAAGAGAGCTCTCTCGAGAACTGCCCTTGAGAGAACAGCTCTGAAAGAACTTGTGACTGGCCCAAGGTCGCACCAGCAGCTGCATGTGGAGAAGTGGGGAATCAAACCCGGTTCTCCTGGATTAGAGTCCAAGCTCCTAACCTCCACACCAAACTAGCTCCTAATCACTGCACCAACACACACTCCTAACCACTACAGGAACTAAACATTAGGAAGAAGTTTCTGACAGGACGGTTCCTCGGTGGAACAGGCTTCCTCGGGAGGTGGTGGGCTCTCCTTCTTTGGAGGTTTTCAAACAGAGGCTAGATGGCCATCTGACAGCAATGCTGATTCTGTGAACTTAGGCAGATCATGAGAGGGAGGGCAGGAAGGGTTGCATCCAGTGTTCCCTCTAAGCTGAGCTGGTGTGAGCTAGCTCACAGTTTTTTAGCCTCCGCCTCACACATTTTTGTCTTCGCTCAGGAAGGATGGCTCCAGAGCTAACTAAATTTATGCAGCAGCCAAATCGTGGAGCCTTATGAGCAAAAAATCTACTTTGTGAGCTACTGGCATTAAAGTTGTGAGCAAGTGATTTGGCTGCTGCATAAATTGGTTTGCTCTGGAGCCACCCTTCCTGAGCGAAGACAGAAATGTGTGAGCTGGAGGCTAAAAAACAGTGAGCTAGCTCACACTAACTCAGCTTAGGGGGAACATTGCTCTATATAATCTAGTGTAAGGATGCTGTTTTCCAGTGTCTTACAAGTCAAACCTTATGACATCTTAGAGTCTAATCTGAGAAGTCTAAAGAGTGATACTTTCCATTACATGCTGTCCGTACAGTATGTCTATAATGCCTTTTGAGATTGCTAAATGAGGTGAAGAGTATTTATTACATCAGGTATTGTTCCTTTAGTGGTTAGATGTGCTAATATGGAAGACCACAATCTTGTAATATTGTCGTGTTCACCTTTAGATTTGTTTTGTTGCAGAACATCTGAGGTTTTAACGCTGGACGTTTTTTAACGGAGGCTGGACGACCATCTTTCGGGTATGTCGTAGGGCTCTCTTTTGGCTTCGCTCCTGCAGAGTGCAGGGGGTTGGACTAGATGACCCGCAAGGTCCCTTCCGGCTCTAACATTCTATGATTCTAAGTGTGGGGCAAAAATACCCCGAGATAATTACAAGGGTGAACTTAAGTGTAGTGTAGAATGTAAGTTCGGGGACAGGGCTGAACCAGGATTTAAGGTCTAGTGCGGAAACATCCATAGGTTGACGACCCCTGTTAGCCAGTGCCCATGTTCCCTCACAGGGAGCTAGCCATGGTGCTGAATGCCTCTTCTACCTGTGAAAGAAAAGGCCTTGAAACAGGAAAGGGAGGCAGGCTGCAACCCTTCCTCAATGACTGGACCTAAGGATCCACCACCCAGATTCTAAGTAACTCCAAATTCTGTGGTTGTAACCTGCCTACGAGGCTGCGGTGGCTCAGAGGTTAAGACACTGAGCTGCAGACCAGAAGGTCTGTAGTTCGGCAGTTCAAGACCCGAGTGCCGTGTGACGGAGTGAGCTCCCGTCTCTGGCCCCAGCTCCTGCCAACCTAGCAGTTCGAAAGCAAGAAATTGCAAGTAGATAAATAGGTACCGCTTCGGTGGGAAGGTAACAGCGTTCCGTGCACCTCGGCATCTAGTCATGCTGGCCGTGTGACCACTGAAACGTCTTCGGACAGCACTGGCTCTTCGGCTTGGAAACAGAGATGAGCACTGCACCCCTAGAATCAGATCCGACTGGCTTTTGAGCAAGGGAAACCTTTACCTTTGCTTAACCTGCCTACAGAACTCATTTCTGGGGAATATTTGCCCAGCACGGTCTTCTCTTTTTGGGGCCAAGCAAAATCTGTTCTGCTTTGGTGACTGACAGTCCCATTCTAGAGTTTCGACTTTCTAGCCCATCTCGTGGAGGTAACTCTGCTTAGGATTACATTGTGATCTTGGTGGTGGTGGTGGTGGAGAGAGGTGTTGGTGATGGAGGAAAGTCCCAGCAAGTCGCAGCTGGCTTACAGTGACCCTGTGGGGTTTTCGAGGCTAGAGACATTCAGAGGTGGTTTGCCATTTCCTGCCTCTGCATTGTGACCCTGGACTTCCTTGGTGGTCTCCCATCCAAGTACTCATCACCACCTATGTTTAGCTTCCAAGATTTGACGAGGTCTGGCAAGCCTGGGCCATTCAGGTCAGGGCAGAGAGGTGCTACCATGTTTTATTTACTTTGTTATTATTAGGCTCATTACCAATTTTTTTTTGCAACTATTCTGGTTCCATTCAAAACTCGGGAGTCTCTTTAACACTTTCCTGCCCCCCTGGATGAAACGGCACTCACCATTTCCCTGAGCAAAATCATGAAATTTGACAGTGAAGTTAAATGTCAAAAACAATGCTTTTTCTGGGGTAGGTGTATAAATGATGCATACGTTAGGAATGCACATATGCCATAACATGGACCCAATGAAATATGTGCAAAAAATGAAATGAAAGGCCTGCTTGTCCTGCCCTTGCTGTCGCTGCTGATTTCATGCTGTTATTGTTGTGATCTCCTCTGGCCAGCCCGGCGACTCAGACCCAGAGTCTTCAAGGGAGGGATTTGAGGTGCCGAGGTGGGCGGCTGAGGAGACTGAGAAAGACCCAGGAGGGCCTGGCACTGCAGAGGTGCCTGCTGACAATGGCCCTGCACTGCCAGAGGTCACCCTGCAAGGGAGGTCTCCCCACTGGCCCCTGAGATAGACCTCCGTCACCAGGCCTCCACTGGGCAGGATATGAAGCTGGGCCCATAACCCGCCTCCTTCAGGACACACCCCAGCTCTGCAGGAACAGCAGTGGCTGAAGGCCCAAGCTGAGGTAGAACATAGGAAGAAAAATGCTAGACTGGCTATGTGCAAAGCCCACAGTGGATCTAGAACAGTGCTCTAACACTTTCTCGGAGGATCCTGTGAGAACACAGCACAACCTCTGGGGATCCAGCGTCTGCCTGCAGTGCAGCTAGGCCCAGTTACCTTCCAGCCTACTTAAGCCGAGGCCTGGGGAGGACTGCCAGGTGGTGGCTGGAGAGCTCCCACAAGTATAACTGATCTCCAGTTGCTTTGGCATTCTACCCCACTGAAATCCTTCCCATCGGCCTTGCTAATCTTCTCCGTATTGTTCCAATTTTACTATTATGTGCTGCCGAAGTGAGCACCTTCCCATCGGCCTGAAGAGGAGACAACTGAGAGGTGATACGATAACCATCTTCAAGGGCTGTCATCTAGAGGATGGTGCCGAGTTGTCTTCTGTTGCCCCAGAAGGTCGGACCAGAACCAACAAGTTGAAACCAAACCCAATGAGTTTTCGGCTAAACGTTAGGAAGAACTTCCTGATAGTTAGAGCGGTTCCTCAGGGGAACAGGCTTCCTTGGGAGGTGGTGGGCTTTCCAAGCAGAGGCTAGACGGCCATCTGACAGCAATGTGGATTCTGTGAACTTAGGCCATTCATGAGATGGAGGGCAGGACGGGTTGCCTCAGTGTGTAGTTCTCATGGCCCTTTCTTACACGCCCAGGTAAATGCTGATCGCCACTTTGGGGTCAGGATGCAATTTTCTCCAGGCCAGTTTGGCCAGGGATCCTGGAGGGTTTTGGGTTTTTTTTTTGCATGGAGCAGGGGTCACTGCGGGTGTGTGTATGTGGGAGGTATTTGTGAGTTTCCTGCATTGTGCAGGGGGTTAGACTAGATGACCTGGAGGTCCCTTCCAACTCTATGATTCCTGCCCTCCTCAGTCTCCACCCCTCAAATTTCCAGGCATTTTTCAACCCTGAGCTGTCAACCCTACTTGCTGGATCAATCCTAGAATCACAGAGCTGGAACGTGCCATAGAGGCCATCTAGTCCAACCCCGTGCTCAACGTAGGATCAGCCTGGAGCATTCCTGGCAAGTGTTTTCCCAGCCGCTGCCAGTCATTCCACCAGGTGAAAGCCTCACGTCTCCACTCCCACCTCCACCTCCCTGAACCTCGGCCAGCCGCCAGGCCGAGGGTCTGATATCCCCACTACATCAACCTGTCTGCAGAGCGCAGGACAATTATTTTTATTTTATTTCACCACTGTGGATCACTGGGGATTGGGCTTGGTTTTGTATTCTTGTGTTTTAAGCACCGGATGCTCCCGTGGCTGTCCTGTGGGGCAGGAAGCCGACAAGTACATTTTTAAAGAACAAATGAATCATTCAGGAGCTTTCCAAAAAGAATAAATGCGTGCAAGGACATCAGTATGGACGCCACCGGTACAGGCTCGCCTCCCTCGCTGCCCCTATCGCTGTCTGTCCCGACCTTGAGGGAATCTTTCTGGATGTCTTCCAAATCACTCCCTGTTTAGCCATTTTGCTGAGAACTGCCAAGTGCGCTCACAATTAGTGCCAATCATTGGGCTGGCTGCTGTGATGTCAACACCTGTCCTCGGGCAACCGGCGTACTTCGGGCTGTTCGGCTCGCTGTAAATACATATTAACGATGGGGTACATGTGCTGGCCGGGAACGTGAAAGGAAGCTGGCCTTTTTGGGAAAAGTTAAATGTACGAGTCCTTACCTGAAGGGACAAACGGGGTTTCCTAGTCATTAACGGCTAAATTAATGAGCTAGTATGGGACTTGCTTCCTACACTTGAACGCTCAGCCAAATGTTTCATCTTTATCACCATGAATTGCTGTATCAGATCAGTCAGGGTCTGGTATAGTGGTTAAGTGCATGGACTCTAATCTGGGAGAACCGGGTTTGTTTCCCCACTCTTCCACTCGCACCTGCTGGATGACCTCAGCCAAGCCATAGTTCTGGCACAGCTGTTCTTGAAAAAGAGCCGTTTCTGTCAGAGCTCTCTCAGCCCCGCCTACCTCACAGGGTGTCTGTTGTGGGGAGGGGAAGGGAAAGGAGGTTGTAAGCCGCTCTGAGACTCCAAGTGAAGGGCGGGGTATAAATCCAATCTCTTCTTCTTTTTGATAGTTTTTGTGTGCTTGGATGTAAGTGTATTTGTTGAGTTCAATTTTATTTTTTTTGCTCAAAATGGCCAACACGTTGAATCATAGATTAACAAGAAGGAGCCATACAGGCCTTACAGGTCCAACCCCCTGCTCAATGCTGGATCAGAATAGAGCATCCCCAACAAGTGTTTGTCCAGCTGCTGCTCAAAGACTGCCAGGGGGGGGGAGATCACCGCCTCCCCAGGCAGCTGATTCCACTCTTGCACAACTCTGACTGTCAAAAAGGTTTTCCTGATATCCAGCCAATACCTTCCCGCCCTTAATTTAAACCTATGATTGCAAGTCCTCTCCTCTGCTGCCAACAGGAACCGCTCCCTGCCCTCCTCTAAGTGGCAGCCCTTCCAATACTTCAAGAGAGCCATCCTGTCCCCCCTCAGCCTCCTCTTCTCCAGATTAAACATTCCCAGGTCCCTCAGCCTTTCTTCACAGGGCTTCTTGGTCTCCAGGCCCTGGATCATCCTCATCTCTCTCCTCTGCACCTGCTCTCCTACCAGCTTTACCATTGGTATTGGAGCCTATCAGTTTTACCATTGGCAAAGAAGGGAACAAGGGTCTTCCTTAGCCACCTAAAAGGCTACGCTGGGGACTGTGAGACCCATGGGGACCAAAGCCACGGGGGACAGAGTTTGAGATGAGGAAAATAGCTGGGCAAAAGTAAGTAGAAATCCTGGTAAACAAATCCCACCTTTGAACAGTTAGCAGGCTGTGCCGAATTTACTGTGGAGTGTATGTTTCTTGTTGATGAACATGTAAGCTTATTATCCCAGACGGGAGACCAGGAGATTATCACCAAGGTCACTCCTGTGGGAGGCTTGAAAAGTTCTTCATGTTGTTTCATTCAATACAGAATCATTTTCACTGTAATAGCAACTGAAGAAGGACTCTTATGGAAACAAAGGAACTATACCGGGACCTTGCATCGCTGTTACTGTGACCTCTGAATGTATTACTCCTCATTGTTATTGTTATTTCTGAAGGTGTTGTATTGTTTCCAATAGAGTTTCAGTTAGTTGCTGTAGATTTTCCGGGTTGTGTGGCCGTGGTCTTCTTGGCAGAAAAATGGTAAGCAGGTACCCAGGAGACAAGGTTTCTGCTCACCTTGACGCAGAGAGTACTCCATCTTTCTGTGTTATACCTCTGAGGATGCCAGTCACAGCTACTGGCAAAACGTCAGGTCCTACAATGCCAAGACCATGGCCACACACCTGGAAAATCTACAGCAACTAATGAACTCTGGCTGTGAAAGCCTTCGACAACATAGAGTTTCAGTTGTTAATTCTTACTGGTGGAACTTTTATATGATTTGGGAGTCTCTGAGATGCAGCCCACTTTCGGAGTTTAACATATTTGGTTACAGCAGCTTGCTTACTCCATTGTCCTTTGTTGTTTTTGGAGCTGCCTCTGAGGCAAGAAAGGTCCATCAATGGTCACCATGGTGACCAAAAGGAACTTCCATATTCTGAGGTAGCAACCTTACAAATAACAGTTCTAGGGGCCAACACCATGGGAAGGGAGGCCTTGGTTTCTCTACCCTGTTAGTTGTCCCTCCAGGTCAACTGGTTGGCCACTATGAAGCAGAACCCTGGGTGAGGAGTGACCCTGTCCAATCCAGCAGGAACCATCTTATGTTCTCAGGGAGACATCTTGGAAGCTTCAGCTAGTAGACAATATGGCAGTAAGACTCATATTGGAGGGAAGGCAGCGTGGGATGGCCTGGTCTGATGAGATCTCCAAAGCTTAGCAGTGTCGGTACTCAGATGGAAGACCACCAAGGAAGACTCTGTAGAAGGAGGCAATGGCCAACCACGTCTGCTTCTCGCTTGCTTTGAATACCCCCTGCTGGGGTCATCATAAATCGGCTGTGACTCAACGGCACTTCTATAAGACTCCTGTCTGGGGTCAACCACTTGCAACCTATATTTACGGTGTGACCTTAAGGAGAGAACAGGGATCATAAATATTTCAAACAAACAGATGAAATATTTATATGAAGAATTATTTAGAATTTCTCATCGACAGCATTTGGACGTAAAAACCCGTTTCAATCACTTACATTGATTACCTGTTGCTTGACCTTCAGGAGACAAGGCAGAGCATAAATATTTCAAATAAATACGCAGATAAATAAATACGTACGTGAAGGATGATTTAGAATTTTGACTTGAACATCCTTGTTTTGATCCACTCATTCTGCCTGAGCTCCAAATTAATTGGTTCCAGAGACGGAATTCCAGCCATGACTTCGGTCAGACCATTTTCTGACTTTGGAGGAGACTCTTGACAGAACGCCAAGCCACACATCTGACAACCGGGCTGGCTGCCCCTTGGGTTCGGTGTGCCACACAACCGAGGGAACCTCTGATTGCTCTGCTGTGTTGCCACATTAGAGGCAAATCGTTTTTCACCCACATCTCGTCATGGGTTGAATACCCGCGATGGCTGGAAATCTCCTGCTATACCAACTGATCTCCAGGTGACAGAAATCAGTTTGCCTGTAGAAAATGGCTCCTTTGGAAGGTGGACAATATGGCATTAGGCCTCACTGAAGCCCCTCCTCCCCAAACCCCACCCTCCTCAGGCTCCACCTCCAAAATCTCCAGGTATTTCCCAACCCATAGCTGGCAACCTGAAACCCAATCAAGCTCATGCACTGGAGCAGTCAGCTGAACTTTTGGCATCTCCTCTTGTCATGGGCAGAGGCTAGAAAGGTTTCCAAATGGCTGCCACCACTCTGGTATGGGTCTCATCAGAAGGGGGCAGACCACCCACCCTACACCTTTACACAGTCCTTCTTTTTTTTGTTGTTGTTCAGTCGCACAGTCGAGTCCGACTCTTCACGACCCCAGGGACCAGATTACGCCAGGCCCTCCTGTCTTCCGCGGTCTGCTGAAGTTTGCTCAATTTCATGTTCGTTGCATCGATGGCACTGTCTAACCATCTCATCCCTTTGCCGTCCCGTTCTTCTTTGACCTTCAATCTTTCCCAGCATCAAGGCCTTCTCCAGTGAGGGCTCCCTTCTCATTTGGTGGCCAAAGTATTTGAGCTTCAGCTTCAGGATCTGGCCTTCCAGGGAACAGTCAGGGTTGATTTCTTTTAGGATTGACTGATTTGATCTCCTTGCAGTCCAAGGGACTCTCAAGAGTCTTCTCCAGCACCATAGTTCAAAAGAATCTATTCTTCGGCGCTCGGCCTTTCTTATAGTCCAACTCTCGCAGCCATACATGACTACGGGGAATACCATTGCTTTGACCATGCGGACTTTTGTTGGCAAGGTGATGTCTCTGCTTTTTATCATGCTGTTTAGGTTTGCCATCGCTTTCCTCCCAAGGAGCAGGCGTCTTTTAATTTCATGGCCTTTACACAGTCCTTCTCCAGTAGGTTTCCCCTTATACGTGACCAAACGAAGCCCGTAGCCAGGATTTTAAAATTCAGACGGCCTTTAAATAAGTCATGGGGGGTACCCTGCACAGACACCCCCACACCCCCCAAGGGAGCATCACAACTAAAATAAAAACTGGGAAGCTGAGGGGCCTGGGCTGGATAGGAGGTCGGGGGGCCTTGGCAGTAAGTCTGGGTGCCGGGCCTGGACCAAATGAGGTGTGAGGACCCAGGCAGAGTAACACATTTAACAACACCTGTGATTCAATAATGTGTCAGAAAGAATGAGCACAATAAAGGCTGGTAAATCAGCAAAATAAGAACTCCTAATGCGTCTGACTATACTGTCCTAGCCTTCTCTAGGTACTCGGCCTCAAGCTGACTCACTCACCCCTTTTGGATGAGGGACCCCTCCATCTGCAGCAGCCTCACCAGCTCTGATCCCTGGGAGTGAACCCCCTCCCACTTTGGCCAAGGCCTTTTATCCCTTCTTCCCAGGCAGCACCCTCTGCTCCCTTACTGGTGCAAATTTTCCCTCCAAATCCCCTGTTAACCAATCACAGGGTTCAGAGGGAACCTGGGAAACGTAGGCCCTGTAGTCACTCTAATACAGGCTTCCCTGGAGCCTGTAGGCCACACTACTATAGGCCTAGGATCATGACGCCTCTGGGACTTGGAAGGGGGACTGCAGTTCCACCTTAACAATAATCCACCGATATGTTTCTAGGAGATAGCCAGTTATCCTTGGTATCGTTAAGTGCGGCCTCCGCTGTTCTGTTGCCGCCTGCCAGCACAAATGACCCGTTTCCTGGACCATATCCAAACTCCACAGGATTACAACAAAACACAGTGTGTGGCTGAAGATGGCTTTGCACGTGTTTTTTTTTTTTAAAATATTATCTATACATACAAATAATTCCTAGTAATTGCTATTGTTCCTCACTGACACACTGTCTCTGGCATTGTATGTACATGACATCACCTCCCAGAAGCTTTCTATCCTGTCCAACTGCTGGGACACTCCAGTCTCCTTTCGTTCCAATGATTTTTCATGATAATCTCCTTCAGTGCCAGCTCTTCCTCAGCAAAACTCCTGCCGGTATATTTCCCGCGCATGAAACTTGCTGTCAATGTCACTTCTGACAAGATTTGTCTCCAGAATTCTTAAGGCTCAACTTCAGGGATAAAAGGGGATGGGGGAAGTCTATCAGTGCCAAATGAATGTTCCAGAAACCCATATCCATATCCCCTTGTGTTTCTGTGAAGCACCATCAAGTTGCTCCCAACTTATGGTGACCCTATGAATTAATGGTCTCTAAAACATCCCATCATTACCAACCTTGTTCAGGTCTTGTGAACTAATAAGAAGAGCCCAGCTGTCTCAGACCATCTAGCCCAGCATCCTGTCTCTCACAGTGGCCAACCGGTTCTTCTGGAGGACCAACAACAAGGCAGAGAGGCCAAGGACTTCCCTTGATAAGATCAGGAAAGCCCTACTGGATCAGATCAGTGGTGAGGCAGGACGCTGGATTAGATGGACCACTGGTCTGATCCAGCAGGGCTCTTCTGATGTTCTTATTGGGAGAAGGCCTTGGCCTCTATGCCTTGTTGTTGGCCCTCCAGAGGAACTGGTTGGCCACTCTGTGAGGCAGGATGGTGGACTAGATTGACCATTGGTCTGATTCAGGGCTCTTCTTATGTTCTTCTCAGGGGAAGGCCTTGGCCTCTGTGCCCTGTTGCTGGCCCTCCAGAGGAACTGGTTGGCCACTGTGTGAGATGGGATGCTGGATTAGATGGACCCTCTATTCAGCAGGGCTCTTCTTACGTTTCTAAGCCAGGTTTGTTGGCTTGCCAGACAAAGTGAATCCCTGGTCGATCCAGCAGAATACAGCAGAACATGTTATGTACATGGCTTGTTGAAAAGCTACTGTCCCCATTTCTGGCCTTGGCTCTTGCAGCTCTATATCCTTGCAACTCTGATAGTCTAAACCTAAGTTATCCAATGGAGTTGTGAGTGCAACACTTTCTGCCCTCATATGTTCCCCAATACTCCATTTAACTCTGGTCTCTATTCCATCGGGATTCACTTTTCTTCTCCAGTTCCCCATCTTTACATGGGCTTCAGGCTCTAGCAGAGCACGAGATTCCATAAAACCCAGGGAGCCTGGTGTCTGTGCATGACAAAACCTTATTTTATGCCCCCGTACCTTGCAGAATGGGTGCCGGGCAGCCAGAACGTATCTGCTTAGTCTACAGCCTACCATTTTGCCAGCTATTTTAAGAGCAAACTGCCACTTCCCCTCCAGTTCATTTATTTATATGTAGTTCAAAGTTTTTGGAGTAGCTTACACAATGTATGTCATTTGACGGAGCTGGCTTGTCTTGTTCTTGGCTACTTCTCGTAAAGCTGAAAGTTCTTGCAAGCACTCCTTAATGTATCCATTTATATGCTGAACAAAGATCCTAGACTTATCCTATCATCAGAAGTTCTTCGGCACTGGATATATTTCCCCTCCCTCCACTGTTTTCATCATGTAGGATTACTGTTTCAGTGAGGAGAGGGGAGTTTTCTTACTCTTCCCAAATGGTCTTCTTCCTACCCTTTAGGTTTGAGAAATGGCAAAGGTGGGTCTGCACGAGGAAGAATAAAAAGGAATCAAGGCAAGAGGTCATAGTCCTGCTGTACGCCGCATTGGTCAGGCGGCACCTGGAGTCTTGTGTGCAGTTCTGGAGGCCTCACTTCCAAAAGGTTGTGGACAGAATGGAATAGGGGCAGAGGAGAGCGACGAGGATGACCGGAGTCCCTTCAGACCCCTACTTTCTGCTCCATCCACAACCCACCACGAACCACCACGAATCGCTCTAGAAGTTCATGAACCCATCACAAACTTCTGTTCCTGAACCATAAGTGGGGGAAAATTCATCCCGAATTTTGCTTCATGGTTCGGTTCGTGCCCACCCCTAACTGGAATGGGTTGGCATCCTCCACGGAGGTTGCCAGCTAGACTACAACCACACATTACACGATATCCCTTGCATCCACAACCACTACCTCCCAGTGGTTACCACTGAAAATGGACTTCATCATCGACCCAACGGTGGCGGCTGTGGGGGGTCGCCATGAGTTAACCATATCACTGTCCACCTGTGGTCCTGGGGGCGTTCTAGATAGGGTTGCCAGCTCTGGGTTGGGAAATTCCTGGAAATTTAAGGGGTGGAGCCTTGGGAGGGCAGGGTTTGGGGAGAGGAGGGGCCTCAGCAGGGTATAATGCCATGGAGTTCATCTTCCAAAGAGCCATTTTCTCCAGGGGAACCAGTGGCTATAGTCTGGAGATCCATTGTCCCACCTGGAGTTAAGAACATAAGAGAACATAAGAGAACATAAGAGAAGCCAATGTTGAATCAGGCCAATGGCCCATCTAGTCCAACACTCTGTCACACAGCGGCCAAAATATACCAGGTGCCATCAGGAGGTCCAGCAGTGGGGCCAGGGCACCAGAAGCCATCCCTAGTTCTAGTGTACAATCTCAGGACAGGCATGGATGCAGATATGACTCAACATACTCAAGATTTGAGCATTCGTGTGCATGCATACTTCCTCAGATACATTGAAATGGAGGTTAACAGTTCATATATATAGGCAGATACCAGAGGTGAACAGCAAATTAGCACACGACTTAATGAAGATGTTTTGATAAATGCAAAGACTAAACACCAATAACCAGCTAAGTTCATACAGCCACCATTTGTTGGGGGAGGGGAAACTGTGAAGCAATAAATATGTTAAAACTGAGCATGCCCATGAAAGCTCCTACCTTGACTAAACCTTGTTTGTTGGTCTTAAAGGCTGCTACTGGACTCAAAATTTGTTCTGCTGGACTCATTAGACATAATACAGGTGCCTGCACACAACAGCTGGATCTCATTTGCATATTAGGAAACACAGCGATTGGTCCCTGGAAGCGTGGTCATCCAGCATCCTTCACAATGCTCCTGCAAGTGGCATTGATATCTGAGTCCTTGGTAGGTAGCTGGATTTGAGACCAGTAACATCTTTTTAACTTGTTTATTAACTGATTTGGATGTTGGGAGTAAGCAGTGACAGTGTCCTGGCCTCACTGCTAGACCAATCCTGATGAGCGCCTGGTATTGTTGTGGCCACTGTTGTGACTACAGAGTGTTGGAGTGGCATGGGCCACTTGGCCTGATCCAGCATTGGAACTTCTGTCACTGTTCTTATGTCTGGGGCAAGTGATAGCTCTGTCTTGTTGGTGCTTGAGGGGGCCAACAGTGGGAGGCTTCTAGCTGTCCTCGGCCCCACTGCTGGTACCTGCCTGATGGTGCCTGGTATCTATTTGTCACTGTGAAGACACATGAGTGATTGGAGTGGATGGGCCATTGGCCTAGCATCCTTCAGCATTGGCTTCTGCAAGTGGCATTGATATCTGATGTCCCTGGTGGCAAGCTGGATTTGCGACTAGTCTTCATTGGTGATTTGGAGTTGGGAGCAAGCAGTGGGAGGGCTTCTAGTGTCCTGGCCCCACTGCTGGACCTCCTGATGGCGCCTGGTATTTGTGGCCACTGTGTGACAGAGTGTTGGACTGGATGGGCCATTGGCCCGATCCAACATTGGCTTCTCTTATGTCCTTAGAAACCAATAAGTTTTGGGGGGTATAAGTAGGGTTGCCAGGTCTTACCGTTGTTGTGTTGGGGGAGTCCTGGGCCCTCTCCGGGACATCTTCAGCATGTGCACAAAGCACGCATGCCGTGATGACATCACCTGGAAGTGATGTCATCGCATTGGGCATGTTGGGGGCGGGGCCACTATCATTCGAGGGGAAAACATAAGAGTTTTCCCTCAAATGATAGGGCATCCCCCTGCAACATGCCCGGCGCGATCCCAGCACTTTGGGGCTGGAGTTCCCCCTGGTGGCCAGATCCAGGCTGGTGGGTAAGGGGCCTGTCAAGTGGGCAAACACCCGCCCCCCTGGGGGAACCGGCAACCCTAGGTATAAGCTCTGGAGAGTCAAGTTTCCCTTCATTGAATCGGGAGCTTTGAGTTTCGAAAGCTTATACCCCCAAAAAACTTGTTGGTCTCTACGGAGCTACTGCCCTGAACTGAATAGCCCAGGCCAGCCTGATCTCGTCAGATTATGTCATGAGCTTGGATTGCATCCCTATTGACATGCTGGTGTCCTAAATGGCAACGCCTGATTGGCTACTCTGTGTAGCAGGCCAATCAGGGGACAAGGATTGTGCTGGAGGGAAGCAAAGGGATTGGATGTTATCTCTGAATTGCTATTGGTTTGCTAACCTGACTATGGGCGTGGCTATGCTAGCCCACACAGTTTAAATAAGAGCTCGTTGCTCTATGTTTCCGTTGTCTGCTCGGAGCTGTTCTGAGTTGCTGAATCGCTTATTAAAGCGGAATCACTTTTGTTGAGAACTGCCTACGTGTCAAACACATCAGTGGGCAACAAGGACACCACGAAGGCAGCCTATGCTAGGAGGAAATATGTGGCAGACGAACCCAGATACTGAGGGTTCCATTAAGGATGGCAGAGAGATCTCCGTCAAGGGTCCGAATCCACTGGGAAGATCACCTGTGCATGAGCGATACCAGTTTGGTGTAGCGGTTAAGCGCACGGATTCTAATCTGGGAGAACCGGGTTTGATTCCCTGCTCCTCCACTTGCAGCTGCTGGATGACCTTGGGCAAGCCATAGTTCTGTCAGAGCTGTTCTCTCAAGGGCAGTTCTCGAGAAAGCTCTCTCAGCCCCACCTACCTCACGGGGTGTCTGTTGTGGGGAGGGGAAGGGAAAGGAGACTGTAAGCCACTCTGAGACTCCGAGTGAAGGGTGGGGTATAAATTCAATCTCCTCTTCCTCTTCCTCTTCCTCTTCCTCTTCCTCTTCCTCCTCCTCCTCCTCCTCCTCCTCCTCCTCCTCCTCCTCCTCCTCCTCCTCCTCTTCTTCTTCTTCTTCTTCTTCTTCTTCTTCTTCTTCTTCTTCTTCTTCTTCTTCTTCTTCTTCTTCTTCTTCTTCTTCTTCTTCTTCTTCTTCTTCTTCTTCTTCTTCTTCTTCTTCTTCTTCTTCTTCTTGTCCTGCTCATTCCAACGGGACTCATGTTGGAGACCTTCCCAATACATTGTGCTGCAGGCTAAGAGGTAAGAGGGAAGATACAGTTTATTTCCTTTCTCAGGCTCCTGAATTTGTAGGGGGAAATGCAAAGTGACCTGATTCCATGTTATTAGTAAGTCGTCTTGGCCAAGAATTTTTGGCTGACTCAGAATAGCCATTGACGAGTTTGTAAAGCAAGTGGGGGGGGGAAGAGATATTTTTGGTTCTCCGACATTGTAATTTGTTGCAACTCGCAAACTGAATTGGAACGTTTATTTCTTTTCCCCTCGGAGTGGGCTTTGCCTGTGCACCAGATGTGAATTCTGGCAAGGTAGGGGGACTCCTGGAAGCCAACCAGAACTTGACATCTTCAAGTGTCTTTGGCTACAGGACAGACCTATTTTAAAAGAAATGTGATGGATCTGCACGCCGGAAACTGATTTGAAACGACTTAACCATGTGTGGTGTAGTGGTTAGAGTACTGGACAAGGATCTGGAAGGTCCAGGTTCGAATCCCCTCTCTATGAAGTTACCCTGGTGACCTCAGGGCTCTGAGAGCCAGCTTGGTGTAGTGGACAAGAGTGGTGGACTCTAATCTGGAGAACCGGGTTCGATTCCCCACTCCTCCACATGAACCCAGCTGGGTGACCTTGGGTCAGTCACAAGTTCTCGCAGTTCTCTAAAGCTCGCCATCAGACAAAAGTTTTACGTAAAGTTTTTTTTTTTAAAGAATATATATCATTAAATGACAAAAAAATATACAAAAGCAGACAAAACTAAAAACGGCGAGCGTCTGGGACCATTGTACAGTAAATGTCGCTGAGATGGAAGCAACTTATGTCGCAACTGGAAGCGGAAAAGCTGGTTTCGCTTTCCTCATTTGGGTATTTTGGCAAGGGGGGGGCAATGCTGTGTCATGCCCCACATTTGGTTTACAGCCACATTCAGTTCCCCAACCCCTCTTTTAATGTTAATTCATTCTTTGGTGGTCGGGCTACTGTTTCCCAGTGTACTACATTTGAACATTTTAATAAATGGAATGTATAAAAGGTCTACATCCACAGAACTCTCTCAGTGCGGGTAATGTTCCAGTTACCTTCTCTCAATCTAGGATATACCAATGCTGAAAGTAATTCCCGCCTCACAACCCAGTTGCATGAGCAGAGCATCCCCTGGTTCATAGAAGAAAAGAAGGTGTTCTCCACACGTACAGAGAGCCAGGGCCAATGCTCCCTCTAAGCTGTGAAGTCTTGTGACTAAAGAAATCTACTTTGTGAGTCACTGTCATTAAAGTTGTGAGTGAGCGATTTGGCTACTGCATAAATCAGTTTGCTCTGGAGCCGTGCTTCCTGAGCGAAGACAAAAATGTGTGAGCCGGAGGCTAAAAAAACCGTGAGCCAGCTCACACTAACTCAGCTTAGAGGGAACACTGCTCAGGACCATTATATCACTGGCACACTGTGAGATTAATCTCCCCTTCCTTTTTTCCGTTTCTCTCCAGAAGCTCTGGTTTCATCCCTATCTATGACTAGTTCTCTGACTCCTGGGTTTGATGTTTCTGTTTGCTCAGGAAACACCTGGAATCCATCTGCAGTGTTTGATAGGAGTTTTTCTCAGGTGCCCCTGAAAAGAAGATGCAATGTCAGCAAACATCTGGAAAATGGGGGTTTATTAAGACCACTGTTCCCTTTCCTCCATTTTTTGCATGGCTGGCTTTAGCAATGGGTTACAAGTGAGCATTTATTTTATTTATCTCCAGCTTTAAGCAGAACGAGAGTGACCAGCCCACGTTCACCCAGCCAGCTTTCAAGGTAGAGTGGGGATTCGAACCGGGATCTTCCAGCTCCTAGTTGTCAAACTCGCCTGTCTCCTTTGTCATGTATTTGGGGAAATTCCAGAGGAGGGGTGAAGTGTGAAAGGTGAGAGTGAGAATGGCTTTATTGTAGGGCAATGCATCTCATGTAACTTTCTGAAGATATCTCCCTTTCCCAGAGATGTCGGCCAGATGGCCTTGGGCTGTGTCTGTGCTTACTGCTTAAGCTTAGATAACAAATGGGTGATTTACAGGTGGGGTAGGCGGGAATGAATGGGCAATTTGATTGGAGGGGACTACATCTGAACCATATATAATTGGCAGGGTTTCACGCCAGAACTTCAGTTCCGACTCAATAAGATTCTTAGCTTGGAACATCTTTATTCTTCAAAAGCACAAATCACTTTCAGTGACTGTTGTTGAGAGTAACTTTGTCCAAGAGTCTGCCACTAGTCTGAAACTCTAACCATTGTACCACATTTGCAAGTAGTCCTTAATGCCAAATAACACAAGCAACATGTGGTGCTTAAAGGGTAAAATGGGCCGTTGAATCACAGCTGACTCCTGGCAACCCTCATGAAGTTCCGCCTCACGGGGTTTCAAGGTAAGAGATGGACAGAGATGGCTTGCCATTGCCTGCCTCTGCATAGCAGCCCTGGTCTTCCTTGTTTGGTGTAACGGTTATGAGCGTGGACTCTAATCTGGGAGAACTGGGTTTGAGTCCCCTCTCCTCCACATGCAGCTGCTGGTGTGACCTTGGGTCCGTCACAAGTTCTCTCACTCAGCCCCACCTACCTCACAGGGTGTTTGTTGTGGAGAGGGAAGAGGAAGGAGATTGTAAGCCTCTCTAAGACTCCTTTGGGTAGTGAAGGGCAGGGTATACATCCCATCTCCCTCCTTCTCCTCATTTTCCTTCATCTTCCTCCTCTTCTTCTTCTTTCCAAGTACTCAACCCTGCTTAGCTTCCAAGTTCTGGTGAGACGGGGCTAGTTTGGGCTATTCAGGCTGCTAAAAGAACCATGGAGTTCCAACCAACTCATAGTGACCCCATGGAGTTCCACCTCATGGGGTTTCAAGGTAATGGATTAGCAGAGGTGGACTGCCATGGCCTTCCTCTGGTCTTTCTTGGTGGTTCCTATCAACCCTGGTCTTCCTTGGTGGTCTCCCATCCACGCACTGCCCCCACTAAGCTTCTGAACTGTGATGAGATCAGGTTAGTCTGGGCTATTAGGGGCTGCTACTGGATGTGTTTGGAGCACCCAAAATACTCCAGGCAGAGGCCAGCACTGTACCCCCCCTGAGGCCAATGAAAAAGTGGCTTTTGAGATCATATTTGTCAGAGATGCTTTAGGCTGGTCCTGCATTGGGCAGGGGGGTTGGACTAGATGGTCTGTATGGCCTCTTCCAACTCTATGATTCTGTGGTGGATTCCTAAAAGGTTCTGCATGTGGAAAGATGCCCTTGGGAGGACAAACGAGATTTCCTTTTTTTAATAGAATCAAAATGAATACAGGTTACCCGAAACTGAAAGGAAAATCTATCCCCACACCTTCAAAATCCTTCATGCTGATTACATTGCATTATGTGTGAATTGTAGGGTTGCCAAGTGACTTACCGGCTGGAGCGGGGGAGTGGTGGTCCCATTCTGGGACATTCTGGTATCATAGAGATTTCAGGGTGATTGCTAGAGTGTCGCCCGGCGACGTGCCCAGCGTCATGATGTCACTTCCGGGTGACGTCATCACGTTGGGCATGTCGGCCTGATCTGGCCACTTTGGGAGTGGGGTTCCCCCCGCCGGCCACATCTGGACCGGTGGATATGGAACCCTTTGAGCAGGAGAACCTCCGGCCTCCTGGGAACCTGGCAGCCCTAGTGAGTTGGAGGTAATTTTTTTTTTTTGCAGTGACTAGCGTTGTTTCCCCTCCGTCCTCCTCTGTTTGGGCTCTGAATGAGCACATGTTTGCGCTTCGGAGTGTATGGGCAGACAGCTCTGTGTTTCCAAAGATCTTTTCACCTCCTTGCCTGGAAACATGATGACGTCCTCCCAGGCCAAAGAACAAGAAAACAGATCTGGGCAGGAAGCCAAGGCGTTCGAGAGCCCGCCTCGAGAAATCAGCTCTTTACCAAATGAGATCAGCGAAAGGAAAAAGAGAGTGGCAGGGTTTTGGGGGTTTTTTTGCACAGGAAGTTAGACTTGATGGAAGGTTTCAAAGTGTCCCTTGCAAAACCAGAGGGGGAAAGAGCACCTGCCACACCCCTGACATCATCACAACAAGGATGCCCCGCCCCTCTGGGAACACCCCCCAACGTCCCCCGCTGGGCAGCACAGATGGACTCGTCAACCCTACTCCAGCCGCCGCCTGGGGACTGGCGACCCAGAATAGTGCCTGTGGGTGCGATGGCTCCTGCCGGGTGTTTTGAGAAAGTGGGTAGGGCCAGGTGGGCCTTTTGCTCAGCCAGGCTTCGCGACGGAGCGCCGGAGGTCTGATTAGCTCTGCGTATGTCTAAATGCGCTGCTTTGGCGGCAGCTGCCCCCGCTGAACAGGGATCTCCCCTGCGTGACCGAAGGTAAGTCAGGGCAGCCATTTGGCAGCTGACGTACGGCGACCCCAGCAAGGGGCTTCCAAGGCAAGTGAGAAGCAGGGTCTGCAGAGTCTTCCTTGGTGGTCTCCCTTCCAAGCACCTGACGCTGCTCAGCTTATGTGCTCCGATGAGATGCCTGGGATAGAGCGGGTCAAGAAAGAAGCGCTCTTCTCCCTTTCTCACAGTACAAGAACTCCTTGTGAGGACTCCATGGAATTGTGGAGAATGTCTACTTTCGCTTTTGGCCTTTCCTATGCGGCTCTCGTTATCTTCGTCGGCCTAGGCTTCTTTTCTCTGGGAATTACGAGCCGTTATTTCGGCGGGCCTCATGCTTGGGTGTGATTGGCCAACCTTTAGCTTCTGAGATGTGATGGGATTGGGTGAGCCTGGACCATTCAGGTCAAGGTGGGAGGCGTTCAGTGGTGGTTGGCCATTGCCTGGCTCTGCATAGCAACCCTGGATTTCCTTGGTGATCTCCCATCCAAATACTAACCAAGGCTGACCTTGCTTAGCTTCCGAGATCTGACGAGAATGGGCTGTCTTGGGCCATCCAAATCAGGGATGTGGGCTGTTGTTGTTGTTCAGTCGCACAGTCGAGTCCGACTCCTCGCGACCCCATGGACCAGTTTACGCCAGGCCCTCCTGTCTTCCGCTGTCCGCTGAAGTTTGCTCAATTTCATGTTCGTTGCATCGATGACACTGTCTAACCATCTCATCCTTTGCCGTCCCCTTCTTCTTTGACCTTCAATCTTTCCCAGCATCAGGGTCTTCTCCAGTGAATGCTCCCTTCTCATTTGGTGGCCAAAGTATTTGAGCTTCAGCTTCAGGATCTGGCCTTCCAGGGAACAGTCAGGGTTGATTTCTTTTAGGATTGAATGATCTGATCTCCTTGCAGTCCAAGGGACTGTTACTTTCCCTTAATTAAAGCACATTTTTGTTACATAGGTATATTGCTTCTGTGAGCTTCCTTGACCGTCCAAATCCCTTAAAGGACTCCTGTCTCAGGTAAAGCAGCCTCTGGCAAAACAACCTATTGGCAGATCTGTTACTCCGCCTTTTTCCTCTCGTCCCATGAAATACCAGCATTCTTCCTTGCCAGAAAAATGAGACTAGCTTTTTTTGTCCAGACTCATTGCCTTGGTAAAAGAAGAAGAAGAAGAGTTGGATTTGTACCCCGCCCTTCACTCGGAGTCTCGGAGCAGTGTACAATCTCCTTCCCCTCCCTCTCCCCACAACAGACACCCTGTGAGGTAGGTGGGGCTGAGAGAGCTCTGACAGAAACTGCTCTTTTTCAAGAACAGCTCTGACAGAACTATGGCTCGCCCAAGGTCATCCAGCTCTGATGGAACTTGTGACTAACAGGGGGGCCTGCCCTGCCCTCTTCATGCCACTGCTTTGTAGAGGCCATCGACTGATGTCCTTACCCAGTCAGGGATCCTCATCTCACCTAACCACCTGGAGAAAAAACATAAGAACATAAGAGAGAAGCCAATGTTGGATCAGGCCAATGGCTCATCCAGTCACACAGTGGCCAAAAATACCAGGTGCCATCAGGAGGTCCAGCAGTGGGGCCAGGACACCAGAAGCCCTCCCACTGTTGACTCCCCCAAGCACCAAGAATACAGAGCATCCCTTGCCCCAGACTGAGAGTCCCTATCTATACCTTGTGGCCAATAGCCACTGATGGACCTCTGCTCCATATGCTTATCTAATTCCCTCTTGAAGCCGTCCATGCTTGTAGCTGTCACCACCTCCCGCGACAGTGAATTCCATGTGTTCATCACTCTTTGGTGAATTGTTTTGCAGAGAAGGTACAGACAGAAATACTTGACACAGACACATATTAGAGATGCAGAAAAAGACTCCGGAGTCCCTGAACTTGCAAGGCACCTTCATTCACAAGCAGGCTCTTGCAGAACTGAGGTCCCATCTGCCTGCATTTTTATTGGTCTAGAAAGGCCACATTTCCTGTCTGCAAAGGTCCTATCTTCAGATTTATAAGTGCCTTCTTAATGGCTGGTGTTTAATCAAGGCACAATGCAATATCGTGCCCATACTCTTTGCAATTATTCCTTTGACGCTCAGCAGGCAAAATTTCTGCTTTGCCTGTTTTCAAGAACGCTCTGCTTAGAGGAGACCTCAGCCAAACAAGAATTGGGGCACGAATGTGTAAGTTCAGTGACATTTCCAAGATGAAGATCTGAGATGCGACTATTAAAATGCTAATACAGAGAGGGGGAGAGAGAAGGAGGAGGAGAAGGAGAAGGAGAGATTGGATTTATACCCCACCTTTCACTCAGAGTCTCAGAGCGGCTTACAATCTCCTTTCCCTCCCCCTCCCCACAACAGACACCATGAGAGGTAGGTGGGGCTGAGAGAGTTCTTTCAAGAGCTTGCGAGGGAACAGTTTTGAGAGAACTTGTGACTGACCCAAAGTCACACCAACAGCTGCATGTGGAAGCGTGGGGAATCAAACCCGGGTCTCCCAGATTAGAGTCCGTGCTCCTAACCACTACTCCAAAGTGGCCCAGGGTCACCCTACACCAGGGGCGTCAAACTCATTTGTTTCGAGGGCCAGATCTGAAATAAATGAGACCTTGTCAGGCCGGGGCTACATGTGTCATAGAATGTAATGCCAGGTAGCAGAGATATAAACTTTATAAAGGACACAAGCACAAAGTTTTTTTTTTTTTTAACTTAAAATAAAAACATGCTTAAAACTCTTGCAATATTTCGTTGATTTAACAGTGTCTGATGACTGACACCCCTTGCTCTGAATTATTGCATCAAAACGTCTGTGCTGTTGCAATCTTGAGTATGCCGTTCAGGTGAGTATCTGTAAGCTGCAAACCTATGATGATGCAGCAGTAGCAACAGAACTGGAAGAAGAAGCAGAAGACAGCCAGTTCTACTGAGGACCTGATAGAAGCCCTCCGGGGGTCTGATGTGGCCCCCGGGCCGCATGTTTAACACCCCTGCCCTACCACATTTCATGGGGAGGTAGAGATTTGAAGTTGGGTCTCGTCCAAACACTTGGGGCTCTTCAGCTTGGAGAAACGACGGCTGAGGGGTGACATGATCGAGGTTTATAAGATTATGCGTGGGGTTGAGAAGGTAGAGAAAGAGGTATTTTTCTCCCTTTCTCACAATACAAGAACTCGTGGGCACTCCATAGAATTGCTGAGCAGGCGGGTTAGAACAGATAAAAGGAAGTCCTTCTTCACCCAAAGAGTGATTAACACGTGGAATTCACTGCCGCAGGAGGTGGTGGCAGCTACAAGCATGGACAGCTTCAAGAGGGAATTAGATAAACATATGGAGCAGAAGTCCATCAGTGGCTGTTAGCCACAGGGTATAGATGGGAACTCTCAGTCTGGGGCAGGTGATGCACTCTATCCTTGGTGCTGGAGGGGGCAGCAGTGGGAGGGCTTCTGGTGTCCTGGCCCCACTGCTGGACCTCCTGATGGCACCTGGTATTTTTAGCCGCTGCGTGACAGAGTGTTGGACTGGATGGGCCATTGGCCTGATTCAACACTGGCTTCTCTTATGTTCCTATGTTCAAAGATAATAACGACTTCGAACACATGCTGGAATGACGTTAAAGAATCCAATCAAAAACGGTAGCCCACGAAACAAGACAAGTTGTTACAAAATATCTGGGCACATTCCTCCTCTCCTCCATACTGGGTCGGATTTAACCAGATTTCCCACTGAAGATCAAGGGATGAGATGCCACCGATTAATTTATATTTATTTATTTATTTATTGGATTTCTACCCCGCCCTTCCCACCGTAGCAGGGTCAGGGCGGCTTACATAAACACGAGACAGCTAAAACAGAACTAAGTAAAATCATGACAATATAAATATAAACATTACAAAGTGCTAGTGCTAAAAACAGTTCATATGCAGGGGCAGGCGTGGACAGCACCCAGCAAGCAGGCAGTCAGTTCCCCTCACGGTCTGGGTTATATCGGTTGTTGATGTTGATATAGATGTTAATATTGGGGCCAGGGCCTCGGTTGCATAATGCGGCTCCCCAGTCGAAGGCCTGGGGGAAGAGCTTCATCTTGCAGGCCCTGTGGAACTGTAAAAGGTCACACAGGGCCCTAATGTCTTCTGGGAGCTCATTTCAACAGTGTGGAGCCACCACTGAAAAGGCCCTGGTCCTTGTCACAGCCAGCCTGGCTTCTCTAGGGCCTAGCAGGGCCAGACGGCTTTGGGATCTATGACCACCAAGAAGGCTATGCTGGGGAATCATATAACCTGGATGGAGAAAAGCCATGTAGGATGGGGATTGTATTAACAAGTGGTATGAGGTGAGATTGAGGCTGTGGTCAGATGTGCCATTTGGCATGGAAGGGAAGTGGCTCTATTTCCTCCAGAGAAATTTGACTCGCAGTTGCGTGATCACTCATCCCTTTGTGCTGTGGGCTCAGTCCATCACTGAGCAATCGGATGCCACCTCGGGCAAGTGGGTTCCCCCCCCCCCGCCTTTTGTTTTCCATGTGCATAAATGAGGAATTGAACCTCCGTGTGGAGGGTTCCCCATGGAGTATGCAGTTATGCGCATACTGCGAAGTGGAGGGAAAAAATAGCACTGTGTTGGGATGGAATGGGCAGACCATCCCAATGGCTTGAGAGTGCATTTGAGTGATCAGACTAGGGAGAATCCATCCGTGGCCCGTCATCAAGTGTTAGGACCGGACGTTCCCCAGTGTCTTTTAACTTTGTTTCTGTGGCAGGGCAACATGGGTTACTGATGACTGTGGAACCTTTCCCAGATGTTGCTGTCTGATCGTGCCCTTTAGATCTATCAGGCATTCGCAGCTGAGTCGGATCGAAAGGCACATCTGACCGCAGCCTGAATGAACGAACTGGCTGGACCTAACCCATCTCCCCCGGTGTTCCCGGTAAAAGGAATACTCTAACCTCTTCTAGGAGAATGCCTTTCAGATTGCTGTGTACGGTTTTCAGTTTCACCCTTCGCCTTTGTGAAATTGTACCAGGCTCTCGATAATAAATTGAACAGAGGGTGGGATGAATGTGTCACTCCCTCTTTTAGCCTTGATGCATCGGATTCTCAGTGGGTCTTCCCCCCTCCCCGCCCCCATATTAAATTACAGCCGCCTACCCGGCTCACCGGCATGGCTAGAAATGGCCTCTCAAATATTGCTCTTTCGTTGGAACGCGAGCCATTTCTCTCCATTGCCCTGCCACTGAATTTGCTCTTTCAGGTTGACTTCAAATATTCATGCTGCCGTTCTAATTAACAACCCCGGAGGACAGATTTCCTAAGAAAACCGACATTTACAACAAGGTAATATTTGATGTTGGAGAAGAAATATTTTGCAGGAGACAGTAATGAGGCGGGGGAGGGGGAGGCAGCAAAAGAGGGAAGGGAGGAGGAAAGAGGAAATTATGCTACAGGGAACACTAGATTTAATATTTAGCAATAAGACAAGATAGCGATTAGAACCAGAAACCTGGAATTGACTTAGCAGCGAATCCATCACATGCTAAAGCAGGGCAGACCAGCACTGCCCAGGTTCACTTAAAACTCACGAAATGAGTGCTACCAGTTCCTACAAATATTCCATCCCATTAGCAGAGCAGCTCAAATATTCTTGACTCCTTCATCGAAAATTCCGGGGGCAGTGCTAGCTGGACGATTTGCGGGAGGGGGCTTCAAGCCAGTTTGGTGTAGTGGTTAGGAGCACGGACTTTAATCTGGGAGAACCGGGTTTGATTCCCCATGCCTCCACATGCAGCTGCTGGTGTGACCTTGGGATAGTCACAAGTTCATTCGGAGCTGTTCTCTCATGAGCAGTTCTCAAGAGAGCTCTCTCAGCCCCACCTCCCTCACAGGGTGTCTGTTGTGCGGAGGGGAAGGGAAAGGAGATTGTAAGCCGCTCTAAGACTCCTCCAGGTAGTGAAGGGTGGGGTATAAATCCAATCTCTTCTTCTGTTCTCTCTTCTTCTCAAGAGTTCAGAATCCCTACCTAACCAGAAAACTCAAGGCTCAAATGGATGTGATAAAGATCGCACATTTCCATCCATTTATAACATGTCAATGGCAGGCTCAGGTGGCCACAGTTTGCCTGGGGCCATGCATGGGAGGGAGAGGGAGTTTAACCCTTCATGGAATTCATAGCCACAGGAGATGGCCGTGGCTACAAGCATGGACGGCTTCAAGAGGGAATTAGATAAACATATGGAGCAGAGGTCCATCGGTGGCTTGGGGGGGCAACAGTGGGAGGGTTTCTAGTGTCCTGGCCCCACTGGTGGACCTCCTGATGGCACCTGGTATTTTTGGCCACTGTGTGACAGAGTATTGGACTGGATGGGCCATTACATTATTGGACTGGATGGGCCACTACATTAATTAGTACTGTCTCCAGTTCCCGCGCGCGCGCTGAGCTTCTATTGGCGGAAGGGGGGTCCCCATTCCTCCCCCTGATGGTATAACCGTTTGCTTCATGTAACCAAGGTATTCTTAACAATGCTTCTGTTCCAGTAACCTACTATTGCAGCTTAAAATAAATACTATTCTTGCTTCAATGAACAAGGCCTGGTATTTTGCTGACTAAGTTAAGGACTCTGACAGTTGGACTGGATGGGCCATTGGCCTGATCCAACATTGGCTCCTCTTAAGTTCTTATGTCCTTAAAGGTCAACGCCAGAACCTTGAACTGGATCCGGTGCTCTGCTGGGAGCCAGTGCAACTCACGCAGCACAGGTTGAATATGTGCCGTTGAGGGGTAGTAAGGACCCACGCGGCCGCAATCAGGATCAGTTGGAGCTTCCGGGTCAGGCACAAGGGTATGTTAATACCATAGTTAGCGAACCTGATAGTGAATAGGGAAACAGAGTTGAGGTCGCGACCGTCAACCTGCTCTCTGTTTCCTGCACAACCCTGCATTTTATAGATAGATGTATCATCTTAGTTACGACGGAGCTCTCAGCGGGCGGCCTTAGGATGGCCACTCTATTTCAACCTAACCTGACTCACATCGTCGTGGTGAGTCCCCCTAAGCCCTCTAGAGGAATCGGGGAGATAAAAATATGTTAGAAAGCCTGCAGAACCCGTTCTTTCTATAATTCACTCACCGGTGTGTCAGTAGATTATCGCTAATCTAATATCACAAGCTCCCATATGGATGGGACTGCTGCTGTATCACACCCTGCAGACATGTTAGAACGTTTCACAAATTTAACCTCGACGCATGCCAACATGTCATTCCGGTCCCTTGAGTTATACTTTGCTTTGTCACTTTGCGGAGGTAGAATGTCCCGTCCCCCCCGGGCCGAGTCCCCCTCCTCTCCCCTCACACTTTTGGGGGTGGGGGGCTGGTAGAAGCCCCATGTTTCCCACCAAAGGGGAGATTTACTGTATCCTGTCATTATAAATATTTACATAACTGCATCTCTGCATTTTTATAACACGTCTTTCCTTCTCAGAGAACACATAGGCCACGCTTTTCGGGTGGCTTGGAGAATTCAGCAAGTGATATCACACATCGGATAAAGGTGATATTCTCCCTCTCCCTCCCTTCCCCATTTTCTCCTTCTGGTTTCCAGAATTTTTTTTTCAAGCATTCTAAATGGAGCCAAGTCTTTGCGCGCTGATCCCAGTCAACGGTGTGACTCATCTTTACCGATCAGGACTTCTTGTTTCTCCCAGGTGTCTGGCTAGAGCTTTACTGATTAGGAAGGCTTTTGAAATTAGCCGTACCTGAATTTCTCGGTAGGACTTTTTTCCCGAGCCCTAAATAATCTGGTCTGGTGACTGAAGTGGAACTTACGCATGTGGAATTCTCCAGTGTTCCGTTTTATGTGTTGAACTCTCCCCCCCCCCCCAAGCAATGGGCCTACCTGGCTTCCCACAGATACCGGTTCCTTTTTGTCACCAGGATCATAGCATAGAGGTAGGCAACAGCAAAACCACCTCTTGCTTTTTTAAAAAACCCCACAAGTCTAGCTCGCCACCTGGTGGTGCATATGCTAAAAGAGCTAGAACTTCTGGTTGCCAGACATTCTTAGGCTCTCCTGGCTACACTGCACACAATGCATAATAATGATAATAATAATAATAATAATAATAATAATAATAATAATAATAATAATAATAATAATAATAATAATAATAATAATAATAATAATATGCAGTGGTTCAAGTGTTAGACTAGGATCGGGGAAGCTTAGGTTCAGACTCCCGCTCTACTATGAAGCTGACTGGGTGATTACAGGCAGCTCATTCTCCCGCTGCATAACCTACATTCACACAACCTTGTCCTAGACAGATTCCCATGAGAATCTAATTGGCTGTCTGTCGGGGCCAGAGTGATGGACTAAGTAAACCATCAGTCTGTCCTGACCTGGGTGGCCCAAGGTAGCCAGATCTCACCAGATCTTGGAAGTTCAGCAGGGTCAGTCCTGGTTAGTAATTGGATAGAAGGCCACCAAAAAAGGCCAGGGCTCCTATGCAGAGGCAGGCAATGGCAAACCACCTCTGCTCATCACGCACCTTGGAAACCCCATGAGCATCCAGGTGGGACCCAGGGATTGCAGCTCATCTCCAGACTACAGAGATCAGTTCCCCTGGAGAAAATGGATGCTCCCAAGGCTGGACTCTATGGCACTGTACCTCACTGGAGTCCCTGTCCTCTCCAGGCTCCATCCCCAAATTTCCAGGAGTTTCCCAACCTAGATCTGGGAATCTTATCTCCGCATCCCCTGCCGGTGGCCGCAGGGGGACCCAGCAACCCTGAGGGGTCGCCAGAAGTCTTGTGACTTGATGGCACTTTCCACCACCAGACCTTTAGTCAACTTGTTCCCAATACCTGCACTTGAACACATGAAGCTGTCTCATACTGAACCAAACTCTCGGTCAATCAAAGTCAGTATTGTCTCCTTTGACCGCCAAAGGCTCTCCACAGTCTCCAGCAGAGGTCCTTCATCCCACCCACTGCCTGGTCCTTTTCCCTGGAGATGCCGGGGACTGAATCTGGGACCTTCTGCATTCCAAGCAGATGCTCTACCACTGAGCCATGGCCCTTCCCCTGTGGGGGCATTTTCACTCAGCTGGTGAGTGAAAGCCACAAGGGAGAACAACTTTAGCAATCAAGAATGGGTGTCAATGTTCTTAATACCTCCAGATCTGGAGGGTTTAGAAGCAGAACATTCAGGATTAAGGAGATATCATCTTGAGGAACACAAAAGACATCACAAGCTCAGCAATGCACAATGCAGTATATTGTTCCTCAGTTATGACTAACAAAAGGCGAGGGTGTGATTTGGCACATAGGAAAACAGGTACAGAACCTGAAAGAAGATAGGTACAGGCAGGGCTTTTTCTTTGTAGAAAAAGCCCAGCAAGAACTCATTAGCATAATGGCATTATGAGTCAGATTGTCACCACAGATTGTCACCCTCTGTCCAAGGTTCCAGATTCATGGTCTGCTAGAAATAAGGAGGTATGCCATTCCTTTCATCATTCTGGGATTTTTTGGAGGATAGATATAATAAATACATATCTAAGATCATTATACAACAGTACATGTTCAGCCATTTCAGTTTCCCCTGTAACACAAGCGCATAAACACTCATTAACCACACACCATAGTATCTCCTAAGAAAGAGGACAGAAGAACATTGAGATGGGAAGAAGAAGAAGAAGCAGAGGAGGAGGAGAAGGAGGTTGGGGGAGGAGGTTCTTCTTCTTCCTCCCATCTTAATGTTCTTCTGTCTGCTTCCTTAGGAGGAGGAAAAGGAGGTTGGAGGAAGAGGTTCTCCTCCTCCTCCTCCTCCTCCAATCCTCCTCCTCCTCTTCTTCTTCCCAATGCACCTTGAGTTCCCCTTAGGGATGTGCTAACCCAGCCACCCCAAGAGATCCATTCACCATCTTCTTCTTCTTCTTCTTCTTCTACTACTACTTCTTCTTCTTCTTCTTCTTCTTCTTCTTCTTCTTCCTCCTCCTCCTCCTCCTCCTCCTCCTCCTCCTCCTCCTCCTCCTCCTATCTCAATGTTCTTCTGTCCACTTCCTTAGAAGGAGGAGAAGGAGGTTGGAGGAAGTGGTTCTTCTTCTTCTTCTCCTCCTCCTCTTCCTCCAACCTCCTCCTCCTCCTCCTCTTCTTCTTCTTCCCAATGCACCTTGAGTTCCACTTAGGGATGTACTAACCCAGCCACTCCAAGATATCCATTAACTTCTTCTTCTTCTTCTTCTTCTTCTTCTTCTTCTTCTTCTTCTTCTTCTTCTTCTTCTTCTTCTTCTTCTTCTTCTTCTTCTTCTTCTTCTTCTCCTCCTCCTCCTCCTCCTCCTCCTCCTCCTCCTCCTCCTCCTTCCCAATGCACCTTGAGTTCCGCTTAGGGATGTACTAACCCAGCCACCCCAAGAGATCCATTCACCCTATCCAAGTGTTTTTGACTTCCTTCCTTGTTTCAGTGTGATGTTTCTTCCAAGCAGGACTTTCCAACATTCAATTTCAGTTGAAGGCACGTTTTGCAGCCAGCCGACTTCATACTTCTCACCTTCCATCTCCTGGGCTGGTCGAAACTTCCCATCAAGTTGATGAATTCCATTAATGAGGTATGATTTCAAGGTGTCTCGGAGTGAAGAGCACGTGTGCACCACTCAAATGGAATCTGATGTTTTCTAATACATTACGATCGGAGTTAATAAGATCAAATTATGTCTGATCATACTACATTAGTCGGCGTCACATCAAATTAGTCGTCGGAGGAGTTGTAGCCATGCATGGAAAGCAACTCCAAATAACTTTTTTTCCCCAGAAAGAAAACAAGTACATACGAAAACAGAGAAGTTTTGGGTTATGCCTGAGTGCCTTCATAACTTCCAGCTCCCCATGGTTTTCCTAAGCATGCTGTTTCCAGGCACTGTGCAGTTTCCTCTGGAACATGTGAAGCTGCCTTCTACTGAGTCAGACAATTGGTCCATCCAGGTCAGCATTGTCTACTCTGACTGGCAGCAGCTCTCCAGGGTCTCATGCAGAGGAACGTCTCATCACCTACTACCTGATTCTTCTAACTGGAGATGCCAGGGACTGAAGCTGGGACCTTCTGCAAGCCAAACTTCCTTATACCGAGATGGACCATTGGTCCATCCAGGTCAGCATTGTCTACTTTGACTGGCAGCAGCCCTCCAGAGTTTCAGGCAGTGGACTTCCCCATAATCTACTGCCTGATTCTTCTAACTAGAGATACCGGAGATTGAAGCTGGAGACTTCTACATGCCAAACTGCCTTAAACCGAGAAAGACCATTGGTCTATCAAGAGCAGCATTGTCTACTCTGACTGGCAGCCAGCCCTCCAGAGTCTCAGGCAGTGGACTTTCCCATCACCTACTACCTGATTCTTCTAACTGGAGATGCCAGGGATTGAAGCTGGGATGTAACAGGGACCTTCTGCATGCCAAACTGCATGCTTAAACGGAGAAAGACCATTGGTCTATCAAGATCAGCATTGTCTACTCTGACTGGCAGCAGCCCTCCAGAGTCTCAGGCAGAGGTCTTTCCCATCACCTACGACCTGATTCTTCTAACTGGAGATACAGGGGATTGAAGCTGGGACCTTCTGCATGCCAAGCTGTCTTATACAGAGACGGACCATTGGACTATTAAGGTCAGCATCATCTGCTAAGAAGAAGAAGAAGAAGAAGAAGAAGAAGAAGAAGAAGAAGAAGAAGAAGAAGAAGAAGAAGAAGAAGAAGAAGAAGAAGAAGAAGAAGAAGAAGAAGAGATTGGATTTATACCCTGCCCTTCACTACCCAAAGGAGTCTCAGAGCGGCCTACAAACTCCTTCCCCTTCCCCTCCCCACAACAGACACCCTGTGAGGTAGGTGGGGCTGAGAGAGCTCTGACAGAAACTGCTCTTTTTTCAAGAACAGCTGTGCCAGAGCTATGGCTTGCCCAAGGTCATCCAGCAGGTGCAAGTGGAGGAGTGGGGAATCAAACCCGGTTCTCCCAGATTAGAGTCCGCATACCTAACCACTACACCAAACTGGCTCTCCAGCAACTCTCCAAGTTTGCAGATGACACAAAATTATTCAGGATGGTGAAAACCAAGGTTGGCTGTGAAGAGCTCTAAGAGGACCTCCATAAACTGGTTGAGCGGGCGACAATGTGGCAAATGAAGCTCAGTGCTGGTAAATCTAAGGCGATGCACATTGGGACAAGAAAATCCCAACTTCAAGGATAGGCTAATGGGGACTGAACTTGCTGAAACCAAGAGGGAAAAAGATCTTGGGGTCATAGCGGATGCCTCAATGAGAGCGTCAACCCAGATTGCTGCAGCGGTGAAAAAAAGACAAACTCTATGTCAGGGATTATTAGGAAGGGGACTGGGAATAAAACGGCCAAGATTGTAATACCCCTGTAGACAGGGCTATTTTTGTAGAAAAAGCCCAGCAGAAACTCATTAGCATATTAGGCCACACCCCCATGTTACCAGAAGTGTGGTCATCCAGCCACACCTACCTTGTTTGTTGTGAAAACCCAGGGCTTTTTATTTGTAGCAGGAACTCTTTTGCATGTTAGGCCGCCACCCCCCAAATGTAGCCAATCCTAGTGAGTTTCTGATGTCGGGTGTGGTCTATTATGCTAATGAGTTCCTGCTGGGTGTGGCCAACTCGGGAGCCAGCCGGAACTCCGTTCCTGTGCGTTCCTGCCCCAAAATAGCCCTGCCTGTAGAGATCTATGGCGTGGCCTCATTCGGAAGACTGTGTACAGTTCTGGTCACCGTATATATTCTTCCAATTGGAGGTGTCAGAGGCTGAAGCCGGGACCTTCGGCAAAGCTGGAACATTGGTCCATCAAGATTGGTGTTTTCTGAGCTGGAACCTTAGATCCCCCCTGCATGCAAGCGGTCGATCTACAGCTGAGCCACAAACCCTTCCCAAGACTGCCGATGGTTGACAGGTTAAAGGAACGGCCTAAGACCATAAAAGCAGCACCATCAATGATCCATAATAAAACCGATCCATTAAAAACTAGCCACGGGCATAAAAACCATATAAAGTAATTGCGGAGCATCCTAAGATGATGCTCATAAAAACAGTCCTTGAGTATACCATAAAGCAGCATGGGGGAGGTTGGGAGAAAAACACTTCACTATAAGCCTTGATAAAAGAATATGTTTTGGCCTGGCCCCTAAACGGTGATAAAGCTGGCACAGGTGAATCTCAAGGGGGACAGCGTTTCAAAGGCGGAGGGGCCAGCACCAAAAATGCACTGCCTCTAGTCACCACATAAGAACATAAGCGAAGCCAACATTGGATCAGGCCGATGGCCCATCCAGTCCAACGCCCTGTCACACAGTGGTCAAAAATACCAGGTGCCACCAGGAGGTCCAGCAGTGGGGCCAGGACACTAGAAGCCCTCCCACTGCTGCCCCCCACAAGCACCAAGAATACAGAGCATCACTTGCCACAGACTGAGAGTTCCAATCTATACCTTGTGGCTAATTGTCACTGATGGACCTCTGCTCCGTATAAGAATGTAAGAGAAGCCAGTGTTGGATCAGGCCAATGGCCCATCCAGTCCAACACTCCGTCACACAGTGGCCAAAAATACCAGGTGCCACCAGTAGGTCCAGCAGTGGGGCCAGGACACTAGAAGCCTCCACTGCCCCCCCAAGCACCAGAATCAGAGCTCACTGCCCCAGACCCAGGTTCCTAAGAACTGCGAAGCCAGTGTGGATCAGACCAATGGCCCATTTAGTCCAACACTGTCACACAGTGGCCAAATACCAGGTGCTGCCAGGAGGTCCAGCAGTGGGGCCAGGACACTGAAGCCCTCCCACTGTTGCCCCAAGCACCAGAATCGAGCCTTGCCCCAGACCCAGAGTTCCTAAGAACATAAGCGAAGCCAATGTTGGATCAGGCCGATGGCCCATCCAGTCCAACACTCTGTGTGGCACAGTGGCCAAAAATACCAGGTGCCTTCAGGAGGTCCACAGCAGGGCCAGAATTCCAGAAGCTCTCCCACTGTTGCCCCCCCAGCACCAAGAATACAGAGCATCATTGCCCCAGACATGAGTGTTAAGAGAAGCCATGTTGGGTCAGGCCAATGGCCCATCCAGTCCAACCCTCTGTGTCACACAGTGGCCAAAAATACCAGGTGGCATCAGGAGATCCACCAGTGGGGCCAGAACTCCAGAAACCCTCCTTCCGTTGCCACCCAAACACCAAGAATACAGAGCATCCCTGCCCCCAAACATAGTGTTCATTCGATACCTTGTGGTTAAGAGCCACTACCCTTTCTGAAGTGTGGGTGTGGGTATCCAGAGGTTTTTTTTTCAATAGACGATTAGTAGAAAAACAATTAAATTGCTATGAAATCACCCTGTGCGTGTACATAGCTGTAACTGCACCTAGCAGTTTTTGAAGGCTGCGGAAATGTAGCTGTTCTTGGCACGGCTGCAGGGGGAGGGTGTGAACTCTCGCTCACTGTCGGTCTTCCAGGAGAGGGTGGGCAGTTAACTATCGGGGTTGCTCTAGCTTTGGATTTGGACTAGAGGGTCGGACTAGATGTGGGCCCTTCCCAGCTCAACGTCTCTGTGCTTGATTTCTGCATACCGAATTACCCGTTTGCGGCTTCTGCTCCCCAGGTCAAGAAGATATATTTCTAACTAAGGTCTGAAGAGGATTTTTAATGCAATTATTTCAGACTCGGCATGCCTGTAACTGGCATGGATATGAAAGGTTATTTCCCCCTTGCACCAGCTTCAGACTCAATCCACATTTGGAATACACACGAGGCTACCTTATGCGGAATCAGGCCTTCAATTCATCACAGAATCAGAGAGTTGGAAGGGACCATAGAGACCATCTAGTCCAACCCCCTGCCCAATGCGGGACCAGCCTAAAGCATCTCTGACAAATATCCGTCCGGCCTCTTCTTGAAAGCTGTCAGTGAAGGGGAGCTCGCCACCTCCCTAGGCAGCTGGTTCCACCTTTGGACCACTCTGGCTGTGAAAAAGTTTTTCCTAATATCCAGCTGATACCTTTCTGCATGCAATTTAAACCTGTTGCTTCAGGTCCTATCCTCTGCCGCCACCTGGAACAGCTCCTTGCCCTCCTCCAAATGACAGCCTTTCAGATATTTAAAGACAGCAATCATGTCCCCTCCTCAATCTCCTCTTCTCCAAACTAAAGATTCCCAAGGCCCTTAGCCTTTCCTCATAGGGCTCGGTCTCCAGACCCCCGATCATCCTCGTTGCTCTCTTCTGCACCCTCTCGATTTTGCCCACCTCCTTTTTGTACATGCATGTATGGTCTACTCAGACTGGCAGGATCTCAGGAAGAGGTCTTTCGCATCACCTATTTGATCCTTTTAAGCAGAGATGCTGGGGATTGAACCTGGGACCTTCTGCATGCCAAGCAGATGCAGCTACTTAGCTTGGAGAAACAACGGCTGAGGGGTGACATGATCGAGGTTTATAAGATTATGAATAGGATTGAGCAGGTGGAGAAAGAAGTACTTTTCTCCCTTTCTCACAATACAAGAACTCGTGGGCACTCCATGAAATTGCTGAGCAGTCGGGTTAGAACAGATAAAAGGAAGTCCTTCTTCACCCAAAGAGTGATTAACATATGGAATTCACTGCCACAGGAGGTGGTGGCAGCTACAAGCATGGACAGTTTCAAGAGGGAATTAGATAAACGTATGAAGCAAAAGTCCATCAGTGGCTATGAGCCACAGGGTATAGATGGGAACTCTCAGTCTGGGGCAGGTGACACTCTCTATTCTTGGTGCTGGAGGGGGCAGCAGTGAGAGGGCTTCTAATGTCCTGGCCCCACTGCTGGACCTCCTGATGGCACCTGGTATTTTTGGCCACTGTGTGACACAGAGTGTTGGACTAGATGGGCCATTGGCCTGATTCAACATTGGCTTCTCTTATGTTCTTATGTTCTCTATCACTGAGCCACAGCCCCTCTTTACAGCTCTCCAGGGTCTCTGGTCGAGGTTTTTCACATCACCTCCTGCCTGGTCCTTTTAGCTGGAGATGCCGGGGATTGAACCTGGGACCTTCTGCAGGCGAGGCAGATGCTCTACCACTGAGCCACAGCCCCTCCCTGTCTGCACGTTTTGCAATCTTAACAGCCTTCGTGGAATTCTTACCATGGTTATGGCTCTGCTTATACCAGGCAGCCAGCTGAGGAATACAGTTGCGGGGTTTTCTCCCTCCACCGTGTCCTTCAGTTTGAGATCTTCAGAAAAACCACACTCCTTTGCCTTGGAATATAAGCTCCAGCGGCTCGGAAAGGACCACTTTCAAAGCGCGGTGGGATTGCAGCGGCTGAGTTCCTCTCCGGCTCGGATGGAGAATCTGAGGCAGAGAAGAAATTCTCATTCCTTCTGCCCCCCTTCCTCTTATTCATGAACACACAAAGCTGCCTTATACCTTCGCTGGAGGTTTTCCAACAGGGGCTGAGAGCAATGCGGATTCTGTGAATTCAGGCAGATCGTGAGAGGGAGGGGCCGGGAGGGTTGCAACAGTGCTTAGTCCTTGTGGCCCTTCCTTACATGCCCAGAGTAATGCTGATCGCCACTTTGGGGTCAGGAAGCCATTTTTCTCCAGGCCAGTTTGGCCAGGGATCCTGGAGGGTTTTTTTGTCGTCTTCTGGGCATGGAACAGCGGTCACTACGGGCATGTGGGGGGAGGTATTTGTCAATTTCCTGCATTGTTTTTGTGAATTTCCTGCAACTCTATGATTCTATGACTGAGTTCAGACTGGCAGCTTGAAGCGGGAGCCAGTCGTGGCAAAAAAACCCCAAAACAAATTGTTCCAGGTTTTCCCAGTCACACTGCACCAACCGATGCGGGAGCATACCAGTGTAACAGGCCGGATTCACCCCCCGGCCAGAGTAACCCCTGCCGGGCCAGGCCAGAGTAACCCCGGGGGTTAATCCAGACTAACCCCTGCCAAACAAACCTCTGCCGGGCCACGCCAGAGTTACCCCAATTGCACAACACAACAACTTGTAACCCCTCGGGTGTAAAGTTGCCTATGCCAAACTATCTGAACCTGGGTCTCCCAGTCCCCAATATAGAGTGGTAAGTTAAATGTCATTGTGACCAGCACAGTGTCAGCTTCTGAGGGTTTGAGGTCCATGAGAAACTTGTCAGCCAATCTGAGATTCCTCTGGGTAGTGAAGAATGGGGTATGAATCCAATCTCATTCGTCAACAGAGCCTGGCAGAGGTTTGTCTGGCAGGGGTTAGTCTGGATTAACCCCCGGGGTTACTCTGGCCTGGCCCGGCAGGGGTTATTCTAGGCTAGGCTCTGGCTGGGGGGTGAATCCAGCCTGTTACACCGGGAGCTTGCCCAAGGTCATCCAGCAGCTGCAAGTGGAGGAGTGGGGAATCAAACCCGGTGCTCCCAGATTAGAGTCCGCACACTTAACCACTACACCAAACTGGGATATGCTTAAGGCCTGGCATGTGGAATGGTACGGTATACCTTGATTTCGTCAAATCTCAGAAGGTAAAGTTGTGGGCTAAATCCAGACGCCTGAATATATTATTGCTAATTTTGCCTAGCTGACATTAATAACCCCAGAGCTAATGTCAATGGCTTTGAAATTCATGAGGAAGATAGTCCCAAACGGCTCGTGTTTAAAGTAGGCAAGTTCCCCCCCCCTTTCCCTTTGTAAAGCAAGCCCACTAGCCCATCATTTATTAATGATGATTTTATTAATAATGGGTTCTTAAAGAAGCCAAGGCAAGCCTTGTTTGAAACGGACCAGACTTTTCCTGTGCTGAGCAAACTGGGGTCCAAACTGGCAGAAACTGACCAGGGGAGACAACTTGGATTTGTGGTCGATAGCTTACTGAAACTGCTGACTCAGTGTACGATGGCAACAATTAAAAAAAAGGCCAACGCTATGCTGTGGATTATTAGGAAGGGAATTGAAAACCAATCAACCGAATAAAACTCTTGGTATATCTACTAGAATTAGGAGTGTTAAAATGTTCTGGTTACCTAAACTAACATACTTATTCCAGACGATACCATTAGAGGCCCATAACAAAAGGTTAGAACAATGGAATAGGGCAATTAGAAAGTGGATATTTGGCAGTAAAAAGTGTAGAATTCAAAAAAGGTTGATACACGGTCTCAAGGAGGAGTTGGGTTGGGGAGTCCCAGAGCTGAATAGATATTATGAAGCCTTTCAAATAAAGTCGCTATTAGAGATAGGTGAAGGAGAGGAGCAAAAATGGGTTAGATTTGAAAATGAGATAAACAACAATATAGGAAGATTCGGGATTTTCTCTAAAGCCACAAAAAAAGATCTCAAATTGATTAAAGGCCCCAGACATTCAGCATTAGAATCTTGGAGCAAGTGGCAAGCGAAATGGCTAAGAAGAAACTCAAGATGGACACCACTAGAATTAATATACAGCGAAATAAAAGAGAATAAATGGTGGGAATATCTTAAAACTAAAGGGTATTATAGGTTGGAAGACATGTTTAGAGGACGTAACTTAAAACCGGTGCACGAGATAGTGGAAGAGGTAGGTAACCAACACTGGTTAAAAATAACAGGCCTATATAGTATGGTTAATAAGATCAAGGAAAAAGAGAAAATATGGATAGAGGAACCGATAGAAGAACTATACAAAGGGATGCAAAAATCAAAACAAGGATTAGCAGGGAAAATCTATAGGAAAATGATATCAAATATAGACACGACAATATCTTACCTACAGAACACTTGGACCAAAGAAGGTCAGGTATCAGAAAACTTGGCAAGCAAAATAATGGAAGGAATAGAGGGAATTAAAGTGATCAAATTTAACGAAATGGAGCATAAATTCTTTACAAAATGGTACAAAACACCAGCGCAAATAGCAAACATGATCCCAGGAATGAGCCCCATGTGCTGGCATTGCAAACTGGCTAAAGGATGGTTTTCCCATATGTGGTGGGAATGCCCAGAGGTCAGTGTCTTTTGGACAAAAATATTGCAAATTATAAGGAGAACATGCAAAGTTTCACTGTCCATTAACTTTAATTTAATGTTAATGGGCATAATAGGGAACCCAGGAGTAAGTAAAGAGAACCAAGCTATATTCAAAGCAATGATACTAGCAGGAAAAGCAGTGATTGCTCTGGGTTGGAAGGACAAGAGTAAATGGACAGTAGAAATCTGGCATAATTATTTGTTTGATTTCATACAGTCAGACATAATAGAGAAACTGAACTGGAAGACCAAATGGGCAGACAGGACTACAGCAATCAGCATGAAATGGAAGACCTACCTGGAGTGGCTACCAACAGAAGGAAGAAAGGACATTCAGTGCAAGATTCGGACCTGGTGCCCGTGGCTGGGAACAAAGGACTAAAGCATTGGAAAAGCAGAGGGGGGAGGAGGGAGGGAGAAGGGATAAAAAACCGTTACGAAATGTACGGGATAAAAGATAATATGTAATACTTACCAAAAACTATATAAAAACTATATTAAAAAAAAAAAAAAAAGAAAACCAATCAACCAGTATCATCATGCCCCTGCATAGATCTATGATGCGGCCTCATTTGCAATACTGTGCACAGTTCTGGTCACCACACCTCAAGGAAGATATTACAGCATTGGAAAAGGTGCAAAAAAGGGCTCCCGTCTCTAGTTCCAGCTCCTGCCAACCTAGCAGTTCGAAAGCAAGAAATTGCAAGTAGATAAATAGGTACCACTTCGGTGGGAAGGTAACAGCGTTCTGTGCACCTCGGCATCTAGTCATGCCGGCCACATGACCATGGAAATGTCTTCGGACAGTGCTGGCTCTTTGGCTTTGAAACGGAGATGAGCACCGCAACCCTAGAGTCGGATTCGACTGGCTTTCGAGCAAGGGAAACCTTTACTAAAAGGATTAAGGAGATGGAACACTTTCCCTGTGAAGAAAGGTCAAAGAGGTTAGGGCTGTTTCGCTTGGAGAAACGATGACTGAAGAGTGACATAACTGAGTTTTTCAAGATTATGCATGGGATAAAGAAGGTCGAGGAAGAAGTGCTTTTCTCCCTCTCTCACAATACAAGAACTCGTGGGCACTCAATGAAATTGCTGAGCAGTAGGTTTAGGACAGATAGAAGGAAGTCCTTCTTCACCCAAAGAGGGATTAACACATGGAATTCACTGCCAGAGGAGGTGGTGGCAGCTACAACCATAGAGGGGGCTGGATGAACATATGGAGCAGAAGTCCATCAGTGGCTATTAGCCACAAGTTATAGATGGAACACTCTGTCTGGGGCAGTGATGCTCTGTATTCTTTGTGCTGGGGGGGCAACAGTGGGAGGGCTTCTGGAGTTCTGGCCCTGCTGGTGGACCTCTCTGATGGCACCTGGGTTTTGGCCACTGTGCGACACAGAGTGTTGGACTGGATGCTTAATCCAGCATGGCTTCTCTTATGTTCTTATGTTTACCAGGCCACTGGGGCAATGCTAATACCCATATTTTTTCTCCTAACATGGGGGGAAAGCATTTTGGGGGAGAGGCATTTTTGATAACAAAATGGCTGTCTGAGAATCACAAGAAGCCCCTCTCCCTTTTGGATGCATTTTGCAAAACAATACAACACAAAAAATTTTTGGAACGCATCTAACTATCGTGTATATAATATCCGAAACTGTATACTGTTAGGTATAGTGCCAGATGCAGTTTTAGAAAAATAGCTTTTACGGGGCTTATATTTATTTCATATTGCTTAGAGAATAGAAGGAACATGGAGTAGCCCTCCTCCCGAGAGCCACTGGGGTGTGGGGATAAAATTGCCCACCTCCTTGCATGCATGGAAAGCCAAATAAGATCAAACTGCATGCATTTAATGCACATAGTAAAATTCTTGCACAGGGCGGTCGACTTTGGGCCGAGAAATCCCTGGAGATTTGGAGATAGACACTGGGGGGGGGAGGGCTTTGGGGAGGGGAGGCACCTCAGCAAAGTATGACGCCATGGAGTCCACCTTTCAAAGCAACCATTTCCCCATGGGAACTGATCACTACAGTTTAAGAACATGAGAGAAGCCAGTGTTGAATCAGGCCAATGGCCCATCCAGTCCAACGCTCTGTCACACAGTGGTCAAGAGTACCAGGTGCCATCAGGAGGTCCAGCAGTGGGGCCAGGACACTAGAAGCCCCTCCCACTGCTGCCCCCCCAGCACCAAGAATAGAGGGCATCACCTGCCCCAGACTGAGAGCTCCTATCTATACCCTGTGGCTAATAGCCACTGATGGATTTCTGCTCCATATGCTTATCTAATTCCCTCTTGAAACTGTCCATGCTTGTAGCTGCCACCACCTCCTGTGGCAGTGAATTCCATGTGTGAATCATTCTTTAGTGTAGTGGTTAAGTGTCCGGAATCTAATCTGGGAGAACTGGGTTTGATTCCCCACTCCTCCACATGCAGTTGCTGGTGTGAACTTGGGTCAGTCACAAATTCATTCGGAGCTGTTCTCTCACGAGCAGTTCTCAAGAGAGCTCTCTCAGTCCCGCCTACCTTACAGGGTGTCTGTTGTGGGGAGAGGAAGGGGAAGGAGATTGTAAGCCGCTCTGAGACTCCGAGTGAAGGGTGGGGTATAAATCCAATCTCTCCTCTTCCTCCTCCTCCTCCTCCTCCTCCTTCTTCTTCCTCTTCTCCTTCTCCTTCTCCTGTCTGGAAGGTTGGCACTTTTCCTTCATAATGCTCTTTCCCCACACCTTCCCCAGAGGCATCCCTGAACGGGGGACCAAATTAGACCCCAGAGTCAGAGATTTCCCCATCCTTGATTTTAAAGACTATCCCCCCCATTCCAATACATTGACCTTTTCCACACACAGCAGTTTTGTGTTCCCCTGTTTCCCGCAGTCCAGTTTAACACAGTCTGGTCTCCGTCTGACCCCGCTTGCCTCAGCGTTTGCCATTACATTAACACATCAGGGAAAGGTCACTGACGAAACAGTTTCCAAGTTGAAGAGTCCATGAGGTTAAAAAAAAAAAAAATTACATTCTGAGAAGGAATAAAAAAATAAGATGTTGGCTGAAAGGCCAGCTCTTCAAATTAGGCCTCTGAGAGCGACTTTTAGCATTCTGTGAGAGTCGACAGTGAGAGGCGTCCGTGAGGAAGATCGGAGAGGTTTCCAAGCAGTCGCCTAATAAAAATTTATTCTCAGGTTCTTAAGTTCCGGAGGACGGTTCTGGAGGTCTTGCCATGGAAACCTTTTATTGTTTCTGGGGGTCTTGCTGAATTTTGTGGCAATTCTCATTTGGTTCAGAAGTTCACATTTCTTCTCTGGTTTTCCCACAGTTGGCACGAAAGCCTGGTCGTGGCATCCCGCAGAAGATGTGGTTAAAAAGTACCTGGGAAAGTGTACTAGTATCTGGAAAATGTGGGACAAAGGTGGGCGTCTGATCACGGGAGTGCTAGTATCCCGTGGCATTCAGCAGCCTTCCATGTTGTGTCACAAACCGGATGTTTTTTGTAAGTCTCCACAGGATGCGCACAAACGCCGAACTGCGCATGGGCACAAACACGAAACTGAAATCAGTGCTGCTCCATGGAACGGTGCATGCACACAAATGTAAAACTGAGAAAAGTGCCACTCCACCAAACTGCGCATGTGCGCAAATGCGCCCTGATTGCGCCGTGCCACTTCTTTGCCACGCTTCAGCATCGCCATGTGATCGACAGCTAACAGCCTGAGCGCTGAGACTTGGGGGACCATGTGATCGGGCTACCGCGCTTTATTTTGTGCCGGGGTGAACAGCCACGCCTCCCCCCACACACGTTATCTGGCCTGTGTGACCGGAGCCAAAATATAAGGCTACCAAGCCACCAACCTGGGCTCACATTGTTCCAATTCCCTGCTCCCTCTTGGAGCAGTGGTGAGGGGAAAGTTTAAAATTAAACCTGTGCGAGGACATCGTTTTGGGGAGGGATATTGTCAGGTAATCCTGCCATGAGATGGATGGAAGGGTAGGAGGGAGGGATGGTCTGCAACTTTTCACGATTGGAATGTGGGGAGGTGTGCAGGTTGCCTGGGAGACCAGACTTCCATGGCCCGGGCAGCCTGTTATCGCACCAAATGTCCTTCGTCTCACAGTCTTTGTTTTCTCTGTCGGAGACAGCTTTGGGGCAGTTTGGTTATTTACTGCTTTACCACTTTTGCACCTCTTCCCGTGCGCGGGCTCAGTGACCATTGGTAGATGGAGGGGGGGTATATCGAGTGGGTATAATTGTAGATGCTGCTTTTGTTTGAGTCATCCCTGACAAAGAGATATCAACGTGCCTTTAGAACTGCTTTCAATAAACGCTATCTTCTTCATGAAGCCTGGTGTTTGACTGACTTTCTGAAGTGCCTGACAGATATGCAGAAGCAGTGGCGGTACCTCTAGGAATCTCTGAACTCTGAAGATTCCTAGAGGTAGGCACTTCCTAGAGCGACCACTGTCACTTCCGGGTATTCTCCGGAAGCAATGTCTTCGCGCTGGCCACTCCCCCTACATCATTTTGACGCCCCACCCCCAGCTTCCCGGTGCTTGCCAGGCTCCATTCCTGAGCGTTCGTGCCCAAAAATAGCCCTGAGTTTGAGGAGGGAGATACATGGGGAAGTGAGGTGCCACCTCACAAGTCCTTGAAGGTTTCCATGCAAGTAAGCATGGCCCAGGGATCAGGACCACACAACTGGGCCACATTTCCCCTAAGTAGAGAATGCTGGGGAGGAGAGGGTAACCTGAAGACAAGAGGGCAGATAAATGTAGGCAGGCTGTGTGGTGGGAAGGGAAGAGGGAAGCAGGAAAAGGGGAGAGGCTATGGGGTTTTCAGGAAGAGGAAATAGTGGGGGAGGGGGGGAATGATATGCCTCCTGCAGGTCCTTGTGGGTTCCCACTTATCTATCTATATATTTCTAATCAGGGAACTCTGTGGGAAAGCAGCACCGAAATGGGTATGCCCCAAACACTCGCGGAATATCTCAGAGCCATTTTGAATGCTCGATTCAAACCTTGTTTTTTGAGCATGCGAGAGTGTCGCTTGCAGTTTACAATCTGATTCCTATTTGCAAAAAAACCCACAGTTTGCTCTTTGTGATATGGTATTGAGGTCAGCCATTATTAGGATTACACACGCACAAAACCACCCCCCAAACAGTGGCTACAACAGTGGACACATTTAAAATAACTCTCTGGATTGTGGCCAACGCAAATGCTTTGTCGGATCCCTGAGGGGCCCTGTTCCGGCAATGCTTATGTTCTCCTAGATAGGAACTAATGCCGAATAAAACACAGGTGTTGGTGGAGAATTAGATCCCTTGGATTAAATGGACATATGGACTATTAATTGCATTTCCATTGCCAACATTCTTCTTCTTCTTCTCTCTCTCTCTCTCTCTCTCAAGATTCATTTTAAAGGCTGCCAGCAAACATTTAAATACCATTTTAAATTAAATCCAATCCATTGCCGGTACATGACAATGAGCAAGCAGGCCAGGGATTCCTGTGATGAATGGCAGGTGTTGAATGGGCAGCCGTGTGGAACACTTCTGGGCTGTGGAAAGCCACATTTCAATTCAGGGTCTTCTCCGCCGCGAGCGGCACATCGTTTCCAACAGGAACAGGCAGATCAAAATGGCCTTCCTGCCCCAGCACTGCTCGGTTCCGAGAAAGGAATGTAATCAATTTGTGGACGGCCAGTTTGCAAATTGATATATGGCGGCTCGCGAGAAGTAGACGGCCCTCACCTAGTTTTATGTTTGTTTTTGGCAAGTTTTAATAAAGCGTGTCTCGATCTGTTGTCCTCTTTCGACACTAGCAAACATGCTCGTTTTGTTTTGATGGTACCTGGTGCCCTTTTGTTCCCCATCGCCGCTGCCTCTTCGTGGTGCGGCTTTCTTTGTCTTCGTCCTTTACTGCCCTTGACCTCATTTGCCCACAATTCCATTTCATTTGGCCAACTGTGCTGAGTGAAGGCCCACGTGGTTCTCAGTGATAGCACATGTCGCTCTGTGTCTGCAGTGATAACATTTTGGCCAGCTGTTATTGCTTTGAAGGGATACTGCTTTGGCTAGTGATGGCCCATGTGATATTGTCAGTGATGGCATTCATCATTGGTGTCTACAATAATAATGCTTTAATGAGCTATTATCATTTGGAAATGGAGCCATTTTGGCTAGCAGTGATGGCCCCACATGATTCTTGTCAGTGATAACACGTGTAGTTCTCTGCCTGAAATGAAAATATTTTAGTTAGCTATCATTTCGAAATGACGGCATTTTGGCCGGATGCGGTGAGTGATGACACATGTCTTATTGTCAGTGATGGCACTCACGATTCTGTGTCTCTAGCGATAACGTTTTAGCACACAATTGTCATTTTGGCTAGCTGTGGCAAGTGATGGTCCACGTGATCTCGTCGGTGATGACACACGTGGTTCTTTGTCTGCAGCAATAATGTCTTGGCTAGCTACAATTCTGAAACGATACCGTTTTGGCTGGCTGTGAGGAGCGATGGCTCGCGTGAACTTGTCGGCAACGGCGCTCGTGATAACAGTTTAGAGAGCGATTATTGTTTTGAAATGATTACACTTTGGCTGGCTGTGGTGAGTGACGGCCCACCTGATCTTGATGGCGAGGCCACACGTGAGCCTGTGTCTGACAAGATAACATTGTGGACAACATCAAACAGGCCACCCTTAAATAAAATGAAAAATTGCTGAGGGAAAACAGACACCTCAAAGCTGCAGCTGCTGGCGGAACCATCACTTGCCATACCATATTGAACCAATGCAAATGTTCAGTGAGTTTTAAGTGGTTAAGACGCTGAACTGCAGGCTGTGGAAGGTCGGTAGTTCAGCAGTTCGAGACCCGAGGGTGCCGCATGGCGGAGTGAGCTCCGTCTCTAGTTCCAGCTCCTGCCAACCTAGCAGTTCGAAAGCAAGAAATTGCAAGTAGATAAATAGGTACCACTTCGGTGGGAAGGTGACAGCATTCCGTGCGCCTTGGTGTTTAGTCATGCTGGCCACATGACCACGGAAATGTCTTCGGACAGCGCTGGCTCTTCGGCTTTGAAACGGAGATGAGCACTGCAACCCTAGAGTCGACTGGCTTTCGAGCAAGGGAACCTTTACCTCTACTTTACCTCACCTGCATCAGATGCATTATAAATGAAGATCTAAATTAGAGAGTATTTCCAACAGACGTGGCTATTGTTTGACAGTGATAATTGCCACCATCATACTGTGTTTGATTTCTAATGCTCCAGTTCTACAATGAAAAGGGCAAGGGAACCCAATTAATTTGAAACAATACTCAGCCTTCAAAATCTCTGCATTTAAAAAAAAAAACTGTGATCAGGAGCTAATCCATATATTGTTCAGTTTTTCTACCCTTGATAATGCCTGCATGATGATGTGATGCTGTATGTGTGATGAGACATCACTGAGAGAATCGGGAAGGGCCGTGACTTAGTGTTAGAGCATCTGATTCAATATAAGTCACCTTCATATGTTCATGCGATAAACTGGCCGGGTTATTTTGGGGAGCTGCTGTGGCTCAGTGGTAGAGCATCTGCTTGGCATGCAGAAGGTCCCAGGTTCAATCCCCGGCATCTCCAGTTAAAAGGACCAGGCAGGAGGTGATGTGGAAGACCTCTGCCTGAGACCCTGGAGAGCTGTAAAGAGGGGCCGTGGCTCAGTGGAAGAGCATCAGCTTGGCAGGCAGAAGGTCCCAGGTTCAATCCCTGACATCTCCAGTTAAAAAGGACCAGGCAGGAGGTGATGGGAAAGGCCTCAACTGAGACCCTGGAGAGCTGTGAAGAGGGGCTGTGGCTCAGTGGCAGAGCCTCTGCTTGGCATGCAGAAGGTCCCAGGTTCAATCCCCGGCATCCCCAGTTAAAAAGGACCAGGCAGCAGGTGATGGAAAAGACTTCCACCTGAGACCCCAGAAAGCTGCAAAGAGGGGCTGTGGCTCAGTGGCAGAGCCTCTGCTTGGCATGCAGAAGGTCCCAGGTTCAATCCCCGGCATCTCCAGTTAAAAGGACCAGGCAGGAGGTGATGGGAAAGACCTCCGCCTGAGACCCTGGAGAGCTGTAAAGAGGGGCTGTGGCTCAGTGGCAGAGCATCAGCTTGGCATGCAGAAGGTCCCAGGTTCAGTCCCCAGCATCTCCAGTTAAAAGGACCAGGCAGGAGGTGATGTGGAAGACCTCTGCCTGAGACCTGGAGAGCAGCTGCCGGTCTGAGTAGGCAATATTGATCTTGATGGACCAGTGGTATGATTCAGTATAACACAGCTTCACATGTTCAGAGAGGGTCCATGGCTTTGTGGTAGAGCACCTGCTTGGCATGCAGAAGGTCCCAGGTTCAATCCCCGGCATCTCTAGTTGAAAAGGACCAGGCAGGAGGTGACATGAAAGACATGCTCCTGAAACCCTGGAGAGCTAATGCCAGTCCTAGTAGACTATATTGACCTTGATGGACTGATGTTCTGATTCAGGGGTCATTTCATAGAAAAATAGGTGCAGGAGCTCATTAGCATAACTCATTCGCATAACTTATTTGCATATGCCACACCCCCTGACATCACTGGAAGTGTGTCAGAAGGCAACACCCACCACTCAGGCTCCATCCCTAGGGACTGTCTTTCCACTCTGGGGGCTGTCATTCCAGTCCCAACACAGCCTATCTGGGCCTAGGAGGAACACTACATGTGCTGCTTTGCTCTCCTGCTGGGGGTGGGGCTTGCTTCTAACAGCCGGAACTCTGCTCCTGTGCGCTCCTGCTCCAAATGACCCCTGTTCTGATTCGACATAATGCGAGACTGAGTGAAAAAAGCTGTCTGAATCCAGACCAAGGATGTAGATGCCTCCAAGGGAATGGAAGCACGAGTTGTTCACACTTCCCTTCCCACCGCTCGCTCGGAACATCTCAAATCCCTCTCGCACGACCACGTGGGAGATGCCTTACACTGAGGCTGACGTTGCCGCCCCGGCTTTGAGTGGCCGTCCGGCCTCCCCTCGCTTTCTGACTTTCTCGCCAAGGACGTAATTGGCAAGGCAAGTGGAGTGTCTGAACTCCAATTCCCTTTGATGGAATCAAAAAAGAGGCTCACCTGTATTCCGGAGGAGTATTGGGGGAGGTCAAAGCACAACTCCGCTCCTGCCTTTGAAGGCGCAGATGCTCCTGACTTGAGCCGCGCAGAGCATCTGTCACACGAGGAACGCTGCAAAGTTTCCCCTCCCTTTGAGGGAACGCAACAGAACTTCAAATGGAGCGTCAGAGTTTGTGACACTTGGTGAACACGACTCCAGTAACTCCCTGTTTCCTGGCACGGATGACTCCGATGCACTCTTTGAAAAGGGGGTTCCTCACTTCAATGGGAGAAAAAGAGAGGATTTAAGTTGTGTTCTTCTTCTTCTTTTTTTTAACGCATTACTATAAATCCCACCACCTGTTCCAGGAGGGGCCGTGGCTCAAGGAAAGAGCACGTGCTTTGCATACAGAAGGTCCCAGGTTCAATCCCCAGCATCTCCAGCTAGAGGAGAGCAGGGAGAGACGGGAAGGACCTTCTCTGTCTGGGGACATGGGGAGCCCCTGAAAGTCAGCGCAGACGATTCAGAGCTCGCTGGACCCTCTTTGAAATCGGAACACATGAAGCTGCCTTATACTGAACCCATCCTTGGTCCATCGAGGTCAGTAGTATCTACACAGACCGGCAGCGGCTCTCCAGGGTTTCAGGTAGTGGTCTTCCCCATCACTTACTGCTTTGTCCTTTCAACTGAAGATGCCAGGGATTGAAACCGGGACCTTCTGCATGCCAAGCAGATGCTTTGCCTCTGAGCCATAGCCCCTCTTTACAGGCCTCTAGGGTCTCAGGCGGTGGTCATTTCCATCGCCTCTTGTCTGGTCCTTTTTCAACTGGAGATGTCGGGGATTGAACCTAGGACCTTCTGCATGCTAAGCAGATGCTCTACTGCTGATCCACAGGGCCTCTTTGCAGCTCTCCAGCATCTCAGGTGGAGATCTTTCCTATCACCTACTACCTGGTCCCTTTTAACTGGGGATTGAACCTGGGACCTTCGGCATGCCAAGCAGATGTTCTACTGCTGAGCCACAGCCCCTCTTTACAGCTCTCTGGGGTCTCAGGCAGAGGTCTTTCCCATCACCTCCCACCTGGTCCTTTTTCAACTGGAGATGCCGGGGATTGAACCTAGGACCTTCTGCATGCCAAGCAGATGCTCTACTGTTGATCCACAGGGCCTCTTTGCAGCTCTCCAGCATCTCAGGTGGAGATCTTTCCTATCACCTACTACCTGGTCCCTTTTAACTGGGGATTGAACCTGGGACCTTCGGCATGCCAAGCAGATGTTCTACTGCTGAGCCACAGCCCCTCTTTACAGCTCTCCGGGGTCTCAGGCGGAGGTCTTTCCCGTCACATCCCACCTGGTCCTTTTTCAACTGGAGATGCCGGGGATTGAACCGGGGACCTTCCTCATGCCAAGCAGACGCTCTACCAGTGAGCCACGGCCCCTGTGTGGGATATGTGCTTGTTCTAAGCACAGTTACCACCTTCCGAGTCAATCGAAGTCAGCTCTCCTTAGGCTGACACTTCTAGAGTGTGTCTGGCACACAGAAATCTCCAGAGAGCCCATCTTTAATGCTCTCTGTAGATTTCTAGGCGAGTTGATCTTTCTTTGAACTCTAACTTTTAATGGGGGCTTGGCTCTGGGCGAGTGTTCTTCGGCAGACAGACACCCGGTGCAAATGTGATTTATTGATCCGAAATGTCTCACCGTCTTATATACTACTCTTTCTTCATTCTGATTTAATTGGAAATTTTCTTCCTTCCAGAAATAAGGTGTAAACTGAAAGGGGCAGGAAAGAGTACATGCTCAGAATTGGAAAACATGCAGGTTGCCTTCAGTTTTTTCCTCCCCGTTCACATGCATCTTTTCTCCCTTTTGAATTCTTGATGCACAATTTGGTGTACTGGTTAAGTGTGCGGACGCTAATCTGGGAGAGCCGGGTTTGATTCCCCACTCCTCCTCTCACACCTGCTGGATGACCTTGGGCAAGCCATAGTTCTGTCAGAGGTCTTCTTGAAAAAGGGCAGTTTCTGTCAGAGCTCTCTCAGCCCCACCTACCCCACAGGGTGTCTGTTGTGGGGAGGGGGAGGGAAAGGAATTTGTAAGTCGCTCTGAGACTCCGAGTGAAGGGCGGGGTATAAATCCAATCTCCTCTCCTGTTCACACGCACCTTAATAAAAACACTGCAAAAAAAGCAATCTAAACATATCTGCATGTATGGCTGTGACAGATTTTTCTCAGGGTTGTCGTGACGGGCACATTCGCTCCTGCATGTTTTTAAAACACCATGCACAAAGCCTCAAATGCCGTTATAATGCGGTCTCACCAAGATTGCTTTTTTGCGGTGTGTGGCAGAATGCACCTGCTCTGGCTCCACCCTGCCCTCCTCGGCTTCTCCTTCTTACTCTTCAGTAGCCTGCCATCACCACCTGATCAATATAGGGATTTCTAACTGAAGGGATCAGGACCCTCAGTCCCCCTTCCAAGCTCAGAGGCCTTGCCTCTGTGTCTCCCGCTAGCCTCGCACCTGGCTGCCATGGGATGGATTAATGCCTTGTGCGTCCCTGGGGGAATAGCCAGTTGCCAACTGCTTGCCTCCCCCCCTCCTGGGGTTCCCCTTTAAAATAGCGTGTCCAGAACAGAGGGGGGTCTACGTGGTACAGAGAACCACTTCTAGAACTAGACATTTAAAAATATTTATTTTTTAAAAAAAGAAAATGTTTATGAGCATACTTTTAGCACAATGCAGGGTGAAGCGAGGAAGAACGGAAGAAAATGGTAAAATGCAAATCCTCTGTCCCTCTCAGTTGTTCGTGCCCCTATCTGACGGCAAAAGATAGGACAGATTCTTTTATCTTAGGTATTCTAATTTTCTAATAAAGGTAAAGGCTTCCCTAGCTCGAAAGCTGGTCGAATCTGACTCTAGGGGGAGTGGTGCTCATCTCCGTTTCCAAGCCGAAGGGCCAACGCTGTCCAAAGACTTCTCCATGATTATGTGGCCAGCATGACTAGATGCTGAGGCACACGGAATGCTGTTACCTTCCCACCGAAGCGGTACCTATTTATCTACTTGCAATTTCTTGCTTTTCGAACTGCTAGGTTGGCAGGAGCTGGAACCAGAGATGGAGGCTCACTCCATTTCGTGTCACTAGGGTCTCAAACTGCAGAGCTGCAGACCTTCCAGTCTGCAGTTCAGCGTCTTAACCCCTGAGCCAACGCGGCCTCCTCTAAAGATCTACCATTACTTTAAAGCTTGCTCCCAGCTCTTCAGGCCAGCTTCATGGTCCCAAAATGGCTGCCTGCTCCCATCCTCAGAAAAGAAGTCTGTTCAGCACAGCATCCCAAGGAAAAGAGAGAGCACCTTCCCCTTGGCAAGGTGGTTTTAACAAATCTGTGTCTCCTCTCCCTTGACTTCGTTCAGCCCAGGTTGAGCCTTCTTTTCCTGTTGTCTCCAGAAAGTCCTTTTCTGTAACCTGTCTAGGAATGAACACCTCCACCTCTATTCCCTGCTTGGAGAAGGGGGTGGGGTCAACTGGCCCATCCCATTGTCTCTAGTAAGACCCATTAAGTAAGTAAGCCCCATTGCCTCTAGTAAGACCCATCTAGTAAGACCCATAAGAGCCAGTTTGGTGTAGTGGTTAAGTGCGTGGACTCTAATCTGGGAGAACCGGGTTTGATTCCCCAACTCTTCCACTTGCAGCTGCTGGATGACCTTGGGCAAGCCATAGTTCTGGCACAGCTGTTCTTGAAAAAGAGCAGTTTCTGTCAGAGCTCCCTCAGCCCCACCTACCTCACAGGGTGTCTATTGTGGGGAGGGGAAGGGAAAGGAGTTTGTAAGCTGCTCTGAGACTCCTTTGGGTAGTGAAGGACGGGCTATAAACCCAATCTCCTCCTCCTCCTCCTCCTCCTCCTCCTCATTAACATTTCTTAAGAGATGTGTCTGGAAGGCCATGGGCTAACTTCCTCCCCCTCCTGCTTGTTCTTAACTCAGAGAAAGAAAAGTGGTAATGAGAGTTGGACCATAAGGAAGGCCGATGCTTTTGAATTATGGTGCTGGAGAAGATTCTTGAGAGCCCCTTGGACTGCAAGGAGATCAAATCAGTCAGTCCTAAAAGAAATCCACCCTGACTGTTCCCTGGAAGGCCAGATCCTGAAGCTGAAGCTCAAAGACTTTGACCACCAAATGAGAAGGGAGCCCTCACTGGAGAAGACCCTGATGCTGGGAAAGACTGAAGGTCAAAGAAGAAGGGGACGGCCAAGAATGAGATGGTTAGAGAGTGTCATTGATGCAACAAACATGAAGTTTAGCAAACTCCGGAGGATGACGGAAGACAGGAGGGCCTGGCGTGATGTGGTCCATGGGGTCGCAAAGAGTCGGACTCGACTGTGCAACTGAACAACAACAAAAGCCCTCCAGGAGACAATGCATTTCTTCACACAGTGTTACATCTATATGCATCTGCAGCTTTGTAACATGGGGGAGGGTGCAAATGAAGGGGAGGGTCTCAGCATGTGGAAGGTCCCAGTTCAACCCCCCGCATCTCCAGTGAAAAAGAGCTGGCAGTTGGTGACGGGAAAGACCTCTGCCTGAGACCCCGGAGAGTTGCGGCCCGTCTCAGTAGGCAATACTGGCCTGGATGGACCAAGGGTCAGATTCAGTAGAACGCAGTTCTCTGTTGTGTATTCCTGTTGTGGGTTCCTGCTGTGTGAAGGCGAGGCAAATTACATACACGCATGGCTCTATTCAAAATTAGAGAGAAAAGGAACAATGGAGAATGTAATCAATTCCATCTCCAAAAACAAGACAAGGTAATTTGGGACTGCAATATAATTCCAATGAAGATCATCACGGAAACATTCCTATCCGTCTCTGGGCAACAGTTCAAATTAGCACTGTGCTCTCTCTCTCTCCCCCCCACCCCCCAAATTTTGAGATGATAGAAATATTTCCTGGGGAAAAAATTATGAGAACATTAACTTTTCCCCTTCAGTTCCACTCACTCACTGCCATTAATCTTCCATCTTTTTCTTTTTAGGCATCTCTCCAACAGTCCATGGCAGGGTGAAAAGTATTGAGACTGACGAGTGATTTCAGCTCTCACATACTTTATTAGTTCAAGAACAAGACAACTTCACCCGGCTCGCAGGCCGGTTTATATCCCCTGAAAACCCCACATCCAAAACACACCCCACCCAAGACATTGGCTATTTACAGTGGCCGAGAGTTCCATAGGCTTGCCTTGACAACAGCTGCCACCACAACCAAGACTATTGTGGTGTGACTGAAGGTAAGCTGTGGCGGCCATTTTGTGGCTGGCTCGGCCTCCTTTGGCGGCCATTTTGTGGCTGGGCCCACCACACTGTGTCCGAATTCCAGAGGTGCCCTCAGGCTCAAAAAGGTCGGGGACCCCTGCTCTAATATATCTGCCTCTATGCCTATTTCTTAATTTGGCATAGAAATCCCACCCCAAAACTCAAAGCTCTCTTTCATCGGTGGCAGCTCAGTCAGTAGTTGGGTATGTTGATACTTCTGACCAAGGATCTAGTCTTCCCAATGGGGTTGGGAGGTCAAAACGCAGAGCATTCTGGGATCAGTGCTGTCAAGATAGGGTTGCCATTCCCCAGTTGGGGCAGGGGATTGCCTGTTTTTTCGTGCTCCTGGGAGGAAGTTTCCCCCCAAAAGCGATGTCACCAGAAATAAACACTATGTGCCTACATCACCCGGAAGTGATGTGGGAAGCTGGCAACCCTCTGGTTTTTAGGCAAAACTCTATGGTTTGAGGCTGATTCTACCACAGAGTTTTGCCCCCAAAACAGAGCGTCTGCCCCCAATATCACTGACATGCCTACGTAACTTCTGGGTGACATGGGCATGTCGCACGATGTCACTTCCTGCTCCTGCAACACCCCCATCCCCCGTCAACTTTTCAGATGGACCTGGTGGCCCTATGTCAAGAGGAGGGAAAAAGGGGACAAAATTTGGGGGGGTCAGGGAATTTTATATAATGATTGTGTGGTGTCTTATGAGGAAATCTTTGTCTGAGAGGCCATGAGAACCTCATTGGTTCTGTCTGGGATAAGCCACATGCGTGATTCCAACCAACTGGGGATCATGTCATGACGCTACATAGCTAACGATGTATGGCTAAATGCTGACCTTTACTAAGGGCGAAGAAGTGAATTCTGGGTGATGGCATTCCTCTCTGGGTAGGCTTTGAAATACCTTTGCAGTAATCACCAGCAAATCGCTCTCTTTCTCCGTCTCTCTCTGTGCCTGTGTGCTTTCCATGTCCAAAATGTTCACAAGAATGTCAAGAGCCAGTATATTGTAGCAGTTAGAGCATCTGGCTAGGATCTGGGAGACCCACATTCGAATTCCCGTTCTGGGAAGAGGGAGAGAAGGCAAAAGGCCTGGGCGTGGCTGTCAAGTGATCACAGAGAATCTCCGTTCTGCCACGGAAACTCGCTGGGTGACCGTGGGCCAGTCACACCCTCTCAGCCCAGCCTCCCTCACAGGGTTGTTGTGAGGCTAAAATGAAGGTGAGGGAGAACAACATAAGCTGCTCTGGGTGTTCGTTGGGGAGAAATGTGGGGATATAACTCGGATTGCTGGGTCTGGGTTGGAAAATACCTGGAGACTTTGGGGGGGGTCGAGCCAGGAGAGGGCGGGGTTTGGGCAGGGGAGGGGCCTCAGCAATGGCAGAGTCCACCCTTCAAAGCAGCCATTTTCTCCAGGGGAGCTGATCTCTGTCAGCTGGAGAACAGTTGTTAAAAACGGGAGATCCCCAGGCCCCACTTGGATATAAAGGAAGCACACACACACAAAGAAAGCTGAGTCCAGTTTCCACACAGCCAAATACCTCCCAAATATCTTATGCCAATCCTGGGCCCCGGTCACACGGGCCAGAAAACGCGCGGGGAGGCGTGGCAGTTTGCCCTGGAGCTAAATAAGGCGCGGTAGCCCGATCATACGGGCCACCGGGTTGCCACACTCCAGCTCTGCGCCCCGATCACATGGCGCTGCTGCAGCGCAGCAAAAAAGCAGCACAGTGCGCATGCGCCATTGGGGGGACGGGCCGCTGTCGGTGTCTTGTGTGTGCGCATGCGCTGTTCAGCGTTGGTGCGCATCACGTGGAAACTGACAACATCTGGAAACCCCGGGGACATGGGCGGGTGTCGGAAGCTGTGGGATACTGGCGCTCCCGCGATCAGACGCCAGCCTTTGCCCCGGGGTTTCCGGAAACTAGTACTTCCGACCTACTAGTTTTTACCCCGCGTTTTCCAGGGAAGCCGCGGGTTGGCCACGGGAGCACTACGCCTCCCAGATGTGCTCGTATGATCGAGCACGGAAAGTCCGCAGGGCTCCCGTGCCTTCAGCGGGGCAAATGCTCCGTGTGAACAGGGCCCTGGTTTAGTAAGAACAAAATAAGGTGCTCGCAGAAGAGATGAAATGAGCCCGACGTCGTGTCTTTCCCAGAGAAGACAGAGAGGGTGCGTTCAGACACGCCATTTGAACCGCTTTCGGCACGCCTCAGGGACGAGGAGGGGAGAGAACCGGGAACGGCACGTCCGGTTCGACCCGGCCCAAATCCCTGGCCTGTTCAGACACCTCAGGCAGTCGAGTCTGAAGGAACGAAACGGAGAAACTCTCAGAAACTGCTCCACTCCCCCCATGCCCTTGAATTTTCTGGCTCAGCCGCCCATCACAGGAACTACCAGTGTGCGTGCGGCCTCAGCATCTTGCGTGGGGACGGCTGCTCCTGAGAGGTCACCTGGCGTTGCATCACCTGCGGCAGCCCTGCAGGGTTTCAATGACGCCAGGTCATTTCGGATGCATTTCTGACCAGCTTGTGCTTCTCCCTAAAGCAGACGGAGGCCACTCTGCTCCCTTCTGGCCTGCTGCTGACAACTGGCAGTGCCATTCCCTGGCAAGGCCCAAACCCAACCCGAGCTTCCTCTTAAAGCAGCACACGATGGGCAATGCCCCTGATAGTACAAGAGGAAATTGGAGACGCGGCGGCGGCATCAGCGCAAACCCACCAAGGCGTGGAAAAAGGTCACGGAGGAAGGAGAGCCGATCACCTCCCCCCCCGCACCATGCTCCATTGCATTGGATGACTGTAAACAGGGGATGATTTAAATTTTCTCACGCCGGCTGGTTAGACAAACTCCCCCCCCCCGAGCCATTTCAATTTTGCTTCTTCCTCGCATGTCTCGAATCCGTGATCTTTTATTTCTCAGATGGTTTCCTCAAATGTGCCCGTATTCCCAATGTCAATTTGTGCATCGATAAATAAACATGATGCGCGGGTAGTACCAAGGGCATCCATTGTATGTGTGAATATCGTACAAGTGGCATGTAAGAGGCTTGCCGGGCTCTGTAGCACCAGGAACACTCATGAAGCTGCCTTCGGAGTAATCAGACCCTGAGTCCGTAAAGGTCTGTATTGTCTGCTCAGGCAGGCAGCTGCCCTCCAAGGTCTCAGGCCGAGAAATTTCACATCGCCTGCTTGCTGGTCCTTTTGACTAGAGATACTGGGGATTGAACCTGGGAACTTCTGTGTGCAAAGCAGAGGCTCTTCCACTTAGCCAGGGCCTATGGTAGGGTTGCCCGCTCTGGGCTGGGAAATACCTGGAGATCTGGGGGAGTGGAGTCTGGGAAGGGTAGTGAGGGGGAGGGAAGGGACCTCAGAGGAGAAGGAGGAGGAAGAGGAGGAGGAGGAGGAGGAGAAGGAGAAGGAGAAGGAGAAGGAGAAGGAGAAGGAGAAGGAGAAGGAGAAGGAGAAGGAGAAGGAGAAGGAGAAGGAGAAGGAGAAGAGAGATTGGATTTATACCCTGCCCTTCACTAGCCAAGGGAGTCTCAGAATGGCTTACAAACTCCTTTCCCTTCCCCTCCCCACAACAGACACCCTGTGAGATAGGTGGGGCTGAGAGAGCTCTTGACAGAAACTGCTCTTTTTGAAGGACAGCTCTTATCAGAACTATGGCTTGCCCAAGGTCATCCAGCAGGTGCAAGTGGAAGAGTGGGGAATCAAACCTGGTTCTCCCAGATTAGAGTCTGCGGACTTAAGCACTACACCAAACTGGTTCTGAAGAGGAGGAGGAGGAGGAGATTGGATTTATACCTTGCCCTTCACTTGGAGTCTCAGAGCGGCTTACAATCCCTTTCCCTTCCCCTCCCCACAAGAGACACCCTGTGAGGTAGGTGGGGGCTGAGAGAGCTCTGAGAGAACTGCCCTTGAGAGAACAGCTCTGAGAGAACTTGTGCCTGACCCAAGGTCACACCAGCAGCTGTACATGTGGAGGAGCGGGGAATCAAACCCGCTTCTCCCAGATTAGAGTCCGCGCTCCTAACCACTACACCAAACTGGCTTATAATGCCATTGACTCCACCTCCCAAAGCAGACCTTTTCTCCAGGGGGAATTGCTCTTGGCCATCTGGAGATCAACTGTATCAGTGTCAGATCTCCAGGTGCCACCTGGAGGGTAGCAAACCTAGCCGCCTGAGGATTCTTTAACCCCCCCCAATCAGACATCTTGGCTACCCTGCAAATGAAACAAAGTTTTTTTTTTTTTTAATATGCTGCTTAGGGTTACCGGTCTCCAGGAGAGACGTGGAGATCTCCCAGAATGACCACTGACCTCCAGTGAACAGGGATCAGTTCCCCCGGAGAAAACGGCTGCTTTGGCATGTGGACTCTGTGGCCTTATATCCTGCTGAAGTCCCTCCCCTCCCCAAACCCCGCCCCTCCCCAAGCTCCACCCCCAAATCTCCAGGAATCCCCCAGCCCAGAGGTGGCAGAATCTTACGCTGCTTCTTTTCAACAGTAACTCGATGGTCTCTCTGTTTCCCGGCACAAAACAGTTGTGTGTGTGTGTGTAAATCTCTTCCTACTTTTGTTTTGTGGAGGGGGAGGCTGTTCTTCCTGCTCGCTGTCTCTCTCTCTCTCTCTTGGAAGCGAAAAAGATTATGGGCTTTTCTGCAGCCAGCGCGGGGTGTGGATTAATATCGTAATATATTATGGCTAAACTCTTATCGATCCCCTTCGTTAGCATCATCGATCCTGTGCCCTACTTTGCACTGGAAGCTGTAAGTTCTGGGTTTATAGAGGGACCGGTGTGTGTGTGTGTGTGTGTCGGGGTGGGGGGAGTTTGGGAAAAGTGGATTTCAAAACCTCCAGATATCTGCCTTCAGAGGCTGAGAGATCCTGCGGCCCCGATCCCGGGCTTATCCGACTGCACGTGGGGAATTGAGAGGTGAGAACTGAGAGCTGAGATGCTAGCTTTCTGTGGGCAGGAAGATCGTGACATGACGAAGCTCTCAAACTAGGGATGTATGTGGATTGACAAAGGAAAAATTTAACAAGAAACCAGAATGTAGGGTTGCCAATCTCCAGGTGGGCATAATATCTACATATCTATATCTATATTGATATACATACACACATATATATATACACACACATACCCAGGGGTCATTTCGTAGAAAAAGAGATGCAGGAGCTCATTAGCATAACTCATTAGCATAACTTATTTGCATATGCCACACCCCCTGACATCACCGGAAGTGTGTCAGAAGGCAACATCCACCGCTCAGGCTCCACCCCTAGGGACTGTCTTTCCACTCTGGGGGCTGTCATTCCAGTCCCAGAGTAGCCTATCTGGGCCCAGGAGGAATGCTACACGTGCTGCTTCATGCTCCCGCTGGGAGCCGGAGGCGGGGCTTGCTGCCACCTGTGCTTTTAGCTGCCGGAGTTCCGCTCCTGCGCGCTCCTGCTCCAAATGAACCCTATCTATATCTATATCTATATCTATATCTATATCTATATCTATATCTATATCTATATCTATATCTATATCTATATCTATATCTATATCTATATCTATATCTATCTATCCAGCATCCATCCAGCATCTATCTATCTATCTATCTATCTATCTATCTATCTATCTATCTATCTATCTATCTATCGATCTATCGATCTATCGATCTATCGATCTATCGATCTATCTATCATCTATCAATCTATCAATCTATCTATCTATCATCTATCTATCTATCTATCATCATCATCATCATCATTATCTATCTATCTATCTATCTATCTATCTATCTATCTATCTATCTATCTATCTATCTATCTATCTATCTATCCATCCATCCATCCATCCATCCATCCATCCATCCATCCATCCATCCATCATCTATCTATCCATCATCTATCTATCTATCTATCTATCTATCTATCTATCTATCTATCCATCCATCCATCCATCCATCCATCCATCCATCCATTGTCTGTCTGTCTGTCTGTCTGTCTGTCTGTCTGTCTGTCTGTCTGTCTCAATGCGTGCAATAAATATAAGCTTATGGTAAAACAATGTTATGCTTTATTCTTTTTCTTTTTATATTTTTCAATATTATTGTCTAAATATTGGTATCAAATATTATCAAAAATATATTTCAGCAAAACAATACACAGAGGAAAATGTTTCACCCAAACAATACATCGAGTGCAAGTTTACATTCAGACAGCACCTTGTCCGTAACACTATCACTACTGACAAGGCGCTGTCTGAATGCAAACCTGCACTCGATGTGTTGTTTGATACCAGTGTTTGATACCAATATTTAGACAATAGTATTGAAAAAATATAAAAAGAAAAAGCATAAAGCATAAAATTGTTTTACCATAAGCATATATTTATTGTACACAGTGATATATATTTTTGTATGTCTTCCTAAGGAGAGAAGAGAAGAAAAATACATATACCCCACCCTTGACTACCCAAGGGAATCTCAGAGCGGCTTACAAACTCCTTTCCCTTCCCCTCCCCACAACAGACACCCTGTGAGGGAGGTGGGGCTGAGAGAACTCTTGACAGAAACTGCCCTTTTTCAAGAACAGCTGTGCCAGAGCTTGTGACTGGCCCAAGGTCACATCAGCAGGTGCAAGTGGAGTAGTGGGGAATCAAACCCGATTCTCCCAGACTAGAGTCTGCGCACTTAACCACTGCACCAAACTGGCTCTCTAACACTGTGACCCTCAGTTTTTGTATTAACCTCCAGGTGGAGCCTGGAGGTCCCCATACAAAAGCTCTATGGTAGAAGCCAAATTTACCATAAGAGTTTTTCGTCCAAATACCAGAGCGTCACCCAACAGCCCAGAAGTGATGACATCACTTCCAGGTCACTTCCAGGTCAATTCACTGCCACAGGAGGTGGTGGCAGCTACAAGCATGGACAGTTTCAAGAGGGAATTAGATAAGCATATGGAGCAGAAGTCCACCAGTGGCTATTAGCCACAGGGCATAGATGGGAACTCTCAGTCTGGGGCCGGTGATGCACTCTGTTCTTGGTGCTGGGGGGCAGCAGTGGGAGGGCTTCTAGTGTCCTGGCCCCACTGCTGGACCTCCTGATGGCACCTGGTATATTTTGGCCGCTGTGTGACAGAGTGTTGGACTAGATGGGCCATTCGCCTGATTCAACATTGGCTTCTCTCATGTTCTTTTGTTCTTATGTTCTTATGTCATGTGGACCGTGACATAGACATGTCTCTGTATGTCTGCTGGGCCTCTTTGCTGCTCCTGGTAAGTCCCCCCCTCTTTGCCAACCCTACCCAGGTGCCACCTGGAGGTTGACAATGCTAATCGGTGGGCATGGGCCACCATTACCTGGAGGTCTCCTGCCATAAATGGGCAAATGACACACCTAACTCATATTGATGGGGAAATCCTAAGCAGAGTTACACCCTTTTAATAGATTGCTTGCGACAGCTGCATTACTGTCTCTCTGTCGGCAGGAACGTCCAATACGTTTTTGGACACAGGGACATTTCGGATTCACTTTCTGCGCTTGTTTTTTTTTAAAAGCAACCTTCATTCGTTGAAGATAAAAACGAAATCTCTTGGCACTCCAGGTGTTCATCTCCCAGCTGCCGCTGGAAATTAGAAAGGGTAAACGAGGGAGCCCAGCCTGGTATCTTCAGGGTTAATTAAAATTTCCTTGCCAAACGCTTGGAAGGCCCTGAGATCGGATCCCAGGCCGAGCAGGGAAGCAGCTGCAGGTGCCCTTAATTGCGCAACCAAAACCCGTCACTTCCTAAATCAGTTTCTGATGGAAACAAAACGTACAGAGCATTTTTGGGGGTGGGGGGGGGAGAATGAAATCAGCGTGTGGGAAGGAGGAGTGGGAGGGAGGGGGGATCCGTGCTCCGACGGGAGGAATTAAATCTTCCTGCAGTTTGTATACTGTGGAGAACGGTTTAATCCCACTCTACAAGGATACACACCCAGCATTTTAAAGCCCCTATTCCGGTCGTTCTGGTCTGGGGAGAGATTTAATTTATGCAACCGCTGTAGGACACCCAGGGTGGAAAATCTAGAGGCAGCTGGGAAGAGACAAATGGATACATACACCAGTACGATTGTCTGAATCACTTTATTGCAAGGGGGGCCTGATATATATATATTTTAAAAAATACTTGGCGTGCAACCAAGTTTTAAGGACCTGAGCGAGGCCGTTAACAAGAGGACGTTCTGGAGGTCATTAATTCATAAGTCGGAAGCAATTTGACGGGAGTTAACACACCCACGCACACATGCAGTTTATGCTGCAAGTGAGCCTGTAGAGACGGTGGTGCATTGCGGGGCCAGGCCCCCTCACTTTACAGCCATGCCCCACAAGTCGCCATGCCAGAAAACTGGGTTTTCAAAAAAACATTTCTTCGTGTATTTTTGTGTCACACTGTGCCCTGCCTGTGATTAGGTGGGCCGTCTTCTCCTGAATCTCCAGCTTTGCCCTCACCATCTCCCTCCTGGCCCTCGCCGACTCTGCCCTCCCTCCCATCAATTCTTATAGTTCGGTTTGGGGGCAGGCAAGACTTGTTGGGGGATGGGGAGGGGGTTGCGTTGTAGAGCAAAGTCTGCCCATCGGTAGCCGGTCCCTCCCGGGCCTTGTCCCGAATCGCCGGTCCTGTGACCTCACCAGCTCTGTCCTTCCTTCCTGTTCCCCATTCCCAAACTGTGAATGAACAGTTAAAAACGACCAATTCTGATTGCTTGGCTTGGTGGCAGCAGGCGGCTGATATTGGCTGTCCCAGAAGAAAAAACGTATGCCCCACAAACCCAAAACTCTTGGCTATGGGCCTGGCTGCAAGCAGATTCCCTTGATTGGAACTTTATGTCTTTCCTAGGTAACAAAAACAGTGCAGTCCTATGCCAAGTTGTGATCAGGGCTATTTTTGGGCAGGAATGCACAGGAACGGAGTTCCGGCTGGCTCCCAAGTTGGCCACGCCCAGCAGGAGCTCATTAGCATAATAGGCCACACCGAACATCAGAAACTCATTAGGATTGGCTACATAAGGGGTGTGTGGCCTAACACGCAAAGGAGTCCCTTCTACAAAACCCCCCCTGGGCTTTGACAACAAACAAGGTAAACCGAATAAGAAGCAAAAGGTGGGTGTGGCTGGATGACCACACTTCTGGTAACACGGGTATGTGTGGCCTAATATGCTAATGAGCTGTGCTGCCAGGGGTGTGGCCTAATATGCTAATGAGTTTCTGCTGTTGGGTGTGGCCTATTATGCTAATAAGTTCCTGCTGGGCTTTTTCTACAAAAAGAGCCCTGGTTGTGGTCACGCACACCAGAAAAAAATGAAGGGGGGGGGAAGCGAGGCTATTTCCTCCAGAGGAATTTGACCTGTAGTTGCACAATCACACCTCCTTTTGAAGGCCGTCAGTGCGTGATCAGATGTAACTGCGGGTGAGTTGGGGTTTTTTTTGTGCTGTTTCCCCCTCATGTGCTTAACTGAGGGATCTATGAATCGCAACCCTGCACCGAGGGCTCCCTATGGAGTTTGCGATGATGCGCATACCGTGAAGGGTCGGGGGGAAACAACGGCACAGAGTCTGGATGGCCTGATCAGACCATCCCGATGCCATGAGAGCATGCTAGAGCGATCAGACAGGGGAAACTCCATCCGTGGTCCGTTGCAACCCATCTACTCCTGGATTCTCCCCAGTGTCTTTTAACTACCTTCTGCAGTGGAGCAGAAGAGGTTGCCGAAGGCTGCGGGGCGCTTCTCAGATGTTGTCTGATTGCGCCCTTTAAATCCGCCCGGCATTTGCACCTATGTTGGGTCTAATTGTGTGTATGATCACAAGCCTAAGGCCATTAACTTGAATGGACTCAGAGTGCAGCAACTCTGCACAGGAATGCAGTGTAAAAGAATAATCATAGGATGCCATGCTAATAAGTCTGTCAGTGGACTTTGAAGGGTGTAACTCTGGAGTCCTGGAAACCTCGCCTCCAAAAGGAGGCGAGTGGGTGCCGAGGAGAGCGATGAGGATGATCGGGGGCCTGGAGACCAAGAAGCCATAAGAACATAAGAGAAGCCAATGTTGAATCAGGCCAATGGCCCATCTAATCCAACACTCTGTCAGACAGCGGCAAAAATACCAGGTGCCACCAGGAGGTCCAGCAGCAGGACTAGGACACCAGAAGCCCTCCCACTGCTGCCCCCTCCAGCACCAAGAATAGAGTGCATCACCTGCCCCAGACTGAGAGTTCCCATCTATACCCTGTGGCTAATAGCCACTGATGAACTTCTGCTCCATATGTTTATCTAATTCCCTCTTGAAATTGTCCATGCTTGTAGCCGCCACCACCTCCTGTGGCAGTGAATTCCATAAGCCCTATGAGGGACTAGGGAATGTTGAGTCTGGAGAAGAGGAGGTTGAGGGGGGACAGAGTGGCTCTCTTGAAATATCGGAAGGCTGTCACTTGGAGGAGGGCGGGGAGCGGTTCCTGTCAGCAGCAGAGGAGAGGACTCGCAATAACGGGTTTAAATTAAGGGAGATAAGGTACCGGCTGGATATTAGGGAAAACTTTTTTACAGGAAGAGTTGTGCAACAGTGGAATCAGCTGCATAGGGAGGTGGTGAGCTCCCCCTCCCTGGTAGTCTTGAAGCAGCGGCTGGACAAACTCTTGTCAGGGATGCTCTAGGCTGATCCTACTTCGACTAGAAGGCCTGTATGACCCCTTCCAACTCTGTGATTCTGTGATGCTAAATTAAACGTTTATATTATTCCTATCTTTTTTCTGATTTAGAGAGGGAGGAATGCAGGGGAATGACATCATGCCAGCACTGTGATGTCACTTCCTGCAAATGCACGGAAGTGATGTCACGTCGCTGATGCAACGCAGCTCGTAACTGGGCTACTACTTTATTTGTCTATTTGTACTATAGTCCCTTGGACTGCAAGGAGATCAAAGCAGTCAGTCCTAAAAGAAATCAAACCTGATTGTTCCCTGGAAGGCCAGATCCTGAAGCTGAAGCTCAAATACTTTGGCCACCAAATGAGAAGGGAGCACTCCCTGGAGAAGACCCTGATGCTGGGAAAGATTGAAGGTCAAAGAAGAAGGGGACGGCAAAGGATGAGATGGTTAGACAGTGTCATCGATGCAATGAACATAAAATTGAGCAAACTTCAGCGGACAGCGGAAGACAGGAGGGCCTGGCGTGATATGGTCCATGGGGTCACAAAGAGTCAGACTCGACTGTGCGACTGAACAACAACAACAAACTATTTTGCAGAATTTGTAGTTCTTCTCTCTCGCTGAGACTCCGTAGTTTGGAATTGTTTCTCTTAGCTGAAAGGTATGTGGGCACAGATGTTTGTGTTGAGCCCCAAGTTGTCCAGGGTCATGTCTCTAAAAACTATATTTTGTGGTGACAGCAGTGTGATTATCTGCTGTAGAAGCATGCCTGGAATTGAGACAGTGACTTCTGCGGTCAGGCTGTGTGTCTTTCAGCTGGAAGGGAAGCTGTGTTTTCCTGCTGTTTGGGTGGAAAGCAAATGGAAAATGGAGGACACGGAACATTAATAAGCTATCCAACTTCACAAGGCAGGGCTTGTGGAGCGGCAACTAGGAATCTGCTATCCAAGATGGCGTTATCAAGATTGGATTTGGAAACCTTTGATGCTCCTTGCCTCACTTCAGCATTTATCCTTCAAATACAATTTCTGTTTTATAATAGTAACGGTTGCTCTTCATGGGGTGATTTCGACCTCTGCAGTTGCACCTAATGTCCTGGGCTCGGTGGAATTGTCTTTCAAGTCCGCCACCTGTCCACTCCCATTTCTAGGTCATTCTGTAGCGCTACACATCTTGAAAGTGTTCAGAACAGCCGTCACCGAGATCCAAAGTGTATTTCCTGGAACCCAAAATGATTTGACTTCAAGGGAAGTGGTTGATGGATAATGCATGGCAGAAGTCTGTCCTGTCCGCTAACAAGTTGCCGGGATGGAAACTGTTTTCGGGTTGCATTTCAGTTCCCTTGACACACTTGAGGAAGAGTCTGATCATCTCCCTCTTTTGGAGGTTGAGACTTCCAGGTATTTTTCATTTGTTTCAGGGCTGGCTTGAGAATCTTTGCAAAAGAGAAGACTCTGGGGTTGCCAGATCGAGGTTGGGAAATACCTGGAGCTTTTGGGGGTGGAGTCTGAGGAGGGCGGGGTTTGGGGAGGGGAGGGACTTCAGTGGGGCATAGTGCCATAGAGTCCACCTTCTGGAGCAGCCATTTTCTCCTGGGAACCGATCTTTTGTTCCCCCGGAACTTTTAATAACAGCTTGAGTCAGCTGCTGGAAGGACAATTAAAAGAGGACCGAGGAGCCGACAGTGAGAAGAGTGGGCTGAGTAATCACAGCCATCAGGAAATTAATGTTACTGGCACTTTACTGTGCTGTACAACCCTGACTGTTCCCTGGAAGGCCAGATCCTGAAGTTGAAGCTCAAATACTTTGGCCACCCAATGAGAAGGGAGCCCTCATTGGAGAAGACCCTGATGCTGGGAAAGATTGAAGGTCAAAGAAGAAGGGGATGGCAAAGGATGAGATGGTTAGACAGCGTCATCGATGCAACGAACATGAAATTGAGCAAACTTCAGCAGACAGCGGAAGACAGGAGGGCCTGGCGTAATCTGGTCCATGGGGTCGCGAAGAGTCGGACTTGACTGTGCGACTGAACAACAACAACAGTTTAAATGATTTTCGAATGTTTTTAATTTAAATTTATACTCACGTTTTATTGTAAATTATCTTTTGATTTTATGTAAGCCGCCCTGAGCCGGCCTTGGCTGGGAGGGTAGGGTAAAAACCCAATACCTAAATAAATAAATAAATAAATAAATAAATAAATAAATAAATATCACCCGGAGATCAGTTGTAATTCCAGGAGCTCTCCAGCCACCACCTGGAGGCTGTATTAATATACAAACACTCCATGAAAAAGTTATGAACAAAAGCAGAGAGAACTTTGAATAATAGCCAAGAGTGCCAACTATCTGAAGAAGCAGAACGCGAACATGGCAGTGAAGCCAGCCGTGCAGAGCTGATACTCCACAACCCTTTTTTTCTCCTGAAACTGTTTCTGCATAGGATTGGTGGACTTTATTCAGAGTTTTTCCTTTGTATTAAGTATTTTTTCATCGTAGCTCTTTAAGAATATATAAAGGTGTTTGTTGAACTCGGTAAGAATTTGTACTGTCTGAGTGAATTTGTACAATATAATCTTTCTGCTTTTGTTCATAATTTATTCACAGAATGTTTATATATATTGATACAATCTCCTCCCGTGAGCTCTCTTTTTGATATATACCACCTGGAGGCTGGCAACCCCAGAAGACTCTTCTGCTCACTGGCTCCTTTAGGTGCCAGTTCTGGGTAAGGAAATTCCTGTAAATTTGGGGGTGGAGGCATAAGAACATAAGAGAAGCCAATGTTGGATCAGGCCAATGGCCTACCCAGTCCAACACTCTGTGTCACACAGTGGCCAAAAATACCAGGTGCCATCAGGAGGTTCAGCAGTGGGGCCAGGACACTAGAAGCCCTCCCACTGTTGATCCCTCCCCCAAGCACCAAGAATACAGAGCATCACTTGCCACAGACCGAGAGTTCTTACCTATACCTTGTGGCTAATAGCCACTGATGGACCTCTGCTCCATATGTTTATCTAATTCCCTCTTGAAGCCGTCCATGCTTGTAGCTGCCACCACCTCCTGTGGCAGTGAATTCCATGTGTTAATCACTCTTTGGGTGAAGAAGTACTTCCTTTTATCCATTCTAACCTGACTGCTCAGCAATTTCATTGAGTGCCCACGAGTTCTTGTACTGTGAGAAAGGGAGAAAAGTATTTCTGTCTCAACCTACTCTATCCCACATATAATCTTATAAACCTCAGTCATGTCACCCCTCAGCTGTCATTTCTCCCAAGTGAAAAAGCCCCAAGCATTTTAACCTTTCTTCATAGGGAAAGTGTTCCAACCCTTTTATCATTCTAGTTGCCCTTTTCTGCACTTTTCCCAGTTCTATAATATCTTTTTTGAGGTGTGGTGACCAGAGGAGGGAAGGGATCTTGGCTGGGTACAAGGCAATGCAGCCCACTATTCCAAGCAGATATTTTCTCCAGGGGATCTGATCTGTTTAGACTGGAGGTAAGTTAGATTCGAGTGCAGGAGCACCTTGGAAGCCAACAAGATTTTCAGGGTATAAGCTTTTGAGGGTCAAAACAACCTTTGTCAGATGAAAATCTTATTGGTTTCCAAGGTGATGCAGGATTTGAATGTAACTGTTCTATTGCAGATCAACATGGCTGCCCCCTGAAACTACTCATGTAGATCAGTAGTCATTCCCGGAGATCTCCAGGCGCCACCTGGACTCAATCGAGACCTAGGTTTCCTGTCTCATTACCAAGGTTGATTTCTCCATGCCTACTACTCCTCTGCATCTCACCCCTAATCCAATCATGCCTGCTATTATCATTTGCTTGCTATTGTCATTCGGCATCTGAAATTACTCCACTCTCCAAGATATAAGGAGAGATGGACTCTCATTCTAGTTGTATCTGAAGAAGGGAGCAGTGACTCATGAAAGCTGCTACCCTGACACAAATTTTGGTAGTGTTTAAGCCAGTTTGGTGTAGGGGTTAAGTGCGCGGACTCTAATCTGGGAGAACCAGGTTTGATTCCCCCACTCCTCCACTTGTAGCTGTTGATGTGACCTTGGGCAAGCTATAAGTTCTGTCAGAGCTGTTCTCTCAAGAGCAGTCCTCGAAAGAGCTCTCTGAGCCCCACCTACCTCACAGGGTGCCCGTTGTGTAGAAGGGAAGGAGATTATAAGCCACTCTGAGACTCCAAGTGAAGGGCAGGGTATAAAGCCAATCTCCTCCTCCTCCTCCTCCTTCTTCTCTGAGAGAACTGGGTTTTATTCCCCAGTCCTCCACATCCAGCTGCTGGTGTGACCTTAGGTCAGTCACAAGTTCTCTGAGAGCTGTTCTCTCAAGAGCTGTCCTCGAAAGAGCTCTCTCAGCCCCACCTACCTCACAGGGTGCCTGTTGTGTGGAAGGGAAGGGAAGGAGATTATAAGCCACTGAGACTCCAAGCGAACGGCGGGGTATGAATCCAATCTCCTCTTCTATGGTGCTACTGGACTCTTGCTGTTTTCTACTGCTACAGACAGACTAACACGGTGACCCATCTTGTTCTTCTTACCGATTGCGGATCTCCTCACCTCCCAACCATTGTCCACGTGCTTCCAAACCAATCTTTACTACTGACTAAGCATTTACAAACAAACAAATGGGTGTGTAGGGCATGTTTGACCCAGATTTGTGTCATAGATTCCCCATTTCTCCTTCCCATCCAAACTACACTTGGTAGAGTCACAGCTTGATTTAGGGGTAGTATCTTCACCGGAAGATTCCCCATTTCTCCTTCCCATCCAAACTACACTTGGTAGAGTCACGGCTTGATTTAGGGGTAGTATCTTCACCAGAAGATTCCCCATTTCTCCTTCCCATCCAAACTACACTTGGTAGAGTCACGCCTTGATTTAGGGGTAGTATCTTCACTGGAATCGCTTATTTAAAAACTGCAACGACAGCCCTGGAGCTTTTGAAAAAGAATGAGTTGTTCCAGCACTTTCAAGTCCGAAAACATCAAATGACGGGAAAGAAACGCATTACCTGACTTCCATTTTACCTTCACTGTGATCTTGGCGGCTGAAGCCAGGGGTGAAGTCGGTGATGCCGGAAATATTTACTAGACATGACAGGGATGTTTTGACACGCACTTTCTTTTTTTAATCTCTTTCCAAATGGATTCTGTAACCCAAGCTGATAGATTTGGAACTCCCTTGTAAATACAGGTCGCTCGGACGAGCGGCTGTAATAAAGTCGAAATGTGTTTCGGCTCAAAAAGTTTCACTGCCGTGCCTTTGAATGACTGTGACACTATTTTTCTAAAGGGAAGATGGAATTATTGCTCAAATCGAGGGGGGGAAACTAGAAACTCCAGAAGGGCTTGAAGGCTTAGTCCAGTTGCTACTTCCAGCCAGCAATCTGCATTGTTTGCCACCGCTCTGAGAAAACAAAACAAAACAATAAGAAATGGGCATTGTGGGTGCCATGATGTTACTTCTGGGTAAAACCTGGAAGGGCTACCTGACATCACTTCCAGGTTTTCCTGGAAGTGACATCACAGTGCGTGTGACATGGACCACCTTGTGTCTCTTCCTACCTCTCTTGGATTGTCACACACAGCTTGGTAAACCTAACCTAAGAGCCAGTTTGGTGTAGTGGTTAGGAGCACGAACTCTAACCTGGGAGGACCAGGTTTGATTCTCCATTCCTCCGCATACAGCTGCTGGTGTGACCTTGGGTCAGTCACAAGTTCTCTCAGAGCTGTTATCTCAACAGCAGTCCTCGAAAGAGCCAGTTTGGTGTAGTAATGTAGCCAATGTAGTTTGGTGTAGTCCTCGAAAGAGCCAGTTTGGTGTAGTGGTTAAGTGCGCGGACTCTAATCGGGGAGAACCGGGTTTGATTCCCCCACTCCTCCACTTGCGGCTGCTGGATGACCTTGGGCAATCCATAGTTCTGACAAGAGCTGTCCTTGAAAGGGCAGTTCTTGAAAGAGCTCTCTCAGCCCCACCTACCTCACAGGGTGTCTGTTGTGGGGAGGGGAAGGGAAAGGAGATTGTAAACCACTCTGAGACTCCTTTGGGTAGTGAAGGGTGGAGTATAAATCCAATCTCTTCTTCTGTCACCCATAGTTCTGTTACCCATGGTTTCCAAGCGCATCTCCCACATCACATTGGCGACCTTTAGAAATTCTGTGGGTTATTGCAATCATGCAAATAGTTTCCCCCCTCCACTGCGACCACTGAGTTTTGCTCAGGGCTGCCCTGTGAAAAACACATTTGAGCAGATAATCCCTTAGTCCAGGACTTCTGCCACTATACTACCCATTTGCGTTCAAGACTGGAGGCGAGGAGAAGTTGTTCAAACTGGATGCTTCCAGAGGGTGTGCTAAGGAATGACATCTCCATCGGGAGGGCTTTGTCAAAAGGGGAAAGGGGGTCGCATCAACTTCTCACGGGGATTGAAATGTCACGGCGATGCAATAACTCCGTCACGTTTATGGCGTCGCATAATTATTCATAGCTTTGGAAAATGTCACAAGTAATTCCACTTCACATAATAACTTGCACTTACCAAATAAATACGAGGGGGAAGTCTAGAGACCCAATTCCTGGGAGGAATGTGACTGCGAGCGGGCCCAACGGAAAACGAGCCACCGAGATGTTAAATTCCGTGTTAAGTCAAGAGAGATTAATAGTTATTACAGTGAGAATATTTCTTTTGGAATAGAAATGGAAAGAAATGCAGCTGTCTAGATGTCTCCGATGCTATCCAGGGATTTTTCCTCTGATGCTTCAAGCTGCACTTAAAGGCCTTGTTCTGCAGTTAAACGTGGAAGAAGAGCGCTCTCTTCTCAGTGAAACAGAGCTTGGCACTTACATGAAATGTTGGCAGCTCAGCTTCTGGAATTTTCTAAGGTGCAGTTAGGAGCAACGCTCCCTCTAAGCTGCGGAGTCTCGGGAGCAAAAAATTCTACTTTGTGAGCTGCTGGCATGAAAGTTGTGAGTGAATGATTTGGCGGCTGCGTAAATCAGTGTGCTCTGGAGCCCTCCTTCCTCAGCTAAGACAAAAATCTTAGCTAAAAAGGCTAAAAAGCTGTGAGCTAGCTCACACTAACGCAGCTCAGAGGAGACACGGGTTAGGAGCTGAGCTCCGTGAAGTCTGACTCCTACTCATTTAGGGATAGGTGGCTATGTTTTCTCCTGTCTCCCTTTTGTGTCTGTTGTTGTCTGTCCTTTTTTAAAAAAAATTATGTGTGACTATGGGAGTTTGAGTCTGTGTGCCTATGGGAGTTTGAGTCTATTCTGTGTGAATAAGACAAAGAGTTTAGCCTGTGTGGCTATATATATATATGAGAGAGATTAGACTGTGTGTCTAAGCCTGTCAGAGTGGAGTATTGGCATTTGAGAGACCATTGTTGTCTGTCCTCAGGTTAGGGTTGCCAGGTCTGGGTTGGAAAATACCTGGAGACTTTGGGGGTGGGTCTGGGAGAGGGCGGGGTTTGGGGAGGGCAGGGGCCTCGGCATGATACAATGCCCTAGAGTCCACCCTCCAAAGCAGCCATTTTCTCCAGGGGATCTGATCTCTTGTCAGCTGGAGATCAGTTGTAAAAGCAGGAGATCCCCAGGCCCCACCTGGAGGCTGGCAACCCCACCTCAGGTATTCTTTTTTGGGTTCCCAGCACTGCCCTTGGAAAACGCAGGGAGATTTTGAGGGTGGTGCCCAGAGATGCTGGAGGATGGGGAGGTCGCTTCTGGGTGATGATGTAGGCCCCAATGTGGTGCCCGTGGGCAGACTGGTCCCCCCCGACAGCTTTCCTGAAACCCACCAAGTGTTTTTAGAATGTAGGTTGAGTTAGGCGGGGCATTTGCCCAGCAAGGATTCTGATTGGCCATTGGAAATTTGATTGACTGTGCAGATTTTTAAAAAAAAAATTATTGGGGGGAGTGTTAATTTGTGTGTATGTGTGCGTGTGCTTGCGAGGCTGAAAGTCATAGTGATTTCCGGCGACCCCTAGTGGGGCTAGGACATTTCAGAGAGGTGGCTTGATCTCACCTGCCTCAGTGTCCTGGCCCTGGTATTCCTTGGAGGTCGCCCTTCCAAGCACTTTTCAGGGCTGGCTGTGCTTAGTTTCTGAGATCTGATGAGACTGGCCTTGCCTGGGCTATCCGGGTCAGGATGCAGCTTTGCAGGTTTTTTTAAAAAGGGCGCTTGGGTGGCAGCTGCCACCACAGCGCAAGGGTCTCCACTGTGTGGCTGGAGGTAAGTGGCAGTGGCCGTTTTTATGGCTAGCTCTGCCTCTTGTGGCCACTCTTTTGTGGCAGCCATTTTGGGTCAGAGTTCTGAAGGGGCCCACAGGCTCAGAAAAGGGTTCAGAGCCCTGCTCCAGGTTGCCTCCTCTACTGAGCCAGTTTGGTGTCGTGGTTAAGTGTGTGGACTCTAATCTGGGAGAACCGGGTTTGATTCCCCCACTCCTCCACTCGCACCTGCTGGTGTGACCTTGGGCCAGCCACAAGCTCTGCCACAGCTATTCTTGAAAAAGAGCAGTTTCTGTCAGAGCTCTCTCAGCCCCACCTACCTCACAGGGTGTCTGTTGTGGGGAGGGGAAGGGAAAGGAGTTTGTAAGCCGCTCTGAGACTCCAAGTGAAGGGCGGGATATAAATCCAATCTCCTCCTCCTTCTCCTCCTTCTTCTCTCCGCTGAGCCTTTACCATAGAGACTAGGTGGAGAATCCTAGAATGTTGCTGTGTGGAAGCTGTTTTTCGCCTGCTCCTGAATTCATTGGGGCCAGGTAAATCCCTGTCCTTGGCAGGTAAATAGGAGACCTGATTCTGTCAGGGGTGTGTGTGGTTTTTTTTTTATGTCATTTATGCTTGCCTTGGATGCATGCACGTCTAGGAGGGGTGGGGCCATAGTGGTTGCAGACCACACCAGTCACCTCTGCCTGTAGCGCCCTCAACCCTGAATTGTGGTCCCCGCAAGCGGTTCACGGATTTATTTCTTTATTTACTTTATTCATATCCCGCCTTTTCCCCCAGTGGGTTCTCAGAGCGGCTTACGTCATTCCCCTGTCCTTTTTTAATCCTCACAACAAATCCGTGAAGTCGGTTAGGGAGAGAGCCTGGCCCCGAAAAGTCACCCCGCAAGCTTCCACGGCGGAGTGAGGATTCGAACCCGGGTCTACACAGATCCTAGGGAGACACTTTAACCAGGACACCATGCCATGGCGGGGAGGGCGGGATACAAATTAATTAAATAAACAAACAAACAAATAAATAATGCTGGCTCTCGGGGTCCTGATGGCTCAGTATGAGACAAGTTCTATCAATGCCCGCCCCCCGCCCCCGTTCCATCATAGTCAAAGAAGAACGAAACTCTGCGCACAGCGAAATGTCAGAATAGGAAAGAGTCACTTGACTCTCTTTCGGCCGACGCAGGCGCCCGACCGATTACGGGAGGCTTGGATATTTATGTATAAGGTACATTGAATCGACGTAGCAAAAACAGACTTTGGCCTGTTCCCATGAAGCACTGCAGCGTGCCCCAGTGCCTGCTTCCCAGTAGCGAAACGGTGCCTGGCTGTGAACTGCTTCCCACACGTAACTCACATTCCTTTAGCCAAAACGCACTGAGCCCCCAAGGCTGAACCTCTGGAGATTTTTTGTCGATAACCTCACCTGCTCTGGCCAGAGGCTTTGACCTAACTGATAGTCCTTAGGGAGGAGAAGTTTATGGCTTTATGGCGCCATCAAAGGGAAGGGTCTGGCCACTGTAGGGTTTCCAAACCTCCAGGCAGTGACTGAGGATCGCCTGGGATTTCAACAAATCCTCAAGCGACAGAGATCAGTTGACCTGGAGAAAATGGCTGCTTTGGAGGGTGGATGCCATGGCATCGTACCCTGCTGAGGTCCTTCCTGTCCCCAAGCCCCGCCCTCCCCAAGCTCCACCCCCAAAATCACCCCCAACGCAGCCACTAAGAGAGGGGAAGGAAAACTAAGGGTGCGATCATACTTACAGGAAGCCGCGGCAGACATGCGATTCCCCTGTGGATTAAAGGGATGCGATCAGACAGACACATCTGTCTGGCATCCCGGAGTCATCGACGGGGCGTCGTTTCACGCCGCAGTAGCGTGGTAAAAAGCTAGTGCCGAAAACTTACTGTTATTGGGAACTGCAGGCGTGCGGCGGGAAGTATGATGGTGCAAACGTGCGTCATTGCAGGCGGGGCAAACCCCCTCGCTTCCTGCGTACATTTTCTCCATTCTATGTGACCGCAGCCTATACCAAGCAAGCAAAAACCTCCAAAGGAAGTTTAGAAAACTAGTTTGTTGGTTTGTTCAATTTATACCGTGCCTTCCGCACTAAGGGCCAAAAGAAGGGTTGCCAAGCCCATTCTCACCCCCAGCGGGGGACTTTGGGGGCATCCCTGGAGGGGGCGGGGCATCCCCAATGTGATGACGTCACATTGGGGATGTCCACCCCATTGGCCGTGCACCCATTGCGCGAAGGAAATGCTGGCTTTTGCACTTTAAGTGCAGAGAGCTGACGTTTCCCCGCTCACCCAAACGCCAGCCCCCTTTAAGTGCAGGCAGCCTTCCCCCCGCAGAGATCGGGCTCACGGGGAAATGCCAACTTCCTGCACTGCCCCTTTTCAGTGCAGGAAGCCGGCGTTTCCCAGGGCTCCCAATCTCCACTCGAGATCAAGCACGCGGGGGAAGGCTGCCTGCACTTAAAGGGAGCTGGCGTTCGGGTGAGCGGGAAACGTCAGCTCTCTGTACTTAAAGGGAGCCCTTCAAGAGAGAAGGGAGAGGGGTGGCTGTGGGCGTTGGGGCTTGGGGGCCAGGAAAGAAAGCCCCCCAAAGCAGGGGAACCCCTGCGAAACCGGGGGGGTTTGGCAACCCCAGCCAAAAGTTAAAAACATCAATAGGCATAGACAAAAGTACACACGTTTATTTCAGAAACACAAAAAAACCTTGCAAGGGCCCAAGTAAAGCTTCGTGAAATGTTCAAAGTGTCACACAAAAAAACTTGACCGTTTTATGAGGCTTCATTTGGGCCCTTGGAAGGTTTTTATATGTCTCTGAAATAAACACGGGTACTTTCTGTCTATACCTATTGACAGGGCTTTTTTGTAGAAAAAGCCCAGCAGGAACTCATTAGCATAATAAGCCACACCCAACAACAGAAACTCATTAGCATATTAGGCCACACCCCTGACAACTCAGCTCTTTGGCCACACCCCTGACATCTCAGCTCTTTAGCCACACCCCCATGTTACTGGAATTGTGGTCATCCAGCCACACCCACCTTTTGCTTCTTGTTCTGTTTACCTTGTTCCTTGTCAAGACCTAGGGCAACTTTTTTGTAGCAGGAACTCCTTTGCATGTTGTATGCATGCATGTTGTATGCAGGCCACACACCCCTAATGTAGCCAATCCTAATGAGTTTCTGCTGTTGGGTGTGGCCTATTATGCTAATGAGTTCCTGCTGGGTGTGGCCAACTCGGGAGCCAGCCGGAACTCCGTTCCTGTGCGTTCCTGCCCCGAAATAGCCCTGCCTATTGATGTTTTTAACGTTTGGCCCTGAACTAGCTTTCTAAACTTCCTTTGTAGGCATTGCCCAACACAGACCTGGTAACTCTAGGCTACTGGTGCGCTCATGACATTCCCACAGGACGTTTGATGTACGTCTTTTATTATCTTGCGAAAGGGTAGAAAGACTGTCAAGGCCCCGTTGTTGGAGAACCGCTTTGCCGTAAGGGGTGTAACGAGCCCTTGTGGGAGTATGATTAAGGCATGCAAAATATGTAAACGGTGCGGTTCCCTAAGAATATATTGGCTCTGAAGAAGTGGAATCGAAACTCTCTCGGCCGACAGGGGACGTCAGCCTGGTTTCTCAGCCTCCCTGCAGACCTGAAAGTTTGAAACAAAGAAACAGCAAAAACGGTTACAGTGTTTTCAAGGACTATATACAGCCCATTTACTGGTCTTGCTTTAGGAAGGCTTCTTTATACCTGTGTATTTGTTTCACAGCTTTTGTGCTTTAATAAGCCATAAATACATGTGGATCGTGCTAAAAGATTTACAGTTTAATCTCCATGCATGATTTTCTCATTTATTATGTTTGAGACGTATGCCTTTAAGTAACACTTTAGTGCTATCTGACCTTGAGCAATACGTTCTCTCCGTGGTGTGTTTTGTTTTTGTTAAGGTTCCGTTGTTCAGCACCACACCCTGAACGCCCTTTTGGGGTCTTCAGTTGGTGGTCAAGAGATGTCTCTTTCTTAAATGTGTCTTCTTCTCGTTACGGCCAAGACTTGGTGTCCTGCCAGAATACCATCCAGCCCAGTGAACCTAAGTGAAGCTGGTATACCAGGTGGAAATTTGGTGGCCAGGCAAAAGTTCTTTTTTTCTGTTACAGGTTGCCAGATCTAGGTTGAGAAACTCCTGGAGATTGTGGGATGGAGCCTGGGGAGGACAGGGACCTCAGTGGGGTACAATGCCACAGAGTCCCCCCTCCAAAGCATTAATTTTTCTCCAGGGGCACGGATCACTGCAGTCTGGAGATGAGCTGAAATTCTGGAGTGTAATGATTTCTTGTTTTGGTGCGTGTGTTTCTTTAAATGTTTAGTGTGACGGCAGTAATGTAAGAAGTGTGATAGAGGGAGACAAGTGTGATGTGATTGGCTGATGACTGAGAGTGTGGGAGGAGAGATGTCTATGAGGGGATTCTGTGTGTGAAGTTTGGAGAGAGAGCATTGTGTGACTATGGGAGTTTGAGTCTATTCTGTGTGAATAAGACAAACAGTTTAGTCTGTGTGACTATGGGAGTTTGAGTCTATTCTGTGTGAAGAAGACAAAGTGTTTAGCCTGTGTGGCTATGTATATGAGAGAGAGAGATTAGACTGTGTGTCTAAGCCTGTCAGAGTGGAGTATTGGCGTTTGAGAAACTGTGATGTCAAGCTTTGCCAGTTATATTTACAAGTTCCTTTCTTCAGCAACAGTTCAAAAATACCCAGAAACCTATTTTGTTCTTTAATAAATAAATCATTATTTGTTTAAACTTATCCCAGCAATCAGAATAGTCCTTCCTCAGGGCCACATCACCCTCTGAAGTGCCCAGACCTTGGGTCATCTTACCAAAACAGAGAGAGTTGGGATTTTAAATTCCTGGTGGCAGCAGAAATCTACCAAGTTCATATACACAGAGAGTGTTTTAAAAGTAAAACCGTCTCCCCAATAAGCAAGGATGCCACATGGGGGATCTCCAGGTCCCACCTGGAGGCTGGTATCCCTGATCCCACCATGGTTTCTAAGCCAAGATACTCAATTGCTCTTTAAAGGTTTCCAGATCAGTCTCAGGGAGAAGGAAAAAGGGAGTTCACCAGTTGCTTCTTTGGTGTTCTGTAATCCTGTCTTCTGGGAGCTGAGGCTGGTGCGTTAAATGTCAACAATAGTGCAAGTGATTTGCTGCAAAGAGTGGAGAAAAGGAGTCCCACAATAATCTAATTGTCCTCTGCAGGCCACTGTGGTCCTGACAAATCAAGCCAAGATCTCCTGTGATTAAACAGGCTGGAGAGAGCACAGAACTGTTGGGGAGATGTAATGATGGTCACAGTTGTAGTGATGGCCACAGGAATATACAGCTTTAAAAAGGGATTAAATAGGTTCCCGGAGGATAAGTCTGTGGATACTGAGGGGAACCTCCAGATTCAGAGGCGCCAAGCCTCTGACAGAGCCAGGAGGCAACATCAAGGGAAGGCCTCAGCCTCTCTGTCCTGTGGTTGGTCTTCCAGAGGAACTGGTTGGCCACTATGTGAGAAAGGATGCTGGACTTGATGGACCAATGGTCTGTTCCGGCAGGGCCCTTCTTATATTCTTATCAGAGGAAGGTCATTCATTGTGGAACTGGTTGGCCATTGTGTGAGACAGGATGGTGGACTAGATAGACCTCTGATCTGATTCAACAGGGTTCTTCTTCTCATGTTCCCACAAAGGCTTTGGCCTCTATGCCCTGTTGGTCTGATCCAGCAGGTCTCTTATCTTCTTACGAGGGCAGTCAAATATTCTACAAGGACCAAACGAGCTGGTGCGACAGCATTTTTCGAGAAGCCGAGCCAGGGCCAGAAAGCGTTTTTGTTGCTCCCAGGTCTTGGCCTTCTGTGTCAATATTTCTTGTGTCTGATTTCAGTGCTTGTTATGAGGCAAAGGTCCCGGCATGACCGACAGGACTGTCAACCTCCAGGTGGTGGCTAAGAATCTTCTGGGATTACAACTGGTCTCCAGGCAACAGAGATCTGTTCCCCTGGAGAAAATGGCCACATCGGAAGGTGAACTCCATGGCATCATATCCCATTCACGCCGCTCCCTAAACCCCGCCCTCCTCAGGCTCCACCCCCAAAATCTTCAGGTATTTCCCATTCCAGAGCTGGCAATGGTAGTGACACATCCTATGTGCTGTGCATTTGTTAATTTGCCCTGATCATGCTAGTCTGAGCACTATGGTCAAGGTCACAACATCGACTGGCCATCCCAGGCCCTAGGGATGCCAGGCTTGCCGCCACCAGAGCCAGGGCCTTTTCGGTGGTGGCTCCATGCTGGTGGAATGAGCTCCCAAAAGAGATCAGGGCCCCATGGGATCTTTTAGAGTTCTGCAGGGCCTGCAAGACGGAGCTCTTCCACCAGGCTTTCCATTAGGAGCCGCCACACCACTACCACCATCTGAGATTAGAGGCTGGCTCTGGGCTGGAGATTGTGCCGTACCATCGCCCTACGCTGAAGACCGTTGAGCTGGAAACAGCTCTTAGTATACTATATAGCAGGGCTCTTTTTGTAGCAGGAACTCCTTTGCATATTAGGTGACACATCCCTAATGTAGCCAATCCTCCAAGAGTTTACAGAGCTCTTCTTACAGGGGCTACTGTAAGCTCTTGGAGGATTGGCTACATTAGAGGGCGTGTCGCCTAATATGCAAAGGAGTTCCTGCTACAAAAAGAGCTCTGCTATATAGTATGCCATCTTAACTACCATCACTAGCATTTTAAGTATTGGATCGTTTAAACATTTTAATGTTAATGCTCAAATGTTTTAATCTTGTATATGGTTTTATGGTACTAGTACCAATTAATCTAAGCCACCCTGAGTCTGAACCTCCTTTGGGTAGTGAAGGACGGGATATAAATCCAATCTCCTTCTCCTCTTCTCCTTCTCCTTCTCGCTCTTCTTTTCCTTCTACCTTTCAGCAAGAGGCACACGGCTTTCAAGAGGTCGACAATGCTTCTCCGTCCTCTTGAGGACCAAGGGGTCAGCAGGTGCATGATGTGCATTCAGTTAATGGCGACTTTGGATGGCACACCATCCTAGACGCTCGGGAGGAGGGTTAAAAATGACCCTGCAGTTGGCAGGCTCCCGTTATGCATCCTTATAATGCCTGCTAGGGCCACCAGCCTCCAGAGGAGGCCGGGAAACCTGCTGAAATTACAGCCAATCTCCAAATTACACAGGTCACTTCCTAGGGTGGCCAGCTCCGGGTTGGGAAATTCCTGGGGATTTGTGGGTGGAGCCTCGGGAGGGAGGGAGGGAGGGCTGGAAGAGGAGGGACCTTCATGAGGTATCATGCCAATAGAGTCCATCCTCCAAAGCAGCCAGTTTCTCCAGAAGAATTGACCTCTTCCACCTGGAGGACTGTTGTAACTCTAGGAGGTCCTACCTGGAAGTTGGCACCCCTAACAATTCCCCTGAAGAAAATGGCTGTTTTGGAAGACAGACTCTATGGCATTATTCCCCACCCACGGAGGTCCCTCTTCTCCCCAGGTTCCATCCCCATAGTTCCAGAAAGTTCCCAACCTGGCAGCTCGAAGGTCTAATGTGGCCAGCAAAACCTTCTCAGTATGCTAGAAATACCTGAGGCTGAGGTAGGGTTGCCAGCCTCCAGCTGGAGTGTGGAGATCTCCCCTGGAGAAAATGGCTGCCTCTAAGGATGGACTCTGTGGCATTGGACCATGCCAAGGCCCCTCCCCTCCCCAAACCCCGCCCTCTCCCAGATCCACCCCCAAAGCCTTCAGGTATTTTCCAACCCAGAACTGGCAACCCTAGGTCCTGAGGAGAAGAACTGCTTTAATATGGCTGCGTTCAGACTGGCAGTTTGCCCCGCTATGGCCATGTTTCAGCCACGTTTCACAAGTGGATTAAAGGGGGCGTTCACACAGGCACATCTGCTTGGCATTCCCCACCCATAGTCAACCCGTGCTGTTCTGCTTCACTCCCGCATTTAAAAGATACCTGGTAGCAAATCCCTGAGAGCCCGTTTATCCCACTTCATTCTGCTGTCGGGAAGTATGAACGCCAACCCGAAAAGCTGGGAGCAACCTGCGTTGCACATAAGGCTGCAGCGATATGATTGGCTGTGCTCCGCTCTACTGCCCAGTGCGGTGCCGGCGCAATGGGATCCTCCCCAAATTGGCCGGATGTGCTCATGCGCACATGTGCACATAGCCGAATCACCAGGGAAAAGCTGTTTACAGCCGCGCCTCTGGGCCAGCAGTCTGAACGCTCCCGCGGGCCTCCTCCTGATATGCTCCCGCATCAGTTGGCGCAGTGTGACCGGGAAAACCCAGAACAGTTTGTTCCGGGGCTTTTTTGCCACGACTGGCTCCAGCTTCAAACTGCCAGTCTGAACTCAGCCTGTGTTAGTCTTCAACGGGGCACTTGTTGCTGTTTTTTTTGGAAAAAGAGGTGCCGGAACTCTCAGGAGGGAAATGAAGCTTTCAATCTGTATACTGAAAACTCACAAACTTTTAAACGTTTTTTAAAAGAGTTTTGACGAAGAGGTTCTGAAACTCTGTTCTGGCGCATTCCCCCAGGGAAAAAAAACAAAGAAAAGCCCTGGTCTTCGAAGGCTGCCCTCAACTGAAAGAGGGTTTATTTGTGTGAAATCCCTGACTTGAGGCATATCTTGTTTTTAAGAAAAATGACCGTCCCCTGTTCTTATCCCCACAGAAATTCCCCCTTTGTCTGAGACCCTCGAGATGGTTTAAAAGGCACCGCAGGGTATGCAAAGTTCCCACAGGGCAGAGAACCCTGTAATCGAGATATTGCATTAGGCGCTTGGCCTTCCCTTTCTAATCTCATTAAAAAATTAGGCTGTCCTGCAAGATGGAGATGGATCGATAATGACATTGGCCTCGTGAGAGATTTTCTGCTTTCCACCCATCAGGCGAGTAATGGGGGACGTTATGACTCTGTTAGCCAGAAATGCACCCATCAAAAGAGCCAATAAGGACACTCCCTCTGCCTGCCAGACAATAGCTCTGGCGATCCATAATTGAATACATCAATAAGCTTTCACATCTCGTCTAACCCCCCAGCCCGCCGGATGGGGTACCATTAGACGTAATCATATTTTGATCAGGAGAAAATAGAAGCGGAATAAGATAATGTCAATTTTATTTACAGGGCAGGGGAGAGACCAGCCAGTCTGCGGCTGGAGGAGGAGGAGGAGAAAGAGCCAATTATGTCTTTTAAAAAAAGAAAAGAATAATCTGATTTCGGTGGCAAATGGGCGCATAATTCATTTATACCCAAACACCCCCCGAACTGTCAGTCCATTTCAGAGCAGGATTTGTGGAGCGGATCCAGGCGCAGTGGATTAAATATACATTTGGCATAAGAAGGGGGGGGCGAAAGAGTTTCAGTGCTTTACGGTGGAAAGCTGTGAACACCCCAAGGGGACTTCTTGATATTCAGGACAAATGTGTATCGATTTCTTTCCATCCTGTTCCCACACCCCCACCCTTCGGGCCTAGAATATATTTTGTGCTAGGTGTTTGAATACACATTTACTCCCCCCACCCCAGGTTTGCATTTGCAACGGAGACCGCAAGGTCTACGAAAGAGAGTGAAATGTGTCAGATTTCCTTCCAGAAATGGCAGCTTATCTCCCATTTCCTATCTGAATTTCTCCTGGGATTTTTGACGCTTTCAACTTAACGGGGCTGATTCCCAGAGGGAGAACGCCGCATTAAGAATCTGCCATTCATCCGGGGGGAAGCGAGTCAAGTTCGTTGATTTATTCCTAACTATTTGTTTTTGTTTTTATGTTTTGTGAGTAGAACCTCAGAATCACGGAGCTGGAAGGGGCCATAAAGACCATCTAGTCCAACCCCCTGCTCAGTGCGGGATCAGCCGAGAGCATCCTTAACAAGTGTTCATCCAGCCGCTGCTTGAAGAAGCATTGGCTGAGTTCAGACTGGCAGTAGGAAGAACTTCCTGACAGCTAGAGCGGTTCCTCAGTGGAACAGGCTTCTTCGGGAGGCGGTGGGCTTTCCTTCTTTGGAGGCCATCTAACAGCAATGCTGATTCTTTGAACTTAGGCAGATCATGAGACAGAGGGCAGGAAGGGCTGCCTCAGTGCTTAGTTCTCGTGGCCCTTTCTTATATGCCTAGGGAAATGCTGATTGTCACTTTGGGGTCAGGAAGCAGTTTTTCTCCAGGCCAGTTTGTCTGGAGATCCTAGAGGTTTTTGTGTCATTTTCTGGGATAGAACAGCGGTCACTGCGGGTGTGGAAGGGGAGGTATTTGTGAATTTCCTGCATTGTGCAGGGGGTTGGACTAGATGACCCTGGAGGACCCTTCCAATGCTATGATTCTATGATTCCACCCAGTGCCTGGTTGCCACAGTGACCAAATGCATCTTTGGGTTTCCCCTGGAGGGTTGGCCACTTGCACCCTGCCCTCTCCCCCCCCTTCTCACAGTAGCGTGTCCAAAAGCAGGTGGGGTACGATGTGGTACAGAGATTAACCTGCAGCATCGACAGATTAAGATATTTATTAAAAAGAGAAAAAAAGTTTACAAGCATCCTTGACTGCCACCCCAGATCAGCAATACGGAAACAAAAGAAATCGGGAATAAACGTAACCCTTCTGCCCCTCTCTCTAAAACTAGATGTGAAAATTAGAGCAGGCTCCTAAGAAAGTTACAAAATCTCTAAACTTCTCAGTGTAGTGGTTAAGTGAGTGGACTCTAATCTGGGAGAACTGGGTTTGATTTCCCACTCCTCCACTTGCACCTGCTGGATGACCTTGGGCAAGCCATAGTCCTGTCAGAGCTGTCCTTGAAAAAGAGCAGTTTCTGTCAGAACTCTCTCAGCCCCACCTACCCCACAGGGTGTCTGTTGTGGGGAGGGGAAGGGAAAGGAGTTTGTAAGCCGCTCTGAGACTCCCTTGGATAGTGAAGGGCAGGGTATAAATCCAATCTCCTCCTCCTCCTGTCTCTCTGCAGGTCTCTAGACAAAATGGTCGCCTGTTTCCAACCGCAGACAAGAGGTCTACTCAGTTCATCATCCCAAGGAAAAAAGAAACCATCTTCCCCTTACAGGGAAGTTTTGTTCATCCTCTGTCTCCACCCACTTTACATCATTCTCTCCACCCCTTTTGACCTGGTCTGCCTAGGTCACCGGTGCATGACCTGGGACACACCAGGAAGGCATTCTGGGAAATCTCCATGCATTCTGGGAAACCTCCAGGTTAGGTGGTACCAAATCCCTCAGTGGATTCTCCCATCCATGTCATTAGCATTGCTATGGCTGGAATCCGGCGTGCCACTGAACTGACTCTGCCCATTCTTTCGACTAAAAGAGGAGTAGGGAGGGGTAAGTCCACTGCCTGCCAACCTCCCTCCAGGAGAAAAAGGCCTTTCTTCACAGCTCCAAAGGGGACCCGTTTCCTCCTTTCTTCCTAATTTATTCCACGGGTTTGAACTCATCAGAGCTGGAAGACAGCTGTGCTATTGAAAAATAATGAATCAAGCCTTCGCCGTGCGCAAGTCGAGTGCCGGAGTGCCTAATAAGAAAACCACTCGAGGGTCTTATTAGCATGACCGCATTAGCATCATGCGCGCGCCGTAATGATGAGATGTATTAGTGGGGAGATGTGATCCTGAAGATCTTTGCAGGGTACATTGTCAGGAGGGGGAAGAGCCCTTTTGAAAACAACAGCGCCGTCCTTCTGTTTGATGTGCAATTGAAAAGGCATTCTAAAATCTGCTTGAGGGAACTGCGCTTGTGTCAGGAGTTCAAATTCTGTCTGCTGGCGGTGCGATGGTGCAGATCAAATTGACCCACCTTCTTTTAAGGATCAGAATCTATGGGCTTTGTTGCACTGCCCCTCCGTCTAATGTAGAAACCTGATCTGTTAGCCTAGCCTTCTCCCTGGCGTGCTAATATTCTTCCTGCAGGGATATCTCCTTTTTTAATATGGATTAACTATCTGAATCCTGCCCTTGTAGTCTAAGGTCGGACAGCCCAGGCTTACCCCGTTTACTGGTCTAAACCAAACCCCAAAAGATCTTATAGCAAATGTGAAAAAATGTACCAACCCTTAATGTGGTCTGGTTTAAGAAGAAGAAGAAGAAGAAAGTATTGGATTTATACCCCGTCCCTCACTCAGAGTCTCAGAGCGACTTACAAACTCCTTTCGCTTCCCCTCCCCAGAACAGGCTCTTTTTCAAGGACAGAACTATGGCTTGCCCAAGGTCATCCAGCAGCTGCAGGTGAAGGCGTGGGGAGCCAAATCCGGTTCTCGCAGGTTTGAGTCCGTGCACTTTATCACTACACCAAACTGGGTCTCAGAAGCAGAACGAGTTGGTAGAATCTTGAGGCAGTAAAACGGATGGTCTTGCTTTAAGTCTCTCTGTGCATGTCATATCTTGGAATGCTCAATGTGTTGAAAAAAGAAAACTCCCCGATTAGATAGCTTTCCGCCAGCAGAGAATATTCTGTCCCCTGCATTTTTACCTTTTTCTTCCTCTCTCTTGCCACTCCGCAGCATGGCCGCAAATCAGGCAGAGCCATAAAGATGTGGGAGTGGGGATATACAGTTTCCTCTTTCCCTCCAATCCCTCCCTCATTCTTTGGAGGGAACATAAGAAGGGCCCTGCTGGATCAGGCCAGTGAAGGTCCATCTAATTCAGCATCCCGTCTCACACAGGGGCCAACCAGTTCCTCTGGAGGGCCAACAACAGGGCCGAGGCCTTCCCCTAATAAGAACATCAGAAGAGTCCTGCCGGATCAGACCAGTGGTCCATCCAGTCCAGCATCCTGTCTCACACAGTGGCCAACCAACTCTTCTTGAAGGCCAACACCAGGGCATAACTGGAAAGGCCTTCCCCTGATTAGGACATCAGAAGAGCCCTGCTGGATCAGAACAATGGCCCATTTAGTCCAGCATCCCATCTTACACAGCGGCCAACCGGTTCCTCTGGAGGACCAACAACAGGGCATAGAGGCCGAGGCTTTCCCTGGCTTAGGACATCAGAAAAACCCTGCTGGATCAGACCAGTGGTTCATCAGCATTCTGTCTCACACAGTGGCCAACCACTTTTCCTGGATTCCCATCAACAGGGTGTAGAGGCCGAGACATTTTTCCTGTGTTGCTTCCTGGAACTGGGATTCAAAGGCTGGCTGCCTCTGAACATGGAGGTTTCCTTTAGTCACCATGGCTAGTAGCCACTGATAGACTCATCCTCCACAATGCACAGAAAGTGTGGAGCACTTGGGTAGCATCTCCAGATAACCCCACCTCCATTAACAAGTGTCTTCAATGTGTGCACGTTCTCGTGCATGAATGCATGGTATGCATGGCTACTGTGCAATGTACCTAGTTCCCCATGGGGTTTTCTTGGCAAAGATACTGGAGTGGGTTGATGCCTGCTCTTTGGGAGGAAAGCTATGACAAACCTAGACAGCATAATAAAAAGTAGAGACGTCACCCTGCCAACAAAAGTCCGTATGATCAAAGCGATGGTATTCCCAGTAGTAATGTATGGCTGCAAGAGTTGGACTATAAGGAAGGCCGAGCGCCAAAGAATGGATGTTTTGGAATTATGATGCTGGAGAAGACTCTTGAGAGTCCCCTGGACTGCAAGGAGATCAAATCAGTCAATCCTAAAAGAAATCAACCCTGACTGTTCCCTGGAAGGCCAGATCCTGAAGCTGAAGCTCGAATACTTTGGCCACCAAATGAGAAGGGAGCCCTCACTGGAGAAGACCCTGATGCTGGGAAAGGCTGAAGGTCAAAGAAGAAGGGGACGGCAGAGGATGAGATGGTCAGAAAGTGTTATTGATGCAATGAACATGAAGTTAAGCAAACTTCGGAGCATGACGGAAGACAGGAGGGCCTGGCGTGATGTGGTCCATGGGGTCGCGAAGAGTCGGACTTGACTGTGCAACTGAACAACAACAACCTAGTTTCCCCAGACTTTCTTCCTTCTCCACCAGCCAAAATGGTAGGTGCCTTTTCCTCCCTAGCGCATGGTTGAGCATAATAGCGCAGAGGGGCTCTCCAGTTTTAATCATGTCCATTGAATAAAAGGAACATTTTACTGCCACGCAGGCATTGTTTATCTTGAAGTGTTATGGAGGAAGAGGGAGTCGAGTACATTCACACATCCCCGCCCTGCTCCGAAGTACCGTTTTGGTTTATATGATTTTTTTTTTTGCTCATTAATAAAAGATGCCGCTACTGATTTTGTCAGGATGCCCTTTTTATCAAGAGCTCCTTTCATCTTGCGAATCTGTGCAGCAGATGTATTGGCTGCGGAATAATGTGCCAGGCAGAGAGAGAGAAGGGGGGGAAGAGAGAAAACAAAAACTCAGACCTCCCCTCCCTACCATATGACTGCACAGATTTGTTTGTGTTCTTTTTTTTGTCCGTGAAGAATGAAGAGATGAAGAAGAAGAAGAAGAGGAGGAGGAGGAGGAGGAAGAAGAAGTGGAAGAAGAAAGAAGAAGAAGTAAGAAGAAGAAGAAGAGGAGGAGGAAGAGGAAGAAGAGGAAGAAGAAAGAAGAAGAAGAAGAGGAGGAGGAGGAAGAAGAAGAAGAAGAAGAAGAAGAAAGAAGAAGAAAGAAGAAGAAGAAGAGGAGGAGGAGGAAGAGGAAGAAGAGGAAGAAGAGAGAAGAGGAGGAGGAGGAGGAAGAAGAAGAAGAAGAGGAGGAGGAGGAGGAAGAAGAAGTGGAAGAAGAAAGAAGAAGAAGTAAGAAGAAGAAGGAGAGGAGGAGGAAGAGGAAGAAGAGGAAGAAGAAAGAAGAGGAAGAAGAGGAGGAGGAGGAAGAAGAAGAAGAAGAAGAAGAGGAAGAAGGAAGAAGAAGAAGAGGAGGAGGAGGAGGAGGAGGAAGAGGAAGAAGAGGAAGAAGAAAGAAGAAGAGGAGGAGGAGGAGGAAGAAGAAGAGGAAGAGGAGGAGATTGGACTTATACCCGTCCCTTCACTACCTGAAGGAGTCTCAGAGTGTCTTACAATCTCCTTTCCCTTCCCCTCCCCACAACAGACACCCCGTGAGCAATGCTCCCTCTAAGCTGTGGAGTCTTGTGAGCAAAAATTCTACTTTGTGAGCTAGTGTCATTAAAGTTGTGAGCGAGCGATTTGGCTACTGCATAAATTAGCTTGCTTGGGAGCCATCCTTCCTGAGCAAAGACAAAAACGTGTGAGCTGGAGGCTAAAAAACTGCCAGCTAGCTCACACTAACTCAGCTTAGAGGGAACACTGCCTGTGAGGTAGGTGGGGCTGAGAGAGCTCTTGAGAGAACTGCTCTTTCGAGAACAACTCCGAGGGAACTGTGACTAACCCTAAGCCAGTTTCTTAGCTGGGGGTACTACTCGACCCAGCAGTCACCTTAAAAAACCGGGTGGTTGTGGTGGTCCGGAGTGCTCTTTCCAGAACAGCTCTGGGAGAACTTGTAACTGACCCAAGGTCACACCAACAGCTGCATCGGTTCTCCTAGATAAGAATTCACACTCCTAACCACTACACCAAACTGGGTCTCAACAACTGACTGTTGCATTGATGGGCGCAGAAAGACTGGCCCAATAAGGAGTGTCATTGTCTCATGGAAGTCCTGCTTTTACATAAAGGTAAAGGTAAAGGTTCCCTTGCTCGAAAGCCAGTCGAATCTGACTCTAGGGTTGCGTTGCTCATCTCCGTTTCAAAGCCGAAGAGCCAGCACTGTCCGAAGACGTTTCCGTGGTCATGTGGCTGGCATGACTAAACACCACAGTGCACGGAACGCTGTTACCTTCCCACCAAAGTGGTACCTATTGATCTACTTGCAATTTCTTGCTTTCGAACTGCTAGGTTGGCAGGAGCTGGAACTAGAGACGGGAGCTCACCCCGTCATGCGGCACTCTCGGGTCTTGAACTGCTGAACTACTGACCTTCCACAGCCCGCAGATCAGCATCTTAACCACTTGAGCCACCGCAGCTCCTTGCTTTTACATATTTGTTTAATTTAATTTAATTTAAACACTCTTATTTGGCGCCTTTCTTCCTTGAGGAACTCAAAACGGTTTACAGTATAAATAAAACAGATCTCATCATTAAAAAACACGTAAGAGAGGAGATCGACGTGAAATCAACAGCGTCGCAGAAGGGCAGATAGCTCAAGACAGGTAGCTGTGCTTGTCTGTAGTAGTAGAAAAGAGCAGGAGTCCTGTAGCGCCTTAAAAACTAACAAGATTTGTGGGAGCGGAGGAGCTTTTGTGTCAGTCAAATAGTTTATTGCATATAGCCATAAAAAGGGGAAAGGGAAAGGTTTCCCTTGCGGGTCAGTCACAAGTTCATTCAGAGGGGTTCTCTCATGAGCAGTTCTCAGGAGAGCTCTCTCAGCCCCACCTACCTCACAGGGTGTATGCTGTGGGGCGGGGAAGGGAAAGGAGATTGTGAGCCGCTCTGAGACTCCGAGTGAAGGGCAGGGTATAAACCCAATCTCCTCCTCCTCCTCCTCCTCCTCTTTTTCTTCTTCTTCCACTTCTTCTTCTTCCACCTCCACCACCTCCACCACCTCCTCCTCCTCCTCCTCCTCCTTCTCCTTCTCCTTCTCCTTCTCCTTCTCCTTCTCCTTCTCCTTCTCCTTCTCCTTCTCCTTCTCCTTCTCCTTCTCCTTCTCCTTCTCCTCCTTCCCTTGACCTGACCTGGATGTCCAAGGCCATCCCAATCTCACCAGGTCTTGGAAGCTAAGCATGATGGGCCCTGGTTAGTATTCGGATGGGAGACCAACAAAGAACTCCAGGGTTGTTACGCAGAGGCAGGCGATGGCAAAACCCCTCTGTTTGCCTCTTGCCTTGAGAACCTGATGACGTTGCCATGAGTTGGCGGCAGCCTGGTGGCAGTTTCCACCGTCAGTCCGCCTAGAGTGAGAAAGGCAGCGTATGAAACGAAGAGTCCCTCTTCTGCCCCCGCTGCTGTGTTCTGAATTCCTCCTGGGATCAAAAACTCCGGGAATTCAGTGGGCTGGAACGAGAGCGTGAACGAACAAGAATTGTCACTCCATGGTTGTCCGTGAATGGTTGGCACACCTGCCACTTATTTCAATCCGAAGGCTAAAGGAGGACATGTCGGTAGATCTCGTCGGTGAGGCTAAGACTGCCCAAGACGGAGAGAGTCTGGGAAAGTATGGCGTGTTCACCCCCCTGGTCTGCCAGACATCTAAATTGACAGGCTTACTCTAGAGTAAGTGATTTGCCGTTTGAACCCCTAACCACTAAAGATCATTTAAGCCTGTAATAATATCGCCCCCTCTGGAGCTAATAACATATGAACCAAGTTTCAATCGAGTTGGAATTACATTGGATTCTCTAATGGGACATAAATCTTAGGAACAGTGGCAGTAATAATGCATTTGGAAGGAAGATGCATTTGCAAACCACAGAACCAGGGGAATAATTAACTGTTTTAGTGACTGCATTAACATCAGTGTCATGCCCCGCAATCTTACGCTGGCATTTGTCTTCTGGAACATTTGACGATTGATATTCTGAAAGTACGGCTTTCCCCAACATGGGAAAACGTGTCCAGGGACGGAAAACTTGACGCAGATGAAGTATCGAGCAAGTATGGATTGGAATGAATGACATCCGCCTAACTCTGTCCCTATCTGTCAGGATTCTGTTTCTACCAGACAGCCAGTGTGGCGTATTGGTAAGAGTGCCGGCCAGGATCTGAGAGACCCAGATTCGAATTCTGGTTCTGCAATGGAAGATCATCGGTTGACCTCGGCCCAGTTACTCTCTCTCTCTCTCAGCCTAACCTACTTCACAGGGTTGTTGCGATGGTAAACAGAGGAGGGAAGAACAATATTGTAAGGCAACATAGGCCTCCACTGGGGAGGAAGGTGGGGTCTGTCTGTCTGTCCATCTGTCTTGTCTGTCCATCCATCCATCCATCTATCTATCACCTGTCATCTATCTATCTAAAGCCAGTTTGGTGTAGTGGTTAAGTGTGCAGACTCTAATCCAGGAGAGCTGGGTTTGATTCCCCACTCCTCCACATGCAACTGCTGGTGTGACCTTGGGACAGTCACAAGTTCTCTCAGAGCTGTTCTCTCAGGAGCAGTTCTCAAAAGAGCTCTCTCAGCCCCACCTCCCTCCCAGAGTGTCTGTTGTGGGGAGGGGAAGGGAAAGGAGTTTGTAAGCTGCTCTCAGACTCCAAGTGAAGGGCAGGATATAAATCCAATCTCTTCTTCATATCTATCTATCTATCTATCTATCTATCTATCTATCTATCTATCTATCTATCTATCTATCTATCTATCTATCATCTATCTATCATCTATCTATCTATCTATCTATCTATCATCTATCTATCATCTATCTATCTATCTATCTATCTATCTATCTATCTATCTATCTATCTATCTATCTATCTATCTATCTATCTATCTATCTATCTTCTATCATCTATCATCTATCATCTATCATCTATCTATCTATCTATCTATCTATCTATCTATCTATCTATCTATCTATCTATCTATCATCGATCAATCTATCATCTATCAGTCTATCTATCGGGAGATGACATTTCCAGGTAGAAAAGAAATATGGAAAATCCACTTGTTTTATATATATATTTAAAAAACCACAGTACATTGATGCCACCTATTTGCGCCAAGACGCATACGAGGGTTCAGTGGCCTGGAATACAGGAAAATGAACTCTGCTGTACATGTTCAGCAGACTGGGAGCACGAGGAGTCCAGGAGCACCTCACAGGCTAACAGAATTTGTGGCAGGGCAGGAGCTTTCGTGAGCCACGGCTCCCTTCCGGTTGCCTCTGGAGAAGTGAGCCGGGACTCCCCAAAGCTCCTCCCCTGCCACACATCTGGTCAGTCTCGAAGGTCCTCCTGGACTCTGGCTCTTTTCTACTGCAGACGGACTGACACGGTGACCCGCCTGAATCTATCTCCGTAGACTGAGAGCTTCTTCCCATCCTTCTACAGTTTCTTAACCTCTCCACTAGTCAAAACTCCAATATTCTTCTGTTGTACTCTGTTATGGGGAGAGTGAGGAATCTGAAAGTTTCCCCGAACAGGCTTTAAACTCCGGTTATCTAGACTGGTGCTTAAGAAATACGACACGAGGTTAAATGGTGGGATTCACTGCCAGTAATTGTGCTGATGGCTGCGAACGCTGGCGGCTTTAAAAGCAGGGTTGCCCGCGATGGGTAGGGAAATTCCTGGAGATTTGGGGGTGGGGAGCCTTGGGTGGGCTTGGTTGGGTTTTAGTGAAGGGGAGGGACCTCAGCGGGGGCACAACAGGGTTCCCAGACTCCAGCTGGGGCCTGGAGGTCTCCCGCTTTTACAACTGCTCTCCAGCTGACAGAGATCAGCTCCCCTGGACAAAATGGATGCTTTGAAGGGTGGACTCTATGGCATTGGGACCTGCTGAGGCCCCTCCCCTCCCCTCCCCAAACCCCACCCTCTCCTGGATCCATCCCCCAAAGTCTCCAGGTATTTCCCAACCCGGACCTGGCAACCCTAACCTGAGGGCAGACAACAAGAAACACAAAAGGGAGACGGGAGAAAACATGGCCACCTAAGAACATAAGAACATAAGAGAGAAGCCAATGTTGGATCAGGCCAACGGCCCATCCAGTCCAACATTCTGTGTCACACAGTGGCCAAAAATATAAGGTGCCATCAGGAGGTCCAGTGATGGGGCCACGACACTAGAAGCCCTCCCACTGTTGATCCCCCCCCAAGCACCAAGAATACAGAGCATCCCTTGCCCCAGACTGAGAGTTCCTATCTATACCTTGTGGCTAATAGCCACTGATGGACCTCTGCTCCATATGCTTATCTAATTTCCTCTTGAAGCTGTCCATGCTTGTGGCCACCACCACCACCTCCTGTGGCAGTGAATTCTATGTGTTAATCACCCTTTGGGTGAAGAAGTACTTCCTTTTATCCATTCTAACCCGACCGCTCAGCAATTTCATGGAGTTCCCACGAGTTGTTGTATTGTGAGAAAGGGAGAAAAGGACTTCTTTCTCTACCTGCTCTATTTACTGCATAATCTTATAAACCTCGATCATGTCACCCCTCAGTCATCGTTTCTCCAAGCTAAAGAGCCCCAAGCGTTTTAACCTTTCTTCATAGGGAAAGTGTTCCAACCCTTTGATCATTCTAGTTGCCCTTTTCTGCACTTTTCCCAAAGCTATAATAGCCTTTTTGTGGTGTGGTGATCAGAACTGTACACAGTACTCAAAATGTGGCTGCACCATCAATTTATACAGGGGCATTATGATACTGGCTGATTTGTTTTCAGTACCCTTCCTAATGATCCCCAGCGTAGCATTGGCCTTTTTTATTGCAGTCGCACACTGTCTAGACATTTTCAGTGAGTTATCTACTTCAGAACAGCCATTTTCTCTGAGGGAACTGATCTTTCTGGTCTGGAGATCAGTTTTGATTCTGGAGGGTCTCCAGGCCCCAGCTGAAGGTTGGCAACCCCATTTAAAAGGAGGATAAGGCGGGTTCACGGGAGGGAGGGCAGGACAATGTCGCCCATCTTGTCAGATCTTGGAAGCCTAGCAGGGTCATTACTTGGAATGGGAGCCCACCAAGGAAGGCACTGCAGAGGACGGGAATGTTAATGTCAGACCCCGGTCCAGTTGCACTCAATAACTCTTGCTTGGCAGTGATAAGTTTACTAGAGCGCATATGTGATCCAAAAGTCACTGTGTTAGAACTGGAGTCTTTTGGCAGATACAACCATATTATAGAAAATCAAACAGGTCCCACCCAGCCCCCAAGCATACGTTGCATCCACACTTAGCCTAATTGCCATCACAAACAGGGGAGATGTATGTCCTGGTAAACCAGAGTCTGAGATGGTACAAGAATGTGCTCAAGGTCACTTCTCCTGGGAAAGCTGACAGGGGAGGAGAAGGGAATGGCTTGAGGGAAAGTTGCATCTTCTAAAAGCAAGGGTCCCCTTCACTCCCGCACATACTCACCCCACCCTCAAGAATGACCTCCCCCCAACCATTATGGCAAGGGAAAGCAAGCACAGTGTAGCAAGGTTTGACAGGCAAACCATCTCTGCTTCTCCCTTGCCTTGGAAGCCCCTTGCTGGGGTCACCATATGTCAGTAGTTACTTGAAGGTCCATCTGCATGTAGACAGATCCATGGAGTGGGAGAAGACTCTCAAGGACTACTAGTCATGGTTAGTAAAGGGAACCTTGGCATACAGAAGCAGAAAAGCTCAGGGGAAGGCCTCGGCATCTATGCCCCATTTGTTTGACCCTCCAGGGCAACTGGTTGGCCACAGTGTGAGAAAGGATGCCGGACTAGATGGACCACTGGTCTGATCCAGCAGGGCTCTTCTGATGTTCTTGTCAGGGGAGGGTCTTGGCCTCTCTGTCCTGTTGTTGGCCCTCCAGAGGAACTGGCTGGCCATTGTGTGAGACAGGATGCTGGCCTAGATGGACCACTGGTCTGATCCAGCAGGGCTCTTCATAAGTTTCTATGCCCTATTTGTTGGCTTTCCAGAGTAAATGGTTGGCCACAATGTGAGACAGGATCCTGGATGAGATGGATCATTGGTCTGATCCAGCAGGGCTTTTCATATGTTCATATCAGGGGAAGGCCTCATCCTCTGTGCCCTGTTGTTGGCACCCCAGAGGAAGTGGTTGGCCATTGTGTGAGATGGGATGCTGGACTAGATGGACCACTGGTCAGATCCAGCAGGGCTCTTCTAATGTTCTTCACAAGGGAATATCTCAGCCTCTGTGCCCTGTTGTTGGCTCTCCAGAGGAACTCGTTGGCCCCTGTGTGAGACAGGATACTGGACTAGATGGACCCTCACTGGTCTGATCCAGCAGGGCTCTTCGGATGCTCTTATCAGGGGACAGTCTTGGCCTCTATGTGCTGTTGTTGGCCCTCCGGAAGAAGTGGTTGGCCATTGTGTGAGACGGGATGCTGGATTAGATGGACCACTGGTCTAGTCTTGTCAACCCCTAGATGGGATCTGAAGATCTCCCAGGATTACAACTGATCTCCAAACAATAGAGGACAGTTCCCCTGGAGAAAATAGTTTTGTAGGGTGGACTCTATGGCATTATTTCCTGCTGAGGTCCCTCTCCTCTCCAAACATCACCATCTCCAGGTTCTACAAACAAATCTCCAGGTAATTCCCAAGTGGGAGTTGACAACCCTGCACTAGTCTAATCCAGCAGGGCTCTTCTCAGGGGAAGGCCTCAGCCTCTGTACCCTGGTGTTGGACATCCAGTGGAACTGGTTGGCCACTGTGTAAGAAAGGATGCTGGACTAGATGGACCACTGGTAAGGCTCTTCTTATGTTCTTCTCAGGGGAAGGCCTCGACCTCTGTGCCCTGCTGTTGGACCTCCAGAGGGACTGGTTGGCCTCTGTGTGAGACGGGATGCTGGACAAGATGGACCACCAGTCTGATCCAGCAGGGCTCTTCTTACGTTCTTCTCAGGGGAAGGCCTCAGCCTCTGTGCCCTGTTGTTGGACCTCCAGAGGGACTGGTTGGCCACTGTGTGAGATGGGATGCTGGACAAGATGGACCACTGGCCTGATCTAGTAAGGCTCTTCTGATGTTCTTCTCAGGGGAAGGCCTCGGCCTCTATGCCCTGTTGTTGGACCTCCAGAGGGACTGGTTGGCCACTCTGTGAGACGAGATGCTGGACTAGATGGACCACCGGCCTGATCCAGCAGGGCTCTTCTGAAGTTCTTGCAAGTCCACCTCACTCCGCCTGCTAACTGTGGTTCAACAAGATTTGTGGCTGTGTAGAGAGTACATTACACCCACAAAGTAAGTTCTTGGGGAAGAGTTTTAATTAGAATTTCTCCCTCCGCCCTTTCAAAACAGGAAGGAAACGAAAGCAATCAGACATTTTGACCTGAGCGTTAATGATCTCCTGTGGAAAACGGGACCACCTGCTTCACGAGTCCCCCCCAAACCTCGGCTTAGTAGGATAAGAGGCGTGCTTGTTGACAACAGCCTGGCTATCAAAGTGTCCCTTAATCTGTTTGAAATTTTGTATGAATGTTAATCCATACCTCTCTCTTTTAGTAAAATGCACTCCCTCGAATGGCCATTAATGAACTCTTAAGGAGCGAGGAGTTCTAACCTGGATGGCTCAGGCCAGACCGATCTTGTCGGATCTCGGAAGCTAAGCTGGGTCTGCCGTGGTTAGCATTTGGATGGGAGACCACCAAGGAAGCCCAGGGTAGCTACAAAGAGGTAGGGAATGACCAATCACCTCTGTCTTTCACTCTGACCTGGATGGCCTGGGCTACGCTGATCTCATCAGATCTCAGAAGCTAAGCAAGGTCAGCTCTGGTTGATACGTGGATGGGAGTCCACCAAGAAAGTCCGGGGTTGCTACACAGATCCAGACAATGTCCAACCACCTCTGTTTGCCTCTCATCTTGACCTGCATGGCCCAGGCTAGCCTGATCTCATCAGATCTCAGAAGCTAAGCAGGGTCGACCTGGGTTAGTACTTAGGAGACCACCAAGGAAGTCCAGGGTTGCTACGCAGAGGCAGACAGTAGCAAACCACCTCTGAACGTCTCTTGCCCTGACCTGAATGGCCCAGTCTGGCCCGATCTTGTCTGGTCTCAGGAGCTAAGGAGGGCCGGCCCTGATTAATATGTGGATGGGAGATCACCACAGAAGTCCAGGGGAGCTTTACATAAGAACGTAAGAGAAGCCAATGTTGGATCAGGCCAATGGCCCATCCCGTCCAACACTCTGTGTCACACAGTGGCCAAAAATACCAGGTGCCATCAGGAGGTCCACCAGTGGGGGCAGGACACTAGAAGCCCTTTCACTGTTGCCCCCCACCCCAAGCACCAAGAATACAGAGCATCCCTTGCCCCAAACTGAGAATTCCTATCTATACCTTGTGGCTAATAGCCACCGATGGACCTCTACTCCATATGCTTATCTTGAAACTGTCCATGCTTGTAGCTGCCACCACCTCCTGCAGCAGTGAATTCCAAGTGTTAATCACTCTTCGGATGAAGAAGGACTTCCTTTTAGCCGTTCTAACCTGACCGCTCAGCAGTTTCATGGAATGCCCACGAGTTCTTGTCTTGTGAGAAAGGGAGAAAAGGACCTCTTTCCCTACCTGCTCTGTCACATGCATAATCTTGTAAACCTCACCCATCATTTCTCCATGCTAAAGAGCCCCAAGCGTTTCAACCTTTCTTCACAGGGAAAGTGTTCCAACCCTTTGATCATTCTAGTTGCCCTCTTCTGCACTGTTCCCAATGCTATAAGATCCTTTTTGAGGTGTGGGGACCAGAATTGTCCACAGCAAACCAGCTGTGACTGGACAGCTCTTCATCGTTAGCAGTCTGAATAGCCCAGGCTCTCCTGAGCTTCTTAGAACCTGGAAGCTAAGCCTGGTGAGTACTTGGATGGGAGACCACCAAGGAAGTCCAGGGCTGCTAGGCAGAGGCAGGCAATGGCAAACCACCTCTGTTCAGAGCCAGTTTGGTGCAGTGGTTAAGTGCGCGGACTCTTATCTGGGAGAACCGGGTTTGATGCACCACTCCTCCACTTGCACCTGCTGATGTGACCTTGGGTCAGTCACAAGCTCTGGCACGGCTGTTCTCTCAAGGACAGTTTCTGTCAGAAGTTCTCTCAGCACCGCCTACCTCACAGGGTGTCTGTTGTGGGGAGGGGAAGGGGAAGGAGTTTGTAAGCCACTCTGAGACGTCTTTGGGCAGTGAAGGGCGGGGTATAAATCCAAACTCCTCTTCCTCTTCCTCTTCCTCTTCCTCTTCCTCTTCCTCTTCCTCTTCTTCTTCTTCTTCTTCTTCTTCCTCTTCCTCTTCCTCTTCCTCTTCCTCTTCTTCTGTTCATTTCTTGCCTTGAAAAACCTCCAGGGTCACCATAAGCCAGCTTTGAGTGACTTGACTTTCCACCACCTGCAGTGTGAGATATAGCACTTATTTTAGATCTAAAAATAAAATCTGGGTGGTGGTGGGAATGTGAAATGCGGCGCAGAAACAAAACAGAACAGTGCTTCATGTGGAAGTGCGAGGCAAGATCCCCCCTTCAACCGAGAGTCAGTGTGGTGTAGTGGTTAAGAGTGGTGGACTTTAAACGGGAGAACCAGGTTTGATTCCCCACTCCTCCTCCCCACGAAGCCCGTTGGGCCTCTCTGAACTCTCTGGAGCCCTCCCTTCCTGAGCGAAGACAAAAATGCGTGAGCCGGAGGCTAAAAGAACTGTGAGCTAGCTCACACTGATTCAACTTAGAGGAAACGCTGCTCCTCGGGGCAGTGAAAAGCAGCGTATCGAAACCAACCCTTCTTCAATAGCGACCACAAGAGATTTAAATATGACGCATGAGCAGTGTTCCCTCTAAGGTGAGTTAGTGTGAGCCAGCTCACAGTTTTTTTAGCCTCCGTCTCACACATTTTTTTGTCTCCGCTCAGGAAGGAGGGCCCCAGAGCAAACTCTGTTTATGCAGCAGCCGAATCGCTGGCTCACAACTTGAATGCCAGTAGCTCACAGAGTAGGATTCTTGCTCACAAGATTCCACAGCTTAGAGAGAGCATTGCACATGAGCCCATTTCTATTACAGTCATCCGCTTCAAATTCCTGGAGATTTGAGGGAGGATCCTGGGGAGGCCAGGTTTTGGGGATGGGAGGGACCTCTGTTGACATATCATGCCATTGAGTCCACCCTCCAAACAGCCATTTTCTCCAGGGGGCCTTATTTCTATCATCTGGAAATAAGTTTTAATTCCAGGGGATTTCCAGGCCCCACCTGGAGGTTGGCAACTCCATTTCACACCCACAGTCTGCCACCCAAGGCAATGCCGTGCCTAATCCAGCTTGAACCAATCTGGGTTGCGCCTGTCCTTGTGGGCACCAGCTCAGGACCGCTTCCAGCGCAAAGCTTCCCCGCTTTGAAGAAGACGATAGCCGCCGCTTAGAAGTCCACCTGGAAGACTTATCCAGATGACTTTGCGTTTTGGCAGATGCCATCCGATGTCAAAGCTCTTCCCCCTTGGCGCTTCTGTGCCCGGCCTGTCATTCTAACGCGAACGGGCAGGAGCCTCCATATAGATCCTTTCACTGCGGCAAATTTCCATGTTCCCCTTTCACACATGGATGCATGGGGCAATCAGACGAACAATCGCGTCCGACCGAGCGCACGCTCGGAAAGAGACGGCGTTCGCGGTGGCTGACCCGGCACTTGCCCTGATGTGTTTTCAGATGCTTCAGGACATCTGGTTGTCTTGGCTTTGCCTCCTCCTCCTACAGTCACCCCAAAACTGGGAGAAGGGCTGTCAGAATGAGGAAGGAAACACAGAGAGCGGAGGACCTTGGCGCTGAAGGACGACTGCTGCCTTGCGTGTCCAGAAGAGGGCAACTAGGATGGTGAGAGGGTTGGAATCCAAGTCTTATGAGGAAAGGCTGAAACAGTTGGGTATGTTTGGCCTGCTTACCTGCTTCTCGGGAAACACAATACAAGAACCATATAGTAAAGGCTAAACCCACTACAAAAAAGCAAATGCATCGACAGCGGGGCTGTGATGTAGTGCTTAGAGAGTTGGCCTGGAAGCTGTTGGAGCCAGGTTCCAATCCTCACAATTCTGGGAAACTTGCTTGGGCCATTCCCTTTCTCTCTCGCAGCCAAGCCTCCCTTACAAGGTGGTTGTTGCAAGGATAAAACAGGAGAGGGGAGAATGATGTCATAATCAGGGGGCAAAAAACTAATGTTAGAGCATCAGAAGGCCCCTGCTGGATCAGACCAGAGAAGGTCCATCTAGTCCAGCATTCTCTCTCACACAGTGGCCACCCAGTTCCTCTGGGGGTCCAACATCAGGGCATCAAGGCCAAAGCCTTCATAAGAACACCAAAAGAGCCCTGCTGGATCAGACCAGTGAGGGTCCCTCTAGTCCAGCATCCCGTCTCACACAGTGGCCGACCAGTTCCTCTGGAGGGCCCACAGCAGGCATAGAGGCCGAAGTCTTCATTAGAATATAAGAAGAGCCCTGCTGGATAAGACCAGTGGTTCATCTAGTCCAGCATCCTGTCTCACACAGTGGCTAAACAGTTCCTCTGGAGGGCCAGCAACAGGGCAGAGAGACTGAAGTCTTCATTAGAATATCAGAAGAGCCCTGCTGGATCAGACCAGTGGTTCATCTAGTCTGACATCCTATCTTACACAGTAGCCAACCAGTTCCTCTGAAGGGCCAAAAACAGGGCAGAGAGGCCGAGACCTTCCCTTGATAAGAACATCAGAAGAGCCCCACTGGATCAGACCAGTGAAGGTCAATCAAGTCCAGCATCCCATCCCACACAGTAGTCAACCAGTTCCTCTGGATGGCCAGCAACAGAGCATAGAGGCTGAGGCCTTCCCCTGAGGTTGCCTCCTGGCTCTGGGATTCAGAAGACTAGTGCCTCTGAATGCGGAGGTTCCCCTCAGTCACCATGGCTAGTAGCCACTGGTAGACCTATCCTCCATGAATCTGTGGAGTCCCCTTTTCAAGCTGTTTCTTCCTGTGACCATCACTACATCCTCTGGCAGTGAATTCCACATTTGAATCATTCTATGTGTAGAGTATTTCCTTTTGTACATCTTGAACCTAGTGCCCAACAGCTTCATTGGATGCCCTGAAATTCTAGTACTTGGGGAGAGGGAGAAAATAGAAGAGATGGCTCTCTAAGCCTTGGAAGAATGTATCAATCAGTCCCCACCCCATCCCTTTTACCATTGTGTAGAGCTGAAGTCAGACAAGAAGAAGAAGAAGAAGAAGAAGAAGAAGAAGAAGAAGAAGAAGAAGAAGAAGAAGAAGAAGAAGAAGAAGAAGAAGAAGAAGAAGAAGAAGAGGTCCACTGCTGGACCTCATGATGGCACGTGGTATTTTTGGCCGCTGTGTGACAGAGTGTTGGACTAGATCGGCCATTGGCCATTGGCTTCTCTTATGTTCTTAAGAAGAAGGAGAGGAAGAGGAAGAGGAAGAGGAGGAAGAAGAAGAGGAAGAGGAAGAGGAGGAAAAAGAAGAAGAAGAAGAAGAAGAAGAAGAAGAAGAAGAAGAAGAAGAAGAAGAAGAAGAAGAAGAAGAAGAAGAAGAAGAGGAGATGGAGGAGGAGGAGGAGGAGGAGGAAGAGGAGATTGGATTTATAACCCACCCTTCACGTGGAGTCTCAGGGTGGCTCCTTTCCCTTCCCCATGCCACAACAGGCATCCTGTGTGGTAGGTGGGGCTGAGAGAGTTCTGACAGAAACTGCTCTTTTTCAAGAACATCTGTGCCAGAACTATGGCTTGCCCAAGGTCATCCAGCAGGTGCAAGGGGAGGACTGGGGGAATCAAACCCGGTTCTCCCAGATATGAGTCCGCGTACTCAACCACTACACCAAATTGGCTCTTTTAAGCCATAAAAACAACAGATAAGAAAATTACCATCGTGGAAAGGAAGAAGGAAGAAGAAGAAAAGTCCTGCAGGTGAGAAGTTTAAAACAAAAACAAATGCTCCTATTTTTAAAAAATTAATGTGTTCCTGCCCCACTTTTGCGGCAACTACTTTTTCAAAGGAAATCTTTAAAGCCCTTTGATTTTTATAGCCAGCTCTAAATAATATTTACGAATTACCCTCCTCTTAACTCTCTGTTCGGGGCTCGGCACCGTCGCGGATGCCCTTACAGAACAATATTTCCCGGTGTCGGGATCGATATCCCCCACGATCGAGAGCATTTGCTATGAAAAGCCTTTTATTACAGATACAAGCCATTCAATAATCACGCCTGACCTTTGCAAAATGCCAGTTATCTCATTTTATCCCCCAGGAAAGGCTGGGGGTGGGGGGCTGGGGGGAGAGAGGGCAATCCTCTTGCCAAGGAGGTCTTTTAAATAAAGCAGGGATCTTGTTGTTCTTTAAAGACCACCGGATTGTTTGAAAATCCCTGGCCCCTCCCCAGGCTAACCAGCATAAGCTGGTTAAGTGTGGGCTGGATGGGGCAACTGTTGGATGGATTCATGGTTGGTTGAAAAATCATACCCAATGAGTGCTCGTAAATGGCTCTGTGTCTACGTGGAGGGACGCCTCGAATGGAGTGCCACAGGGCTTGGTCCTGGGCCCGGTGTTGTTCAATGTTTTTATAAATGGCCTGAAGGAAGACATAGTGTCAGGTATCCCTGCCATAAGGGATGGAGAAGGGAGGGAGGATGGGACTGTATGGTGTTAACTGATGTATCTGAACTGGTGGGATGGAATGTGGGGAGCTGCCGATGTTGCCTGGGCAACCGGGCCATATCTCATCTCCCAGGCCAAGAGTGGCCTTGAATGCCAGGCTGAGCGTCTCCTATCGCTTTCTAAAGACAACAGCTAGGCTGGGAATGGTGGGATGGAGGGTAGACTATTATTTACAGCTTTCTGGGGTTCCCCGCGCGCGCTGACCATCTATTGGTAGAAAGTTGGGGGCCCTTTCCCCCTTTAGAGTATAACCCAATGCTTCATGTATCCAAGTTATTCTTAACAATGCTTCTGTTCTAGTGACCTAGTCTTGCAGCTTAATAAATACTATTCTTGTTTCAATGAACAAGGCCTGGTGTTTGGCTGACTAACTAAGGACCCTGACACATAGAGGGGATGCTTATCGAATTTGCAGATGACACAAAGCTGGGTGACATTGCAAATTCTGAAGAAGACAGAGTTGGGATTCAAAATGATCTAGATAGGCTGGAACAGTGAGCTGAGAAAAATAAAACAAATTTCAATAGAGATAAGTGCAAAGTCCTCCACTTAGGTACAAAAAAATCAAAAGCACAGATATAGAATGGGAGGGACTTGGCTTGACAGCAGCACATGTGAAAGGGATCTGGGTGTTATGGTTGATCACAAACTAAACATGAGCCTGCAGTGTGATGTGGCTGCGAAGAAAGCTAATGCAATCTTAGGATGCGTTAACAGAAGCATTGTGTCCACATCACAGGAGGTGGTAGTTCCTCTCCATTCTGCTATGGTCGGGTCTCACCTGGAGTCCTGTGGCCAGTTTTGGGCACCACATTTTAGGAAGGATGTTGACAAGCTGGAGCGTGTCCAGAAGAGGGCGACCAGGATGGTGAGAGGGTTGGAATCCAAGTCTTAGGAGGAAAGGCTGAAAGAGTTGGGTCTGTTTAGCCTGGGAAAGAGAAGACATATAAGGGACATGATTGCAGTCTTCAAGTATTTGAAGGGCTGTCATGTAGAAGATGGAGCAGATCTCTTCTCTCTTGCTCCGGATTGCAAGACTAGATCTAATGGGTGGAAATGACAAGGGAGTCGTTACCGGCTAGATATCAGGAGAAACTTCCTCACTGTAAGAGTGGTTGAGCAGTGGAACAGTCTGCCTCGGGAGGTGGTGGATGCTCCTTCCCTGGACGTTTTCAAGCAGAGGCTGGACAACCATCTTTCGGGTATGTTGTAGGTATGTAGGGCTATCTTTTGGCTATGGTCCTGCAGAGTGCAGGGGGTTGGACTAGATGACCTGCAAGATCCCTTCCAACTCTAACATTCTATGATTCCCTCTTGTGTGTTCTAGCACAAAAGGAAAACAACGCTCCACCAGTGTTCCCTCTAAGCTGAGTTACTGCGAGCTAGCTCACAGATTTTGAGCCTCCAGCTCACACACTTTTGTCTTCGCTCAGGAAGGAGGGCTCCAGAGCAAACTAATTTATGCGGCAGCCCAATCGCTCGCTCACAACTTGAATGCCAGTAGCTCACAACGTAGAATTTTTGCTCACAAGGCTCCACAGCTTAGAGGGAACATTGCTCTTAGAGGGAACATTAATAGGAATGTCAACCTCCAGGTAGGATTGGGGGATCGACCGGAATTACAGCTCATCTCCAGACCACCAAGATCGGTTTTAGGCTCCCCTGGCAACTGGCAGGGGATGGGGGGTATACGGACAGCCTCCAAACCACTCAGCGGACACCGTGGGCTCAAGAACAGAAAACACGCAGTGGACGTCATGGGCTCAAGAATAGCTGCAGCTGTAGTGCAAACTGAAGGAGCGGCAACGGCACACCTAGGTTGCTTTGCCGTTTCTTAGGGCAAAATGACACCAAGTCTACAAGTATATTCCAAATAGCTATGAATCAGGGCAAAGCAACCTAGGCATGCCGTCGCCACGCCTTCGGTTCATGCTCATTTGGTTCGTGAGAGCCAGTTTGGTATAATGATTAGGAGCGTGGACTCTAATCTGGGGGAATCGGGTTTAATTCCCCACTTCTCCACTTGCAGCTGCTGGATGACCTTGGGCAAGCCATAGTCCTGGCACAGCTGTGCTTGAAAAAGAGCCATTTCTGTCAGAGCTCTCTCATCCCCACCTACCTCACAGGGTGCCTGTTGTGGGGAGGGGAAGGGAAAGGAGTTTGTAAGCCGCTCTGAGACTCCTTTGGGGAGTGAAAGGTGGGGTATAAATCCAATCTCTTCTTCCTCTCCTCTCCTCTCCTCTCCTCTCCTCTCCTCTCCTCTCCTCTCCTCTCCTCTCCTCTCCTCTCTCTCCTCTCTCTCCTCTCCTCTCCTCTCCTCTCCTCTCCTACAGCTGTTCTCGAGCCCATGCCATCCACTGTGTGTTTTCTATGTGGAACTCTTCTCTGCATCACGAGCCGGTGACTGCATCCTTCTAAAGAGAGACTTCTACTTTCAAGGACTTCCAGGTCACCATTCAACTGGTGCAGATGTCATTTATGCGTGGTGGCGAAACCATTTGTTATGTGCATATTGTTTATCATTGTCAGTAGAACTGTGTAAGAAGACGGAAGTCTCAAGCGTGATTTGTACAGCGTGACAGATTATTCTGGTTATCCGTTTGCCCAAAGGGGATCGCCAACCCTAGGTTCCACAGCAGAATAGTAAAACTTCTAGAAGCTTCTGTTGGTTATGAGGAAATGCCCATCCATTTTTTTTTTTGAAGCACTGACTGGAAACCATCCTCTTCTCGCAGGGAAGGTGGCCAACGGCTCTGACAGCTTTCAGACTCGGGCCACCCTGTATTGACACCGCCTTCGACAAGATTGCATTAGCTACGCTTGCCCTGTAAATCAAAAGGAAAATAAAATAATTACCAAAGGCATTATGAAGTCTGGGACATATTTCCACGCGAGCACTTCAAAGTTTCCGCAGTTAATTCGTGCCTCGTTTATTAGATAATGATGAAAGATGGACCCGGGTACGAATTCCAGCTAACCCCCGTTGGATCGTCGTCTGGCACGTATCCGTTCAGCGATTCATAAATCAACCGTTTTATTATTTTAACTTGACAGATCTCCCCTGTCCTTTCTCACACAATGAAATGAAAAAGGAGAAATCTTTCTATCATGCGCCGCTACCGGGTTGTGTGGTGCTGGTAACGCAACCCGGGGAGAATTCGAAGCCAGGAGCAGGTGATGAGAACATTCATTTTACTCAGTTCTCTCCATGCAACTTTATTGTGGAAGAAATTATAGCTTGCAAGCATGGAAAACAGCGTTTGTTTGTTAGGGGCTCTCATGGATTTTTCCCTATTGTATTCCATTTTTTTTCCAATTTTGGAATTTCTCTTTGTTCCTAACTCCACTCCTTATTTATCCGTGTATCTATTGCCTTCCCTTTCTGACTCAAAGTAGTGTCCAATAACGTCAAACACAAATGCCACAAACACAACTCATTTTTCAACCACTCGTAGCTAGAGTTGCCGACCTTCAGGCGAGGTCTCAGATATACAAATTCCGCTAGTAGAAACACCATCAGAAATTGCCAAAACAGAAACTGTATTTAACGAATATAAAGTTGGTGATATCACAACAACAAAATTAGTGCATACTATAACTACAATGTTTCCTTTTTAGAAGATAAGACTTAGAAGATACTGGACTTTCCGCGGTCCATGTAACCAGTGAAACTTAATAGAAGGCGTCCCCATAGTGATAACATTTTCCAAAGAGCCTTTGCAATGTTGACCGTTCTAGATACTTAAAAGATGTCTTTGCAAAGGCACAAACCTGTGATTCCCTTTTTACACAATGAACCTTGTGGTCTGTTGAAACTGTTGAATTCTGGTTCCACCAACACAGCCGGCAACTGAAGAAGCTGAAGGAAACGCATCTTTCAAGTATCTAGAACGGGCGTTTTTGCAAAGGGGAGTGGATTTAAGTGTTTAGCTCTGATAAAAAGATTTAAATCTTCCCTGATACACACTGTCTTAACCGGAGAAGATGTTCTTATGTGTGTACTTCTAAGTACGTCTATGTATCTTTTTCTGGACAAACTAAAAAAAAAATATATGAAACCCTCATTTCGATCAGTGAAGAAATGCTTTGCTGTGGCCAGCAGAGAAGAGAATGAAAGGGAGGATTTGAGATGAAGAGTGGGCTGACACAATGGGGAGGGGGGAAGTGAGGAAATAAGCTTGTAGTGCAACCCTAAGAACACTTTCCTGGGAGTAAGCTCCATTAGATAGACCCAAGTGGGATTTCGAGTAGACCTGTGTAGGATGGCTTTTCAAAGTTGCATTCTTCAAGGCAATTGCGGTTTGGTGTAGTGGTTAATTGTGCAGACTCTAATCTGGGAGAACCGGGTTTGATTCCCCACTCCTCCACTTGCAGCTGCTGGATGACCTTGGGCAAGCCATAGTTCTGTCAGAGCTGTTCTCTCAAGGACAGTTCTCTCAGAGCTCTCTCAGCCCCACCTACCTCACAGGGTGTCTGTTGTGGGGAGGGGAAGGGAAAGGAGTTTGTAAGCCACTCTGAGACTTTGAGTTAAGGGCAGGGTATAAATCCAATCTCCTCCTCCTCCTCCTCCTCCTCCTCCTCCTTCTTCTTCTTCTTCTTCTTCTTCTTCTTCTTCTTCTTCTTCTTCTTCTTCTTCTTCTTCTTCTTCTTCTTCTTCTTCTTCCTCCTCCTCCTCCTCCTCCTCCTCCTCCTCCTCCTCCTCCTCCTCCTAGCAAACAAACCCCAATGAATTCAATGGAACTTACTTCCGAATAAACACGCACTGTGCATTGCCCAGAAAACCCACCCCCCAAATGGGTTTGATTGCGGTAGGGAGAAGGCTGAGAGAGACAGGAGACAGATGTGGGCGACCGATCATCCCGATTAAATCTGATAGGGAATGGTGGTGAAACCCATTCAAAATGCTCATGTGATCGCAGCCCTAGTCTCAGCTTCTGGGACATGGGAAAGAATTCCAGCAAGTAAGCCCCACTAGACTCCGTGAGGTTTACTTCCAAGTAAAGGCACATCTCATCAGCTGGCACAAGACAAGTTTGGGATTTGACTCGAGGGGAGGGTTGGGGGGAGACTTGGCATCTTCCGAGGAGTTCCGAAAAGAATGGCAGTAACCCAGAGACCAAAGCCAATAGGCCAAACTCGTCTTCATCCGCTGCCCTTTTATTCTGCAAGAGAAATCCTTGGGAGGCCCTGAGGGAACTTCTGATCTCTGCTGTAGATTCCCCGGTGCCTCTGACAATCCATGCAGGGGGTGATCCTCGGGGCGTACCTGACTTGCAGAATAAGCTGACCCCACTGAATGGGAAAGAGCCCCCATAGTGCCAGGTTTCAGGTTTCAGATTGACAGCTTTAAAGATTTTCCTTTTCCTTGGTGCCATCGTCAACCAAAAGGGAGACTGCAATGGAGAAATCAGGAGGAGGCTGAGGTTGGGAAGGGCAGCCACGGAAAAGCTAGAAAAAATCCTGGAGTGTAAGGATGCGTCCCTGCCGTCCAAGATCAAGAGATTCATGCCGGCCACATGACCATGGAGACGTCTTCGGACAGCGCTGGCTCTTTGGCTTGGACACGGAGATGAGCACACCCCCTAGAGTTGGATTTGACTAGCTTTTGAGCAAGGGAAACAGTTATCTTTATGAAAGCTGGACAATGAAGAAAGCTGACAGAAAGAAAGGTAATTTGTTTGAAATGTGGTGTTGGGAGGAGAGTTTTATTAACCGCCAGAAAGACAAATGGCTTGGGTTCTTGATCAAATCAAGCCTGAACTCTCCCTAGAAGCTAACACGACTAAACTGAGGATATTGTTCTTTGGTCACATCAGGAGAAGAAAAGAATCACTGCTAGGATGAGAGACAGTGCGGTATAGTGGTTAACAGTGGCGGGCTTTAATCTGGAGAACTGGGTTAGATCCCCCCACTTCTCCAAATGAAGCCTGTTGGGTGGCCTTTGGCCAGTCACAGTTCTCTCCAAACTCTCTCAAATGGAGAGCCAGTTTGGTGTAGTGGTTAGGAGCACAGACTCTAATCTGGGAGAACTGGGTCTGATTCCCCACTCCTAAACATGCAGCTGCTGGGTGACCTTGGGCAAACCACAGATCTCTCAAGTCTGGGTGAGGTCATCACATTGGGTACAGAGGTGCTTTTTGGGGGCAGGGCTCCCCCGCCAGCCAGCTGGTTGGTGGTGGATCGGGCAGATCGCCCCCCCAAAAAAATCGGGGAAAACCCCACCCCCATCAGGGGGATGGCAACCCTGCTCTGATTCGGAGCACTGTCCCCTCTAAGCAGTGGAGTCTTGTGAGCGAAAATTCTACTTTGTGAGCTACGGGCATTAAGGTTGTGAGCAAGCGATTTGGCTGCTGCATAAATTAGTTTGCTCTGGAGCCCTCCTTCCTGAGCGAAGACAAAGATCTGTGAGCTGAAGGCTGAAAAGCTGTGAGCTAGCTCACACTAACTCAGCTTAGAAGAGCTGCAGTAGCTCAAGTGGTTAAGACGCTGAACTGCAGGCTGTGGAAGGTCGGTAGTTCAGCAGTTCGAGACCCAAGGGTGCCGCATGACGGAGTGAGCTCCCGTCTCTGGTCCCAGCTCCTGCCAACCTAGCAGTTCGAAAGCAAGAAATTGCAAGTAGAAAAATAGGTACCACTTTGGTGGGAAGGGGACAGCGTTCCGTGCGCCTTGGTGTTTAGTCATGCTGGCCACATGACCACGGAAACATCTTCGGACAGCGCTGGCTCTTTGGCTTTGAAACGGAGATGAGCACCGCAACCCTAGAGTCGGATTTGACTGGCTTTCAAGCAAGGGGAACCTTTACCTTTACCTTTACTAATCTCTGTGATCCCTCCCCAGAAAGCTTTGGGTTCAAATCCTATGCACGCTTACCTGAGACGAAACACCATAATGGGACTTACTACTGAGTAGACATGCACAGGATTGGAGCGGCGAATGGTTATCCCCTGACAATCCTGTGGGATTTGGGACAGGTGCCCTCCTGCTCTCCCGATTAGGCAAACAGATCTGGGCCTCCAGGACATGACAAATGGATGTAAATCTGACATTAAAAATGTCGGCGTCTGCAAATCAAAAGGGGAACGTCTCGGTCTCCCAGGACTGCCTGTTGCCGACCTGAATGTCACCGCTCTTCGGCAGAAGCCTCTGAAGCGTGGCACTGAAGAATTGGGATTCATTAAGAGGTTTCGCACTCTTCCCTCCGCTCCAGCTTGAAGAGGCACCTGGGATTTTCGGATCCCGGCTACAGATGTGAACTCTCTTGCAAGACCCGTGATCCCGACCCGTTTAGAAGCACGAGCCAGCTTAGCGTCGCTAATGATTGGTATCTCTCGTGATTGCTTTGCATGGCTCCCGGTCACGGGCAAGGCTTCCGGCTCTCCTTCGCGTTGAAAAAGCTGGAAATTCTGGCAGGCGAGAGGCCAAAAGTCCTAGTGCCGTATCAGGACACCCGTGGCCCAGTCAATGCCCAGAGGAGCCAGCGTGGCATAGTGCTTAAGAGTGATGGAATCTGATCCAGAGAACAGGGTTTGATCCCTCACTCATCCTCCATAGGAAGCCTGCCGGATGACCTTGGGCCAGTCCCAGTTCTCCCAGAAGTCTCTGAGTCCCACAAGGTGCCTATTCTGGGGAGAGGAAGGGAAGGCAATGCTAAGGTGCTTTGAGACTCCTTAAAAGGTAAAGGTAAAGGTTCCCTTGCTCGAAAGCCAGTTGAATCCGACTCTAGGGTTGCGGTGCTCATCTCCGTTTCCAAGCCGAAGAGCCAGCGCTGTCTGAAGACATTTCCGTGGTCATGTGGCCGGCATGACTAAACACCAAGGCGCACGGAACGTTGTTACCTTCCCACCGAAGTGGTACCTATTTATCTACTTGCAATTTCTAGCTTTCGAACTGCTAGGTTGGCAGGAGCTGGAACTAGAGACAGGAGCTCACCCCGTCATGCGGCACTCCGGGTCTCGAACTGCTGAACTACTGACCTTCCACAGCCTGCAGTTCAGCGTCTTAACCACTTGAGCCACCACAGCTCCTTAGAGGATGAGAAAAGCAAGGTATAAAAACCAGCTCTTCTTCAGAAAGAACCCCAACAGACTGAATCAGTCAGCATCAGTTAGCTACTATTTATAAACTCTTTATCTCCCGTTCCATTCTCCTTTTCAGAGAATCCCTTTCCTCCAAAGAGCTCAGGGAAGCCAACACTCTTTGGGGTAGCGGTTGGGCGTGTAGACTCTAATCTGAGAGAGAACCGGGTTTGATTCCCCATTCTTCCACATACAGCGGCTGGTGTGACCTTGAGTCAGTCACAAGACCTTGGGCCCCTCACTGGTGGAACGAGATCCCAGAGGGCATCAGGGACCTGTGGGACCTTTACAGTTCCGCAGGGCCTGTAAAACGGAGCTCTTCCACCAGGTTTTTAAGTAGGGTACCACCTCTATCTTATGGCCTTGGCCTGACTACCAACTATACCGACAATACCAACGGCACCACCTGATGACATCATTCATCTGACAGTTGATATTAAGAACATAAGAACATAAGAGAAGCCAATGTTGGATCAACGCCAAAGGGAGGGCCCCGGAGTACGGGATCCCCACCCCAGCAGGGCCCTGGCAGTCTGAAAGCCAGCCTTGGAGATAATTTTTGGCTCCCGAGGTTACAAAACTCCCTCCTCGAATCAGGCAGCTTTGAATCTGAGCCAACACTTCCTAAGCTTTGTGTTTTGCCACCAACAGAAGATCCCATTTCATGGCTTCTCTTCCACGTGGCCCTTGGCTTCATCGGGGATGGCGGGGCTCGCCTGAGCCTCAAACCCTCTCCCGCGGCCTTCTTTTCGGCCCTAGTTAAACGCCTCCATGGCAACCAGTGTCCTGGCTGGCTTCTCCCGCCTCTCTGGCCCCAAGCTTCAGTTTAGGGCTGAGGGAGATCAGCCTCCCAACTTTCTCGCACTGAAATGAGCCCGAGGGGAGGAGAAAGCGGTTCACTAGACAATGAGGCCTAGCCCCATGCGCGGCTGGATAGTGGGGTTATGGATAGCGGGGCCTGTGTCTTCCGCGGCAGATAATGAAATACAAACAATGCCGGCAAGTAAATGTACAACTTGTTACCGAATCCTCCCGGGAGGCTTCTCTGGAGTGGCTGCTTTCTGTTCGGCAGCTGTTCTTTGCAAAAAAAAGAGAGAAAGGAAACAAAAAAGGAGGGGGGGAGAGAATGAGCGACAAATCAGAATAATTGTGCAAATGAGAGGCAGCCTTGCACGTTTCCCTTTCAGAGGCATTGCTGAAATTAAATAATTACATTTTCCAAATGAAAACCCGGACTGCTCTCCGAAACGTCGTCTGGCGGGATCCTTTTGGCTGCGAAAATGAAATCATCTGGCGGTATCTTTCCTCGCACATGTTTTGATTTGTTCTCATCAGGCAGGTCCTAGAGACGGGAGTGGTTTGCCGTCCTTCTGCGCATGATCTAGAAGAAGAAGAGTGACGAGTTTGGATTTATACCCCGCCCTTCACTGCCCAAAGGCATCTCAGAGCGGCTTACAAACTCCTTCCCCTTCCCCTCCTCACAACAGACACCCTGTGAGGTAGGTGGGGCTGAGAGAACTCTAACACAAACTGTCCTTGAGAGAACAGCTGTGCCAGAGCTCATGACTGACCCAAGGTCACATCAGCAGGTGCAAGTGGAGGAGTGGGGGAATCAAACCCGGTTCTCCCAGATAAGAGTCCGCGCACTTAACCACTACACCAAACTGGCTCTCTAGCCAGTTTTAAACACTTTTCAGCCCCATTCAGTCCAATAGCACAGATTCCAGCCAGGGTGGTGCTGCCCAATGCTGGCGGACCCATCAGATAACCTGTTAGGAAACTCACACTGGCTCACCAATCTGATAACCAATTAGGGAGCCTGCACTGACAGATGACCTATTAGGGAACCCACAATGGCTGACCATCAGATAACCTTAAAGGAACCCGTACACGCAGGCCCATGAGATAATCTATTAGGGAAACTGCATGGACAGACCCATCAGATAACCTAGTAGGGAACCCACACCAGCAGACCCATCAGATAACTTATAAAAGAGTGATTGACACCTGGAATTCTCTGCCACACAAGGTGGTGGCAGCTACAAGCATGGACGGCTTCAAGAGGGAATTGGATAAACATATGGAGCAGAGGTCCATCAGTGGCTATCGGCCACAAGGTATAGGTAGGAACTCTCGATCCGAGGCAAGTGATGCTCTGTATTCTTGGTGCTTGGGGGGGAGATCAACAGTGGGAGGGCTTCTAGTGTCCTCCTGGCCCCACTGCTGGAGCTCCTGATGGCACCTGGTATTTTTGGCCACTATGTGACACAGTGTTGGACTGGATGGGCCATTGGCCTGACCCAACGTTGGCTTCGCTTACGTTCTTATTAAGGAACCTGCGCTGGCAGACCCATCACATAACCTATTAGGGAGCCCACACTAAAGACAGATGGGGCCAAATGGTTGCCATTCTACAATGCAATATTTACTAATTGATAAGCTTTAGTTAAACCCACCTGGGAGCCGTGTTCCCTCTAAGCTGTGTTAGTGTGAGCTAGCTCACAGTTTTTTAGCCTTTGGCTCACACATTTTTGTCTTAGCTCAGGAAGGGATGGCTCCAGAGCAGACTAATTTATGCAGCAGCCAAATCTCTTGCTCACAACTTTAATGCCAGTCGCTCACAAAGTAGAAGTTTTGCTCACAAGACTCCACAGCTTAGAGGGAACATCGCCTGGGAGCTCTTGGGGCTCTTTAGCTTGGAGAAACGACGGCTGAGAGGTGACATGATCGAGGTTTATAAGATTATGAACGGGATTGAGCAGGTTGAGAAAGAAGTACTTTTCTCCCTTTCTCACAATACAAGAACTCGTGGGCACTCCATGAAATTGCTGAGCAGTCGGGTTAGAACAGATAAAAGGAAATACTTCTTCACCCAAAGAGTGATTAACATATGGAATTCACTGCCACAGGAGGTCGTGGCAGCTGCAAGCATGGACAGTTTCAAGAGGGAATTAGATAAACATATGGAGCAGAAGTCCACCAGTGGCTATTAGCCACAGGGTATAGATGGGAACTCTCAGTCTGGGGCAGGTGATGCACTCTATTCTTGGTGCTGGAGGGGGCAGTAGTGGGAGGGCTTCTAGTGTCCTGGCCCCACTGGTGGACCTCCTGATGGCACCTGGTATATTTTGGCCGCTGTGTGACAGAGTGTTGGACTAGATGGGCCATTGGCCTGATTCAACACTGGCTTCTCTTATGTTCTTATGTTCTTATGGGAGTTGGGGGCCTTTCTTCCTTGGGGTCCAGAAGCAAGAACAGCATTTATTTATTTATTTTTGCAGTGTTTTATTAATGGACACACGTATATCAGTTAACAGGGGGTGAAAAAAACCCGAATGAGAGTGGAAAGTCACCTGGGCATGCTCCATTCCAGAATTAATTACAGAAATTCTGTTTGTCAACACCGGAGTTCAGGAGAAGTGGAGAGAAGGCTAATGAAGGACCTGAACACAATGTTCTTCATCCCTTCTTATTTTTTACACACACACACATGCACACACAAAGCTGCCTTATACGGAATCAGATTCTTGGTCCTTCAAGGTCAGTATTGTCTACTCGGACCGGTGGCAGCTCTCCAGGGTCTCAGGCGGAGGTCTTTCCCTTCACCTCCTGCCTGGTCCTTTTAACTGGAGATGCCGGGGATTGAACTTGGACCTCCTGCATGCCAAGCAAATGCTCTTCCACTGAGCCACAGCCCCTCTTTACAGCTCTCCAAGGTCTCAGGCGGAGGTCTTTCCCTTCACCTTCTGCCTGGTCCTTTTAACTGGAGATGCCGGGGATTGAACTTGGACCTCCTGCATGCCAAGCAGATGCTCTTCCACTGAGCCACAGCCCCTCTTTACAGCTCTCCAGGGTCTCAGGCGGAGGTCTTTCCCTTCACCTCCTGCCTGGTCCTTTTAACTGGAGATGCCGGGGATTGAACTTGGGCCTCCTGCATGCCAAGCAGATGCTCTTCCACTGAGCCACAGCCCCTCTTTACAGCTCTCCAGGGTCTCAGGCGGAGGTCTTTCCCTTCACCTCCTGCCTGGTCCTTTTAACTGGAGATGCCGGGGATTGAACTTGGACCTCCTGCATGCCAAGCAGATGCTCTTCCACTGAGCCACAGCCCCTCTTTACAGCTCTCCAAGGTCTCAGGCGGAGGTCTTTCCCTTCACCTCCTGCCTGGTCCTTTTTAACTGGAGATGCCGGGGAATGAACTTGGGACCTCCTGCATGCCAAGCAGATGCTCTTCCACTGAGCCACAGCCCCTCTTTACAGCTCTCCAGGGTCTCAGGCGGAGGTCTTTCCCTTCACCTCCTGCCTGGTCCTTTTTAACTGGAGATGCCGGGGAATGAACTTGGGACCTCCTGCATGCCAAGCAGATGCTCTTCCACTGAGCCACACCCCCTCTTCACAGCTCTCCAGGGCAATGCTCCCTCTAAGCTATGGAGCCTTGTGAGCAAAAATTCTACTTTGTGAGTTACTGGCATTAAAGTGGTGAGCAAATGATTTGGCTACTGCATAAGTTAGTTTGCTCTGGAGCCCTCCTTCCTGAGCAAAGACAAAAATGTGTGTGCTGGAGGCTAAAAAACTGCGAGTTAGCTCACACTAACTCAGCTTAGAGGGAACACTGCTCCAGGGTCTCAGTTGAGGCCTTTCCCATCACCTACTACCTGGTCCTTTTAACTGGAGATGCTGGGGATTGAACCTGGGACCTTCTGCATGCCAAGCCGAGGCTCTTCCAGTGAGCCACAACCCCTCTTTACAGCTCTCCAGGGTCTCAGGCGGAGGTCTTCCGCATCACCTCCTGCCTGGTCCTTTCAACTGGAGATGCTGGGGGTTGAACCTGGGACCTTTCTGTATGCAAAGGAGAGGTTCTTCCACTGAGCCACAGCCCCTCCTTTTATATCTGCACTAAGCAACGTTCATGCGATGTAAATACCGCAGATTGCTCGTGCACCTACATATTAGCCCATCTCCTGTCCTGATTAACACCCACGGGTTTCTCGGCGTGTTTAAGTTTATCCTTAATTAAGCAGCCACTAACTTTATCATTGCTCCTGTTTGTTTTGGGGCAAAGTCGTCGGCAAACATATTAGCTAGCCATTTAAATGCATATTTTATAAATCAGGCGGCAGTTGTGATAACCTAATAGGCCCATTACGGGGCCGCCGCTATGCCAAATAGAAGGGCTTATGCTAAGACTCATTGGGATATTTGGGGTGTTAATGAGAAATCCACGCAGAGAATGTCATGACATTTCTGCAATGAAGCATATTGACGCCCCGTTGGCTGATGGAGAAAAATGCTGGCCAGTTCTATGCAGATCAGCCATTGTTCTCCTTCCCCTAAGTAGGGTTCTCAGGGTGATAGCTTTTTCAGGCTATAGCCAGGGACCCCTGGGAACATTTTGCGGGGTGGGGACTGGTAAAACCATAGAGGGTTTTTTTTTTGCAAATCCTAGAGCATCCCGTGACTTCATTTCCAGTTTTTGCAAGAAGTGATGTCATGTGCTGGCATCATGATGATGATGATGATGCAAGCCCCCCCCCCAATTTGCCACCATTTTCTCCCAATGGCCCTTGAGGCGCTGGTGGGCAATGTTAAGGTTTCCGGAGAGGTCTCTCACCAGTTTGGTGTAGTGGTTAGGATCGTGGACTCCAGTCTGGGGGAACCGGGGGGAACATGCTGGGTGACCTTAGGTCAGTGACAAGTTATTTTGGACCTGTTCTCTCAAGAGCAGTCCTCAAAAGAGCTCTTTCAGCCCCACCTACCTCTCAGGGTATCTGTTGTGGGGAGGGGAAGGGAAAGGAGATTGTAAGCCGCTCTGACCCTCTGAGTGAAGGGCGAGGTATAAATCCAACTCTTCTTTTTCTTCTCCTTCTCCTCCTCCTCTGACAATGAGCTGTTCAGAGATATGGGAGTGTTAAATTGTGGTTTTAAAGTCTCTTTTTTATTATTTTTGTTTAACATATGTCATAAGCTGCCTCGAGTTTCCGAAGGTGGAAAGGCAGCTAATAAATGTTTCAAAGAGAAAAGAAAGGGAGGGAGGGGAAAATGAAAGAAAGAAAGAAAGAAAGAAAGAAAGAAAGAAAGAAAGAAAGAAAGAAAGAAGGAAAGAAAGAAAGAAAGAAAGAAAGAAAGAAAGAAAGAAAGAAAGAAAGAAAGAAAGAAAGAAAGAAAGAAAGAAAGAAAGAAAGAAAGAAAGAAAGAAAGAAAGAAAGAGTTGGTTCTTATATCTCAATTTTCTCTACCCTAAGATTTTTTATGGACGTCAGTTTGCAGACTACAGTTTCTTGTGCGAGGTTTTCAGCAGCTGCCTGTAAAATCTGCAGAGATCTTCTATGCGGTGCACTGATTTTTTAACAATATTCATCATAATTATCTATTTTAAATCATTTTATATAGCCCATCTATTTATTAATTGGTTTATTATTGATTCATTTATAATTGTGGCATACTGTGTACTGTGTGCTGTGATTTGTGCTGCCTGTTGACTGTATTAATAAACTAACTACCCTAAGGCATCTCAAAGTGATGTACGATCACCTTCCTTTCCTCTCCCCACAACAAGCACCCCCTGAGGCAGGTGGAGCTGTGAGAGAGAGTTCTGAGAGAACTGTGACTGGCCAAAGGTCACCCAGTAGCATTCATGTGGGGGAGGAGTGGGGAATCAAACCCGGTTCTCCAGATTAGTGTCCACCGCTCTTCGCCACGACATCATGTTGACCAGAAAGAAAGGACAAAGACTCAGCAGGCCTGCAAATCACTGCATTCCTCGGTAACACCTCATTGGCCGTCCATCATCACCTGACTTCCTAGAGGAACTTAAGCTGCCGTGGAAAACTCCCAGCGAGAATGACCTCGAATTCCCTCTCCCAACCTGTATTCCAGGGGTGTTGGGAGGCAGTGGTTTATCTATCATATTCTCGGTTTGAGCTACAGTACCCCCAATAAACATGGGGCTATAGTCTGAGTCGCTATATGCAGCATATTGGAAAGTACACGTTGTCAAAGTTTGTGGCTGCATTCGGTCAGTTGAAATGTTAGTATTCCCGGTTTCTGGGTACTCGGGATGAAACCGCGGTAGTCTCCCCCTGCAGAAAAACCAAATCAATAGTGAAAATGGCATTAAAACTGCTACCTGTCTTTGCAAGGAAATTGGCATCAAATGTAATATGCAGAGCTATTTTGGGGTGGGAACGCACAGGAATGGAGTTCCGGCTGGCTTCAGAATTGGCCACGCCCACTACAGCCACAACCTCTGTGTGCATGGCTACAGAGGGGAGGGGGGCTGGAGAGCGACCCCCCCCCGACGACTCTGAGGTGGGCAGGCCGGGGGGGGGGACTTGGAAGGATCGGGGAGGCATTTAAATGCCTCCCTGTGCCTTCCCTGGCCTGTCCAAGGGCTGGCTTGCCCGGGCTCCCCGCAGCAGTGAGCCTCTCGGCAAGCCAAGGGAAGGCATTGGGGTGTGTGGCCTAATATGCTAATGAGCTGCACTGTCAGGGGTGTGACCTAATATGCTAATGAGCTGCACTGTCAGGGGTGTGGCCTAATATGCTAATGAGTTTCTGCTGTTGGGTGTGGCCTATTATGCTAATGAGTTCTTGCCGGGCTTTTTCTACAAAAAAAGCCCTGGTAATATGAAAGAAGGAGCTGCAGTGGCTCAAGTGGTTAAGACGCTGAACTGCAGGCTGTGGAAGGTTGGTAGTTCAGCAGTTCAAGACCCGAGAATGCCGCATGATGGAGTGAGCTCCCGTCTCTAGTTCCAGTTCCTGCCAACCTAGCAGTTTGAAAGCAAGAAACTGCAAGTAGATAAATAGGTGCCACTTTGGTGGGAAGGTAACAGCATTCCGTGTGCCTTGGTGTTTAGTCATGCTGGCCACATGACCGCAGCCGTGGGCCTCCCGGCAAGCCAAGGGAACGCATTGGGGTATGTGGCCTAATATGCTAATGAGCTGCACTGTCAGGGGTGTGGCCTATTATGATAATGAGTTCCTGCCGGGCTTTTTCTACAAAAAAAAGCCCTGGTAATATGAAAGAAGGAGCTGTGGTGGCTCAATTGGTTAAGACGCTGAACTGCAGGCTGTGGAAGGTCAGTAGTTCAGCAGTTTGAGACCCGAGAATGCCGCATGATGGAGTGAGCTCCCGTCTGTAGTTCCAGTTCCTGCCAACCTAGCAGTTTGAAAGCAAGAAATCGCAAGTAGATAACTAGGTACCACTTCGGTGGGAAGGTAACAGCGTTCCGTGCGCCTTGGCATTTAGTCATGCCGACCACATGACCACAGAAACGTCTTCGGACAGCGCAGGCTCTTCGGCTTTGAGACGGAGATGAGCACCGCATCCCTAGAGTCGGATTCAACTGGCTTTCGAGCAAGGGAACCTTTGCCTTTAATATGAAAGAAAGGAATGAAAGAAGGAAGTTAACAAAGAAAATCGGTATGGCAAGAACACTCAGCTGCATTTACAAATGGCGTATCAGTACATTCCTGTTCTGCACCTACCCGCGGATTCAGCCACCCGCTCCAACAAAATATCTCATTCCTTCCTTTACCGAGACAGATGGAGGATTGATTCTGGTTTTCTATAGCACAAGCCTGGCCATGTTACGTTCCTAATGACTTATGCCAAGTTTCCCTGTCCTGCGTGGCTGGGTTCACCCTGAACCCATTGTGTGTGTATGTGTGTGTGTGGACGCGCATGTGTGTAAAGTGCCGTAAAGTCACAGCTGGCTTAAGGCTTCCCCCTGGGGTTTTCAAGGCAAGCAGGAAGCAGTGGTGCTTTGCCCTTTCCTTCCTCTGTGGAGTCTCTCTTGGTGGTCTCCCGCCCACGTACGGACCCGGTTTAGCTTCCGAGATCTGTTGAGATCAGGCTATAGTTTGTCGTTCCACATCCCTTCCCTGCTTTACCCTGGTAAAATAATTGGGGGGGGGTATAGAAACTCCCGACCTGGATAGGCCAGTCTAGCCCAATCCTATGATTTCATCAGCTCTTGGAAGCTAAGCAGGGTCAGCCCTGGTTAGCATTGGGATGGGAGACTGCCAAGGAAGTGCAGGGTTGCTACGCAGAGGCAGGCCATGGCAAATCAGTCTCTTGTTTGTCTCTGTCCTGAGCTAGATGGCCCAGGCTGGCCTGGGAAGAGGCTGAGGGGGGACAGGATGGCTCTCTCCAAATATCTTAAGGGCTGCCACGTAGGGAAGGGAGCTCTTCCTGTTGGCAGCAGAGGAGAGGACTCTCGATAATGGGCTTAAACTAAGGGCAGGAAGGTACCAGCTGGATCTTAGGGGAAACTTTTTGGCAGTAAGAGTTGTGCAGGAGTGGAATCAGCTGCCTCGGGAGCTTCCCCCTCCCTGGCCGTCTTTAAACAGCGGCTGGAGAAGACACTTGAGAGCCCCTTGGACCGCAAGGAGATTGAATCAGTCAATCCTAAAGGAAATCAACCCTGACTGTTCCCTGGAAGGCCAGAGACTGAAGCTGAAGCTCAAATACTTTGGCTGCCAAATGAGAAGGGAGCATTCACTGGAGAAGACCCTGATGCTGGGAATGATTGAAAGTCAAAGAAGAAAGGGACGGCGAAGGATGAGACGGTTAGACAGTGTTATCGGTGCAACGAACGTGAAGTTAAGCAAATTTTGGAAGATGATGGAAGACAGGAGGGCCTGGCGTGATGCGGTCCATCGGGCCGTGAGGAGTCGGACTCAACTGTGCGACTGAACAACAACAACAACAACAACAAAGGACAACCCCTTGTCAGGGATGCTCTAGACTGATCCTGCGTTGAGCAGGGGGTTGGACTAGATGACCTGTGTGGCCCCTTCCTACTCTGTGGTTCTACAATTTCATCAGACCTCAGAAGCTAAGCAGGGTCATCCCTGGTTAGTATTTGGGTGGGAGGCCACCAAGGAAGTCCAGGCAGGTGATGACAAGCCACCTCTGTTCATCTGCTCCGACCTGGATGGCCCAGGCTAGCTTGATCTTGTCAGATCTCAGAAGCTAAGCAAGGTCATTCTTGGTTAGTGTTTGGATGGGAGACCACCAAGGAAGTCCAGGGTTGCTACCTAGAGGCAGGCAGTGACGAACCACCTCTGAATATCTTTCCTTGAAAAACCCAATGGGGTTGCCATAAGTCAGCTGGGACTTAACAACAAAAAAAGAAATACATATCTATAGGGACGCCAATTGTTTATTATGCTAAAGGAACCAAGCATATTTTCCATTTCAGCCTTGGGAAATGAAAGGCTTTTTTAAAAAAGAAAAAGAAAAAGAAGGAAGGGGGGCAAAGAAGAGTTGTCGATGGCCCCAGTTCGGCGTTGTCTTCACTCTGGTGCTGAAAATGACTTAGTACAAAAGCCGTGCGTATGCTTTGCACATATACCTTGCTTGATCTTTTGCCCCCGAGAATGGAAAGGCTGGTACTGAAAACCTCATCATAGGCAGGTGTTAGGAAAAGCCCTCCCCCCCATCAATATGTTGGAAATGTATGGGTTGCAAGGTCTCAGATTCCAGCCATTATAGGGTTAACTCTGTTTACCTTTCTATGCTATTGTTTAGACTGACCTGGAAGGGATACTTGACTCAGAGTCAATGGGAAGATAGCCCGGGAAAATCTTAGTCTGTTTACTAAACCGTTGGTTTACTGGTTTCAGGTGACTTCCTTTCTAGGGGTCAAGAAGAAGGAGATTCTCCATTGTTGCGTACTTGTTGTGTGACCATGCTCTCTAGAAGGAGGATACGGAAATGTAACTCCAGACATGTTTGTTAGTTCGCAAGTTTCCTGTGTACCTTTTACCCTTAGAAATAAAGCTTTTTAAACAGAAAGAAATGTCTCCTCTCCAGTGAAGCAAAGATCCATTGTAAACTCGGAGCAATTAAGTATTTTTGGCTATTTTTACCGACAGAATGGGGGCCAAGAAGAGTTGTCGATGGCCCCAGACTTAGCGCAAAAGCCGCATGCTTTGCACATGTCCCTTGCTTGATCTTTCGCCCCTGAGAACGGAAAGGCTGGTACTGAAAACCTCATCATAGGCAGGTGTTAGGAAAAGCTGCCCACCTCCCCATCAACACACAATCTTGCTCTTAACTGGAAACATTCCCCGATTTTCCCCAGCCGAGATCTCTTTTGCATCAGACGTTGCCCGGGGTGTTCATACTCTCTGGCGGAAGTGTGGCAGGCTTGCCAGAATCTCCACCTGGAGTCGAACCAAGGACACGCTTGACACCGGCTGGTGTTCCCGGGGAGAGGTGGGGGGGCACGGCTGGCTCACACCCTGCCTCTTCCAGGCGCATGCCAGTGGTGTTCCTAATGAGGCATTAATGAGATGTTAATTGCTTATGCAAATGTTGAGTGGTATATACAATGGAGGCTGCTGCACCAGTGAGTTTAAGCCCCCCCCCAAAAAAAATCATTGCCTGGGCTGCTCACAGAACTCCCATTTCCATTAATCGGAATTAGTTACACGTCCTAAGTTGTGTGCACAGGGTGGTGCGTGTGACCGGCAAGTGTTCGCAAGCACACCTGCTGAAAGGTGAATCGCTGGGTCTTTTATTTTTATTTTTACCCGTGCACCCTCCTCTTAATACGTTTGCGTTATGAGCTGGCAGCTGATGGTTAAATAGTTTATGCGGCTTTGAAATTCTGTATTAGGAAGGAACAGTCGGGGAAATGGCGTTGCCATGTTCTAAGCGGGGCCCGGGGATCTCCTGGAATTACGCATGATCTCCAGGCTGACAGAGACCAGCTCCCCTGGAGGAGGAGGAGGAGAGAAGAAGAAGAAGAAGAAGAAGAAGAAGAAGAAGAAGAAGAAGAAGAAGAAGAAGAAGAAGAAGAAGAAGAAGAAGAAGAAGAAGAAGAGGAGGAGGAGGAGGAGGAGGAGGAGGAGATTGGATTTGTACTCTGCCCGTCACTACCCAAAGGAGTCTCAGAGTGGCTTACAATCTCCCTTCCCCTTCCTACAACAGGCACCCTATTGTAGGGAGCTGACAGAGACCAGCTGACAGAGACCAGCTCCCCTGGAGGAGGAGGAGGAGGAGGAAGAAGAAGAAAGAAGAAAGAAGAAAGAAGAAAGAAGAAGAAGAAGAAGAAGAAGAAGAAGAGGAGGAGGAGGAGGAGGAGGAGATTGGATTTATACCCCGCCCTTCACTACCTGAAGGAGCCTCAGAGAGTCTTACAACGGTAAATGAGCAATGTTGCTTACAATGAGCAATGTTGCCTCTAAGCTGTGGAGTCTTGTGAGCAAAAATTCTACTTTGTGAGCTACTGTCATTAAAGTTGTGAGCGAGCGATTTGGCCCCTGCATAAATTAGTTTGCTCTGGAGCCCTTGCTTCCTGAGCTGGAGGCTAAAAAACTGAGCTAGCTCACACTAATTCAGCTTAGAAGGAACGCTGCCTGTGAGGTAGGTGGGGCCGAGAGAGCTCTGAAAGAACTGCCCTTGAGAGAGCAGCTCTGAAGGAACTTGTGACTGACCCAAGGTCACACCAGCAGCTGCATGTGGAGGAGTGGGGAATTGAACCTGCTTCTCCCAGACTAGAGTCTATGCCCCTAACCACTACACCAAATGGCAGCTTTGGAGGTGGGGTATTATACCCTGCCGAGGTCCCTCCCTTCCCCAAGCCCTGCCCTCCCCCAGGCTCTCCCCCAGCTCTCCAGGAATTTCCCAACCTGGAGTTGGCAACCCTATAGAGAAATGAAGCTAAAGCCCCCCCACACACACATGTTACTGCAAGAGTCCTTCCTCATCCTGGTTGAACCAGGAGACACTTTTTGGAATTTTGACAACAGGTAGAGGATACCGAAACAAAATGGCGGCCACAGGGGTTGGGCAGAGTCACAAGAGGGTGGGGGGTTCCCTGGTCTGGCAGCTCTGGGTTGGGAAATTTCTGGAGACTTGTGGGTGGAGCCCGGGAAGGGTGGAGTTTGGGGAGGGGCCTCAGCAGGACATAATGCCACACCCTCCAAAGCGGCCATTTTCTCATGGAGAACAGGAGATCTCCAGGTCCCACCTGAAGGATGGCAACCCTGGTGGTTCAGAAAATGGCAGGTGGTTCCAAGCCAAGAAGATGAAGAGTTGGTTTTTACGCCCTGCTTTTCTCTACCCTCAGGCGTCTTGGAGAGTCTTACCATCGCCTTCCCTTCCTCTCCCCACAACAGGCGCCTTGTGAGGTAGGCGGGGCTGAGAGAGTCCTGAGAGAACTGTGACTGGCCCAGGGTCACCCAGCTGGCTGCATGTGGAGGAGCAGTGGGGAACCAAACCCGGTCCTCCCAGATTAGAGTCCACTGCTCTTAACCACTGCACTGCACTTGGCTGCCAAGCCAAGGGACTATAGTTAGCCACGGATTTTGATTTCAAGATGGAGTGGGAAAATGCCTTGGGACTGTCTAATGCACTTTTACCTCAGCCGAGAAATCCCACATTTTCTTTAAGCGGAAGGTAATTTCAACCCCAGACAATCACAACATATTTTACTTGGCATGGCGTTCTTGCAGACCTCTGGATACAGATGATATTAGTGGATTTAAAAAGCTCGGAAAGCCATACGATACGGCCGTTAACCGTTATTTGTGTAATAATAACGGAACCCTGTTGTGAAGAGAAACACGGCCTGAGATTGCATCCGACCGGCTTGGAAACGGGGAAACTGAAACAGCTTCAAAATGGTTTTCATCCCCCTTTCAGAGGAGGCTGGATGCGGCGACTGATGGCCAGAGGAGGGGGAGGGGACCCATTCGCCACTGAAATCGCTACAGAAGCAGAAATAAATGGAGCAAACATGTGGAGAGCGAGAGACGGCAGAGCCCAGAGGCGGTGAGGCAAGACTGTTTTGTTCCAGGCGGTCAGTTTCTGGCTTCGAATGTTCCTTCTACATATAAAGCATGTGGTGTTGTGGTTAGGGTGTCGCACTGGGATCTGAGTTGGAACCCAGGTTCGAATCATGACTCTGTCGTGGAAGCTCGCTGGGGGACCCTGGAACAGTCTGTTTCGCTGGTTTGTCGTGAGGTGAAAGAAAAAGAGGAGGCAGAAACAATGCTGCCGGCTGCTTCGGCTCCCCCGTTGGGCCTACAAATAACCTAAAGAAACGGTTTCACTGCAAATAGGAAACTATCAAAGTCGGGGGGGAAGGGTCAGCGCCATCTGCTCTCGTTAAGCAGAGAGGGATTAAAATGTGGAATCCACTGCCAGCATATGCAGCGATGGTCACAGGCACAGACAACTTTTAAAAAAGGAATTAGATAGACTCATGGAGGACAGGTCCGTCTATCAGTGGCTAGGTGACGAAAGGGAACCTCCATATTCAGAGGCAGTCGACCTCTGAAATCCCTGTTCCAGGAGGCAACATCAGGGGAAGGTTTCAGCCAATGTAATGTAGTGGTTAAGAGCGGCGGATTCTAATCTGGTGAACCAGGCTTGATTCTAGACAGTGTGTAACTGCAGTAAAGAAAGCCAACGCTATGCTGGGGATTACCAGGAAGGGAACTGAAAACAAATCAGCCAGTATCATCATGCCCCTGTATAAATCATTGGTGCGACCTCATTTGGAATACTGTGTACAGTTCTGGTCGCCACACCTCAAAAAGGATATTATAGCATTGGAAAAAGTGCAGAGAAGGGCAACTAGAATGATAAAAGGGTTGGAACACTTTCCCTGTGAAGAAAGGTTAAAACGCTTGGGGCTCTTTAGCTTGGAGAAAGGACGGCTGAGCGGTGACCTGACTGAGGTTTGCAAGATTATGCATGGGATAGAGCAGGTCGAGAAAGAGGTACTTTTCTCCCTTTCTCACAATACAAGGACTCGTGGGCACGCCATGAAATTGCTGAGCAGTCGGGTTAGAACAGATGAAAGGAAGTCCTTCTTCACCCAAAGAGTGATTCACATATGGAATTCACTGCCACAGGAGGTGGTGGCAGCTACAAGCATGGACAGTTTCAAGAGGGAATTAGATAAACATATGGAGCAGAAGTCCATCAGTGGCTATTAGCCACAAGGTATAGATAGGAATTCTCAGTCTGGGGCAGGTGATGCACTCTATCCTTGGTGCTGGCACCTGGGAGGCCTATTTGGCCACTGCTGGACTGATGGCACCTGATTTGGCCATGTTCTATGTTCTGTCCATTGGCCCCACTGCTGGACCTCCTGATGGCACCTGGTATATTTTGGCCGCTGTGTGACAGAGTGTTGGACTAGATGGGCCTATTGGCCTGATTCAACATTGGCTTCTCTTATGTTCGTATGCTCCCCACATACAAAATGAGGGGTACATGATTATCCCCTGTTCTGTTCTTCTCTTGCCCAGAAATTTCTGCCCACACATAGAGTTGTCAACACTGGGTTGGGAAATTCCTGGAGATTTTGGGGCAGAGCCTGGGGAGGGAGCAATTTGGGAAAGGGGGAGGACTTCAGTGGGGTAAAATGTCCCAGAATCCGCCCTCCAAAGTGACCATTTTCTCCAGGCAAACTGACCTCTGCCATTTGGAGCTCAGTTGTAATCCTGGGAGATCTCCGGGCTTAGTGGTGGAGTATCTGCTGATGGCACCAGCTTCAATCCCTGGTATTTCCCGTTAAAGGAGCTGGTATTAGTGGATGTGAAATAGACCCCGGACAGCCATTCTGAGAAGACGATGGACTTTGATGGACCTATTGGGATATCTGGTTACTGCAGCGGAGTTTGCCCTCTCATATAAGCGTGATCCTGGGCGCAGTAAATAAATCTCCCAAGAAGTACATTGCAAAAAGAGAGAGATAAACTTACCTCTATTCAAGTAGACCCAGTTCACATTCAAGTTGCAAAACAAAAGGAGAGACAGAAGTCTAATCTAAAGATGGCCACAAATGGCCAGCTCGTCTGGCATCAAGTATGTGGGAGTTTGAGGGCATGGTCTCTACAGGAGAGACCTACAGAGACACGTGTCTCCATGGAAGGCCATGTGAAGGAAGTGAGAGCACAAAGTGAGAAAGAGGAGAGGTCAGAGGACAGCTCCCAGGTTAAGACAGAGAGAGCCATCCCATTCGAGGAGAGAACACCTGAACACACTCAGAGTGACGTAGCCCCCTCCCCCCAATGTCCAGGCATTCTGAGTTGCTCACTCCAGCCGGGCCAATGTTCTGATTCAGCCTAGGGCAGGTCCATGTGTTTGTTACGGCAAATATCTGATACAATGGCATAGTTCCCAATGCTCCCGAACCAATTTGTTACACTAAAGCTCCATCACCTTTACAAAAATGCCTTCCTGAACAGCTCTGCTTTACATAGTTTGCAGAATGGCCAAACCATGGGAGCCTTCCTGACCTCCTCAGGCGGGCCATGCAACGAGGTGGGGGCCACAGCAGAGAAGGCCCATGTACGGGCAGTTTTCGATGTTGCCCTTTTGCAGGGTGAAGATCCTGCATGGATGAGAGAAGCAGTCGTGGCGGAGCACAGGGGGAGAGGCGGTCCTGTAGACATGAGGGTACAATGCCATGAAGGCCTTTGGATGTGATAGCCAGGCCCTGGAACTGAACCCAGAAAATGACGGGCAGCCAATGGAGTGACTGCAGAAAGGGTGTAATATGCAGTGTGCAATTTGTAGCGTGTCGCTCAAGGTGTGCCGGTGCACCATTAAGCCAACGACATATGTTCTGATAACAGAAAGAATTTTTTGAAAGTTCTCCTAGGTCCTTTCTTCACTAGACCTTAAATCCTGGTTCAACCCTGACCCCGAATGGACATTCAACACTAAACGTAAGTTCACCGCTGTTCACCCCCTGTTCACACTTGAGTTCACCCTTATCATTATCTCGGGGTATTTTTTGTTTCCAAATTACATTGAGGTCACCTTGGTTTTGTCCCACGATAAATGGATGATGTTATAACCAGGGACAAATGCAAGGTATTGTGTCCCGAGTTGAACTCTGATAAAACCAGGATGAGATCCATGTGCGGAAAGGACCATAGTTAAACTAGAAAGCGGAACAGAACACGGAGCAGAACCAAATTCTGGAATAAAATAGTAAAAGAGGCAGGGAAAATTCCACTCATTGCGACAACTGAAGGATGCTGACCATCACCACCAAGAGACCTCACTGTATACAACCCCCACCTTAAGAATATAAGAACACAAGGAGAGCCCTGCTGAAACAGATCTGTGGACCCTCCAGTCAAGCATCATGTCTTGCACAGCAGCCAAACAGTTCTTCTGGAGGTCCAACAACAGGGCACAGAGTCCGAGGCCTTCCCCAATAGGATCCTCAGAAGAGCCCTGCTGGATCAGACCAGAGGTCCATGTAGTCCAACTTCCCATCTCACGCTGTAGCCGACCAGTTCCTCTGGAAGGCCAGTAACAGGGCATAGAGGCCAAGATCTTCCCTGATAAGAATATCAGAAGTGCCCTGCTGGATCAAACCGGTTCCATCTAGTCCAGCATCCTGTCTCACAAAGTGGCCAACCAGTTCCTCTGGAGAGGCAACAACAGGGTGGAGAGGCCTTTTCATGACAAGAACATCAGGACAGCCTGTTAGCTGCAGCACTGGGTCCCTGTTTAAGTTATGATGGGGGGATTTAGTTAAGAAACCATTTCCTTAACAGGTGCACAAGCTAGGGATCATACTTCAATTATACCAAAGTCAGAACCTTCTTGGAACGGCACAGAAAACAGACAGGAAATATCTTCAGCTAATCAATGAAATCTCTCTCACTCTCTCTGATGAGAAAGCTAGGAAATAAAGAGGTGAAGCGATCTTAGAGAGATCAGTGACAAAGGAGGGTGAAGCATTAAGGGGGAAGGGGGGTATTGCTACCTGTCCAGATATGCAGAAGTCCATGGAGAAGGGATTATGGCCCAAACAGAGTTTGGGGGTGCACTGCCAAGTGGCCTCACGGCAGACACACACTCTGAGGCCATGTGCTTTGGAGGATATAGACATTGGGAAACAATGTGGACCAATGGGAGACCTTGAGGGGCTTGTCTCAGGCGAAGACAAAAGATTACCTGGACCAATAAGGGTCCAGGAGAAGCACAAGGAGGGGCAAAACATAGGTTTGACCAATGAAGTCCCAAAGGGGCAGAGTCTGGCTTCACAATAGCGTTGATGAGATTAGCCAGGTGCTGGATGGTTCTATTGGAGCTGGCTGAATGGGTTTGATGACCACCAACGGTTCTGCCAAGGCAGGTTGAATAGGTTCCCAGATTCAGACAAAAGGTGGGAAATGGGTCCCTGATAGATGTCAGGAAGGATCTTTAATAATTTGAATAATTGATTGGTTTATCTCAGTATCCTGCATGAGGGAGCAGGAAGGACAAGTGTGGAGACAATGGATGTCTGCATGGACAACGTTATCACATAAAAAGGATATGTGAAGTTCTGGAGACAGAAGGACTAGTCGCCAGGTGGCTACTGAATAGCTTTAGAAATGTAGATCTTGTACCGGGTGGAACTCATGGTTGTTCCATATGCATACCTCTGCTGGGTGGAGGGGGAGATTGGAGATTGTCTTGGAGGGCTGCCTTGTGCATCCTGAAATGGAAACCCTTTTCCAGAGCTGTGGTTATCTCTGTGTTTCAGGCTAAGAGTGCCTTCCTTGGCCTGAGTTTGTAGGTCTCTGGTTCAGATCAGAAGTGGGGTGTCCCATTATCTAAGGCTTCCCCCAAGTAAGGCAGTACCTCTGGATAACAAGCCCTGCTGGAACAGATCAGTGGTCCATCTAGTTCAGCATCCTGTCTCACACAGTGGCCAAGCAGTTCGTATGGAGGGCCAGCTACAGGGCATAGAGGCTGAGGTCTTCCCATGAGAAGAACATCAGAAGAGCCCTGCTGGATCAAACCAGTGGTCCATCTAGTCCAGCATCCCGGCTCACACAGCGGCCAACCAGTTCCTCTGGAGGTCCAATATCAGGGTGTAAAGGCTCAGGTCTTCCCCTAATGTTGCCTCCTGGCACTGGGATTCAGAAGCTGACTGCCTCTGGACATGAAGGTTCCCTTTAGTCATCATGGCTAGTAGCTCCGATAGAAACTATCTTCCATTAATCTAACTAACCCCCTTACAAAGTTGTCTATTCCTGTGGCAGTGAATCTCACATTTTAATCACTTTCTGTTTAAAGAAGTATTTCCTTTTGTCTGCCCTGAACCTACTGCCCATTAGCTTCACCAGATGCCCTTGAGTTATAGTATTTTGGGAGGGGGGATTATTCTTTGTCAACTCTCTCCATCATATGCATAATTTTCTAACCCCTTATATTGTCCCCTTCCCCTCCTAATGGTCACCGTTCTTGATGGATGTGCTGATTCCCCCTAAAGAACAGCAGAAGGAATTTTTAAAAAATAGTTTTAATTTTTTTAAGGAATTCAGAAGAAAAAAGAAATAGGGGAAAATGCCTAGGAAATATAATTACCAAAAACATAACGTAAGGGTAAATTTACAGATATTCAGGACATTCCTTTATCAGAATATATACGTATATTAAAAAGTATATGGTATAATAGTTTAACAAGTATATAACATAATATACATGGTGTAATGGCATAAGAATATAGCTTAAAATATATGTGACATAATAACTTTAAAAAATCAGCCTAACGATCTATTTGGTATATTCCGCCATTTTCTCATGGTATATTATCATTTTTTATCTTATTTTATCAATCTTATCTATTATATGGTATAACACAAATAACCTCATAGAAATTTTTACAAAATCTTCACACAACAATTTGTTATAGTAAACAACACATACGAATAATACCCTTTATATTTCATATTAAAACTGCCTTATGTTATCATATGATATTAAACCGTTCGGATGTATAACTAGAGAGATCGGTGATAATAGTCATAGAAAACTTGCCAGTTGTTTTCAAATTCATCTTTCGGTCTGAATATCGAAAGTGCATGTAAACCTTATCTGCAGGTGACCGCAAGTTCCTTTCTTGCCTGGAAATCACTTGACACTTTGACAGCACTCTCATCCATGTATTACAAGCCTCAGGGAACTGATTAGATTTGTTTCAGGACGCAGCTAAATAGCCTGTTAACGCTCGCCCCAACCTTTTACATGCCAAAGACCCGCCTTTGCTAATTTCAGCATCATTAGCCGCACATAAGTTTGGAGACAATCTCCCGATGCCAAAAAGGCAGGGCTCGTGATCTGCTCCGCTGGCTTAATGGTCCGTAAAATAAAATGGCAGGAGGATATGTTCTGCAAATGATCGATCCCCTGGTTAAGGAAGGGCCAAGATTTGCAGAAAGGAGACCCTAAATCCTATCGCCTCGACAAGGGCTCTTAAGTATTGACTTGACTAATCACGATTGATTAAAAACCCTTTCCCATTCTCTCTCCCTCGCTGTGGTTCTTTGCAGGGTTTCGATAGCAATTAGAACATCTTCTATCATTTCAAGGCGCATCAGAGGCATCGATTGGTGCCTGCATTAATCATAGTAAAAGCTTTGGGGCACTAGCCGCATCCTCACAAAGCTCCTGCGGATATTAATGGGCTCTGGACGGCCTCTGTAGTTCAAAAGGGTTAAATTATTGCACAAATGAATAAGCCCTTTGGCGATTCACAAATCAAGTCCGAGCACACCCCTACTTCTTTGATGTATTGCCGGCCCGAGCCACGTTCGGCAGAAGCGGAGAGAGCTGAATGGAGGCTCTCTTGTGGGCTACGATGAATACAGCGGTTGCTGGGTTAATTTTAGCACCTTCTCCAAGATTAGACATCCTCAAACTCCACCAGCCCTTATTTATGATATGTATACTGGAGAAAGGACTGAAGTGGGCAAGAGGGCAGGTGGAGAATTATGGAGAGGTTGGTCTTGGATACATGAATTGTTACAAAAAATGCTTGAAATTACTGTACCGTACATACCAAAGCTGTTTCTATTGAATATAACACCAGATGACTTCTATCTTTACTAGACATATAGTGACAGCGGCAAGAATATTATATGCCAAATACTGGAGAAGAACTGAAACTCCCTCGAAGGAAGAAGTTATAAGTAAAATACTGGAAACTGCAGAGATGGATAAGCTAACTTTAATGTTCGGAGGAAATGAAAAAGAAGATTTTGAGAACACACGGTCAAGGTTCTGTAACTGGATAGAGGAACATAATGCATTTAACTCCTAAGACGGTCATCCGAAACTAAAAAAAAAAAGGACCATATTTATGAACAAAAAGAACAAAAAGATGTTTATTCGTTGCTGTAGATTTTGCAGGTTGTGTGGCCATGGTCTTGGTCTTGGCATTGTAGGACCTGACATTTCACCAGTAGCTGTGACTGGCATCCTCAGAAGTATAACATGGAAAGGTGGAGTACTCTCTGTGTCAAGGTGAGAAGAAGAAGGTAATTTATATCTACTCAGGAAGGTGGGGTAGGGCTGAGTCATTATCTTGTGTAGTTCTCCAGGCTATGAACATGCTAATGTAGCCTGGAGAACTACACAAGATAATGACTCAGCCCTACCCCACCTTCCTGAGTAGATATAAATTACCTGCCTACCATTCTTCTTCTCATCTTGACACAGAGAGTACTCCATCTGTCCGTGTTATACCTCTGAGGATGCCAGTCACAGCTACTGGTGAAACGTCAGGCCCTACAATGCCAAGATCACCACCACACAACCTGGGAAATCTACAGCAACTCCGGCCGTGAAAGCCTTTGACAAAAAGATGTTTATTTAAAAGATAAGGTGTATAAGAGAAGCTGATTTCCAAACTGTAGTAATATGAGGTCAAATTGACAATGGAAAAATGGTATAGTGAAATTTCACCCACTTTTATGTTTCTTGTGTTTATATATTGATGTTTGTCTTGTATGCGTGAATAACAACAACAAAAAAAAAAACTTGTGGGGGTAAAAAGGAGAATTATGGAGAGGTTGTGTGTTTGAACACACGAAGCTGCCTTCTACGGAATCAGACCATTGCTCCATAAAGGCCAGCATCAGACTGGCAGCAGCTCTCTAGAATCTCCAGAAGAGGTCTTTCACATCCCCTACTGTGTTTGTGTAATGATGCCGTCAAGTCACGGCTAACTTACGGCAACCCCAGCAAGGGGCTTTCAAGGCAAGTGGGAAATGGAGGGAGTTCACCATCGTCTTCCTTTGCAGACTCTTCCTCAGTGGTCTCCCTTTCAAATAATAACCCTGCTCAGCTTCCAAGATCTGATATGATCAGGTTATAGCATACTGCCTTCCCCATCACTAGGGCTGCCAGCCTCTGGCTGCGATCATATGCACAATTAGACCCACCATGGGCACAAATGCCAGGCAGATTTAAAGGATGTGATCAGATAACAACATCTGGGAAGCACCCCACAGCTGTCGGCAACCCGTTCTGCTCTGCTGCAGAAGCGGAGTTAAAAGACACTGGGAAAAATACGGTAGAAAATGGGTTGTGACGGGCCATGGATGCACTTTCCCCTGTCTGATCACTCCAGTGTGCTCTCATGGTGTCAGGATGGTCTGATCAAGCCATCCCGACTCCGTGCCATTGTTTTTTCCCCCCTTCTCCATATGAGCATCATCGCAAACTCCATAGGGAGCCCTGTGTGGAGATGCGATTCATCGATTCCTCATTTAAGTGCATTGGAAACAAATGGCAAAAAAAACCCGACTCACCCGTGGTTGCATCTGATCACACAGCGGCGGACTATGCCTGCAGCTTTCAAGGACTGTGTGATTGTGAAACTGTGGGTCAAATTCCTCTGGAGGCAATAGCCTCGCTCCCCCCCCCCGTTTTTTCTGATGAGTGTGACCAAACTGGCTCTCTGACTTAGATGCAGGGTAAAACAGGAAAGGGGAGCTTTGCCCCCAAGGGTATTTTTACTTTTATTTAGAACTGTCTGCGACGAGGGGACCCAAGATGATCAAAAAGTTCAAACTCCCTCTCTGCTCAGCTGGCAGGTGGGGGAAAGAGAGGGGAGGGACAGAGGGAGCGGGCACGGGGGAGGAATTGCATGGTCAACACCAGTTGTCCCAAAGTCGCCCCAGGCTCCCTCGTCTTGGGGGGAGGGGGATCAGCAGAGTGGAGGTAGGGCCCCCCTAATTCAAGAGGGGGCAGTGCCCCATCCCAGCAATGCTGGCTAAGGCCCTGCAACATGGCCCTGCAACAAGGCCACTGCTGGCTAAGGCCCTGCAACAACAAAAGCCCAAATCTTAAAGCTAGGGTTGGGGAATTCCTAGGCCGAGTTCAGACTGGCAGTTTGAAGTAGGAGCCGGTTGTGGCAAAAAAGCCCCGGAACAAACTGTTCCAGGTTTTCCTGGTCACACTGCGCCGACTGATCTGGGAGCATACCGGGAGGAGACATGCAGGAGCATTCAGACTGCTGGCCCAGAGGTGTGGCTGTAAATGGCTTTTTTCTGGTAATTCAGCTATGTGTGTATATGTGCATGAGTGCATGAGTGTACATGCGCTCATGCACATCAGGGTGATTAGGATCCCATTGTGCTGGTACCACATTGGGCAGTAGAGCAGAGCACATCCAATCATATTGCTGCTGCCTCTCCAGGGCAATTGGGTGCACCTTATGTGTTACCGCAGGTTGTTCCTGGCTTTTCAGGTTAGCGTTCACACTTCCTGGAAGCGGGATGAAGCGGGATAAAGGCACTCCCCAGGATTTGCTACTGCTTTCAACAGGTATCTTTTAAACGCGGGAGCGAAGCAGAATAGCATGGGTTGATTATGGGTGGGGAATGCCAGGCAGATGTGTCTGTGTGAACGCCCCCTTTAATCTTCTTGGGAAACATGGCTGAAATGTGGCTACAGTGGGGCAAATTGCCAGTCTGAACTCAGCTCTAGTGATTTTGAGGTGGTGCTTCAGGAGGGCAGGGCTTGGGAAGGGGAGGGACTTCAGTGGAGGTATAATGCCATAGAGTCCATCCTTCAAAGCAGCTGTTTCCTCCAGGAGAACAGAGTTTTGTTGGCTGGAGACCTGGGCCCCACCTGGAGGTTGAAACACCGACTTAAAACCATGATAATAAAAAATAACCCAACACAACACATGTGGGGGAAAAAATCTAGACCAGTTGGGGTGGTACTACAACGTCAGTTTCATATAAGGTTAATAAACTAAACCCCAAAGCCACCTCGAATGATACAGTCTTTATCTTAGCTCAGAGGATCTTTGACTGAAGAGTCCCAGGATGGAAAAAAATGGCTGCCATGGGCCAAGCGGCAGTTTTCAAATGGGTCTCCCCGTGGGCATGACAGCAGATCTCTTCTGGGTTCATCTAAAAGTACCTCCTGTTCCAATATGGTGGAGGGAAGCCAGGGGAAGAGGCATTTCATGAGAAAATGGATTCTGAGGAGGCCACCAGTGGCTGGTGGAATCCTGAGGTGAGACTGTACCACTTCCCGCTGCAGGTTAGGGGTGTCATCTCCGATGCTCCCCCAGGTACAGGTCTTCTTGCGAGTAAAGAAGTCAGCACGCCGAGGACAAGAAGTTCTAACTCAGTCCGCTCAGTTTTATGTTTCCACTGACAGGGAAACATTTAAGAAATCGTACCCTCCCTCCTGTAGAATGGTTCCATTGTTCATTCTGTCACCTTAGGAGATGGCTGTCCCATTCTACTGGCTGTGTAGACAGGACATAAATCCTATTTTTTTTAAAAAAAGAAGAAGAAGAAAAGGTTTGGATGCCTGCCACAAGCATAGCAGTTGTGCAGGTTTCAGGCCTGTAAAACTGCTTAAAAACATGATGCATGGCAGTATTTTTTTTTTAGTGGTTCAAGGGATAATCTTCCTTTGGGAACCCTTTATAGACTTACCAGAAATATTGTAATTAACTTTGCCCGAAGTCACACTGCACTTCTTCAGAAGTTCCAAGTATTCCTTTGTAGCGTGTGGGGGGGAACCCATAAGAAGAGTGAATGCAGAGATTAAAAGTTTATTCTAGACCATGGTCACACAGTTATTTCGATTGGGTTTCACCGCCGTTCCCTCTCGCATTTATAATTGCTGGTCAGACGGCCGCATCTGTCTCCTGCACCAAAGTGAGCTACTCGCACAATCCTCCCGGTTCTCTAGTGAGTTTTCCTACACCTGGAAAATCAAGTACTTTCCAGATATTTGCGCTTTGAATCTGTGATTTTGCCATTCTGGACAGCCATTTCTCGCAATGATCACAATTAGGCCATCTGAACATCCTTCTGGCAATGTTGTGGGGTTTTTTTACAAGCTTCCATCATTGTGCGCATGAGCAACGCTGCGCTGAACAAATCCAGTGTATAAACGCTCAAGCGCGCATATAGATCGAATCTGCATCTGCATTTTTAAATCAGTTTCATGCTGCTGTGATGCCATCAAGCATAAAGACTGAGTCACAGCAGCATGAAACTGATTTAAAAATGCAAATACAGCATGAAACTGATTTAAAAATGCAAATACAGGCCCAATCTGTCATCTAGCATTTGCTCTGCCGTCTTACCAAACCCACACTGGAACAGAAATTACCATCTACATTGCATGCCACTTTCACTTTGATTGAGTGTCACATTTTATAGCAGTGTCCAGACTGCATGCCGCTTTCACTTCATTTGATCTCTGCTTTTATGGTGGCTGTCTGCATAGATTTATGGCTGTTTTATGGCCATTCGGGGGTGAATCTGCAGTCAGTACAGTGTTGCCCCAGTATAATTGAATGTGGTTTTGAACTGCATCTTTTTCTGTTCCAGTGTGGGCTTGGTAAAAATGCTAAATGCAGATTGGCCCACAGATTCGACCGTAGACTCCAGGGCTCAGTTGTATGTTGCTGGTTAATTTTGTTTGCTGTTCAGGGAGGGGAGCCTGTAACAACAAGGGAGTACAGTGAGTCCCAGTGGGAGCAGTGATTCGGCCATGGGTATATGCACATCGCAAAGCCAATTTAAAAAACAAACAAACAACAAGCTGTGCCACCCAAGTGGCGGTTCAGCTCTCAGAATGGTGCCCGGAGCCTTGGTGTGTAATGCAAGCGGTTCAGGGAGGGATGTGTGGACATCCCAACCCCCCCCCCCCATATATATATATATTCCCGATCAAATCTACAGCGGGGACATATTGTGGTAAGCCTACCATGTGACCACACCCATAAATTGATTGCATTTTTATCCTGTCTTCGGAGTGGTGTACACAGGTTTTCCTTCCCTGAAACAACCATGTGAGGCAGCTCAGACCAAGAGAAAACAGCTGGTTCAAGATCACTCAAAGGGCTTCATGTGGAAGATCTCCAAGCCCCACCTGGAGGTTGGCATTGCTACCTGGTACAACCCCCAAATTTCCAGTTTTTCAGGCCAGGCCCAGCAAGCCTATTTGGGAGGACCCCAAACCGTGTTTCAATGTGGACCCTTTTTGTGGCTCTGGTGTCTCTTAATTGACAAGAGGTACTCTGGGATAGAATTACCCGGAAACGGTAAATATCATTAATACCTCATCCCTAATAAGGATCATAATTAGGGTTGCCAGCTCTGGGTTTGGAAATACCTGGAGATTTTAGTGATGGAGTGTGGAGAGTGTGGGGTTTGGGGAGGGGCCCCAGCATAGAGTTGCCAGGTGGGATTGTTGCGCCAGCAGGAGGATTGGAGGGTGTTCTGGGAGTGGGCAGTGATGCCATGCGACACACCAATGTCGCCCAGAAGTGACGTCATCGTGTCAGTGATAGTCAGGGGTGACGCTCTGGTTTTGGGGCAGAACTCTATGGTAAAATCAGCATCGAACCGTAGAGTTTTGCCCCCAAGCCAGAGCATCACATTGCAATGTCCCCGATGTGATGATGTCACTTCCATGTGAAGTCAGCACATTGGGGATGTTGTGCAGCAACATTGCTGCTTGGGGGTGGGGTCCCCCCCACTGGGCAACTGGCTGGCTGTGAGCAGAAGCAGTGAGCCCCCCAAATAAAACCAGAATAGAAAGAGGTTTGGACTTGATTTTAGTGCAAAATTGCTTGGAGGACATCACAGTGAACATGGGTTAACAGGAGAGTGCAGAAAGGGCTTGGGGTCAGTGCCTCCTTTCCCTACCGCCTCATCCAACACCGAACCAAACACATCTGATCACCACAGCTGAGGACGTGAAGTTCGACCAACGAACATGTTCGATGCGAAATTCCCTACCTGCCTACAGAGGACACGAAACGGACTGAAAATTGTATTCGCAGATCTGATGTTAGTTTAGAAAGCAGTTGAAGAAATGGTGGGTGCCCAGGCCGCAATGCCATACACAGAGCGCGACCTTTTGCGTCACAGAGACTGTGTGAAGACCAAACTGGCAGGGAACGAAGGAGGCTGCTCACAGTGAAAAAGACTTGGCAAGAACATTCCAGAATATGACCTTCCTATTGGCATAGGACCGCTCTGCTCTTTGACTCGGCCGTGGACCAGTTCTCCAGCCCGTACATCCGTACAGCTGTGGTCCCATTAACAATAAAGGCGGCAATCTGTGCATCACACGAACCATCCAAAACAGCCTATCTGCATGCAAATGGTAAGCCGAATCGGGAGGCGATCCAAGCGGCAAGCCGTAAAGTCGAACAATTACGATCTTAAAGGCTCATCTCCCAGGTTTCGTTAAAACACACACACACACACAAATGGAGGCAGATGCTCCATTGTTTTTAATAGCGATAATTATGATGGCGCACCGATACAACGTTAACCTTTCGGGTGTCTGGCGCTTGGCACTGTCAGAGTGGGGGAGATCATAAAACGGAGGCCAAGCAGTCCAGTAAGATGTTCTAAAACACAGGCACAAAAAGACTGACATCTCTTTTAGTATCTCACCTCCTGCGGCAGTGCTATTGGTGGGACAGACAACAGGAGACAAGGCACAAGGGATCGACTAGCTTCTATCAAGGGCTGCGCAGATGTCAGTGGAACACATGAAATTGCCTTCTACTGAGCCAGGCACTTGGTCCATCCAACTCGGTATTGTCTACTCCGATTGTCAAGGGCTCTGCAGAGGCTAAGGTGGAGGTCTTTCACATCACCTACGATCTGTTCCTTTAAAATGGAGATGCTAGGAATTGAGACAAGGACCTTCTGCATGCAAAGTTGTCTTCTACTGAGTCAGATCCTTGGTCCATCAAGGTCAGCATTGTCTACTCTGACTGGCAGCGGCTATCAAGGTGTTTGGGCTGAAGTCTCTCACGTCGCCTCCTAGTGCTCCTATCATTGGAGATGGTGGGGCTTGAACCTGGGGCCTCCTGCATGCAATGCAGATGCTCCACCACTGAGCCACAACCTTTGGCTGTCAGTTGCAATAGAGTTGATTACCCTTGATCCATAGAATCATAGAGTTGGAAGGGCCCTCCATCTAGTCCAACACCCTGCACAGTGCAGGAAATTCACAAATACCTCCCCCTTCACACCTGCAGTGACCACTGTCCCACACCCAGAAGATGACAAAAAAAGTCCAGGATTGCTTCCTGACCCCAAAGTGGCAATCAGCATTTCCCTGGGCATCTAAAAAAGGGCCACGAGAATTAAGCACCAAGGCAGCCCTCCCTGCCCTCCCTTCTCATGATCTGCCTAAGTTCACACAATCCACATCGCCGTCAAAAGGCCATCTAGCCTCTGTTTGAAAACCTCCAAGAAGGAGAGCCCACCACTGACCGAGGAAGCCTGTTCCACCAATCCCATCAATTATTATTCCTCTCATTGTCTGCATGTGGGCATACCACTCCTCTTGCCTTTTGTTCCTCTCTTTAGAGTTTGGTTGGTTGGCATTTCACTCAAAATATACATTAAAATGTGTATTTTATTTTTCTGTTTGATTGAATCATAGAACCATGGAGTTGGAAGGGACCTCCAGGGTCATCTCATCCAACCCCCTGCACAATGCAGGAAATGCACGACTCTGGAAGTGACATCAGCGTGCCGTCAATGTTGCACGGGGATGTCTGTTTAGGGGGTGGGTTTTCCTCTGCCAGCCAACTGACTGGTGGTGGGCTACAGCCTGCAAAAGCAGGGGATTCCTTGCCCCCACCTGTAGACTGGCAAGCCCAGTTTGGGGGTCGCCTTAGGGAAGAAAGCTTATTTTAGTGATACAAATAAACTTCCTCTTAAGGGTCCATCATTCCTGACTGGTGTGTGGTAAAGTGCTCTATGAGAGAAAAGAGCAGCCTTGAACCTGCTGAGGTATCCTGCCCTGTCCAGAGAAAGGGGAATCAAATCTCCCCTCGGGAGTTTATGTGAGAGCCAGCTTTTACTTCATACATCTAAGTTATCCACACATCACATTTGCCTTAATACTTTATTCTCTGTTGAATAGGCCTTTGTTTTGTCTGTCAAGTCAAAAATCCAAGAAGCACTGGTCTCTGTTTACCTCACATATAAGTACAGCCTTGGTCTTGTTGGAAATACGTGTGTGTTGCAAGGTCTTAATTCAGTCATTATAAGGTTAATCTGCTTTACCTTGTATGCTGTGGTTTAGACTGACCTGGAAGGGAAACCTGGCTCAGAGCCAATGAAAACAAAACCCGCGAAATCTAAGTCTGTTTACTCACAATTATTGGCTAATGCATTCAGGTGATTTCCTCCTAGGGGTCGAAGAAGAAGAAGAAGAAGAAGAAGAAGAAGAAGAAGAAGAAGAAGAAGAAGAAGAAGAAGAAGAAGAAGAAGAAGAAGAAGAAGAAGAAGAAGAAGAAGAAGAAGAAGAAGAAGAAGAAGAAGAAGAAGAAGAAGAAGAAGAAGAAGAAGAAGAATCTCTATTGCTGTTGTTGCAGTTGTTGCTGTGAGACCAAGTGATCGGTCTGTTTCTGCAGCTGTAGTCTTAGATCTTTTATTTTGTAGCTTTTCCTGTGCACCCTTCCCTTTAGAAATGAAGATTTCTACACAGAAAGAAATGCCTCCTCTTCAGTGAAGCAAAGATCCATTGCAAACTCTGAATATTTAAGTATTTTTGCCAATTTTTCCAACAGCTTTAACCGGTTTCTCAGAATGAGACCTTTAGAGAATGCATAGCTGACATGTTACCAAACTATTTTAAAGCCTGCGTTTCCCCCTTTTACTTTGGTTGTGAGCGGTTGGGGTATAAAGAGCGGGTGGCTGGAATATTCTTCAGTCCAGAAGGCAGTTGTCTCGAGGCTTCCCACCCACCCCCTCTCTCACCCCATAGCCACCACACTGTGAGATCTCAAGGCTCCACCTGGTGATTACCAACTCTTTCTCTAAAATATTGATTGAATGAATGAATGCATGAATGCATGAAAGATAGTCAGATGGTAGAAAAGTCAAAATATTGCTGATGAAATGGGTAGTGTTTCTTTACATCCCTGTCCAAACATTTGACACAACCACGTACAGCCAGGACTAGAAGAGATTGGAAGGGATTTTGTCGCTGCTGTTGTTGCCAAAGGACTAAACGCCTCTAGAAAAACAAGGAGCGCTTTGATAGATGAGATTTCACATTGAC